>CM076575.1:1408295366-1408895366 GCA_034641835.2 Pinus albicaulis
CTCCTTGCATGCGAGGGCTTCCATTACTTCAAAATCGAGTTTTAGGGAGGCCGTAAGCACCTTTAGGACAGCAACAAACTTAATCTTTGTCGTGGGCCTTGTAGCCTTGAAAAAATTATATTTTGAAGGTTTTCTCCATAAGTTGTGTTGTCAATTTTTGAGGAGGAGATTAAGCCTTTTTCCAAGCTCTTTATTCGTAGAAGGACCTCCTTTTGGGCAGCCTTCTTAAAGGTTGTTTTTCTCACTTGTAATCAATGATAAAATAACTTTTGTTGCTTGAGGGAGCTTGGGATATTTTTCCCATGGTATCCCCCTTCCTTGGTTGAAGAGGAAGGAATTTCTTGGGTGGATTGATTCATTTTCTAATTTTCGTTTTATGCATGCTAATGAATTAACAACTAATGCACTCTACATCCATCTAACTAAATTTCGGTTAAATTAAACTTACATGCATGAGCCTCAATGCTACAAAATTGAGCAAAATCTCTTTTTATGTGTGAGCAATTCGCATGGTTGGCAAAATTCCATTGATTTAATGTTTATGCTTCATGCATGTTGAGGAACCATTGAAGTACCATTTTTATAAGAACTTATCTCATTCCACTTGTCATTAAATGCTACAACACATATAAGTCTATTGCTTCTCTCAAAGTTTGGTTTATTATTGCAAGTAAGCACCATCTCTTGCGGAAAAATTGCATGTATCATTTAAATGAGATTAATCAACATTCATTTCACACAAGCAACTCATTAAAACTTACCTCCAACATAAGTTCGTTGTATAGACCTCTAGAGACCCTCTACTCCTCTATTGACTCCTCACTGTGAGATCACAAGATTTAGGTGAGAGTGAGGTCTGGGGATTGAAGAGATTATTTGAAATATGTGTTGTAGAGATAGTTAACTAAAATTAACCAAGAGCACTCTTCATCACATTTCTTTTTTACTTGTCTTTTGATGGTCGTTGATCTCATGCAAGTATTGTGATGCTTACTTTCCATATTCGCAAAGTTTAATTTCATATTTAGCATCTAATTTTTAGTTGTTTCTAACTATGACAAGATATGTTTTAATGTTGTGATTTGGTTATCCCATAATCATTTTTATTTTGCAAATATCTTGTGCTAACATCTTTTGTTTCCATTTCAGGATTATTGTGTTCTCATCTCTTTGAGCATTATTTTACTTTTGAGCATGTTATTTGTAAAAGCACTGGTTGAATGGTTTGTCATTATTATTTCAAAGTTGCTCATAAATGTTCATAAATCTTTAAAAGTAATCCAATTTCACTCTAACAACTCTCGAAGAAAACTCACATCTTTAACTTAGTTTTTCTTTAGGAACCACCCCCCATAGCTAACCTAGGAGATAGCTTAAACGGGGAGAATCAAGAATAGGTGACAACCCCTTTTCTGAATTCCTTGCCACCAACCACACTTTGTGGGGTTAAAGGCTTTTCTCACTAACTAGTAGGTAGGTGTAGGAGGCAAGGCGAAAACATTTTTGGCGTTGTTGTAGGGGACAAGCTTTCTTGTACCTAGGGAATCGACTAACTTTTGGTTTTTGCATGTTGGGATTTAGAGTTAGATTCCTGTTCAAGTGGCAACTCCACTTATTTCATTTTCTACAAGGATTTTTGCTTGAAGCCTTCTTCTTGTAGAATTATTGCTAATCTTGGACAGGAGCCTCTCTCTGATATCCATTTTCTCTTTCAGGGTCAAGTGAGCATGACATCATGAATGATCTGTTCGCCCCTTGTGATTTTACTAACATTCCATGCTATCCGAATTTTATTTTGGATGAAGCCATTGAGGCTGTTGATGAGTTGCCTAGTTTTCTAGGTAACAAGGCCATTACCACCGAAACTAACCTTGGGAATTTTCACCTTTGTGTGAGCAAATGGTGCCATGATATTAACCATGAGGACGTTAAAATTAAACTTTTCATCTTTTCATTAGATGGTGATGCTATGGATTGGTTTATATACTTACCGACTAACAGTTTTGACTCTCTAAAATCAATCATTGATGCCTTTGAAGAAAAATATGGAGATGAAAGAAAGATCAAAGCGAAAAATCCAGAAAATGAGAATGATAGGGATCTCATCAGGGAGTTGACTCAAATGATTAAGGATATGCAACTCAATCTGAAGAGTTTATACTTATGAGATTGATCCATCACCCATGTCAGAGCAAATGCAAAATGGAGAAGGGCAGGTCAAAGAAGTCTTGGATACTTCAAATTTTCCATCTGAGCATCTTCAAGATTGGGCAAAAAGGTCTATTTTGATTACATCAACATCAACATCACAATTTATTAAGAAGAAAAGAAAAAAGCGAAAAGGATTTGGTAAATCTGATGACTAGGTACAACACAGTGTTGGGATAGATCAAAGTCCTAAAATATTCAAAATTGGACGGGGCACATCGGAAAAGCAGCCCATGGATCTGTCGAAAAGTAGGCAGTTTCTTAGCATGAACTTCATTGAAGACATCTGATGCCATGGAACATTTTTTTGTATCATATTTCTAACCTTATCCCTTGTCAAATTTTGTTTAAGTAGATTTATTTCATGAATAGATTTGTATTTATGCTCTTACAATAAATTTCCATTTCTGTACTTGATTTTATTTGATGATATTTTGAATGGATACTGCTAACATATATCTTTGGTTGGTGGATGCAGATTCTAGGTTCTTGCACACTATTACTTCATATGAAGCCAAATGTTGACCACTGGAGTAGCACCTGATGATAATGAAAAGACCCCATGCCCAAGGATGAACCAGAGAACACTTGTACCATCAGATATCATCATTTCAACAGAGTTTTTTACTTCTACTTCTCATCATCTTACCCAGATTCCACGCCCTACGTGGAATTGTAATAAGTGATGCTAGTAATGATGAGTTTTGAGTCAGTATTGAATCTCTGACAGGCCTAGGTAGCCTGGGACCTTACCAACAAGTGAGTATTACTCTGGGAGGTTTTTTTTACTTAGTTAATTATCATCTCCCTACTAGGAGTTAATAATTAATTGAGTTTTTTCCTCCAATTTTACCCCAAAGCCGGAGTACGGCTTGATGGTGAGGCCTTGGGTGAGTCCTACTGTCTACAGTCAATGTATATTACCATACTAGATCACACAAAAAAAATTGTGGAATATGGTTAGGTATAGGTAGTGATTTTTTAATTTTTTAGATTTCCCGCAAGTTGAAAATTGCAATAAAAATTGTAATTGAATTGTAATAAGTGTTGCCTATAGAAGTTGTATGGGGTATAAGTAATCAAAATTACACCTCTCACCCTCAACTTTCTACTATGACACACTTTAAGAGGTTAAAATGTGTTTTGAACCCTCAAAACCCACTTTTCCTAAGTTTAGTGGGAAATTTGGCAATTAATTAAGCCAAAAATCAAATAAATGGAGAAAAATAAATATCCACACATGCTAAATGAGGTGGAAATGAGTTGGAAAATTATGGAGGAGTTAAAGTGAAGTCCCAAGGTGATGTGGACTCCTAAAATCAAGGAAAAAACATGTGCTCAAATAAAATTGAATTTTCGGCATTAAATGAGAACTGCTTATTTGGAAATTCGAATTTGTGAAGTTAGTGCATATTTGGGAGGATTTGGGAGAATATTTGGTGGAGATTTTTGTGGGAAATTGTACCCACATGGGTTACCACTCATATACACTTGTCATTCCATCATAAAATTTGAATTTGACACATAAGGGAAGCAGAAAATGATGTCCACTTGCCAGAATCTGATTTTTACACTTCACAATGAAGCTCCACATATCAAATTCGAATTTGTCTTGTGATCTCTTCCCTCTCACCACTTGCCATTTGGTTCTTCATTGGGATTTGCTTCCAATTTTATATATAATGAAGCCATGGGCTCTCATATTGTATCATGTTATGAGTTATTGGGCTTGAGGAAACTCTGATATTTTTGTATATCAATAAAATCAAGACTTTGGGGCTATTTAGCAGATGTTCTTTTAGCGTTATGAGATGATTTCTTTCCATACTATTGCTATTGTATTTTAATTTGTTTACATGTTTGATCAGTATTAGTTTATATTTGCCATCTAGCTTGGATTGATGCATGCAAGCTATCTTGCATGCATCATTGATTTAGAGTATTATTCTAGAAATTAACTTGCCAAGTCATTTTTGGAGGAATGTTTGGTTTATCTATTTTATTATGATGCTCTAATCCTTTTGCAGACTGATATTTGTTGTGTAGGAAAAATCCATTCGTATTGTGTGTAGGAAATCCATCCAAGTGTGGGAGAAGTCTCAAATAGATCAACTCACTCGTAGATTTAAAGTGATCCAAGACTCAACTACTTTCAACTCCAAGTTTTGCATCAAAGGAAGACAAAGAGGGAGTTTCTCGTTCTCTAGCTATTTGATAATCTATTTCCAATTCTAAAATCTAAAAATTTCCATTTGTAGAGCTTTTTAAAGTCATATTTACTACTTCAAGAGTGTTTTCTTTAGCTAGGAAAGAATGGGGGTTTGCTCTCATTCCTTGGGTTAGTGCCTTTGTATATTAAATTGTACTTTAGATCTTTTTTATTTCAGCCTAACGTTTCATTTTTTTTCGCAACCCGCAAGGTTGAGCGTGAAAAACGAGAAGCTTGAGAAAAATATGGCGAAAGGCAATTGATCCTCCTTGCATGAGGGCTTCCTTCAAAATCGAGTTTTAAGGAGGCCATAAGCACCTTTGGGATAGCAGCAAACTTGATATTTGTCGTGGGTCTTGGAGCCTTGAAAAATTCATATTCTAAAGGTTTTTTCCATAAGTTGTGTTGTCAATTTTTCAGGGGATTAAGCATTTTTCCAAGCTCTTTATTCGTAGAAGAACCTCCTTTTGGGCAACCTTCTTAAAAGTTGTTTTCCTCACTTGTAATCAATAATAAAAATAACTTTTGTTGTTTGAGGAAGCTTGGGATATTTTTTCCATGGTATCCCTCTTCCTTGGTTGAAGAGGAAGGAATTTCTTGGGTGGATTGATTCATTTTCTAATTTTCGTTTTACGCATGCTAATGAATTAACAACTAATGCACTCTATAACTAAAATTCAGTTAAATTAAACTTACATGCATGAGCCCCAATGCTACAAACTTGAGCAAAATCTCTTTTTATGTGTGAGCAATTCGCATGGTTGGCAAAATTCCATTGATTTAATGTTTATGCTTCATGCATGTTGAGGAACCATTGAAGCACCATTTTTTATAAGAACTTATCTCATTCCACTTGTCATTAAATGCTACAACACACATAAGTCTATTGTTTCTCTCAAAGTTTGGTTTATTATTGCAAGTAATCACCATCTCTTGTGGAAAATTTGCATGTATCATTTAAATGAGATTAATCAACATTCATTTCACACAAGCAACTCATTAAAACTTACCTCCAACATAAGTTGGTTGTATAGACCTCTAGGGACCCTCTACTCTCCTATTGACTCATCACTGTGAGATCCATGTGATTTAAGCGAGGGTGAGATCTGGGGATTGAAGAGCTGATTTGAAATATGTGTTGTAGAGATAGTTAACTAAAATTAACCAAGAGCACTCTTCATCACATTTCTTTTTTACTTGTCTTTTGATAGTTGTTGATCTCATGCGAGTATTGTGATACTTACTTTCCATATTCGCAGAGTTTAATTTCATATTTAGCATCTAATTTTTAGTTGTTTCTAAATATGACAAGATATGTTTTAATGTTGTGATTTGGTTATCCCATAATCAATTTTATTTTGCAAATATCTTGTGCTAACATCTTTTGTTTCCATTTTAGGATTATTGTGTTCTCATATCTTTGAGCATTATTTTACTTTTGAGCATGTTATTTGTAAAGGCACTGGTTGAATGGTTTGTCATTATTATTTCAAAGTTGCTCATAAATCCTCATAAATCTTTAAAAGTAATCCAATTTCACTTTAACAACTCTCCTAAAAAACTCACATCTGTAACTTAGGTTTTCTTTAGGGACCACCCCCCATAGCTAACCTAGGAGATAGCTTAAACGGAGAGAGTCGGGAATAAGTGACAACTCCTTCTCTGAATTCCTTGCCACCAACCACACCTTGTGGGGTTAAAAGATTTTCTCACTAACTAGTAGGTAGATGTAGGAGGCAAGGCGACAACAAATACTAACAAAATATTTAATACTATAAAGGAGTTTCATTTCCTTAGAGGGTTTCTACAGTGAACGAGCTTTGCATTTGCTAAGAAGAAACATGTGATTTTTGTTGTTTGAATTTTTCTTGAGTTAGCTTGAGATGATCAGGTACAATTTAAAAAACAAAAATGGACTTTCAGGCTGGTCCTTTTTGGTCCTCCTTTCCTTGTGAGCATGTAACTTTATGTATTTTTCCAGTTCCTTGGATTACAAATGTCCTAATTTAAACTAATGCTTCACCCATAACATTCTTCTACCCTATGTTTAAACTGTAGTCCCCAAATCCTCCTAGACATTTAGATCAATTGTATTAGAGATAGAAATACCACATTGAAAACTTTCATAGCAAAAGAGGTCATGGTACAAACTCTAGTTGTGCCGAAAAAAAACTATATTAAAAAAAAATCATCATTGGAGTTACTTAACTCTAGTTGTGCCGGAAAAAAAAACTATATTAAAAAAAAAAAATTATCAATGGCGTTACTTATTAATGGAGTAGCCCCTGTATAATGTGTTAGAGAAGCAAACTGATGAGAGGACAGACACGTGTCTCTTCAAAATATAGGTGGCAACTGAGAGTAATTATGTTGAAGCATCCAAGATAGATGGTAAGGATGTCAAAGGTCATCTTAGCCTGGCTCTTTTGTCCATCAAACATATTTCCAATTTGATTGAACATTAATCCACTCCCTGCGGGAATGATGGATCCAAGTGGGCAAGGAAATGATAAATCCATGTAGTTTGCTTCTGACATGAGGAGACAGGCGTCTCTCTAAGTAAAGGGTCACTAACGCGACTCCTTACTCTTGACCAATGCGTTATAACGCGCTCCTTGCTCTTGACTTGTGCGTTAGTAATGCTAAGGATCCTCCAAAACAAAGCGTTAGTACAGCAAACTAATGCTCCTCTTGACTCAGTCTTTCAAAAGGCGTAACTTCTTCATTCGGAAGCCGTTTTTTTTTAAACGGTCTAATTTTTCGAGATCTTTCCATTGGAGTAGTTAGTTTCAACTTTTCTCAGCTTCATTTTTTAAAATAGAAAGTGCATGCCCGATTATTCTTAACAACACCAATTATTTCCAATGGCTACCTCACATGGTAGATATACTTAGAAGTAAAGAGCTTTATAGAATAGCCACAGGACAAGAAACTAAACCTTTCGATGATGATAAAGTTCCTAAATGGGGAAATAAACAAGATCAAGCACAAGGGTTGATAGGAATGTCCATTGCTCAAGATCTTCGATTTCACATCTTTGACATTGACACCCCTGATAAAGCCCTAGAAAAACTAAATATTGTTTTTGGCATTCAAAATCAAATCAGGGCCCACCAACTTGAAAATGAGTTGCTTACTTTGGACCCTAATAATTTCTCCTGTATTGAAGACTTTTTGTTCAAATTCAAGACCCTTAGACTTCTTTTAGAAGGTTGTAAGGTCAAAAAGGAAGATGGTAGCCTCATCTATTGCATTCTTGTTAAGCTTGGCCCTGCATACTCTGTATTTGTTTCCGCCTTCCATTCCACTAGAGAAGACATCATTTCTTTAGGAACCACCTACAAGAATCCCTCTTTTGATTCCTTTTGTGATTCTTTGATAAGAGAACAAGAAAAACTCTTACACCTTGGTCTTATCACTCCTGTAAACGCTTCTAAGAAAGCCTTAGCAGCCCAACAGTAATCATATCAAAAGAATCCCAAGAAGCAGTATCCTAAAAAATATGGTCTGAAACCAAACAAGGGTCGTAAGCAATTTCAGCCGCAAACTGAAAAAGCAACTCACCAAAATGATAAGGCAAATAAAAACAAAGGGAATAAGACCGACAGACATTGCAACTTTTGTAATCGTGATGGCCATATAGAGTCCAAATGTTTTAAGAAGATGGAAGCCTTAGAAGCAGCAATGAAGAAGCACAACATCAATTTGGAGCACTCTTCACCGTCATCTTCAGGCATGGAAATTTTTGCTTGTGGTTGTCAAGCATCAAGATCTAGTTATGCATTAAATGTATCTTCTTCTTCTCCTTCTCATGAGTGGCTCATTGATTCTGGAGCTTCTTACCACATGGCCAAAAATAAAGCCATGTTTTCTTCTTTAAACGATTGTACACCAAACATATTTATGTTGGTGATGATAGATCTCTTAATGTTGTAGGATTTGGAACCATTCATCTAGATAATGGTCAGTTCAATGATGTACTATGTGTTCCTACCTGGTCATGCAACCTTCTATCTGTTTATCAGATAACTCATTCAGGTGAGGGGAAAATAGTGGAATTCTCACCTCATGATGTTGTAATCAAGGACCTCAAAGATCCCAAACATATTTTAGCTACTGGCATTGCTGATGATTCCACAAGGTTGTATAAGTTTGACAACTTCGGGTCATCATGTCTTCACTCTGTTTTTGTTGCTCATAATGATGAAGTGAGCAAACTTTGGCATGAGCGATTTGGTCACTTAAACTATCGCTCTCTTCAAACTCTATGTAAAGAAAAAATGGTGACGGGTCTTCCTATGGTATCTTGCCGAGATGGTGTTTGCTCCGGATGTGTACTCGGAAAACATCATCAGGGTAGTTTTGACAAACGTGCCTCTTGGCACGCTTCAGCCCCTTTGCAGCTTGTGCACAGTGATTTATGTGGTCCACTTCCTGTTGTTTCTTTCTTTGGTTGCAAGTACTTCTTAACTTTCATTGATGATTTTTCCAGACGCACTTGGGTATATTTCTTAAAACTCAAGAGTGAAGTTTTTAACATGTTCTTGGCCTTTAAGGCCTTTGTTGAGAAACAATGTGGACATCAAATTCTTAAGTTAAGATCAGACAATGGCGGAGAATATGTTAACAACAAATTTATCAACTTCTGCACTGAGCATGGCATTCAATTGCAACATACTATTCCATATACTCCACAACAAAATGGTGTAGCTGAAAGGAAGAATCGCACCTTAAAAGAAATGGCTAATTGTATGCTTCAATCTAAAGGAATTGGTCTCAATTTTTGGGCAGAAGCCATTAACTGTGCAAATTACATAGTAAATCACACTCCTACTAAGGTTTTAAAGAATATAACTCCAAAAGAAGCTTGGAGCTCAATCAAACCAGATGTAAGTCACTTTCGTGTTTTTGGAAGTGATGCTTGGGCCCATATTCCAGATGCAAAACATAAAGCCTTAGAACCTAAAAGTGAAAAATGCATTTTTGTTGGATATTCTGAAGATGTCAAAGGTTATAGACTTCTTCAACCAAAATCCAAAAATATAATCATTAGAAGAGATGTAAAATTTGATGAAAATATATTGGCCTACGAGCCTAGTTCGGTGGGTGTACCACCTTTGGCCTGCGAGCCTGATTCGGCATATGTGCCACCTCTCTCTCTCTCTTCTATTTTTAATAGCATTCCTTCTAGTTCAGATGATGACAGCGAGGATGACAATCCTCCACCTCTTGAAATTATTCCTCTTACTCCATAGCTTCCAAGATGGGTCCGCTCTACTCGGGATGCAACAGGTTCTCTTGCAGGTGACCCTGCAGATCGACGACGTACACGTTCTCAGTTCGAAAGAGCCTCTTCCTTATTGGCTCAAGTTCCAGAAAATCCTGATCCAGAAACCTTTGAAGAAGCCTCTGGTCATCCAAATTGGGATGAAGCTATGAATGAAGAATATCGTTCCTTATTGGCGAACAATACTTGGGATCTTATTCCTCTTCCAAAAGGAAGAAAACTTGTCAGATGAAGATGGGTTTACAAAACCAAGTTTGGACTAGATGGAAAAGTGGATAGACATAAAGCTCGTCTTGTCCCTAAAGGATTTTCACAAGTTGAAGGCATTGACTATACTGAAACCTTCTCCCCTGTTGCCAAAATGAATTCTATCTGCCTTGTTCTTTCCCTTGCTGCCTCTTTTAAATGAGAAGTCCATCAGATGGATGTTAAATCCGCCTTCTTACATGGAGATTTGCATGAAGAAATCTACATGGAACAACCCCCTGGCTTTATCCAAAATGACTCTAGCCTTGTTTGTCGCCTTAGGAAATTTCTCTATGGTCTCAAACAAGCTCCTCGGGCTTGGTATGCCAAAATGGATAGATTTCTATTAGATAGTGGCTTTTCTAGGTGTCATTCTGACAACACTGTCTACACCAAGAAAGTGGGTAAGTCCTTCACCATTCTTGTTCTTTATGTTGATGATATTATCCTTACTGGTATTGATCCCAACAATATAAACCATTTGAAGTCTAGCCTTAAAAAGAAGTTTGAAATGACATACTTAGGACACTTGCATTATTTCCTTGGTCTTCAAGTCTTGTAATCTGAAGAAGGTATTACCCTCTCTCAGTCCAAGTATGCATGTGATCTTCTACACCACTTTCACATGGAGAGCGCCGTAGGCCCTTCTCGCTGATCTGAGTCGAACGCCTGAGTCCACTTGTACTACCCTGAAGTTGATGCTACGTATTATGCTTCTTGTTGGTAAACTTTTGTATCTAACCCATACCCATCTGACCTTTCCTTTGTTGTTGGTCTTGTTGCTCGTTTATGCAAACCTCATGAAAGTCAACTGAAGCCGACTAAAAAAGAATGCTTCAATATATTCGAGGTACGATTCGAGTTCAGGATTCATTACAGTGTAGGATAATCTCCATTGTTGATTTGTTTCAATGATTCTAATTGGGCTGGTGACCCTGATGATCGAAAGTCTACTGCGGGATATGTATTCACTCTTGGTTCTGGACCTATTACTTGGTCTTGTAAGAAACAAAGTGTCATCTCGATTTCTTCAGCAAAAGAAAAGTATCGTGGTGCAGATGAAGCCTGCAAGGAAGCCATGTGGCTTCGTCAGATCCTGTCTGAATTGGGTCTTCATCAGCAACATCCAACTACACTTCCGTGTGATAATCAGAGTGCCATTCAACTATGTAAAGATCTAGTTTAGCATCAGCGTATGAAACACATTGAACTCCACATACACTTCATTAGAAAGCTCATTCATGATCATGTTCTTGAAGTGCAGTATTGTCCGACCAATGATCAAGTAGCTGATATCTTTACAAAGGCTCTCACGAACGAGGATTTACCAAACTTGATCCGTATGAGTTCGGGGAAAGTTGTCATTGAGATAGCTCTAATGCCTCCTTCCTTCTCCTGATAATGTCACTTTTGTAAATCCTTCAATCATCCCAATTTGTTCTTAAGGGGGGGGGTGTTAGGATATTTTGACACATAGGAGAAATAGGCTCCTTTTGTGTCACTTTTGTAATCCTTCAATCCTATCCCAAGTTGTTCTTAAGGGGGGGATGTTAGGATATTCGAACACATAGGAAATAGTTAAGAATAACTTAGTCTAGTGTAGATTTAGGTAAAGTGTGTTTCTTTACCATGTACATTTGTAACTTATAATCCGACGGTCACGATTTGTAGTGATCCGACGGTTATCTCTCTCCTCGGTATTAACGACACTTGATCTGTGGCTTAACACCCGATTGGTCCATGATCTCTATTTAAAGAACATGGAGGGTCATTTGTCTGCTAACCGTTTATGAGAGAAACATATGTAACCTTTCTTTTTATATTAATAAATTGTCTGAAATGGTCGCGTTGGCTCAGGCCGTGGACTGTTTCCCTCTTCGAAGGTTTTGAGTCCAACCCACTGCTTCAATTTGTCAAGATAAGTTTGATGATCTTCAAGGCTCCCAATCTCTTCTGCAATCTGCCCTGACAATATCTTCACACTCAACAATTCCTTCTCCAAATCACTTCATCAATGACAAACTTATCTTTCTCAAAAGGTGTCACCACAGCTCTTCATGGTACCCAAACAAAATCTCCAAGGTTACATCACGAGGGCCTTCAACAATGCATCATGATTTCCAAGGATGCCTTCAAAGTATCTTCAAGAAATCTTCAAAGTGTCTTTAATATGCTGCCCCAAGAACTCTTCAAGAGTTCCAAGTACCTCACTGCTCCAAGGCTCCTAATACTCCATTGTCCAAAAACTTCACTGCTCCAAGGCTGCTACACAAATCCCCAACTCAATACAAAAGGCTTTTAAATGAGTTCACTCCAAGGTTGTCTTCAAGAGTTGGTCAAAAGAATTAAAAAGATGTTTCCGAAGCAAGGTCTGCAAAACAATGCCAACTTCCAATCTTCCAACCATGGTCTGCAATAATTCAAGATAAAGATTTTCCTTTATTCCTCTTCAATTCCTGCTCAAAGAATGTTGCAGGTTTGCTACAACAAGGCTAGGAAATTTCTTTAAAGAAACTTCAGTGATGTCTGCTCAAGGAGTGCTTCAAGGTTTCCTCACAAAACTGACGGTCTGAGCTTAGGACAATTTAGCAATTTCTTAAGTCCAATCCTGAGCCTTTATGGTGACTGTCCAAATTGGAGATATGTCACAGTTCCAACCTCCAAGGTAGTTGTCCAAGACACAGTTGCAAGCAATAAATCCAAACTCCTGTTGATTATTACAGATCCGAGGTATCAAGGTTTGTTGCCTTCGAGCTTAGTTCATAGATATACACACAGGTTGCTGCCTTTGAACTTCTCCAATAGGTGGTTGTCACACACAAGCAGATCTGAGCCTATTTCTGAGCCTTCAACCGAGCCTTGTACAAAGATAGCAGTCCATTGTTTGGTTCCCTTCTCTAGCTACAGGTTCGAAAAGTTAAGGACTATCAAAAACTTATATGTCTACACACAGATATGAGGGATGATCTCCTAAACTCCTTCGATGTTCCTTTTTATATCTTCTACAATTGATCTGAGTTCTTTGTCCACCACAGATATAATTGCCCACAGGTCTGTGTGAGGTCTTCACACCTTCAATTGAGCCTTTTAAGAGACTGTCCAACAGTTCGAACTGTAATGTATCCTTAAAAACAATGCCCAAACAGTGAACTTTTATGTCCTCTCGGCCTCCTTGTTGTTTTGTGTCTTCTCTCTGAAATGATCACTGAAAAATGATGCCAAATGAAGTCTTTTAACGTCATATTTATACATATTTTGCTTTTTAACGAAGATTCACGTCCCTTGGCCGAGAGGCCGACTTGCATGAGTTGTCTCATGTCGACTTGCATAGAACTTATATTTTTCCAAACTTGTAAAAAGTAGTCTTTCAACCATGTCATCAAGACCGTTATCAAGTGTGGTCATTCAAGAGTATGACATCATCACATGTATGACTTCATTAAGCATAGTCCTCCACATCAAGGGTAAGGACATCATCCGGATTCTAGGCTTCTTCATCAAGAGTAAGCACATCATCATGATTTCTAGGGCTTCACGAGATTATGGTGCCTTCATGGACATCTAAGACTTCTTCATAGACTTTGACATCATCATTAATGGTCTCCTAGTCAACCAAGAGTCATGGCATCATCATCTGGAACCAGGCATCTCAAGAATATTGACATCTTAGTCAATGCCATATTGACATCAATGACAACCTTGATTAACACATAACACCTACAATACTGCACAAAATCACAATTATGACCCCAATGTGGAAATGGAGCCAAAACTCTGCATCTTGCAACTTGAATGTAATTAGCCACACTAGTGAAAACATATGCATGTCACAATTTTTTTGGTCATTGAAGGGAGTAGATCTAGTGGAACTTGAAAAGTAAAAACCTCAATGAGCCATGGTATAGAGCCCTTGATTGTAAGAACCCACAAGTGTTAGATCTTGTAGCGGTGTGAGATGGAAACCTTAAGAAGTGACTAGATCTACAGACTGCAATTATTTAGCTCTAATACCAATTGATATATGCACAATTAAAAATAAATAAAATATAAGAAAGATACTCACACAAGAAAATCAGAAAAGAGCAAGCACGCAAATATGAGAGAATATTGTTAGAACCATACACATATATGTACACTCATTTGTATTAAGAAATATAAAGAGTAAAAAATTGTTAAAAAGTGATCAAGTTTGAACATGCCTCCAATAAAGTACAATAAAGTGGGTGAGAAATCAGTTTATACCAAGTCACCCAAAAGAGATAAGGTGAAAGGGAAAAACAAAAAAGTACTTATCATCGATTGATACCAATTGATATGTGCACAACATAGCAGATGGGAGAAAGACACTCACACTTTGTGCCTACACTGGATGTACTCTTCTATCCCATTGGCCTACTTTTGATGTTGTTTGTTGGACCTTCATAAAATTATCTATCCTATTATTTATCACACATAAGAAAAGCACAACACAACAAGTATACAAGCATGAGAGGAGATTGTCAGAACTGTACTTATATATGTGCACTCATTCATATTAAGTGTTGAATTTCCATGAAATCCTGCAACTACTTGAATGAACAATCTGAACTAATGGCAACTAAAAACGGAAACCAAATATTCCTTTCACCAAGACATAGAATTTCTCAACATTAAAAGCAGTGGAATTAAACACAAAGATAAAGACACAATCACACAGATTCAACACAATAATTTATCTAGGGAACCCAACTGGGAAAACCCTCTCCTTGCTGTATATTTTATTAGGAGAATTCTGAGCAATCAAATGTCTTTATAAGGAAATACCATTTTACTAGAAAAACACAGCTGTTATCACTGCATACTAAGCTTGAAATAGCCTCAAATAGCCTGCAAATTCCCTAGCTGCAGGCTGTGACTTGCAAGTGTCTTTTTGAAGGACCAAAAAAACCTACAGTAGGCTGGCAAGAACATAAAGGGGCAGCGAGTTAAGAACCTTGTTGAAGAAACCTAGTCGCAGTCACTTGAGAAAGAATTAGGCCGAGTTAGAAGAGTTGTAACAATGGTTACAATGTGCCCTAATCAGAGGTCTAATTTCTCAAAGAAGTACACAGAAGCCCAGTTACAAGAAAAGTGAATAAATAAGCCTAGTTGCATCCACAATTGAAACACAAAGATCTGAATGGAGCATTTTTTTCATGATTATTTGAGGGTCGAATTAATCTATGGAACATGCCGAGACTTGAAGGACAAATCTGGATGTTTTTTTGGAACTATCTTTTCATGGTACATGTGATCACTCTCTCTATGGTATGAGTCAAAGTCTGTTGGAATAAATTGCAGAAAAGCCAAACCTTGTTAAATGACAAAGAAGGATCCCAAAAAGGCTTATTTCCAGACTGGATATTAGCCCAGTTGTCAGTGTATGGAAGTAGGAAGCTAAGAAAGGAAGGCTACAAGTTACAACTATAGGAGTCCTATTTGGAGGTTGATGTGGACTGCAATAAGCCCTAACCAGAGGGCCGACGTTGCAATATGATAGTGTAAGCTTGATTCCATCAACAAGGGCATTAAATAAAGAAAGGATTGATGAAACAGTTTGTTTAAAGCAAGGAATTGTGGTAGCCATCCAATTTGAGGATCTGTAGAAACATATACAACATGCCCTTACCAGAAGTCAAAAAGGAGCAAGAGGTTAGTCACCTTGAGAAGAGCATTCTGTCTTGACATCTTTGAAAGCCTCTCTTGAAGCGATTCTAAAGGAAAAACAACTTCAACTATGAGATGGAATCCTTAGAAAATAGTCTCCTTCAAATAAACTAAAGACAAATCCTTTACATGAAAGGATGAGGTAAGGCTGCAAGAAGGTATGTGTGATCTCAAGGTAGTAAATACTAATTTACATTGTTCTTGCTTGAGGGTCTATATAAAGTATGCATTAGGGTTTTGTTGCATCTAGGGTTTGTAGGCCTCATCTTGTTGAAGGCCTCTGGTATCTAGGGATTGTAAACCCTAGAGTTAACTTGAATAAGAAAATCCTAGTAAGACACCCTAACCCTAATCTGTTTGTTCCTTCCTAAGAAACCTTAGCTCTTGACTTCTAAGGTTTGCATATAATTTAGGGTGTATGGTAAAACTTAGCAAGGGTAGAATTGAATGAAATCTAGGATATGACATCTAAACCCTAGGGCTGATGTTTCCAAGGGAAATATCAAGGACTTCAAGGTTTGTGTCTAAATACCCTAGGAATTCACCCTCTAAGGAATCCATGGAAACCCTATATCGTCATCATGCTCTTGTATATATTTTGCTTGGTTGTGCGTGTCACGGAATGTTGCAGGTACACAATGAAGGAAGCAAAATGAGAAGGATGGATAAGTAAAGCAGCCCTTATGCTTGGTAATAATAAGCATGATGGAAGGTGGGAATTGTAAGGACCCTGAAAATTTTAATGCTAAAAAGGTCATCAAAGGAATATGCATGTATCATTATGGAATCTTGTTTGAGTATGGCATCATAGATAGAAGCATGTGATAGTAGCATATTTAAATGTCTACTTATTTGAATTGCTTAATCATCTAGTCTTTAAGAATGAAAAGCCTAGGGACCATTTTGTATAAGAGTTCATTCATACATTGTCTAACATTATGTTCGAGGAAGTCAATCTGCTTAGATGGATCATCATGATCCTGTAAGAGTCATCATCTTGGAAGACCTTTGAAAGAAGCATTACGACAAGATTAGTATATACTATATACTACATATTGAATGGAAACGGTACTCTAAAAAAGGATGAAGGAATGCAGTTGGGTTTCTAGGGTTACCTCAAGTATGAAACTACCGAAGATGTTGCAGGTTGCTTTGGCGAGGACGAAAGGCTAGAAGAAATCTTACCTCGCTACCCTTGGAGATCTCGTCTTGCATTACAAAAGCGAATATTGGTTGGTTGACTTGGTTCTTGGTGGCAGCCTGGGTCTAGCGTTTGATCTTGGAAGTCTCCTTTGAAGTTGATTCTATAAGAAGAGAAGTTATTTCTGGGTTTTCCCCTTGGAGGGGTTTGCCTTGGCTTGGAGCCTATATCTTGTGTTCATTGTGTATGGTTGTAATCTTCCTGTTTTGGGCATTTATTTGATGATAAGAACATAAGCATAACAAAAAAGAAGAAGAATATAAATCACAAATAATTGTCATGAATGGAAAAAGTGAATTAAATGTTGTCATAATCTAATTTTTCCAACACAACGATGGCTTCAAATCCTTCAACCCATTCTCTTAGCCACATCCTTGCAAGGGATTTCACTTGTAATGTCCACAACTTTGTTGCAGCAAGGATCCCTCACAATAAGTAGCCATTGGCAACTGTTTGACTCCAAATGAGTGATAATTCGTTCTTCTAAAGCCCTATCTTTTCCATTTTTTCTTCAATTTCCTGCACCAACTTTGGTACATTGGATCTATCCAAAGTTGTATTCTCCCTATTTTCCTTCTTTGTCGATATAGACTCATAGCTTTGAGGAGGACGATGAAGAAGATTGCACCTCCACTCCTGGATGCTACTCGCCATCTTTCTATTCCTGAAAGCCTTCATTTACTTTGGGACATTCTTTCTAACCTTTCCTTCTTAATCCTATATGCTTCATGCATATTCACAATGTTAAAGTGACCTATGATAATAGCAATGTATGAAATCCAATGAGGTCCAATCCTCTCCCTATCATTTCATTCAAAAAATTACTTGCATTGTTGCGGATAATTTGATGAGACCTTATGAGCTCCTCTTGAACTTCATCTTAAGCCATTGTGATTAAGCCCACAAGAAAATGCTGTGTTTCTGCATTTTGGAGCTTGCTACTTAAGTGCCTATTACTCTACAAGCTAGTAAAGGTTTCTAATGTATGTTCTTGAACAAGAAAAGATGATTGAGCCTTGAATTCCTTAGTCAATACTTGTTCAGTAAATACTGGATTTACCACACTTGAGTTTTTTGCACTCCCCTCAACGACCGCGAGGGCTGAAGCTAATGCCTCAATTGTATCAGCGATCTGAGAATCTGATGTGCAAGGCTAAACGCTTTCACCAAGACTTGAAATTACTAAAGATAGTCCACCTGATATGTTAGCCATAGCACACATTGCATTTTCTTGAAATGCTTGTGCGAATTCTCCTTGTATCAACTCTTTTGAACAAGCAATTGTTGCATTTATCAAACTTGAAATACCATTAGCATTTAGAATATCACTTCTTGCATCCTTCAATTCCAAAAAAGACTTTTGAACGCACCAACAACCTCTATTCAAATTGAGATTTCATTTCCAGGTTGAAAAAGCTTAAGTTGTTTATTAGCTCCAGCTTGCAAAACCTGGGAGCAAACGAACTCTTCTACAAACATCATACTAGTAAGGAGAAAACATGCATTTTCTCGAGCAATATAATGCCCATTTGTTAGTAATTTTACTAGGATATCCACACCTCCTGCTCCTATTGCTGTTAGCCAAAACCCCTTTGTATTGCAATGAAGATTCTTCAATGCTCCCGTAAGAAGGCAATCCAAAGACTTCCCAACCTTAATACCTAGTCAGAGCTACTCCTAGACCAATGGGAACAAATCCTTCAGTTGAAAAAAAAAAATAAACCAACATTATCTTTAACATCACTTTGCGAACCTGCATACATTGCTTTTGCTACAGCCAATTGAGCTTCTATTGAACCAAACTTGAGGAGGAATGAATCTGTCGTTGAACACCATCACGTCATGCAATCAAGGGGACTTCAAGCTTCAATCTTTGGGAGATGGGTAAAATTTAAATTAATTATAGTAGTACTCTTCTAGTTGGAATGTTTGCAATGGCCAACAAGGTCACAATTTTAATATTCAGGCCATGTCCAAGTTGATTCAGGGGCAAGCCTTCTACTTCCACATTTGTAAAACACTCTATCATCAATAGAGATCATAGCTTCTGTTATTGCCAAAACAAGTGTCATTTACTAGAAAATAAAATCAGAATATATACTACTTCATCTCAACACTTTGTATACGTTCTTTCAACCTAAGACCAGAAGTTTGTTACAAGTTTCTTCAAGGGATATGGTGCTGGGAACCACACATTTGTCACAATGATCTATTGAAAAAAAATATACTAGGATCTTAGACAAAGTGCCTGGAATAGTCGTAAGGAAGTGTCCTGTAGAACTTAAAGCGTAACAAATGTTTAAAAAAAATTGATTGCATTTGTACAGGTTCAAAACACTTCCCGGTGTTTTTTTGTTTTCCTTTTCTGTGTTTTTTTTATTTGGGACTTGTTGTGGCTAGGTTTATTAGAACTGGCACCGGCAAATAGAAGAAGAAGAAAAAAGTTTAAAATGTCTTGGATTCGACTGAAAGGTCATGGCGTCGACTCCAGGGCACTCAGATTTTCATATTTTCATCCAGCCTCGTTTTTCTAACACGTAGATTTGACTAAAAGGACATGGTTTCAACTACGTGGCACTTAGATTGTCATGTTTTCAGTCAAGTCCCATTTTTTTTAGCTACCCTAAGTTTACGCATCGATAAAATTTCAGATCAAACAAGTTAATTGGATTTAATTGCCATTGACAAAATTTTGAAATAAAAAGGAGCGAGGTTCCAGAGTTTTGTGGTTATCTATGTAACAGTGGGAAATAAAACCAAAGCATGCACTACCAAAATCCATTCAGAAGAGCTCGAAAATGCTTTAAATTCAATATAACTAAAACAATAAACATAATAAGAAGGCTAGATCCAAAAAATACCTGCGTTTCACATAAACTATGGAAAATAAACTGAAAAAAGTCCAAAAAAAATTGAAATCGACGAATCGTGCCGAATGAAACTGCAATGCTTTAAATCTCAAAACCAAAATATGTCCATCCTGTGTCCGTTATTGGGTGAAATGGCTAGGTTGGGGATTTGGTGGTGGTTTTCTTCTTCACCGCGTGGCGTTTCTGTGCAATTTTGTTAAGTGAAATTTTGGTGGTGATTTGTTTGTTTTTTTGGGTGGTCAAGTGATATTTAAATTTTGGCTATTTTTTTTTGGAGGGGAGTGGGGGTGGAATTTTGTCCTTTTTTTTGGGGAGGTGATAAGATAACGTTGTTATTTACGTCTACGTCTGTGCAACTTTGTTAAGTGAAATTTTGGTGGTGATTTGTTTGTTTTTTTGGGTGGTCAAGTGACATTTAAATTTTGGCTATTTTTTTTTTTTTTTTGGGGAGGAGGGAGAGGGAGAGGGAGAGGGGAAGGGGTTTTCTTTGAGGAAGGAAGGGGGTGGAATTTTGGCTAATTTTTTTTTGGGTGATAAGATAATGTTGTTGTTTAGGTCTATGTTTGATGTTCACTTTGTCTTAAAAATATTTTTAATGTTGGTATTTTTTTATTATAAAGTATTAATATTTTAGATAAGTAAGAGGTATGGGTTGTTTGATGTTCACTTTGTCTTGAAATTATTTTTAATGTTAGTATTTTTTTTTATTATAAAGTATTAATATTTTAGATAAGTAAGAGGTATGGGATGTTATTCTCTATACTCAATTCCAATTTTTATGGGGTGACATTTTTGACCCATTGTGATAAGGCTCGAGAAGTTGTTTTAAAGACATTGTTCATGGTAAAAAGTTATGGTTGGTTATAATTGATTAGCTTTATGTTTGTAGTAAAATTTTAAGTGAATAGAATTGTAGCTTAATGATGGGAAAGTCATTATTTCTTTCCATTAGTTTTGAATTTTTTTATTAAACCAATAAAGAAAAATTGGTGTGTATTTTATTTGGGGATTGATTCCTAACATTTTTATAGTAGTGATTATTCATCAATTTTCATTAATGAGGATATCAATTTGGAAGAATGATTGACATTATATTTCTTTGGTGTTATTTGGAGTGTATCTATTACAAATACATAAGTAAACGGGGACTAATGTTAAGATGGTAGTTATGTGTAATTTTTGAAATAAAATTGAGGATCCCAAAATTATTGTGGTTGTATAGTTCCCACTTGTCAAAGGGAGGTCTCCAATGGGCCCTTATCAAATGTGACGTTATCCTCTCCCCTACGAAAACATTGTAAGCCATAAGGGGCACAAGGATGTGGGCTTTCGACCATGTATATGTGCATGCAAATGTTGATATATTGGAATGGGTTAATAAGTGATTAAACTTTACTTTTTCCAATGAGTTTCTTCTTCTTCTTCTTCATCTCTTTCTTTTTCTCTTTTTCGCAGTGAAGCAAATTTCCACCTTAATCCACTCATTTTTTGCAAAATCTGAGTGATTTTAAGTCGCCTTAAAATGGAACAAAAACCTTAAGGGAAAAGTGTTGTGGTCATCCTCTAGATAGGGTGATAGGGATGCGAACATAAGAGGATAGTTCAGTACCCATGTGACCAAAATACTCCACATGACGATTGCTCAAGGCTTGAGGGAAGTGTGAGCATAAGACAATGCCTAATGAAAAATAATGTTTAGGGCTATTGGAAATTGGGTAATGGTGGTGATGAATGTGGGTGTTTTGCATGCATCATGGTTGTGACAAAAGCAAGTGCAATCAATTTTTTCCATCACAACCATGACATTCCATCATGCAAATTGAATGGAGGCTTGTAGTTTGTGCCCTTTATCTATTTATACAAGTTGATTGAGAACCATTGTCATGCTCTAGGAGAAAGAACTGACCAAATATCATCCTTATGCAGATTCTTTAGTGGTTCAACAAGAGGAAGATAGCCAAATTCAATTATAAGGGATTAACGATACTGGGCTCCACTAAGAGAGATGACAACACTACAAAAGAGAGAAATCAACATACCCAGGTCCTCCAAGAAGCCATGGTTATTGCTCTAGCTTACCAAGAATCAACTATAGTTAGGATTAGAAGCAAATTTGATAACGAGGAGGATGTTGCATTCAATAAAAAAAACCAAGACCCCATACCGTAGTGTGGAAATAAAAACATAGGCATGGGTTCCAAATATGGGACGCACTTGAGCATGAGAGACAAAATATTCCCGCACTCTCAACATGTATTAGCAAACTAAATCACTCCCAAGCCAAGCGCTAGCAAAACAAGACCCGGCCAGACTCGAGATATATTGAAGAAGGTGGAGTGGATACATTATTCCTTCCTACTTATAGATAGAAAACAATGTGTGTTAGCTCGAGAAGTTTGGGGTGTTGAAGTCATTGCTAATGAAACAAGAGTTAGGAAACACTCCAAATAAGCCCATTCCAATACCTTTAGATGTAGAAGATCCTTAGCAGGTTGTTCCTCTCCCACATTCTGAAAATGTTGTTTTTTATTATATTTTGGTTACCCTAGAGTTTTCTTATTGTCATCAGCATAATCTAGGGACTTTTTAGTTTTTATATCTCTTATAGAAACCTTAGGCAGGGACTTCGAACTTTTCAAACCATTAAAACTTATTTTTGGAACTTCTAATGGCTAATTTTACCTAGTGGTACATTAGCAGTAACAAGGCCTACATGTGTATATTGTTGTATCATGTTTATATAATATAAATTAGTCCTCTAACTTCCAAAAAATAAATGTTTCATGGTAAAAGTTCTCATTAATCAAGTGGAACAAAATTCCTACTGGATTATTAACTTAATCCACATTATATTTGTCACGCGTTCAATCATTGCCTCCAAGTGTCCATCTGCCTAACTTGAGGTGGTGAGTAAATATCTCACTTAGCAGCCTAAAGGAGAACATGGGTGGGATTTGGGTTATCATAAATTTGTACATTGGAGGTGTTATGCATGTTACATGTTTTATTGTTGTTTTTTGTAAGTGCCCCCATGGCTACCTTAAGGTGTTAAACAAAACTTTCATTTGCATGTGGCCTTAGTCATGCACACTTACTTTGTTGGAATGAATATGGGCTTCAACCGATACAATGAAAATAGGAAAGTGGAAGGTTCAAATCCATTTTCACTATTAGTTTTAAACCCTTTTGTCTTAAAATTAAAAAATCGCAAGCTTAAACAGGAACATTGAAGGGGTCTTTGAACCATATATATGTGTGTGCAATTCATGTGTTCAATCACTGTGTTTCAAGGGATTTTCATGGCTACCTTGAGGTGTTGAGTAAATATATATTTGAGAAACCTTAAGGATAACATGGGTAGGATTTTGTTGACAAGTATGTCTGTGTGGATGGCATGGCTTTGATCACTTCCTTTAGGTGCCCCTATGGCTTTATTAGCATATAAGATAAATCCCTCATTGAATGCTTTGACCAACATTCTTGTTGTGATGATGCTTTTGCATTCATTTTGTGTTTCTTCTTTTAATATATATATGTACTTAGCTTTGTTTCTATTACTGATAGTATATCTATTGGAGTTTCTTAGGCATTCCCACTATGTATTTAGACTAGATGTATTATTTTATCCCCTTTGAATCAAATTATTTTTCAAATAACAATCACAGGATGCAAGGCAAGCATTCATTGCATTTCCAATTCCACTACTCATGGACAGGATTAAAAATAATCAAGATACATTATATGTGAAAATATCTATGAGTTTGGATGTGCAATTTCGTATGTTAGGACATAAATTTTGATAAAATCTAGCCCCAACTGAAATTTTGATAAAATTTGCTAGCGAGGAAGCCCCGTTACTTTGTTGGAGAATGGAAAATTTCAAGAAGAAATTCATGTATGAAGACATCTTTGAACTTTTATGGATATATTTTTCTAGTGAGTTTACGTGAATGGTTGCATATTCTTGATGAAGCCCCACATCACCATTGAGGAGACAAGAAGACAAGTAAGTTAAATCTTAAATCCAATAACTTTGGAGCGTTGTGATCACTTGGTTAATTGAGTGGGCATGGCACCACACAATATCAAATTTGGCCTCATACCAACCTACACCTTATGCTTCTTAAATAAAATTAGGTAACACTACGTTAGCTTGTTAATAATGGTTCAAGCCCACCTAGAAGTTAGCTTACTTATGGAGGAACAATAAGAATTAGAGGAAGTAGTCTTAACAATAGTGCATGTTTGAATATTAAGAGTAGAAAACTTGGGAGTTTTAGTTATTTAGAGCCAAAAACAAGAGTTTCATGAGCTTTAGTACCTATGATGCTTTGAATTATAACCTAGGAGCATGTAAGGGAAATAATATTAGAGTGATGTACTATTTAAAAAAATTATTCATATGTAAATGCTTTGGAAAAAACATAATGATCCACATACCTTGATATAAAACAAACCCTAAAAATGTTATTCTTATAATATCTTGTGTAGTTACCTAATGCCATTCAAGTAGAATACCAGAATTACTTATGTTAGTAATGGCAAGATCAAATTTTCATTCTCTTAAAGGAACTCCTTCTAGACATGCACCCCGGCAAGCATAAATCATCCTAACATTTGCCTTTGAAGTAATATAAATCATCCTAACTATCCTCAAAATAATTCTCACCCATAGCCTTGGTGATAGAGTAAGGCTCGTATCAAAGTGGCATGAGCTTCTTATGGGAGTTTTTCAATTGCTCTTTATGCAAGTCCAATCATAACTCGTCACCAGCATGAAACTTATGTGGAACCCGTGTTGCTAATTATTAGGTGTACACTATCATACAAGTCCATTTGTTGGAGTTTTTTGTAAAACATTGTTAATGTTTTTCAAAGGAAAAAACAAAGTTCAAGAGTGGATCTTGTGCTAAGGGTGTGCTAGCATGTGCTAGATGGATCAAAGGAATGCTATACATGCCAAGACGTGCTAGGTGCTAAGCCATTCCAATATGTGTCAAGTGCCAAGGTGTGCCAATGCGTGCCAGATAAAGTCAAAGAAAGAAAAAAGAGCACCAAATTAAAATGCAAGGAAATGAACTCATGAGACGATTAATAAAACAAAACTTTATCTTTTTCAAGAGAGGAATTCTAGGCACACTAGGGATGCCACGAAATTCCAGGAAGTGATAATACATGCTAAACAGTTCTAAGGCATGTTATTTTGCCAAGATATGTTAAGTGTTAAGGCATACCAAGATGTGCCAAGTGCCAAGGTGTGCCAACGCATGTTAGGGAGTGTTATGGAGTGTTAGGGAAACACAAGGGAGCACTAGTTTCAAATGCATGGAAATGAATGAATAAGAGTGTGTGAAAAGGAGTGTCAATGAGTTCTAAGTGTGTTAAGGAGGGAGTGAGAAGGTATGATAGGTAGTGCCAAGGAATGCTAGAGTTCCAGGGCGACATGCCAAGATTTTCCAGGTGTTAGGGTGTGCCAATGCGTGTCAGGGAGACTTAGGAAGTGCCAGGGAAACACAAGGGATAACTAGGTCAAAATGAATGGAAATGAGCGAATAAGAGTGTGTGATAGGGAGTGTTAAGAAGTTCCAAGTGTGCTAAGGAAGGAGTGACAAGATTATATGCTAGGAAGTTCCAAGTCATGCTAGAGTGCTAAGGCATTTCAAGGAGTGACAGGGTTGCCAAGGGATTGTTAGAAATACCAGATGTTATGGCATGTCAAAATGTAAACTATGTTGCTTAGTTGTTTTACAACCACGGTTGGACATGAGCCTTGTCTTTGTAACTTGTTAAGTGGGATGAGTTGAGATTGGACACAAGTGGCCTAAGATGAGTTATAGGTAGGTCTTAGGTGAACAAGGCATAGTCTAGTTGTAGTAAACATAACTTGGTCAAGATATTGCAGTCGAGGCGGGACTTAGTTGGGTTCCCAAGTCATAAAAATAATAAGGGTATTTGTGAGGGTATGATAGTTAAGGAGTGCCAAGGTGTGCTAAGGAATGAAAATGAGTGCTAACATATATAGGACATTGTCAATGCATGCCGAGGAGTATTAGGGACTCCAGGGCATCAAAAGGGAGAACTAGGTCAAAATGCAACGACCCATTCCCCTGTTATACCCAAAACAATATTAGCGTGTGAACGATATAGGCATTTGATAGCTACACCTGCCTATACCGTCCACATCGCACTAGTACGCCCACCTAATATCAAGATTACAAAGATTGGGACTTAATATTAAGATTTCAGACTTTATGTCAAATTCAACCAAGTATAAAATTTTATGAAACAAGGTAATAAAGGAAATGAAGTAATAAAGTTAATGAATCTTTAAGTTAAAATGAGTATGCGATATTAAAGATTTATATTAAAGGTACTTAAATAAAATCCCACCTTTATAAATATGTATACGTAAACACATTAATGGGGATCACCCACCATAACAACATTTAATATAAACTTAAGGTTGGGTAAAGCCTCGGGAAGTTTGAGGCGGTGGAGAAAGATTGTTTACATTATATTCATATCCAAACATAATGAAAAGGATACCACCATAAATACATAAAAATATCATCATTAATGAGGATAAGACTTCGGGAAGTTAGAGGCGGTGGAAGGAGATTATTTAAAGGAGGTGGTATGGAGGAGAAGGGGGGGAAAAAAAAGGTTTTCTTGGAGGAGGAGAAATGGTTTCTGCTGAAAGGAGAAGGAAGGAAATGCTGGCTTGCAGTGTTTGGGGAGGAGTCTCTTGTTCTTGGAAATCTGGGCACGGGGGACAGAGGGGACACCCTCTGGGTCTGGGATTAGTCCCGGATTTCGCTGGGAGGATTCGATTGCCCCAGTAATCTGTTCTGTTCAGTACATCACCAACAAATCTGCAGCCGCTTCAGGTTCAGGATTCGTAAGTTTGTGCTGATTTTCAGGTATTCTTCTACATATAGGTTAGGTTAATTATGCAAGCTGAAATTTCAATTTATATCCTTTCAATGTCTTATTAAGATCTGTTTTACTTAAACAAAAGTTCAAATAGTTCAAATAGGTACAAATTCTAGAACTCTCAGTGCAGGGTTATTACACAAAATGCATGGAAATAAACGAAAAAGAGTGTGTCAGGGAGCTCCATTTTTTTCACCTACCAATATAAAAACCCTTTACCCCTTATATATCCCTTGATATATTATGTTATTTTTTCCTCAATATAAATCTCGCAATATGAACCCACATGGTATGGTACTTCCCTCGAGTGAAGCCCCCGTGGTTCTAGGTGTGCTAAGGAGGGAGTGACAAGGTATGTTAGGCAGTGCCAAGGAATGCTAGTGTTACACCAGTTTTTGGTCATCTAACCATGTTTAATTAGATGGATCGAAATACATCATGTAAGACCAATTTTACCATAGTAAAATTGCTTTCACTAAGAAATAATTTAATAAACCATAGTTTATTAACTTATTTATGGTCCAAATAGAAAACCCCATGAGGAATAATTAAATAAATCCTTATTTATTTGATTTTCCTCTAGGAATAATTAATTAAACCTCTGTTTAATAATATTCCTCGTCATATTTAGCCCAATTAATGAGAAATAATTAGATAAATCATTATTTATCTTATTATTCTCTAGGAATAATTGATTAAATCATTATTTAATTAATATTCCTTGTTAAATTTGACTAAATCATTTAGGAATAATAAAATAAATCATTATTTGTTAAATTATTCCTTGATCCCATCCTTGAAATGATAAATAAATATTTTATTTGTTTATTATTTCTAAATAAAGGGATCTAACCAATTCAAATCCCTTTTCCCTCCAACAAAATATAATAAAATATTCCAAGCAGTTAGATCTAGATCTTGGTTAATAATATTTTATTATGCACCATTATCAAAGATAATTCAATATTTTGTTATTAATAGGAGGGTTTTCCATTCATTCCTTACCTTTGATCCTTTTATCATGGTCGGACTTTGATCCTCTTATCATCGTCACACTTTGATTTATTTCATTTTCTTTTTTCTTATTGAGCTCCCTTTGAGTTCTACACGTCTTGGGTATTCTACACCATTGAGAGAGAAACTCTGAAGCTAAAGCGTTTGAGGACAACCAAGAACCCATGCCATTGAGGGGGACTATATCAGTTCTCTTCCTAGGTGTTACATAATACAAAAAATTATTTATAATTCTTGTCTTGTCCATTGGATATTTTGGAGAAACTCTTATTTCATTTTGTTGTTTAGCTGCTTTATTTGCATAGATCTGGGTTTATTTTGCATTTGTTTTGACCGTCTATTGCAGATCTAAGAAGTTAGACAACCATCTTTGTTGTTAGGGTTGTTTTTCATGTGCATCTACGGTGATCTCTTTTTGTACACTTGTGTTAAGATTTCATACACTTGCGTTAAGATTTCATACTAACAGCTAGAGTGCCATGGTGACATCCCATGATGTGCCAAGTCTTAGGGTGTGCCAATGCCTACCAGGGAGTGTTAGGAAGTGCCACAGAAACAGAAGGGAGAACTAGTTAAAAATGCATGGAAATGAACGGATAAGAGTGTGTAATAGAGAGTGTCAGTGAGTTCTAAGTGTGCTAAGGAGGGAGTAATAAGGTTATATGTTAGGCAGTGCCAAGGCATGCTAGAGTTCTAGGGCATGTCAATGAGTGGTAGTGTGTGCTAGGGAGTGCCAAAGCATGCTAAGGAATGGAGGGGATGCTAACACGTGCTACATAGTGCCAAGGAATTGTTAGACGTTCCAGGTGCTATGACATGTCAAGAGGTAAACTATGTTGCTTAGTTGTTTTATGGCCACGGTTGTACGTGAGCCTTGACTTGGTAACTTGTTAAGTGGGATGAGTTGAGATTGGACATGAGAAGCCTAAGATGATTTACAGGCCATTCTTAGGTGAACAAGGCATAGTCTAGCTGTAGTAAATGAAACTTGGTCAAGTTGTTGTAGTTGAGGCAAGACTTGGTTGGTTTGCCAAGCCTAAAAAAAAATAAGGGTAGTTATGAGGACATGATAGTTAAGGAGTGTCAGGGCATGCCAAGGAATTAAAAGGTGTGATAACACATTCCAAACAATTTCAATGTGTGGTGAGGAGTGTTGGGGAGTGTCATGGCATCACAAGGAAGAACTAAGTCAAAGTGCATGGAAACGAACGAATAAGAGTGTCTGCCAAGGAGTGTTAGTGAATTCCAAGTGTCCCATGGATGAAGGGCGAGCCAAGGAATTAAAATATGTTCTAACACATGCTAGACAATGTCAATGCATGTTGATGAGTGTTAGGGAGTGTCAGGGCATCACAAGGGAGAACTAGGTCAAAGTGCATGGAAATGAAAGAATAAGAGTCTCTTCCAAGGAGTGTTAGTGAATTCTAGGTGTACTATGGACGATGTGTGTTAGGATAATTTCATAATAGGACTTGTAGGAGGAAATATTGCGATTACGATAAGGGGATGGACAAATTAGTTTCACACGTAGGGAGACTTTGGGCTAGACAAAACACTATTTTTTCAATGACTTGGTTGGGTTCCCAAGTCGCAAAAAAAGTATGCCTATCCATGAGGGCATGACAACTAGGGATTGCCAAGGTGTGCAAGGAATCCTAGGAAGTGCTGACACATGCTAGAAAGTTCCAAGGCATGTAAGGCATTCCAATACATGTCAAGTGCTAAGGCATGCCAAGATGTGCTAAGCATTAGGGTGTGGTGGCAACACATGTTTGGGAGTGCCGGGGAAACAAAAGGGAGGACTAGTTTCTATTGCATGGAAATGAATGAATAAGAGTGTGTGATAGGGAGTGTTAGCAAGTTCTAAGTGTGCTAAGGAGGTAGTGAAAAGGTATGTTAGGCAATTCCAAGGCATGATAGAGTGCTAGGAAAGCATGCCAAGGTGTGCCAAGTGTCAGGGTGTGCCAATGTGTGCCAAGAAGTGTTAGGGAGTGCTAGAGAAACAAAAGGGAGCACTAGGTCATAATGCATGGAAATGAATGAATAAGAGTGTGTGACAGGGAGTGCCAGTGAGTTCCAAGTGTGCTAAGGAGGAGTGACAAGGAATGCTTGGAAGTTCTAAGGAATGTCAGAGTACCAGGGCGACATGCGACCAAGATGTGCCAATGCGTGCAAGGAAGTATTAGATGGGAGTGCCAAGGAAATACAAGGGAGAACTACGTCAAATGCATAGAAATGAACAAATAAGAATTTGTGATTGGAAGTTTCAGTGAGTTCCATGTGTGCTAAGGAGGGAGTGACAAGGTGTGATAGGCAGTGTTAAGGCATGCTAGATGTCAGGGCGACATTCCAATATGTCCTAGGTGGTAGGGTGTACAAACAAGTGCCAAGTAGTGTTAAGGAGTGCTAAGGAAATACAACGGAGCACTAGGTCAAAATTCATGGAAATGAATGAATAAGAGTTTATGACTTGGAGTGTCAACGAGCTCTAGGTGTAAGGAGAAAGTGACAAGGTATGTTGTGTAGTGCCAAGGAATGCTAGAGTGATAGGGAAACATGCCAAGATGTGCCAGGTGTTAGGGTGTGCCAATGTGTGTTAGGGAGTGTTAGGGAGTGTCACAGAAACACAAGGAAGGACTAGGTCAAAATGCATGGAAATGAATGAATAATAGTGTGTGACGTAGAGTGTCAATGAGTTCTAGGTGTGTTAAGGAGGGAGTGACAAGGTTATATGCTAGGCAGTGCCAAGGTATGCTAAACTACCAAGGCCTGTCAGCAAGTGCTAGGGTGTGTTAGGGAGTGTCAAAGCATTGCAAGGAATGTATGGGATGCTAACACATGCTACATAGTCCCGAGGAATTTAAGACGTGCCAGGTGTTATGATATGTCAAGATGTAAAGTGCGTTGCTTAGTTTTTTTACAATCACAGTTGGATGTGATGAGCCTTGTCTTGGTAACTTGTTAATTGGGATGAGTTGAGATTGGACATGAGTATGTTATGATGAGTTACAGGTAGTTCTTAGGTGAAAAAAGCGTATGTTGAATTTCCACGACACACTAGAACTTGGGTTTGATCTTAGAATCTTCGATGCAAACACACTCAAGTTCCACAACACACGTACTTTGCACTACGAAATCTACACACATTAGGGAATCAACTAGTGCACAAGACAATTTTTAACTTTTTCAAACCATTATTTTTTATATTACAAACTATAATAGAATATGTTAAAGCTCTTGTACCAGGGATTATGGACCTTTAAAATCACATTGATACAAGGAATACAACTAGGGCTTGGTGTTAGTCCTTCAAAAGCTAATCTACCTTGAATAAGACTGGTGAGCCCTGGTATTGCACCAAGAGTGCTGCAACTCCCAGGATTGCCCTACTTTACTTATCAACCCGGGGTTCGTACAAACTTGGAGGTGACAGTGCTATATACACAACAAATGCATTTTACTCATGTCATCCTCTTTCACTCTACGAAAGGGTGCTATTTCTAGGGGTTCTCAGTGAAGTCTGTCACACTTAAATGAAATGAAAATAAATTGTAGAAAGGAAATGACAGAAAGGAAACTAAACTAAACTACTGAAAAGAAATGACAGGAAAGGAAACTAATTTAACATTTTGAAAAGAAATGACAGAAAAGAAACTAAATTAAATCACACTTAACTTGGCCAACCGGCTAAACACACCCTACTTATCTTACGCTCTATCTACCATGCTTCTATCCATGCAGCTAAGTTATGATAAAATAAACTTGACAAAGTGTGGCTTGCATTTTAGAGGAAAACGGGCTAAAGGTACTAATGGAGGGCTCAACACATGAAACAAGGCTTAGAGGTGGAAAGAGCGGGTTTAAACCTTATTAAAGCTTTATTATGGTGCAAAAATGCTTTGGAGTGTTGAAGATTGCAACAAGAAACAGTGAAGGAGGCATCCTGAAACATCATTCCTGATCCTAGTTGGAAAGTGATCACCTAAAATAGGTGGGGGCCACACAGGTGATTTTTGTCGCAAAGTCTATTTTTAGACTATGTCTATTTTTAGACATATGGATCATGTTCTATAAGTTGCGGGATGCTATTTTTGGATGGTTGGTCAAGTTGGAAAAATAGATGGATTTCTATTTTTAGACATATTGGGCGGAATCTATTTTTAGATTGCCAGTCTAAAAATAGATATGTCGAATATTATTAGCTCTTAATAATGTTTGGACTCTAAAAATTAACTTATTCTCTTGGAGCACTTCAGTTAAGTGCACAGATGTGGCACAGGAGCTGACAGAAGGAATTACGCTATTCCTGAGGGTTAAGTGGAGCTATTGCATGGATACTTCAGTTAGAACTCATGTGACAGAGTTTGGTGGAGTTGATTGGGGAAGTTAACGGAGTTGTGTTCAGTTTAACTAATCTAAACATAGTTGAGCTATTTGTATCTAGTTTAACTGATTAATAAAATTAGTGAGAGTGGTGTGAATTAATTAATAATTAATTCACTAATTATAAACTCATTAATCAACTAAAGAATACATCAGTTAACTTCAGTGCATGGACAGTTTCAGTGGAGACCAGTGCAAAGATAGGAGATAGGGCAAGTGTGACTATCAGTTGTGACTATAAGTGATTCATGGTTTGCATCCAACACTTAGTAGAGATGCCTATAAAGACTACGTGAGCAAGGCTGGGGTAATACAATTCTCATTAAGAGGCATTCTTCAGCAGGGATTGCGCAGTAGAGGCAGGCTGTCAAGTGGCAGAGATTGGAGCATGTGTTTTGCTAGATCTAGCTTGATTAGTGTGTAGCAAGTGGAGATTATACTGAGAGCTTGTGAGGAGCTTTGTATGATGATTGTTACATGATCTATATGACATATATAATATACAGATAGTTGGGGGTTTTCAGCTTTAAGCTTTCCCATTACATACTGTGTTCATATGTGTGAATTTTTATGGCTTTAATGTGTGCATGCAATTGATTTTATTTCCGCATGTGATGATCAATGGTAGAAGAGATTATTTATTGTGCATGAAGATAAAATAGTGTGTGATCAGGAGAATCTCAGTGGATAACATATCAGTTATTCAAATTTCTACATGGCATCAGAGCGATATTGATCATTGGAGCAATTGCAAAACATTGAAGCGGTTGAGTTTTAGGATAAACTCGGGAAAATAAAAATGGAGAAGAATGACACTATTCCGGTATACTTGACAAAGTTTTTCCACTGCAGGGATGAGATTGGGAGTGTAGGATTTAGTGTGGATGAAGAAGGACAAGTCAAGAAGGTTGGGATTCGAGCAAAGAATCTCTACAGACTTGAAGTAGATGGGATGTCTACGGAGCTTCCTACTGTTGGGAAGTGTAAGAAAGACATGCAACTGATGCTTGAGAGGGAGCAAGTTTTGCATGCAGGTAACAGTGAACCTCGGGATGTGGAGCAGCCACAAGAAGAGGATCATGGAGTGGAAGAAACCACTCATGCAGAGAAATTTCGTGCCAGATGGGCAGAGGGAGTGCATGCAGCTATACCACCAGGTGAGAGGTGGGGCGACATGCATGATTAATCCCAAGAGGAGATTTCTGGGTAGGATTCATGAGATGGTGTGGATCTCATGAATTGAACCTGGCTACGAGGTACCCATAGTGCAGCAATAGCTTGATCAGTTGGATTGATGCAGGTAGATCAAAAGTGACAGTGTCGAATACTGGAGCGCGGATCAGAGTTGACAGCAAGTGTAGAGTGCATGGGTGCAAGAGTTCAACAGTGTAGTGGTTCCTGATGACATGTGCATTTGGGCCCATCATAAGTTGAAGACTTTGATGATAGATGCATCAGAATGATTGATTTGTTTGGAGCCTATTCAGTTTCAGAGGAGTTGCAGAGTAGATGCATGAAGTTGCATGGCGCATGTGAAGGTTGCAGGGTGAATGCATGGAGTTGCATGTCGCATGCAAATACAGTCCTTTCTTGTTGAGAGGGAGTGTTGAAGATTGCAACAAGAAATAGTGAAGGAGGCATCCTGAAACATCATTCCTGATCCTAGCTGGAAAGTGATCACCTAAACTAGGTGGGGGCCACACAGGTGATTTTTGTCGCAAAGTCTATTTTTAGACTATGTCTATTTTTAGACATATGGATCATGTTCTATAAGTTGCGAGATGCTATTTGTGGATGGTTGGTCAAGTTGGAAAAATAGATGGATTTCTATTTTTAGACATATTGGGCGGAATCTATTTTTAGATTGCCAGTCTAAAAATAGATATGTCGAATATTATTAGCTCTTAATAATATTTGGACTATAAACATTATCTTATTCTCTTGGAGCACTTCAGTTAAGTGCACGGATGTGGCACAGGAGCTGACAGAAGGAATTACGCTATTCCTGAGGGTTAAGTGGAGCTATTGCATGGATACTTCAGTTAGAACTCATGTGACAGAGTTTGGTGGAGTTGATTGAGGAAGTTAATGGAGTTGTGTTCAGTTTAACTAATCTAAACGTAGTTGAGCTATTTGTATCTAGTTTAACTGATTGATACAATTAGTGAGAGTGGTGTGAATTAATTATTAATTAATTCACTAATTATAAACTCATTAATCAACTAAAGAATACATCAGTTAACTTCAGTGCATGGACAGTTTCAGTGGAGACCAATGCAAAGATAGGTGAAATGGCAAGTGTGACTATCAGTTGTGACTATAAGTGATGCATGGTTTGCATCCAAGACTTAGTAGAGATGCCTATAAATACTGCGTGAGCAAGGCTGGGGTAATTCATTCTCATCAAGAGGCATTCTTCAGCAGGGATTGTGCAGTAGAGGTAGGCTATCAAGTGGCAGAGATTGGAGCATGTGTTTTGCTAGATCTAGCTTGATTAGTGTGTAGCAAGTGGAGATTATACTGAGAGCTTGTGAGGAGCTTTGTATGATGATTGTTACATGATCTCTATGACATATATAATATACAAATATTTGGGGGTTTTCAGCTTTAAGCTTTCCCATTACATACTGTGTTCATATGTGTGAATTTTTATGGTTTTAATGTGTGCATGCAATTGATTTTATTTCCGCATGTGATGATCAATGGTAGAAGAGATTATGTATTGTGCATGAAGATAAAATAGTGTGTGATCAGGAGAATCTCGGTGGATAACATATCAGTTATTCAAATTTCTACATGGAGTGGAATGATTTAAAAAGTGTGATGGTGGAGTTGTGATGGAGGGTTGGCAGTGCGATATGTGATATGTGATATCACAATCGCAATATCGCAAAGCCGGAGGGGTAGCGTAAGTGTTGTTTGGGAGCGGGAGTGAATTGCGAAATGTGATGGGACAACATGGTGGTGGGACTAGTGGCGGAGCACGATACCAATATTGCAATTGGTGTTGGGAGCGAAACGTGTTACAAGAACCAAGTAAAAATGTGATTTGCGATGTGTGATGTGGCAGAGTACGGAGAGTTATCGCAAATTGGTGTTTGGAGCGATAAGCCTTAAAAAAGGGAAAAAGGTTGCAAAGTGCGATTTGCGAAAAGGCCAAAGGTTGTGATGAGTCAGATGACATGGAGGTGGGACCAATGGTGGAGCACGATACCAATATTGCAATCGGCAGACATGAGCGATAAGTCTTAAAAGGAAAAGGAAAAAGATGTGAAGTGCGATTTGCGAAAAAGGCGAAGTACGGTAGCAAGAAGTTCGAGGAGCAAGGGTGGAGGTCCAACTTTGATGGTTTTTGTGAATAAAAAGGGTGTGGTAGCTGCAATAAGTGAAATAGAAGGGAATAGAAGCATACAAATATAGATGGAAGGGAGATGGGAAATGAAGTGGGGAGGTGTCAATGAACTTCTTCCGGGAGAAGATTCTTGTACATGCAATCAACCCTGCTTGCTTATGCAAAAAAATAGACAAGTGTGTGATAAAAACAGTGAAAAAAAAGCAGTTTTTTGGCCTGTGGGAAAGTCTACCCCCCTCAAGCTCTATTGACAGAGATGAGAAGGGAAGTATAGATCCACAACTTTTAGAGTTTTATCCTCTATTCTATTACTCTTCAGCAAATGAAAACCTACAACAGCAATTCAAAATGGCAACTTGAAACTATCAGAAGCAAGATTAACTAAATGACAAAAAAAGAAGAAGCTAATTGATAGAAACAAAACTAGCTAAATGACAGAAAGGAAAGAATGAAAACAACAGAGAAGCTGAGGCACATGGGTTGGGCCCTAATCCATGAGCCTAGCTCTCTGGAACTAGATCAATAAAAAGTCATCTGAATACTCATTGCATTAAAAATACAATCTTATTACATCCCAAAGGTCTTAAACAACAAAAGCCTAATAGAATGGAAAATGAATGGCATGGGATGGAATGGAATGGACTGCATCAAATGGACCGGAATCCACCGGAATCGACCCTAATTGGCTCTTGATCATCTTTATTTATCCTCAAGGGTAGCTACCAACAACTCCCTAAAAAATAGGTAATGAGTCCACTTTACTCCAAGTGAAGTATGGCTTGAGTGCACTTGGTCTTGAGTTTCCTGGCTACCTCTGGAATTCGAATTGTTGGAGGGGATCTCACGAGGATCCTTTGGCTGCCTTTGAGAGTTAAGGAGGGTGGAAAATCCCCTTGAAGCTCTCCAATATTTCTCCCTAATTTCCTGATATTGTGCTCATTTATTCTTCAATACTGATCTCCCAGTGGAGGGAGCAAGTCCCTAAATTATCTCCTTCTCCAAAGCTACATAATATGCCAAATATTCTCACAATATTCTACAAAAATAACCAATATTAGGCACAAATATGCAATTACCTTTAATCCTTCCTAAGAACATATTAAAGCATAAGAAAACATTATTAAGTGCAGAAGGAGAGATTTAATATATTTTTTATGTGCATAAGAGAGGTATATGGGCCTAAAAAAGGTTAGATGGGCCTTAATTTATGTCTAATTTAGAGGCCCATGAAAGACAACACTTTACCTATTTGTTGATGATGGTCAAACACAACCCTTTCAATCCACATGCCCTGAACACGTCTGGTAGGTCCTCTTTCCTTTCATTCTGCAACTCCTCAATCTACCTCTATCAATGAACTCAAATCCTTTAGATTACTAAACTCGGCTAAAAAAAAAATTCCCTCTAGCCATCTCCTTTTTCCTTTATTTGATTAGTTGTTCAAAACTCCATTTGTGAACAACTCTTTGGTATGCCCACTTTTTCCATATTTCTGCTCCAAGATGAAAATTCTAGGGCTATGGAGGTTTCCCTTATTCTGACTGACTCAATCATCTTCAATACATTGAACTCGGGCTAGTTGAATAGCCCACTTGACTGCTAATTTATTCCTTCAAAGTCTACATGTCCTTAGGCCCAATGTGATGGTCACCTTTTTGCCTTCTTAAATCTCTTTTTCTTGCATTTTTATTATTATTTGGTTTTATGATGGTAGTATAGGTGGTGATTAAGGCTAACATACTCTGAGTGCCTAATATGAGGTTGAGTGCTGAAAATCACAAGTAATTAGATTTTTTATAAGGAATTTATCATAAAGGCTTGGAGGAGACAACAAGGAGAAATTATAGGAGGGTTACCCTCCTTAACTCTCGAAGGCAGCCAAGGAATCCCCAATGATTCTCTCCAAAAATTCGAATTCCAAAGGCCGCCAAGCAACTCAAAGACCAAAGTGCACTTAATCTATGTTTACTTGGAGTCAAGTGGACTCAATCACTATTTTCTAGGGAGTTGTTGGTGGTTGCCCTATAGAATAAATGGAACAGAGCTAGAGCTAGGAAGGATTTGATTCTATTGGGAACTTTGTTGCAAGCTATTGATATTTTGATTATTGTACTATGTGATTAAGCTTTGAGAAATGTACGAGACTATTCTTTCATGAAATGAGCAGACTGATTTCATTTTACTGATTTAAGTTTCAGAGAGCTAGGTGTGTGGGTCAGGGCCCAATCCATGTGCCGCAGCCTCTCCGTTGTACTTGTTCTTTGCTTCCTACCATTCAGTTAGTTCTTCTTCTGATAGTTTCATCACTGCTTAGTTTTTGCTTTCAGTGTGTTGATGTAGGTTTCATTTGCTTATGAGTAATAGAATAGAGGAGAAAACTCTAAAAGTTGTGGATCAAGACCTCCCTTCTCATCTCCGTCAATAGAGCTCGAGGAGGGTGAACCTTCCCACAAACCCAAAAATTGATTTATGTTCACTATTTCTGATATTAGAGTAGAGTTTCATTACCATTTTCAACCTTCCTTTTGTACTGTATTTTCACGCATTGGTCTATTTCTTTGTGCATAAGTTAGCAGGTTTGGTTGCAGGAATTAGTGTTAAAGCCCCAGAGCAGCTCCGTGGTGCCTCCCTGCTTCATTTTACATCACTGCTGTTACGCCCTCCATTCCCTCCTTTTTCCGCTTATTGTAACTTCTGCACCCACCTTTTATTCCTAAAAACACTTAAAATATTCAACCCACCTTATTCATTTTCTTTCATTTGTCACAACCACCACACCCTTTTCAATGCAAAATGCTTGAAAAGCCATCAAAGTTGTACCTCCGCCTTTGATCCTCGAAACTTCCGCTATCATACTTCGCCCCATCGCATATTGCATTTTGCTTTCGCTTCGTTAACACTTACCACTCCCAACTGTTGATTGTGACATTACTGTATCACTCTGCCACGTCATCCCTATTGCAAATCACATTTCACACTTTCTATCCCCATCACATATCGCATTTCGCTTCCGCTTCGTTAACACTTACCGCTCCCAACCTCTGATTGCGACATTGCTTCGAACATCACTTCCACTTCTCCACCAGCATTGCGATATTGCGATATTGTGATATTGCATATCGCATTGCCACCCCCCTCTTAGAACTCCGCCATCGCACTTTTGAAAGCCTCCCTCTCCAAATAATTTTTGCGATATTAAAAGATTTAATAAAGTTTTAAACCCCTTTTTCACTCCCTCATTTCCGTCATTTCCTTTCTACAAATTAAATTAGTTTCCCTTCTGCCATTTCCTTTCTACAAACTAAATTAGTTTCATTTTCGTCATTTCCTTTCTGTAAATTAAATTAGTTTCCCTTCTACCATTTCCTTTTTTCAAATTAAATTAGTTTCATTTCTGTCATTGCCTTTTTGAAAATTAAATTAGTTTCATTCCCATCATTTCCTTTCTGCAAATTAATTTAGTTTTCTTTTTGTCATTTCCTTCCAGCTATTTACTTTCCAATTCTTATCATAGTTTAAGAAATAACACCCTTTCGTAAAGCAAAAGAGGATGACATGAGAAAAATGCGTTGATGTGTATATAGCACTATCACCTCCAAGTTTGTACGAACCCCAGGTTGATAAAGTAAAGTAGGACAACCCCTGGGAGTTGTAGAACTCTTGGTGCAATACCGGGGCTCGCCACCTTTTGGCGTCGTTACTGGGGAGGTGTCTAGTAGATGCTTTGATTTTTTTAGTGTTCTATCTCGGTTTCCTTTCTTTTCGTGTTATTTCAAAAATACAAAAAAGATATAATTTTCATGCCTCATTGGAGTAGGAATACTCAAAGGCAAATCTTACCTAAAACCCCCACAACACCTCCTAGCCACCCTTCACTCTTCTTCAATGGTACTGAGATTGAACTTCCTATAGGAGAGCCTTCATAATACTCTGAGGAACCTATTGGGGAAGAAGAAGAAGACCTTGGTCCAACTAAGGGACCTGCTTCACCTATATTAAACATGGTTGGGATCTAGAGAGCCTTTCCCATAAGAGAGGAAGATGGGGAAACTAAGATGAAAAACATTAACCCCTCTGCTTTTGCAACTTTCATGGAATTACCTCTGAGGATCCTAACACATTCATGTTTGAATTTTCTATTGTCTGTAGGACTTATGACTACACCTCTGATGATCAGAAGTTGAAGCTATTCCCATCCACCCTAAGGATGCAACCTTGCGCTAGTTCATGCGTCTGCCTGGGGACAACATCACCACCTGGGCAAGGATGCAAGAGAACTTCAACAACAAGTACAAAGACTAATGTAGGTCCAAGGAAACTAATGATGATATATTTAGGATGACTCTAAGGCCTGATGAATCCCTAGAGGACTATGAAAAGATGTTTCAATTAAACTATAAGAGAGCCAATTGTACTCTTGATCTTGCATCACTTAAAATTGTACTTATTTGAGGGATCATAGAAGAGATGATAAACACTTTGAATATGCTATCAGGAGGAGATATCTACCAACTACCTTATGAAACAATCAAAACTATCTTTCAGAACCATTCTAGGGCATTTAGGAAGACGGGGAGAGCTGGCCAAAACACATCCAATACCCCTTCCTTTTCCACCTCCATAAAACATGAGATTGGAAACATGCTAAGGACTTCAAGAGTGACATGTTGCACACCCTTGCTTTTCAAATGGACACAATGCAGGTCAAAAGGAAGCAAGAGAAAACAGAGAGAGCCCTGGCCATATTTTTTCCTAGATGTACTCGGAAGCACCCAAGAAATGAATTTCCATTGAATGTCATGGAGGTTTGCTTAATCTGTGAGGAGAATCATGCCACAGACAAGTGTCCCTCCTTACCTGGACTTAAGGCTGTGTATCAAGGTGGGGAATAAATGCCAGAGCAACTTTGTTTCATCAACTAGAGGAGGCCTCAAGGCCCTCGATCATATCAACAAGGTACGCAAGGTGCACCTTACTCTTACTATCACAACAATTAGAGTGCACCCATACAACCTTGGTACACCCCCACTCCTCCATCCTAGTCTACACCTCCTACTTGGCCTTACAACCCTTCATATCTTCCTAAGCCAGTGAATCAACCATTTCAGCAGTATGTTCCACAACAACCTCAGTGGAACAATACATCCCAAGGGTGGAGGCCTCAACACAATCAAACACTTGCTCTAATGCCTCCACCCCAACCTCAACCTCAACTTACTCATGTTGCTCCACCTAGGCTACCTCAAATACTTGTACAACCCAATCCAAACCCAAACAACAGACAAGCACAACAAGCTCCTAGTGGAGAAACATCCTATCCAACTTATGCTGTGAAGATACAGGAGGTTAATCTCAGGCCGAAAAGAGTACTCCCAAACAACCATCCTCCATCTCCACCCGTAGAGGTTGAGGAAGAAAAGGAAGAAGGTAACATTTAGATCCAACAACCTCCTTTTCTCGAGCGCTTGATCCACCCTAGTCAACACACTCGAGAGGAGACTGAACTTCTGGGAGAATTGGAAAATTTGTGTGTAAAGATACCACTTCTCCATGCCATTAAGGATGTTCCTATCTACAATAGGCTCATCAAAGAAACGTGCTTCAAGAAACCTGGGAGAAAGAAGAAAGATACCCCTACCATTAATGTGGTAGGAAAATTGTCCGACCAAATGTTGGGAAGGGTAATCTTTCCAAAGTACCTAGACCCTGGTAGTCCAGTTGTTGATGTGCACTTCGATGGTGTCATAGTCCCCAACACTCTGATTGATCTAGGGGCTTCCATCAATGTCATGACCAAGGAAACTATGTTGAAACTTAATCTCCAAGGGACTTTGAGGAAAACCACAACAGTTCTGCAACTTGCAGATCGGTCCACAGTAACTCTGGAAGGAATTATTGAGGATGTTATGGTTACCACTGACTCTTGGGAGTATCCTACAGATTTCCTGGTCCTGCAACCAAAAACCAAGTTTAATGGTTATCCTCTCATCTTAAGGATACCTTGGTTAGCCACTACATGTGCTTATATTAGTTGTCGGGCCGGAAACATGACTATAAAAAATGGGCCTTTGTCTAAACAACTAGTGCTATATCCTCCAGCCCAGCCTTCCATTGATCATGATCTACCTATAAGGTTGGAGGATGAAGAAGATGACTTATATAACATTGCCCCTATGTGTACCATAGATGTTATTCTTAAAGGGGTGCAACTTGATGAAGATGAACTCATCAACCATGCCATTCAAAACCAGTCCTCCACTAACATTCCTCTCAAAACCTTAGTCAAAAAGTTTCAAAGACAACCTTGGATGGAAGTGAAATTAGTTGAGTCAACCTCCAAAACCACCAAGGATATTGAGTTTGGTCCATCCAAATCTCTAAAAATCAACCCAGACCTCTCGAATGAATAAGAGAAGAAACTATGCTAGCTTTTGAAAGAGAATCTAGATGTATTTGCTTAGGATGACAAGGACATAAAAGGGGTGCATCTTTCAGTATGAAGACATCACATTTACATAAAAGAAGGATGCAAGCTTGTGAGGCAACCCCAAATAAGGATGAACCCAACTCTGACGGACATAGTCAAGGAAGAGTTGCATAAACTGTTGGATGCAGGGTTCATATATCCTATATCCAACATTGAATGGGTATCTCCTCCCGTCCTAGTCCCAAAGAAGAATAGGAAGTGGGGAATTTGTGTTGATTATTGAGAACTTAACAAAGCCACCGAGAAATACCATTTCCCTTTGCCCTTTATAGACCAAGTCCTAGATGGCCTTGCAGGGAAGAAGTTATTTTCCTTCTTAAATGGGTTCAATGGGTACAATCAGATTCAAATTAGCCCTGAAGACCAGGATAAGATTACTTTCACCTGCCCTTGGGGTACCTTCGCTTATCGAGTCCTACCCTTTGGGTTGTGCAATGCCCAAACCACCTTCCAAAGAGCTATCCTGAGCATTTTTTCGAGTTATTCCATGGCTCTGTTGAAATTTACATGGATGATTTCACACCATATGGGGATGACTTCTAGGAATCTCTCTCCAATTCGGGTAAAGTACCAAGAAGTTGCATTAAGATGCATCTCTCCCTGAGCCCGGAAAAGTGTGAATTCCTGAAGAAAGCAGGTGTTGTGTTAGGGCACTCCATCTCCCAAGCAAGAATACAAGTAGACCCAAACAAAATCACTATCATCAAAAGGGTACGTGCTCCTCAAAAGCAGAAAGATGCAGGAGTTTCTTAGGCTTAGCTGGTTATTATAGAAGGTTCATCAAATATTCCAACAAGATGGCTTCGCCATTATTTGGGTTATTGGCCAAAGTTATGAGTTTATTTGGTCCAGTCCTTGTCAAGAGGCTTTTGAGCTCATTAAGGAAAAGTTGCCTACTTCCCCCATCCTTCGAGGTCCAAATTGGACTCTCCCTTTCCACGTCCACACTGATGCATCCGACAAAGCTGTAGGGGCAGCATTAGGAAAATTAGAGGACAAAATCCCTTGTGTCGTTCATTTCATCAGCAAGAACTTGTCCAAGGTCAAGCTAAATTATACTATTACTGAGAAGGATATATTAGCCATTGTCCATGCTTTGGACAAATTCAGACATTATGTAACTAGATATCAGACCTTTTTTCACACTGACCATGCAGCCATCAAGCATTTAATGAACAAACTGGATGTTAATTCTAGGATAATTAGATGGTTGTTACTTTTACAACAATTTGATTTGACTATTGTTGATAAAATTGGAAAGGAGAATGTTGTCGTAGATTTTTTGTCCAGGTTAGCTCTCCCCGTAGGTAAAGAAGGAATGGTGGATGACCAGCTACAAGATGAGCATCTCTTTTCTATATCAACACTCTCACCATGATTTGCTGATATAACCAACTACTTGGTTGCTAGGAAACTCCCTGCTAATCTTTATTTCAGGGAGAAGAGAAGAATCATTAGAAAAAACGCCCCTTTCACATGGATTGAGGGAAATATTTTCAAGCTAGGTCCTAATCAAATCCTCAGAAGATGTGTGAGGGAGGAATAATTTTTTGACATCCTCTCTGCATGTCATGACAACCCATGTGGAGGCCACTTTGCTGCAAAGAGAACTAATTATAAAGTTTTGCAGGAAAGATAACATTGGCCTACCCTTCACCAAGATTCCATAAGATACACCAGCAGGTGTGACCCGTGCCAAAGGATGGGGAAACCCACACAAAGGGATGAGATGCATTTGCACCCTCAGGTGGCTCTTGAGCCATTTGACAAGTGGGGCATGGACTTCGTTGGGCCTATCGATCCACCATCTGGACAAAAGAAGTATATCATAGTGTGCACTGATTACCTGACAAAGTGGGCTGAAACAAAAGCAATGAAGGTAGAAACCGAGGAGAAAGTAGAAGAATTTCTGAGGGAGAATGTGTTTTACAAGTTTGGGTACCCCAGAGAAATAGTCACTTATGAGGGAGAAAAAATCACTTCTCACCTCATTGAAAATCTTTTGAGGAAGCACAAGATTAAGCATATAAATTCTACTGCCTATCACCCTCAGGAAAATGGCCAAGTAGAAGTAAGTAACAGAGCTTTAGAGATCATGCTCACCAAGGTTGTGAGGAGCAGCATTAAATATTGGGCAGACAAATTGGTAGAAGCTACATGGGCCTACAACACTACTTGAAAGACAACAACATGATTCACTTCCTATGAACTAGTCTATGGTAAGAAAGCTTTACTTTTAGCTGAGTTTGAATTCAATACTTTAAGGATGGCAGCTGAATTGGATCTAGATTTATCATGAAATTCCCAAAAAGAGAGGTTGCTACAACTAAATGTATTGGATGAGTTCAGAATGCAAGCACTTCTTCACAACAGAGATAGTTCAGCTGCAAAGGAAGGTATGTCATGACAATAACATTAAGGAGAAGGCCTTCCAAGAAGGATATTGGGCGATGTTGTATGATTCAAGGTTTAAAGACTTTAAGGGAAAATTTATGACAAGATGGTTGGGACCATACACAATGGAAAAATGTTTTGAAAATGACGCAGTTCAAATCAGGACCATAGATGAGGAAGGAATCCACTTGCTTGTCAATGGTCACAGACTTAAAATTTACAAGAAGCCCTTATCCAGGGAAAAGTTCATAAATTCAATAAGAAGAAAGGTGTATGTAATGGGAAACTCCATAGTTTCCAACACCTCCTAACAAAAAAAAAAAGGAAAAAAAAAGAGAAAAAAATTAAACATCCATGGGTGAAAACCTCTCTAAGGCTCTCAAGGCAAGATCGTGGGTTGAAAACCTCGATGGAGGTAGCCCAATTGCTTTCAAAAAGAGAGAGAGAGAGAGAGAAATACATCTGCATCTCTATGTTTTATGTGTTTGTTGTTTTGCAGGTTATTAATGGTTTCTGGAAACATAGGGAAGCAGTCATCTTCTTCTCTCCCCTTCTATTTTACCATCCATCCCATCATTCACTCCATTCATTTCCACAAATCTTTCCATCACCTCCATACACCATATTCCTCCATTTCTGAGCACAATGTAGCAAAAGAAATCAAGCCACAAACTACTACAAACATCGGGAAGTTCCTTTAAAAAAAAAGTCATTCATTGACTGCAAAGAAAAACAAGAAGGAAAGTTGCATAACAGACTCCAAGAGAACTATAATGCCACCCATGGCATCTCAAGCACCCCACGCAACATATACAACAGGAATAAACAACAAGAAAAGATCAACAACTCACTCAGCTGCTCACTCAGAAAACATGAAAGTAGTGAAGAACGCAACATCTAAAAAAGTTTGTCTCCTCAACCCAGCTCCCGCAAACACCTTGAAAACAACAGGTAAGCTCAAGTATAGCCTTTCACCCCTCGCTATGCATTCATAATAGCCATAAATAATTAAAAATGCAAATATTTGGAATTTAGAAGGCAGAAAGGTGGCTAATTAGCTTGGCCACCATCATGAAGTATGACTGGGGAGAACTGTAAAGTCACGCCATCTAGGCATGTAAAAAAATTAAATCAATTGGAGTAGAGGAGAAAGAGAGGAGGAAACATGCAGTCCATCATGAATTAACAGAGAGAAGGAAACAACGGTCTCTAAAAGAAACTGGAGCTGAGCCCGAGTTATATAAGCACTTTGAAAGTAGTTGCACAGTCTAATAAAAAGAGATCGCGTCTCATCCAAACCAGTGAATTGAGAATTTTTGAGGGAAAGAGATCGAAGGGAGCCCGCAACACAACAATACTGAGTTTGGGCTGCGTATTTGAACAACATGCAACAGGAGCAGCAAAACAACATCACCAGCAGTTGGGCTAGTTTCCGAAGTATACCGCATATCAGACACAGTAGCAAGGGACCAAGGGAAGTTTTTATAGCAACCCAATCAAGGAATAATTCTACTCCTAGCCTTAGAAAAGAAGGAGAAGAAGAGCTAGAGGAAGAACCAGGAGGAGAACTGGAAGAAGAATAACCATAAGAGAAACAGAAGAAATGGAAATGGAGAGAGTAGTCATAAAGGTAGCAGAAAGTGATCAAGAAGAAGACTCACAATACAACCCAACATCCCCTCAAAACCAAGAGGAAATTTCCACCTTAGCTTCTTTGAGCACAAAGAGAAAAAGGCAGACCTCTATGTATTTTAGAACTAAACATAGTCAGAGGGTATGTCAGAAAGAGCCATAAACTCCTCCCAAGAGTCCCATCATCATTGAAGAATTACCAAGGGAGGAGGAAATAATCATAGAGATAGTTCTGAAGGAGAAACTATAGATGGCACAGGTAGAGAATATAGCACTAAAGGAGAAATTGCAACAAGAAGGGCAACAAGTAGACACCATGGCAGACTTGTGCATAGAAGCCCTTCAACACAGATTCCCTGCTGACTCATATGTTGTGTACCTCAAGGAGAAATGGCTCCTATTTCAAATGAAAACTCTAGCCTCCCATGGATCCCTACCTTTCCAAGATTGCAAGAAATTCACAGATTTATACAAGCAATCTAACATGGCTCATCAGGTAAAGATGGAAGAGCTTTATGTGCATACCCTCATGCTGACAAATCTAGATACTTGGGACCCCAATTCTACAATGGGGGATATGTAGTTGATGGCTCTAGTATCTTGGACGATGAATGAGGACACTAGAGCAAAAGAGATATGGAGGGTCATGAGAAAAAGAAATAGAGAACCCTTACATATCAGACCATAATTGTTCAACCCAAGAGGAGTCATCCTTAACTGTTGAGAGATTGAAAGGGACCCTGCACTAGTTGAAATACCTCCGAGGTCAAACACAGATAATAGGCCACTTTGATGACGTTTCTACGAAGATATAAGATGAGTGCATTATGGCCAACCAGAGGAGATGGAACAACCTCCCTCACAGCCTCAAGAACAAGGAGTACCATGCTCCAGAAAGACTGAGGGATGCCTTGGAAAGGGCATCATTATACAAGAGGGCCATGTGAGCCAATAATATCCAATGACTTGGTCTCAAGCTCAGTCCACCTTTGCTACTAGGGATGAATGATGAAAGGGACAAAGATGCACAAGATAGATAATGGGAGAATGCAGAAAAGAGTAATGGGTTTTACCCCCTTTAGGGAACTCCCATACTTCTTCCTTAGGAAATCAGGGGGGTTGTCAAAGCCTTGAAGGAAATGCAGGAGGAGGATTAGTTTCTTAGAGGATGAGCAACCATTTAGTAGGGGGGTGATGATGAGCTCCATCATTAGACATATTTGGAGGGGTTAATGGTCACCTTTTGCCTTCTTAAATCTCTTTTTCTTGCATTTTTATTATTATTTGGTTTTATGATGCTAATATAGGTGGTGATTAAGGCTAACATACTTTGAGTGCCTAATACGAGGTTGAGTCCATAAAATCACGAGTAATTAGCATTTTTATGAGGATTTTATCATAAAGGCTTGGAAGAGACAACAAGGAGAAATGATAGGAGGGTTACCCTCCTTAACTCTTGAAGGTGGCCAAAGGACCCCCAAGGTTTCTCTCCAACAATTTGAATTCCAGAGGCAACCAAGCAAATCAAAGACCAAAGTGCACTCAATCAACCCTCCAACTATACTTGGAAAACCATCAATTTTCCCAACCACGACCAATTCTTTTACTGGTCTATTGCCCACAACATTGCCCTCATCTAGGGATCTTCGAATTTTCCACCTAATAGTGATTTGAGTCCTCTCAAAATCACTATTCTTGTGTACCAATTTCTTTGTTGTCCAATCTATGAAAAAATTTGAACTACTCCTATTATCATCCTTCTAACAATTTGTATATGAATAAACTAGGGTCACAAATCATCCACTAACAATCCATTGACTAACTATTTATAGGTTGCTTCAGATCTCTGTCCAAAACTCTATAGAAATACCACCAACATAAACTCCTCTTCATGCCAATCTATTCCTCATATAGCACATTTATTTTTCTCAATATTATACTTAGGTTCCACCATCGTTTGGATCTTCTACCTCCGCGCATACTTTTGCAAACCATCTTCTAGATATGTGGTCTATATTGCAGTGATAAACCTCGCTCTAAGGGTCATGACCCCTCTTCATCTACGCATATTTGTCATAGTCTTAAGGGCATACCTTATGGATTTAACATGCTAGGAAACCTCCCTAACTAGGGCATTATGCTTCTATTCTAATTTATTTAGGACAAACCCTATCCACCCATAGAAAAAGAAACAACTCTTTCCTCCATAACAGACTCGACCTAGCTCATATGGATCCATAGATTCTGGGAATTTCATTGACTGAATCTTGACCCGAACTTTAGATCTATGCGAACCTCAAACTATGGTTACCTCAGTCAATATAACACCTAATACTACTTCTGTTCTAGCCCTAAATTCTAGTGTAGGCCCTCCTCCTTTTGTGTTTGTATTTATCACAGACCTTACGACCTACTAACCACCACAAGATAGGGTCTCAACCCTCTCTGCTATTTCAAAATTTGATGCAAACTTAACACAAAAACACCACTGAAATCACATGCCCAAATTCTCATGATTCGCCTCTCTTGAGCTCGATCTACCAAAAGATGACCAACAATATGCCATCCTACTTCCTAGCTCAAACCCATTAAGGTATGGAACATTCTTGTGAACCCTAATGTTAGCACTGGAATCAACACTTGGATTGTGACAAGTGCTTGACCAGATACATCTTAAGCTCAGGGCTATTTATGATTTGGTTTGGATTTTGGAAAGTGACTGAATCTTACATCTATTGAAAATGTTTTAAGTATATAACTATCTCTGACACATATGAGGGTAATAAGGCTTGATATGGTAGCAATAGTAATTGGTAATCTAAGGTTAGGAAGACATGCATGTGGCCAGTGGGTATATCTCATAGAAATCCACTGTTTGGACAAAAAAATAATGTTGGAAACACTGAGAGGGGGGATGAATTAGTATTCCTTTCAATTAGTATTATTATTAATCTTTCAGAACATTAGTTAATCTTCAATTATTATCAGTGTTTTTACAATGATAGCAATAAACAAAAGGAACACAAATGCACACAATTTTTAAGGTGGAAACCTCCTCTTGGACAAAAACCACCCGAATGCTTTTCTAATAATTCTTTAATATTCAACTCCAATTGAAAAGAAAGCTCAAACTTCCTAGACTCTAGAAAAGCATTCTTATCCAACTCCCACTGGATGGACATTCCAATCCCCAATATTCTTCAATAGTCAACTGAATGTATGCCCCAACACCCAATGAGCTACAACTCACCCTAGCACCACCCTACCACCCTGAAGTTTTCACAGGCTTGAACCTGTTGGTGACTTCATGCACCAGCCTACCACCCTATAGAAGAATAAAAGAAGAATGGACTCTCGTACCGGGGAAAATGGTGCACTTTACAATGATATAGAATGATGTAGAAGAAGAAGACACACTAGACCATAACCCCAACTATGACACCAATACCTAATGATGATCCTAGACCTCCCAACACTGCCTCATCAATTCTTGGAAAATAGACACTTGTACAAATTTTACGTTGATGCTTTTACAATGACTCAGTACAATGATACCTTTACAACGACTGTATGTAGTGTTGCCCAAGTGAAGACTTTATGTGGTGAACTTCTTACTGTTGTTTTGCACCTTGATTGTTTCTCTTGTCATGCTACTCTTTATCACTCTTCAAAACATTAGATCATGCATTGAGTCTTATCTTGACGAATATATAATACCTACGAAAAGTCTTCAAGGAAATACCCATGACATGATAATAGCAAAGCTTACCTCATCATGCAGAGCATATGTCAGTGCTATAAAAAAAATATATAATACAAAGAACCTAATGCAATTAAGAGATGAACATGCATATACATGATATACTCACTTGAAGCTTACCTCTGTTGCACCTTGCTTTTCTTTGCTGCCCTATAAAGTTTGGTCCTTTGCAGCCCTTGACAACACATGATCTAGATTTTTCTCGCCTTCTAGGAGCTAGATATTGAATCTGGTGTATCTATGTTATTTCAGATCCCCAATATGTGATTTTCGGTCCTATAATAGTCCCCTGAGTCTTATTTCCAATGCCACGGGTTTGACCCAAATTGGATTCTTCAAGGGAAATTTATGCCCAATCTCTCACAATGACCTAATTATGAACTACTTTAGTATAGCAAACTTGTACGATATGCCACGTGTCATTGTTTCCTCATTCGGCTCTAAAATCGATACACAAAAAACTACAATTTGTGCACTATCCACCAATTTTTACAGAATTCCAATTCGATAGTCAGAGAGAGAGAGTTATGACGATTTTCCCAAGGTCACCTCTTTGAGATGAAGTTTAGGAGCTTGCAAAAACCCTAACTTCCACAGATCATATCTCTGAAAATATTGCGAACCATGATCTGAAATTTGTACACAAGATCCCTTAGGATTTCAGCTTCACCTCATAAAAATTTCAGCTTCTGAAACTTTGTAGAAAAAAATTTATAGCGAAAATTCCATGATGACCTGTTTCAAGTAGTGAAATCCCTACATGAGGAGGATAATTGGATCACAATTTATATAAATGCTTAGGTTGAGAGGGTCTTCAACAAGTGAACGTGGGAGGGATTTTAGGAGCTTAAAAATTATTAATTAATGAATATTCTATGACCACAACCAATTATTAGTGTCATTCCACAACCTCATGGGGTTTTAACCTACTAACTGGGTTACTAACTTCAAACATGAATACATCTCAAACCAGAAAGAATTACGTGGCTTGCCATATATCAATGGAAACATCTCGTTAAGTAGAAACCATAAAACAATATCCTTGACTCAGAATATAGTAATTTGGTAGGTCAAAATTCCCATGCAAGATCAGGTTAGCCCTTGGTGCTGCTTGGGTTGAAATTAATGACAACCACTGATCAACAATTTCTCCCTTTGGCATTGATGGAAACACAAGTACTCCCCCATGATCATGACACCTCTTCCTACAACATTCTCTCCCCCTTTGACATCAATGGCAAAGGGTAACTCCCCTTGACACACAACCATCCTGTGGACCTGTACACACTTCCACTCCCCCTTTATTTTCTTAATAAGGAAATATAATGAGAACTTGGGAGAATCCCAAGCTTATGGCGAAGATAGTTAAATGCTTCACCAGGTAAAGGTTTAGTGAATATATCAACAATTTGTTCTTTTGTACCAATGTATTCAAGTTTGATATTATTTTTAGCGACTTGTTCTCTAACAAAATGATATTTGATCGGAATGTGTTTTGTTTTTGAATGCATGACATGATTCATGGAGATGTTGATGGAAATGGTGTTATCACAGAAGATGGGAATAGGCTCACTGCATTGTACTTAAATATCTTGCAAATTTTGTTTCATCCAAAGGACTTGAGTACAACAAGTTTCCGCTGCAATGTATTCTGCTTTCGCTGTAAATAACGAGATTGAGGTTTGCTTTTTGCTCAACCATGATACGAGACAACCACCTAGATATAATGTTTCTCCACTAGTAATCTTACGATCATCAACGCTTCCTGCCCAATCTGCATTTGTAAAGGCTTGAATAATGAGATTTCTACCCTTGGGATACTACAAGCCATATTCTATTGTGCCCTTTAGATATCGAAGAATTCTTTTGACGACAATAATATGTGATTCTTTTGGTGCTGCTTGGAATCTTGCTACTTGTCCAACTGCTTGCATAACATCTGGCCGGGAGGTTGTTACATATAGAAGACTACCAATCATAGATATGTACAACCTTTTATCCACATCCTCATATGAGCTGTCCATGCTCAATTTGCAACCTGTTACCATCAGAATAAGGATGAGTTTGCAATCTTCCATTTTGAATTTCTTGAGCATTTCCTTGATGTACTTGGCTTGACATTAAAATATTCCTTTCTCTTGCTGAGATATTTGAAGCCCTAAGAAGTATGTCTGCTCACCAAGTAAAGACATCTTGAACTCACTTTGCATCTTTGTAGCAAATTTCTTACATAGTCGATCATCATTGCTACCAAATATTATAACATCCACATATACCTCAATGATTGTTAAATTATCTTTATCTATTTGTACATAAAGATTGCTATCAGCAGTACCATTCTTGAACCCTTGTTGACATAGATATCCATAAAGACGAGCATACCATGCTCTGGGAGCCTACTTGAGACCATATAGAGCCTTCTTTAACCTGAAAACATAGTCTTCTTTTTATGATAGTATAAAACCTTCAGGTTGTTTGATTTAAACTTCTTCTTCTAGTTCGCCATTCAGAAATGCTGACTTAACATCCATTTGGTAGACTTCGATTTTTCTTGAACATGCATAGGCGAGAAAGATTAAAATGGGATTCGAATGGCTTCCATTCTGGCAATTGGTGCAATTTTTTTGTCGAAATCAATTCCTTCCACTTGTGCATAGTCTTTGCAAACTAATCTTGCTTTGTTTCTGGTAACCTGTCCATCTTCATTCAATGTGTTCTTGAACACTCATTTAGTCCCAATGACATTTTTATATTTTGGTCGTGGAACTAATTATGAGGTGTTATTCTTCTTGATTTGATCCAATTCTTCATTCATAGCTGCTACCCAATGTTCATTCTGGCTGGCTTCCTCAAAACTACTAGGCTCAAAGGTTGCTAGAAAAGCAATGTGAGCTTGTTGTGATGAATGAAGTTGTATACCTTCATTTATGTCAACAATGATTTGATTTGATGGATGGTACTTTTGAATCCATTCTTTTGTTCTCTTTAGAGGAGCTTATTGTTGTTGTTCTGGTATATCTTAATGATCATTATTTACTTCTTCCTGGTTGATAGTTGCTTCTTGTTCTAGATTTTATCTGTGTCTTTTTCAGCCTCTGTCTCAAGTTTCAAATATTCTAGATCCTCATCATTATTCGTTAGAAAACCATCTTTGTCAAATGTAACATTTATGCTCTCCACTATCTGTTTTCATCTTAGATTATATCATTTATAGGCCTTTATTTTGCGTGAGTAACCAACAAAGATACCTTCGTCAACACGTGATTCAAACTTACCCAACTTTTGATCTTCTCTTTTGATATAATATTTGCTTTCGAAGATTATGAAATATTTGACATTAGCCGGTTTTCCTTTCCATAATTCATATGGGGTATTGTTGCAATTACTTATGAGAAGACTTCAGTTGATAATGAAGACTGTTGTATCAATTGCTTGAACCCATAATTTTTCATCAAATTTTGAGTCCTTCAACATTGTTCTACCCATTTCCTGTATGGTTCTGTTCTTTCTTTCAACACCTCCATTTTGCTGAGGTGTTCGTGCTGTTGAAAATTGTCTTTTTATTCCATTTTCGTCATAGTATTGCTGAAATAATTTGGAAGTGAATTCTCCGCCATTATCTGATCTTAGACACTTTATTTTCAAATCAGTTTATTTTTCAACCAACTCCTTTTAGATATTAAAGCACTCAAATGCTTCAGATTTTTTCTTTAGGAAACTGACAGCTGTCATCCTGGTATAGTCATCTATCATTAACATGAAATATAATTCTCCATCTAAGCCTTTTGTTCTCACAGGACCACATATATCAGTATGTATCAATTCCAATGGATGTGATGCAAAGTGTACTTTTGTTTTAAATTCGACTTTTGTCTACTTGTTGTGCCGACATGCCTCACATAGTGTGTTGGAAGGTTTTGAGATTTTTGACATTTCTCGTACTGCTTCCTTTTTGCTTATACTATGTGACCCATTCGTTTGTGCCATAACCAGCGTTCATCTTCTTTAGCTAGTAGACATGCTTTAGTTTCTTCACCCAGAACATATATGTCGTTTGGAGCTAGACTTGATGTAGCCGCAATTTTACCATACCTGCCTTTCTTGATTTCAAATTTTGTGGATTTGAATAGTTGTGTGTCCTTGATCACACATTTCTCCAACACTGAGCAGATTATGATTCATGTTTTCAACCAATATAACATTCTTGGCTAGAACATCTTTGCTTCCGAGAGTGACGATACCTGATCCTATAACATTTGAAGATCCATCATTTCCAAAGGATACAGTTCCATCCTTCTTCTCTTTCAGATATACAAATTTCTTTCTATCTCCAGTCATATGCGTTGAGAAACCGCTATCAACATACCACACATATTTTTTGTTTTGAGCCTTGAGAGAGAGAGCACAATTATCAGTTTTCTTCTTCTTCCATGTTCATTCGTTATGTGGCTTCGAATATTATTCTGGAGGATTTTCAATTCTGTAGTCTCTGGCTATGTGTCCAAAGTTTCAACATTTGTAACATTCCATATTATTTCTTAAATGTTCAAATCTATTGATGTTTCATTGAGCCCTGGCAGGTTCATATTTGACAGATCTCATGGAATTGTATTGGTTCCTAGGGTACGTGCGACCTTCTACAACTTTATGGCCAAATTTTCCACATGAATAACAATAGACATGCAAAATATGTTGGTACCTGGATTGAAATATTCGTCGAGGAATTGTCTTCCAAGGTTGTTCTTGCGAATCTCGTCCAATGAAGTCTATATACATGTCAGATCTCATAGGTTCATTTTATTTTGTTGTAGAAGGTCCTGCTTCTTCTTATTTGTAACCAAGGCCAGTTCTGTCGGTTTAAGATTGTTGATTGTCGATGAGTTCTTCGAATGCCCTTGAGTTGTTGGCATAGTTTTGGACAATTTTTCCCTTCTTCACTTCCTTACGTAGCGAGACTACTTCGGCTTCTAATTCTTCCCTTTCTTGGTTGCTTTCTTCCAACTTCTTTTGAAGTTAATCTTCAATACATTTGTGTTCTTCAACTTCAATTTCGAGACTTTGAACTTGTTCTTCAAGAGTATTGGAATGGATCTTCTCAGCCTTGAGCTCTTTTATAAGCCTGATTGCCTCCTTAGAAAATTATTCTATGGTCAACCCTTCTTCTTCGTTGTTTGATACCTCTTGTTTATTGTGCTTGACCATAAAAAATACTCTCTCATTGGCTTCTTCTTCGTTGTCACTGTCTTCATTGGATGATGATCTATCTTCTTTAGAGAGAAAGTTACTTTTGAATCCTTTCTTTTTGCCTTGCTTATTGAATTTCTTAAAGCCCTTCTTTCCTTTTGAGTTTCCATCACTTCTGTTTGGACATTTTTTTGTGAAATGCCCAACCTAACCACAACCGAAACATATCAATGAAAGTTTACCTTTGAATTTTACCTTACAATTTTTTAGTTTTCTCGTAAAGTAAGCATATTCTCCATCTGAAAGACCTTCTTCATCATCTTCCTTTTCTTCACACTTGCAGGTGCAGGTCTTTTCCTTTGAAGGTTGTTTGTCTTTATTGGTTTTCTTAGATGCAACGAATGCATTTTCTAGATGCGAAGTGCCTTCTTATTCATCAAGTCTCATTTCATATGCTATGAGAACTCCATGTAATTCCTCTTTGCTGAGTTTTTCCAGATTTGAATTGTATTCTAAGACCGATAACTTTGGCTTGAATCTCCCTAATAACATTCTAAGAATATTTCGTATAATAGTCTTCTCGTCAACGGAGTCTCCCAATCCTTCTAGAGTGTTGGTTATTTCATCAACGTGTTGGAAGTATGCAACAATGTTGCCATCTTCTTTCATGCTAAGTTTCTCAAAATTTTCTCTATAGATTTCAAGCTTTGCTTTTTTTACATTTGAGTTACCTGCATATATATTATCAAGCTTGTCCCATACATTTTTGGCGGTTTTACAATCCAACACCTTATGACAAGCAGACTAAATAAGTCCATTGATAATAATATTCTCCGCTTTTGCATCATTTACCAAATTCTTCTTACCTTGTTCATCCGCGGTTGGTGTAAACCCATTTTGAACAGTGTCCCATACTTCGTAACCTTGCACCAAGAGATAGAACTCCATTATTTATTTCTAGAGTGCATAATTATTTTCATTGAACATAGGTACACCATTCTTGGTATGCTCCATGACCTCCTTCCAGCTGTTAAATTGTTATTGAAGGAACCAAGCTCTGATACCAATTGCTGGAAACACTGATATGGGGGGTGAATCAGTATTCCTTTCAATTAGTATTATTATTAATCTTTCATAACATTATTTAATATTCAATTATTATCAGTGTTTGTACAATGATACCAGTAAACAAAAGGAACACAAATGCACACAGTTTTTAAGGAGGAAACCCCCTCAGGGACAAAAACCACATGAATGATTTTCTAATAATTCTTTAGTATTCAATTCCAATTGAAAATAAAGCTCCAACTTCCTAGAATCTAGAAAAACATTATTCTCCAGCTGCCACTGGATGGATGCTCCAATGCCCTAGATTCTTCATTAGTCAACTGAACGGATGCCCGAACACCCAATGAGCTACAACTCACTCTAGCACCACCCTACCACCCTGAAGTTTTCACAGGCTTGAACATGTCGGTGACTTCATGCACCAGCCTAACACCACCCTACCACCCTATAAAAGAATAAAAGAAGAATGGAATCCCATACCAGAGAAAATGGTCCACTTTACAATGATATAGAATGGTGTAGAAGAAGGAGACACACTAGACGATAACCCAAACTATGACACCAATACCTAATGATGATCCTAAAACTCCTGACACTGCCTCTACAATTCTTGGCAGGTAGACACTTGTAAAAATTTTACAATGATGTTTTTAAAATGACTCAGTACAATGATACCTTTACAACAACTGTATGCAGTGTTGGCCACGTGAAGACTTCATGTGGTGAAATTCTTGCTGCTGTTCTGCACCTTGATTGCTACTCTTGTCATGCTACCCTTTCTCACTCTTTAGAACATTAGATCATGCATTGAGTCTTACCTTGATGAATATATAATACCTGCAAAAATTCTTCAAGGAAATACCCACGACATGATAATAGAAAAACTTACCTCATCATGCAGAGCATATGTCAGTGCTAAAAAAAAAAAAGAATAGAAAGAACCTAATGCCATTAAGAGAAGAAAATGCATATACAGAATATAATTACTTGGAGCTTACCTCTACTACACCTTTCTTTTCTTTGCTGCCCTAGAAAGTCTGGTCCTTTGCAGCCCTTGACAACACATGATTTAGCTTTTTCTTGCCTTCTAGGAGCTCGATATTGAATCTAATGTATCTCTGTTATTTCAGATCCCCAATATGTGATTTTCGGTCCTGTAGTATTCCTCTGAGTCTTATTTCCAATGCCACAGGTCTGGCCGAATTTTGATTCTTCTATACAAAGTTATGCCCAATCCCTCACAATGACCTAATTATGGACTAGTTTAGTAGAGCGAACTTGTACAACATTCCATGTGTCACTGTTTCCTCATTAGGCTCTGAAATTGATATACAGAAAACTAAAGTCCATGCAATATCTACCACTTCTTACAGAATTCCAATCCAATACTCAAAGAGAGAGTTATGACTATTTTCCCAAGGCCACCTCTTTGAGATGAAGTTCAAGAGCCTGCAAAAACCCTGACTTCCACAGATCATATCTCCGAAAATATTACGAACCATGATCTAAAATTTTTACACGAACTTCCTAAGGATTTTGGCTTCGACTCATAAAAATTTTAGCTTTTGAACCTTCATAGAAAAAAGGTTATAGTGAAAATTCCATGATGACCTGTTTCAAGTAGCAAAATCCCTACATGAGGAGGATATGAGGATCACAATTTATATAAATGCTTAGGTTGAGAGGGTCTTCAACAAGTGAACGTGGGAGGGATTTTAGGAGCTTAAAAATTATTAATTATCAACTGTTCAATGACCACAACCAATTATTAGCGTCATGCCACAACCCCATGGAGTTTTAGCCCACTAACTGGGGTTACTAACTTCAAACATGAATATCTCTCAAACGAGAAAGAATTGTGTGGCATGCCATATATCAACGGAAACATATCGACAAGTAGAAACCATAAAAAACATCCTTGACTTGGAATATAGTAATTCGGTAGGTAAAAATTCCCATGCAAGATCGAGGTAGCCCCTGGTGCTTCTTGGGTTGACATCAATGACAACCATTGATCAAAAAATAACACAAAGTTTAGACTGACAATATATTAATGAAAGAAAGCTTCTAGAAGTCTAACAATAATCTGATTGCACACTTTAAAACTATCTGCCACAAGGAATGCTCACATTTCATTTACCACACATATTTCATCAAGAATGCTTGCCAAGAAAGACTAACAAGATTTGATAATTATGTATAAGTTTAACATGAGACTGATAAAAACATGTAACAGAGATCACACTACAATCTGGAATTGAAGAATTCAAGTATGGAGACACATGAGATAAAGGAAAAAAAATACACATAACAAACTGTCATAAGTCCTCAAAAGTATTGTCGATATATTATATATATGAAAATGTGTAACACAATATGTTCAACAAGATACAATCATCGAACCCTTATGTATTTGTATTACATCATATTTATACAAAATTAGGAACTCTGTGTAGGAGTCTCCCCAAAAAGTAGAACTTTGTTTTAGGAATTTATTACAATTCTCCACATAAGGTAGAGTTAATCTAAAAACATTAAAGGAAAAACTGAAAATAGAAACGAGATGAAGAGTAGCATCATGGAGCTAAACTGGCTGAATAAATGTGTCTGTGTGCCCTCATAGCTCATCAAAACTGTTTCCAAAAAAAGGGTGGAATTTAACAACTGAAAGAAGTACCTATGAACACCTGTCTGCATATCTGCTGAAATATTGGAATGATTAACCACCCTGAAGTTTATCTGACACTTGGCAACATCCACCATAACATAAATCTCCTCTACTTTACCTATTTTGATGTCATCAATGTGATAATAAACCAAAAAGCAACTTCTTTCCATCATATACTAATATTCGAAAATAATAGCTACCCCTACTAAACAAAGTAGCTATATCTGAAAATATAGAAAATAAACCCAAAAATTAAAAGCTTCTTTAAAGGCCCTGTTTCTTCATCCTTCAAAGGTCCGAAATAGAGGCAAAAAATCTGATAGCCTCAACTTTGGTCACTCTCTTGTCTGACCTTTTCCCCTGTGTTTGACTCTTTGGCCGAGTATTTTTCTTCTTGGTTTTGTCTTCTGGACTATCATCAACATTTATAATCTCATCTCTCAATGCAGGGTTAGCAATTAGCTTTCTGGTTAATTTGAGTTTGTTTTTAGGCTGGTATGAGGTCTTTGGACGTATGGATTTGAGATATACTTGTGCCTTTTTCCTCCATGTATGAATCTGCTAGATTATCCTTCTTCAAACTCTAATTCTGTATACTCGGTGTCGCTACTATCTTCATAAGAGGAGTATGGATGTATCACAGTCTTCTTCCTCTTCTTGACTAAGAACCTCATTTGATACTTATGAACAATCGAGAATCTCCCTTCACAAGTTATGCAGCGTTGGATAGTAGTGATAACATGTTGTCATTCGGGTTTGAAGTAAGAGATGTGTATGGTATGATTCCACCCAATTTGGTCATGTTCAGACTTCAAATAAACATTTGCATCAACTTTAAGAAGAGTTTTATTGTTTTTGTGCCAAGACTCACATGTTGCAAAAGTCTAAGTTGCTATCGCATTGATTTTTTCTGTGACGTTGAAGGTTTGAGATTCAATCTTAAACTTATCGCCATCAAAGGTCTCTACAAAGGCTTGAGCAACAACCATATTATGACCTGAGAATTTCTTTAAAATTTTAATCCAACCAGCTGCCTTGAACTCATCTTTAGCTCGACTATCCACAAAGCGGGTGTTTGTTGGCTTTGAACTATTTACCTCACCTCATTTGCCCATATTTCACTTGCTAACCCTAACCTCCAAAACAACTGTAAAAAATGAATATTAACCTTCAAACCTTACTTATTGAATTACTATCACCTGTTTACCTTAACCTTCAACACAACTGTGAAACAAGGGCTAACTCACCAAGAAACCCCTACCTGCTGGCAACTGTAACGAATGATTTGAAATGAAAAATGAAGATCTGTCAATGCAGTTGTCACAGAAGTAGATGAAAATGGGTGATACATGCCATATGACTCGGTAAACAAGAATGAAACGAATCACAGTAATAATTTAAAACTAATGGCACTTACTTCACAAAATCTATCACTTATTTCCATTATTGCTACTCATACTTATGCTCGCGACACCTATTCCTTTTAGTACATAGCAATATAGTGGCATAATGCTGGCAACTGTAAAGAATGATTTGAAATGAAAAATGAAGATCTGTCAATGCAGTTGTCACAGAAGTAGATGAAAATGGGTGATACATGCCATATGACTTGGTAAACAAGAATGAAACGAATCACAGTAATAATTTAAAACTAATGGCACTTACTTCACAAAATCTATCACTTATTTCCATTATTGCTACTCATACTTATGCTCGCGACACCTATTCCTTTTAGTACATAGCAATATAGTGGCATAATGCTGGCAACTGTAAAGAATGATTTGAAATGAAAAATGAAGATCTGTCAATGCAGTTGTCACAGAAGTAGATGAAAATGGGTGATACATGCCATATGACTTGGTAAACAAGAATGAAACGAATCACAGTAATAATTTAAAACTAATGGCACTTACTTCACAAAATCTATCACTTATTTCCATTATTGCTACTCATACTTATGCTCGTGACACCTATTCCTTTTAGTACGTAGCAATATAGTGGCATAACCTTGACATAAAATGATCACCTTTTAATTCATCTCTCAAATGAAAAATGAATACTCTTTGGACATGTAACACTTTATTCTTCAAAATTTTCTTAATCTTCATATAGCAATGCTATCTTCAGTTAAATAATATTTTCTCTGCTCCTTTGTATAAATTTGCATTAAATTACTACCCTCCTGAAAAAGGCTGATTTCCTGTGGAACCATAACTTTTGAAAGTGATAGTTGTCTTTCATGGAAAGAACAACTAATATTTTGTGTTATTCTTGATTGGACTCATGAACTTAACACTGCTTCTGACCTTGGAAAGAAATGATGGTGAAAGAATGAAAACCTATGACTTCAACCTTTAAAGAAGTTAAAAGACCTATTTCTAAGTGACTCTACCCTAAAAACTTTATAACAGAAACATAGTATTAGACTTAGAACTCCTTTGGAATTTTATTACAAAGTAATAAAGACTTGTAAAGTTTAATCCTCTAAAGTTTTTCACCATGAATTAGGGGACAGAAGAGGATCAAAGACAAAACTTTTCAATGACGACTAGACTTAGAAATTTTTTGAAAATTTTGAAGTGCTAATAGTGGATCCTATTAGGGATGGAGTCCTCCCTGTGAGGCTTCAAGGACTGTAGATTCAATGCCTTTAACTTCCAGGACTTTTCAAATTTTAAAAGCTAATGAAAGAAATTGATTTTTATTTACTGAAACGAAACTGACTCTATTTACAAACATAAACACCATTGTGAATGGAGTCTAATGAAAAACATCACTCCGGCTATTTACAATGGAGGGACTAACTAACTCAACAGACGAAGAATTTTTTGAGATAATGACCATTAACTGGACCTCCAGCTAATTGATCATCATCTAAATGTTTGAGAAGAAATGAATTGTTTTCCAGAACTTTAGCAACCTAAATGACCCAAACCACAAATTGTCAAACTTACCATGCTTGCAATGGTCTTCGCTCCTTGCATCCCATCACAATACTAGATCATCTTCTTGAAATGTTTGTTGTTTCACCCTCTTATAAAAGACAAATTTTATCTTGGCCTTGTTTTTTTCTGTTTTGTTTACCAGAGATTCCCGACTTTGCTGAACTTCTATCAACTGCAGCATCCTTCTTTGCATTGGATTTGAATTATCAGATTCATTTTGTAGAAACTTCATGATAGGAAGAGCTAAATGTAATGGCTTGACAACATCATCACCATAGACAAGCTGAAAGGGAGAAGCTTCAATTGATCTTTTAACACTCACCCTATCTGCCCAAAGAGCATGAACCAATTGAGTATCCCAATTCCTTTTGTTTTCATTCATCATCTTTTTACTAATTCTCACCAGACTTTTATTTGATGAATTAGCTAGCCCATTACCTTGGGGGTAATAAGGAGTATAATGAGTCAAGTCAACATTATACTTCTGACAAAAATTATTCATCTTGGCATATTTGAAAGGCATTGCATTGTCAGTCACTAACCTTTGAGGACAACCAAATCTAGACATAATATTTTCCAATAGAAAATTGATGATTACCGTGGCGGTGGCATTTCTAGTTGGGATGGCCTCAATCCAGTTAGTGAAATAATCTGTGGCTATAAGAATCCACCTGTGTTGTCCTGATGAAGGTGGATGAATTTCGCCAATGAAATCCAGCCCCCACTGTTGGAAAGGAGCATCTGCTGAAATGGGAATTAGAGATAGTGGGAGTAGCATTTTCTTACCACTGAACTTTTGGCATTCAGTGCAAGCTTTGACCTTGGCAAAAACATAAGAAAAAATGGTTGGCCAGTAATAACCAGTTCTTAAATCTTGTTTGCAGTGGCCTTCCAGTACAAATGTCTGCCACATACTCCTGCATGTACTTTTTCTATAACTTTCTGGGATTCAGCCTCATCTAGACATCTCAACAAAACTCCTATAGGGTCTTTTTAATAAAGTTGATTTTCCAAAATGCAATATTTAACAGCCTTCAACTTAAAATATCTCTTCTTTGACTTTTCCATTTATTGATGACAATTGAAATTTAACAACAAATACACTATATCCTTGTACCAATTGGAATAAAAGATGTCAGGATAATTAGTAGTACCTTCCTTATCTGTTTCTTCAGCTACCTCCATATTCAGACTCAGAGCTTGCAATTTGATTCTACAATTAAACAGGCCAAACCCTATCCTTTTATCAACTTCGTAGGTCTGATTTCAATGTCAAACTCCAGCATTTTTGTCAACCATATTCCTCTCCGACCATCTATATCAAGCTGTAACAACACATCCTTAACAGTAATATCTGGTACAAAACCAATAATCTTGGAACGCAACACATAAATTCAAAAAGATTTAAGAGCCTTGACTAATGCATATGCTTGTTTTTTAACCAAGCTGTATTTCAATTAAACATCCCTTAATGCACGACTGAAAAAGGAAATTGGTTTCTCCAAGCCTTCCTTGTTCTTTTGAAGTAAGACTGCTGTAATGGTTTCTTTAGAAGCATATGAAAAAGTCAGAAAATAATTTTCAAAATCAGGGCTGATTAATACCGGGGCTTCAGTCAAAGCAGATTTGATTGCCAAGAAAGTGTCTTTTGCTTCATCTCGCCACTTAAACTCTACATCTTTCTTTAACAAAACATTTATGTGCTTAATCAATTCAACAAAATTTAGAACAAAATGCCTCAGAAAATTAATCTTACCCAAGAATGATTGCAACTCTTTCTTATTTCTGGGTAAAAGAATTTTCTGAATGGCTTCAGCTCTCCATGGGTCAATGCAAATGCCATTTTATGATACTACATGCCCCAACAGTTTTCCTTCTTGGACAACAAAGAATGATTTCTTTGGGTTTAGAGATAACCCAAATTTCTGCACTTATTGAACACTTGCTGCAAATGTTTTAGATGATCATGATCAGATTTTGAAAAAACTGTTATATCATCTAAGTAAATGACAACAAATTTGTGTTTTTCTCCTACAAAGGCAATATCCATTGCCCGCTGAAATGTTGCACCTGCATTCATCAAACCGAAAGGCATCTTATTGTACATGAAATTTCCCCAAGGTGTAGTAAAGGTTGTTTTCTCATTGTCCTGCTTGTCAACTGAAATATGATTATATCCTAAAAATCCATCTATTATTGACATCCTCTTTAAACCGGTTTAGATTTCAAAAATCAACAAAAATTTTGATTTTTCCATTCTTCTTTCGAACAGGGACTTTATTAGCTACCCAATTGGAAAATCTTAAAGGCATAGTTATGTTAGCTTCCCACATTTTTCTGATCTCTTTCTCAATAGTAGGGAGCAACATAGGATTGATGTTCCTTATCTTTTGTGCCACAGGTTTAGATTCTGATTTGAGAGGGATTTTATGCTCCATTATGCTTCTGTCATATGTTTTCAAATTAGTGTATGACCAAGAAAAATATATACATACTACTTCAACAACTTGACATACTTAGTTCTAATTTCTTCAGGAAGAAATTAGAAACTTTTACATATTTAGGCTGACTTTCAATACCAATGTTACAATCAACTGTACTTCCTCCATCCATCTTGATGTCAGGCTTAAAAAAGATATCATTATTATAAAAAAACCTTTCTAAAGGGACCAAGCCTTTAGGAATGAAATTTGTCTTAAGCTCAATAATTTCTTTTCCAACCAAAGTCTTTTTGAATGACTTGTTGTCCTGACCGTCAATTGTGTCTTGTTCATTGTTAATTTGAATCTCTGAAAACTCCTCCATACATTCCAGAAATTTCTGAATTTCTTTATCATCTTCAAACACTTAGCAGTGTTTGATATTGTCAGGAAGGGAAGGTCTATTTTTAATCTGAATATCATAAGTAGCTTTGACATCAAGAGGGACCTTGAAATTACTTACAGCAATGGCCAATGAATCTGCCATTTCATTTTCTTCTCTAGAAACAAAATTCAAATTGAATGCTGAAAAATAATGTTCAATCAAATCCTAGACTTCATTTCTGTAATTTTTCAGCTTTGAATTCTTTACTTGATAGTTATCTCTTACCTGTTGTACCACCAACTATGAATCACCAAAAACACTCAACTTCTTTGCTCCCAAATATTTTGCAGCCTTCATTCCCAGGATTAGTGCTTCATATTCAACAATATTATTAGCAGTGAAAAATTGCAATTTGTATCATAAAGTCACTACCTACTGAGTGGGATAAATAAGGACTATATCAACCCCTGATCCTTATCCTTACGAGGCTCCATCAAAATACAATTTCCATATTTTCTCAACCTCTGAATTTTGTTGTTTTGAAGAGATTAGTTGTTGTTTTTTTTATTAATTTCAGGCTGAAACTGACTATCATCAACAGCAAGATGAGAAATAGAAGACTCCAACTCCTTTTCTTCTTCATATATAGGATGATTTGACGGATTTTTCTGATCACTTATGATATAAGCCATCTGTGTTTCTCTATACAACCTTCTAAATTATCCTCCAAAAACTGGGATGGTGGCATATGTCATGTCCATTTGAAGAGTGCCTCCCAGCTTTTTGGACCAAGATCTGGATAGGAGCATTCCAAATCTTGATGGTATATCAACAACTACTATAACCATTACGAGACTCTTCATAGGACGTTGGGTAAGAGAAATTACCAAGTCTTTTATTACCCCTAAACACTTGACCCTTTTGGAATCAAAAGTATAGAGGTCATGATATTATTTGGTAATTTCCAGTCCTAACTCATCCATCACTTTCTTGGGCATCAAATTGTTTGAGGCCCCAGAATCCAATAGACAATTATGTAACAATTTTTTATGAATGCCGAGAGAAAGGTAAAAAGGTGGAGAATTGTCATCATTTTGTTCTTGGACATGGCTGCCTAAAAAGTTAGTAGGATGTTCGTCTTCAATATTGACAGAGTCAGTTTAAAGGGATGGCTGAAGCAGACTTTTGAATGATTCTCCGTAATCTGGATTTTTCAATAATTCTAAGAGTGGGACTGGAATCTTAATCTTATTCAATTCAGATTTAAAACTGAAACTGAGCAGGGTTGAATCTTTGTTTTCAGCAGTGGTTTTAATGATTGGAGTAGGGTTATATGATGAAGGAAATTCATTCACTTTTTCTTTTTTCTTGGCATCAATTCTTTCAACATCTTGCTTTTGTTGAGGTTGTTGGACAACCCCTTTTGACCTGAAAGGATAGTTTCTAATCTGATTTTCAGGCTATTTATTCTCATTTTGAGCATGGATATGAGCTTCCAGATCATCTAAAAATAAATTTATTCTTGACTGATCTTCATATTCCTATAAATTCAAACAAGTTGACTGTGATGTCTCTCCGACAAGGTTTATCTCTTCATCCTCTACTTCTTGTTGTTGTTTTTCTTCAGCAAAATTGTTCAATGGAGGCTGAACATTTTGATCATCAGGATTTCTCCTTGGGCACTATAAAATTTTTTGGGGCTGAAAAGGTCTCCTAAAAGGAGCTTGATTCCTATTTCCTTCATTTTTGATAGGCCTAGCAACAAGCCTACTTTCTAACTCCAGTTTTGTCATTTTAGAAGAAATATCTTTTATCAAGTTATATATATGATCTAGCTTTTCTTCATCTATGAAGTTTTTAGAGGAGGAAGATGGTTTCTCCTCTTTCATTTTCTTTTTATCTTTTGCCCCTTTCCCTTCTTCAATTTTTAGTTTGTTAGAGGCCATAATATTTGATTGTACTCCAATGGTAGCTTCATGCATACCTACCAGTGTTTGAGGCTTCTCATCTCTCAACCATAGTGAAAATTTGGAATCTAAAGCATCGAAAAATGTAATCATGGCTATGGTTTCATGGGGTTTAACCTCTACAAGAATCTTCTGATAAAATTTATTAAACCTCTTGGTGAAATCTGCCAATGACTCGTGAGTTTGTTTCTTTAAAGCCTCAAATTCTGTGAGATAATACAAATAATATTTTTTGTCACCCCATTGTTTTGTAAACACTTGTTCCAAGTCATCTATTCCCGTTATTGAATTGGGTGGAAAATTTCTGAACCACTTCCTAGCTTCACCATCTAAGATTTTCACAAAAATTCTAGACCAAACATCTTCATGCACAACATTTTGGTTATCAACATAACTGTAGAAGGAAAGTAGGTGTTCTTCAACGGACACTCCTTCTCCCTCTCTTGTTTATTTAGGCAAATATTTCAAGTAATCCCCTTGAGGGAGGGGATGCAATGGTTGAGGAAGGATGAGTAGTGCATACCTTGCAGCAACAATTTGCTGCATCCTTGTAGGAACATGATGAGCCATGACTTGTTGAGGTACAAATGGTAAGCTTGTTGACACATAAGTTTGACTGCTAGAAATTTCAGCTTGTGGAGTAGAAAATAATGGATTTTCAAAGAGATGGACAACAAAAGGTTTTATCTCGATTTCTTCAAGAGAATCAGTTTCAAATGTTTATTCTTGCAAGATTGGGGCAACTTCAAGTCTATTTTGTTGGGCTAAAAATTCAGAACGATTAAAAGTCAAATTTTCAGGAGGGTCACCTCCTTTTTGGTGAGAAGATGAGCCAACATTTGGGTTTTGAGATAGAGGAAAATACTTCTGTTGTGGACTAAAAGAAGACTGATATTCTGGGTGAGTTTGGAGAAAGCTCAAAATTGTTTTTATGTCTTCCTTAGTTAAAATAGCTCTATCTAGAAAGGGTGCAATTTCCAACACCTGTTCTAATTCCCATTATGTCAATTCAAAAGTTTCTGATTTATGATTTTCTTCACTGATACCTAAAACTTCTTCTTTCATTGGAATATTATTTGTTTCTGATTTACTAAGTGATATCTTAGAGATATTTTCAGTTGAGCCTAAACTAACATCATCTACTTTGCCTTCAACAGAAACAATTTCAACTTGAAAATTTTCAGGAGATTGCTTTGAAACTGAAATTTCTTTAGGTTGTAAAGCAGATGATGGTACCTTTTCTTTTGGAATGTATTTTGCACGTATCTTTTTCACTGAATGAGGTGCAACTTCAAATGATTTATGTTTCCCTCTAGCATCCTTTACTATCTTCTCAGGATTAGAAATTGGAATCACATGAGGTGATCTTTGACTTCTTTTGATAGGTGGTCTTGAAACCCCTCGTCCTCTTTATGGAGTCGCCAGGTGAAATTTTTACAATCAGAATCAGTGACTGGTTTTTTATTCACCTTCAAAAACCAGTACTAAGCATTTATACAATAATTTCGGGAGAATACAAAAATCAGAATCTCCGTCTCCTGATAGATGCACCAAAAGATGTTAGTGCTGGAATCAACACTTGGATTGTGACAAGTGCTTGACCAGACACATCTTAATCTCAGGGCTATTTATGATTTGGTTTGGATTTTGGAAAGTGACTGAATCTTACATCTGCTAATTTTTTTTCAAGTATATAACTATCTCTGACACATATGAGGGCACTAAGGCTTGATATGGTAGCAAGAGTAATTGGTAATCTGAGTTTAGGAAGATATGCAGGTGGATAGTGGGTCTATCTCATAGAAATCCACTGTTAGGAAAGAAAAATAACACAAAGTTAAGACTGACAGTATATCAATGAAAGAAAGCTACAAGAAGTCTTACAATAATCTCATTGCACACCTTAAAACAATCTGCCCCAAGGAATGCTCACATTTAATTTACCACACATATTTCATCAAGAATGCTTTCCAAGCAAGACTAACAAGAATTGATAATTATGTAAAAGTATAACATGAGACTGATAAAAACATGTAACAAAGATCACACTACAATTTGGAACTGAAGAATTCAAGTATGGAGAGACATGAGATAAAGGAAAATAATACACATAACAAACGATCATAACTCCTCAAGAGTACTGTCGATATATTATATATATGAAAATGTGTAACACAATATGTTCAACAAGATACCATCATCGAACCCTTCTGTCTTTGTATTACATCATATTTATACAAAATTAGGAACTCTGTGTAGGAGTCTCCCCAAAAGGTAGAACTATGTTTTAGGAATTTATTACAATTCTCCACATAAGGTAGAGTTCATCTAAAAACATTAAAGGAAAAACTGAAAATAGAAACGAGATGAAGAGTATCATAATGGAGCTAAACTAGCTGAATAAATGTTGTTGAGTGCCCTCTTAACTCATCAAAACTGTTTCCTAAAAAAGGGTGGAATTCAGCAACTGAAATAAGTACCTGCGAACACTTGTTTGCATATTTGCTGAAATATTGGAATGATTAACCACCCTGAAGTTTATCTGACACATGGAAACATCCATCATAACGTAAATCTCCTCCACTTTTCCTATTTTGATGTCATCAATGTGATAATAAACCAAAAATCAGTTTCTTTCCATCATATACTAATATTCGAAAATAATATCTACCCCTACTAAACAAAGTAGTTATATCTGAAAATATAGAAAATAAACCCAAAGATTAAAAGCTTCTTCAAAGGCCCTATTTCTTCATCCTTCAAAGGTCCAAAATAGAGGAAAAAATTCTGATAGCCTCAACTTTGGTTACTCTCTTGTATGACGTTTTCCTCTATGTTTGAATCTTTGGCTGAGTATTTTTATTCTTGGTTTTGTCTTCTGGACTATCATCAACATTTATAATCTCATCTCTCAATGCAGTGTTATCAATTAGCTTGTTGGTTAATCTGAGTTTGTTTTTAGGCTTGGTATGAGGTCTCTGGATGTAGGGATTTGAGATATACTTGTGCCTTTTTCCTCCATGTATGAATCTTCTAGATTCTCCTTCTTCAAACTGTGATTTTGTATACTCAATGTCGCTACTATATTCATAAGAGGAGCATGAATGTATCACAATCTTCTTCCTCTTCTTGGCTGAAGAGCCAATGGAGGAGAATATTTGAGCTAAATTAGGCTCTTCCTCTGTAACAACCTCTGACATTTTATTTTTGCCTTTCTTAAGAGATAACAAAACCTGTGAGAGAGTATATTTTTTGAATGAAGTATCACTGTTTGGTTGAGTCCCTTGAGTTGTTTTAGAAACATGGCTTGATCTCTTTGCTCTAGGGTTGAATTCCTCTGGAGTCAAAACAAGATTAGAAGTTAGAACTTCAGGGTTGAATTCCTCTGGAAGTTCTTCTGTCATGATGAGCCTTTTCCTAGGTTTGCCTCTTGAAGAGGAAGTTGCCTCCTCCTTACCATTTAACACACTATTTTTATGAGACATGGTATCTTTCTTCTTGTTTGAGGTTATTTGGGTGAATTTTTGGTTGGTGAACTACTGATATGGGCTTCATTAGTTGGTTGTGTTGTTGGCATAGATATAGGGTCTCTAGCCTTCTTAGATGAGCTTCTAGTTTGTCTTCTAACTAACATGGAAGGGGGGTCATCTTGCAAGAAATTTGATGAATGAATAGGGTTAGGTTGTTTATTTTCTGAGTCTCTCAGTTTTCCAGGTGTCCCTACCCTCCTAGAATAGGCAGTGTTAAGCCCTTCCTCTGTTATGAACTTCTCCCAGGTAGTCCTCTTCCTTTTCAAATGATAAGATATCAATATCTTAATCAGAACTCTATGGTATAGGTTATGTAATGAGTAACCTGGGGTCTTCTGTAATCTCCGAGACATTGAAAACAAAGATATATGGAGAAAAAGGGGTAAGTTCATTGGTCTAGCACTTGAAATTTGGACTAGGAACCTCATTTGATACTTATGAACAGTCAAGAATCTCCCTTCATAGGTTATGTAGTGTTGGACAATAGTGATAACATGTTGCCATTCGGGTTTGAAGTAAGAGATGTGTATGGTAGGAGTCCACCCGATTTTCTCATGTTGAGGCTTCAAATAAACATTTTCATCAACTTTAAGAAGAGTTTTATTGTTTTTGGGCCAAGACTCACATGTTGCATAAGTCTGAGTTTCTCTGGAAATGATGTTTTCAGTGATGTTGAAGGTTTGAGATCCAATACTAACCTTCTCACCATCAAAGGTCTCTACAAAGGCTTGAGCAACGACCACATTCTCACCAGAGATTTTCTTTAAAAATTTATACCAACCAGTTACCTTGAACTCAGCTTTAGCTCGACTATCCACAAAGCGGGTGTTTTCTTTCTCTGACCTATTTACCTTGCCTCCTTTGCCCATATTTCACTTGATAAACCTAACCCCAAAAACAACTATAAAAAACGAACATTAACCTTCAAACCTTAATTATGGACTTACTGGCACCTATTTAACTTAACCTTCGACATAGATATGAAACAAGGGCTAATTCACCAAGAAACCCTACCAGATGGCAATTGTAACGAATGATTTGAAATGAAAAATGAAGATCTGCCAATGCAGCTATCACAGAAGCAGATGAAAAGGGGTGATACATGCCATATGACTCAGTAAACAAGAATGACACAAATCACAGTAATAATTTAAAACTACTACCACTTATTTCACCAACTCTATCACTTATTTCCATTATTGTTACTCGTACTTATGCTCGTGACACCTATTCCTTTTAGTACATAGCAATATAGTGGCATAACCTTGGCATAAAATGATCACCTTTTAATTCATCTCTCAAATGAAAAATGAATTCTCTTTGGATATGAAACACCTTATACTTCAACATTTTCTTAATCTTCATATAGCAATGCTATCTTCAGTTAAATAATATTTCTTCTACTCCTTTGTATAAATTTGCAGGAAATTACTACCCTCCTGAAAAAGACTGCTTTCCCGTGGAACCGTAACTTTTGAAAATGATAGTTCTCTTTCATGGAAGGAACAAATAATGTTTTGTATTATTCTTGACTGGACTCATGAAATTAACACTCTGCTTCTGACCTTGGAAAGAAATGATGGTGAAATAATGAAAACCTATGACTTCAACCATTAAAGAAGCTAAAAGACCTATTTCGAAGTGACTCTACCCTAACAACTTTATAATAGAAACAGAGTATTAGACTTAGAACTCCTTTGAAATTTTATTACAAAGTAACAAAGACTTGTACAGTTTAATCCTCTAAAGTTCTTCACAATGAGTTAGGGGACGAAAGAGGATCGAAGACATAACTTTTCAATGATGGCCAGACTTAGAATTTTTTTGAAAAATTCGTAGTGCTAACACCTCACATGATGATCTTGCTCTTGGTGAATGATCATGGCCTCCCTTTTGAAACCCTTACTTAGTCCGCTATTTTGGCCTACTTTAGGACTACATCTCTTATGGCCTCCTGGACCAAATGAGATCATTCTCACTTAATGTTCTTTCCTTCATACTATTTTCCCCTTAAATATTATTTCCTAGCTAGGCCTCTTAAGAAGCCTCTAGAACTTATGGGCTTTATCCACTTAGCCCTTAGGAAATATTATTTTTCCCTTTTAATTTTATTTTAGATTTAAAACCCCATCTTGGGTCCAAAACCCCTTCGCTTGAGTTCTTTTCCCATAAATCCTTTTGTGACCAAAATCACACAAACCCATCTCACTAGGCTTGTGGAGTACCTTCCAAGCTACATAATTCAACAACATAGTCTAGTTGTAATACTAACCTTAACTTGGTCAAGCTCTTGTAGTCAAGCAAGGAATTGGTTGGGTTCCCGAGTTACAAATTAAGTAAGGGTAGTTGTGAGGACATGACATATAGGGAGGGTCAGGGCATGCCAATGAATGAAAAGGCATGCTAACACATGCCAGACAATGTGAATGCATGTTGAGGAGCGTTAAGGAGTGTCGAGGCATCACAAAGGAGAACTAGGTCAAAATGCACGGAAATGAACAAATAAGAGTGTGTGTCAGGGAGTGTTAGTGAATTCAAGTGTTCCAAGGATGAAGTAGAAGAAGTTCATAATAGTATTTGGAAGAGGAAAGCCTACGATTGCGATAAGGGGATCAACAAAGAAATTTTAAATAAAGGGAGACTTTGTGTTGGGCACAACACTATTTTGCCTTTATATACTATTTGTATATGACATGTGGCACACTTTGGTCAAAAGCTCATGTTTTGAAATATTTTATACAATTCCATATTGTACATTGTTGTGTATAGGTATTGGGGCACTCAGCTTGTGCCAAATTATATCTTATGTGTCTTGTGCATCTTGTGGTTCTTGCAAACTCTCAGTTAATTCTCTAATGTTTATATGAACTAGACATACATTTGAAATATTGGCCATGTAAGCTATGTTGATTAGTTGTTTTATGGCCATGGCTAGATGTGATCCTTGTCTTGGTAAGTTCTTAAGAGGGACAAGTTCAACTTGGACATGAGTGGCATAAAATGAGTTATAGGAAGTTCTTAGGTGAACAAGGCACAATCTACTTGTAGTAGGTGGAAGTGGTCAAGTTGTTGCTACTGAAGCAGGCCAATGTCACATGAACTGCATTAGCTAAGGGCTTGATTGGGTTCCCAAGTCGTGAAAAAATGTAAGGCTAGTTGTGAGTAGGGAAAATTTTAAGGATGGAAGTTTATCTTAAAGTTTAAAAGCCTTAGCGAATATTACTAGTCCCTAATATCCAAATTTTAAAATGTTTGATGATAATTTTGTAAAAATGTTTATATTTCTAATTATTATATATTAGACAATATATAATATTGGCGATTTTTAAGGTAAAATAATTTTATACTATAAAATTTGGGTGAATTTATTTTTGGAAAAATGGAAATTGGCGAATATTTTTTTGTTGGAAAAAGCATGGATTATTAGCCCACCTGCGAATATTAGCCCCTAAAATTTTCCATGGTTGTGAGGGCATGAGTGCCAAGGCATGCTAGGTAATGCTAACACATGCCAGATAGTTCGAAGGCATGTCAAATATTCTAATATGTGTCAAGTCCTAAGGCATGCTAAGATGTGCAAGGGTGTGACAATACATACTAGGGACTGTCAAGGAAACAAAAAGTAGAAACAAGTTATTCTACAAGGAAATGAACACATAAGAGGGTTAATAAGTCATAATTTTACCTTTTCCGGGAGGGGCATGCTAGGCACACCAACACTGGGTGCTAATAGGTGCCAAGTGCTAAGTGTTAGTGCATTATAAGTGCCAAATACTCCTATGTTACTTCTCCTCTACTTTCCAATAATTGACCTCAAATAACTTTAATATTATACCATGCCAAAGCATACCAAGGAATCTCAATGAATGTTAGACATGCTAAGACTTTCCAAGCTCCAACACGTTCCAAGTGCCAATGTGTCTTAGGGAGTGATACACATGTTATGAAGTGGCAGGGCATGTCGAAGAGTGCTAAGGTGTTCCAGAGTGTGCTAATGCATTTTGAGGAGTGTTAGGGATTAAAAGGGAAACACAAGGGAGCATTAGGTCAAAATGCATGGAAGTGAATGAATGTGAGGGTGTTCCATGGAGTGTCAACAAGTGCTAGATGGCATGCCAAGGAGGGAGTGACAAGGTATGTTAAGTACTTGTGAGGTTTGCTGGGGAATATCAGGGCATGTCAAGAAGTTGCAGAGTGTTCTAGGGAATCCGGTGTGTGTTAACATGTGCCAAATAATGCTAAGGCATGCCAAGACATGGAAGTTGCTAAGGCATGCTAGGATGTGCATGAGGGTTCCAGGGTATGCAAATATGTGTCAAGGAGTGTGAAGGCAAGAAAAATAAGAACCAAGCTAAAATGCAAGGAAATGAACACATAAGAGGGTTAATAAGTCAGGACTTTATCTTTTTCAAAAGGGGCATGCTAGGCACACTAACAATAGGTTCCAGTACATACCAATTGCCAATGTGTTCCAAGTGCTAATGGATGTTAATGCATGTCAAAGTGTTCCAGGGCATGCTAGGGACTACAAGGCATGCCAACACATGCTAGGAGAGTGCTATGTTATGCTAGGGCCTGCCAACATGTGCTTGGGTGTCTTAGTCATCGAAATATATTCTAGGTACAAATATGTTCCAAGACATGGAAGGTTCCAAGGAATGTTAGTGTGTGCCAATAATGTTGAGGAGTGCTAGGTCTCATTAATAAAGCTGAGAGGGTGATTATGTATTAAATAATATAGTTCCTACACACACTAGTGGAACTTTATCTAAAGGTAATTTGTTAGATAATAAACCTAATAGAGATGAATCATGTATTGACTCATAGGAAAACTATATTCTCATTTATTGAGGGAAATGATACACACTAATTACTTCTTAACAAATTGAATGACTCTGACCACTATATGGCTTTGGACACATAATGAAAAAGACTCCACAAAATGGTCTTAAATCATTATCTTTTGACAAAAAATATAGTAACATTCACATAGTGTTATCACTCAGAAAAAGTGAAACACTATTTGACATGGTTATAGAGTTCATTTGTCAAAGGTATGGTCATAGAGTTCATTTATCACAAGCTAGTATAGGAAAATTTTAAATTTTTCCTCTTTAACCTATCCTAAGGTTCAAACCCACCTCCATTCAAGTCATATCATGTCCCATCTGTCATAATTTGCTGACATATTTCATTTCCCAAGATTTTTAATTCAAAAAGGTCACTTTAGCTAGTTTTTCCTCTTTTCATAGTGTTTTACACTGTAAAAAGACAGTTTTCGCTACGAAACTGCCTAATAGTTTCATAGCGAAATCGTCAGAAAATGAACCAGCCACGCTACAAAAAATGGTTTTTCTGTCTTTCTTGTCAAATCCGGTGCAAGGTGCTAGTCCATTATTAGATTTAGGGTGGATGTCATTCGAGTCAGTTAGGGTTAAATCAAGGCACAAAGGTCATGTATGAGGTCATCACTACTGTTTTTAGCATGTATGAGTCATGATTAAGGTATGAGTTGTCATCGAAACTTTAAAACATTACCTGATTGAGTCTTTGTCATGCTCCACTTCATTTTTGCATGATATTGAGTTCTGGAGAGTTGTTTCACCAAGCCAAGCTAGTTGCTGGCATTTTCAAAAGTTGCAGGTGTCACTAATCAAGCGAGATAAAGAAGGTATAAAATCACCATGGATGTAAAGAAGAAGACCAAAAAGGTGGTCATTGCCTTAGATATGAGCCAATGGATATGAATTTATTGAATGAAGACCCAACTGCATTAGAAGTGTTTAGAAGAACAGGGTGTTTGAAATTATGTCAAAGTCTGCAAGGATGTCATTTGCAGGTTTCAAAGGAGTTTTCTAAGAGTTTTACTGGATCGAATTCAAAGGTGGGAATGTTAAATCTCATAGTAACAGCAGAAACCATTGCAGCAACAATAGGAATCTGTAGAGGAGGAGAGAAATGGTTCAAAGGCATCAAGTTTACCATGCAAGACTGTAAAGAATTCATCAAGACAAAGCATAGTGAAATTGATCTAAAAAATGCTATCCCAAGGAGCTACATGAAGGAAAATTACTCAAAGTTGTTTTTGATCATTTAGAAGTACTTCACCTATGAATGGAGGTATCACATGGTCTAATCCTACCACCTTAGACTTCTGCTGCATTTTGTGGGTAAGAGGTCTCTTGATTTTCCTTTTTACTTATATAGAAGCTTAGCTAAAATGTTAGACAAGGTTCAAGTTAAAACAGAAGGAAATGAAACCTTTATTTTTCATCATGGTTTGATCAAGTTGTTGGTGTTAGAGGAGTTAAAAAGATTAGGCAGAGATTGATCATATTTTCTATTCATAAGTGGTTTTGAAGTAGATGCTATCACTCCTAAAAGAACTCCAAAACCTAGAGATATCCCATCACCTTCATTGGCAGAGCAGTTAGAATCGGTGAGTATGGAGATAGAGCCTTTGCAGAAGGCTGTCACACCAAAGTTACAACTGCAAAACAAAAGCCAAAAGTTAGAAAACATGGCAGAAATAGGGTTACAAGGAGCCAAATAGTGGCTAAAGGTAACTTAGAGGACATATTGCATGCCATTGATATTGAAGAAACTCCCATAGTCCAAGCTGAAGACATAGATGAGAGAGGAAGGAAGCTTAAGAAAGGAAAAACAACTAAGAAGTTAGAATTTGCAGGTGATGATGCTAGATTTATGTTTCAAGATAGAAAGCCAATGACAAGACATGCCAGAAGAGTCTTGGAAAGCAGCGAAGAAGCTCAAAAGGTCAGTGAAACTACTTAGCCACCACCAAGCATCATAGACCTCTCGTCACCTGCAAAATAAGAATTAGTCGTCAAACAAAAGAGGGGCAAAGAGAAAATCACTGAAAATTTAGAGGTTGAAGTCCTTAAGGAGCAGTTGAAAGATGCAAGTGAATAAATATCAGTCTTGAGGAAAGAAGCAAAGAAACTTAGAGCTGAAAGAGTGCAGTTTGAACATATGAGGAAGATTTGGGAAGATCAAGTCACAAATGTCTCAAAGACCTTGGACAACACAGGAAAATTGGTAAAGTGGACTCAGCCACTGAGAAAAGAGGTAAATCACATAAAAAAGGTAAACCTGCACTTACAATCTAAGAATAGGACACTGAAGGACCAAGTCAAAGAACAACTGGAATTGATTCATGAAGAGCTGGAAAAGAAAGGCTTAAAGATGACTATGGTTGAGGAGCCCATAGTTCAACTGATCACAAATGAGGAGGAAACACCTTAGAAGCCTTAAGTTGAGATTGAACATGTTTTAGATGGTTCATTACATGTATAAGATCAAGTTTTTGTAGCTAGAGGTCACTTTTTGGAGATAGTTTTGAAATCTAGATTTTTTGCACTTTTACACAGTGTCGTAGCATTTCCCAGGCTTAAAGCCAGGAAAACGCTACGAAAAAACCTGTAGTAGCTTTTTTACCTCTAAAGTCACTTTTTTGCAATTTTTAAGGAGGGATATTGATGGTGGTGATGTGTCATGACTTGATTAACACCATGGAACAACAAAGGAACAGAATATTTGGGTGCAGAAGCTACTTTTTAGATGCTACCAAAGCTCGCTACAAAAACTATCCTGTTTTCGTAGCGAGCTATTTTTGAAGGTTTTGGAGCATCTTAATGGAATTTTTGGACAACTATACTCCTCCAACATGTCAAGAGACCTTAACATCAAATATTTATGTCTCAAAAGAAGTGTTGTGGAGACAGGTCATCAGCCAAATCTCTCGTTGAAGATAAAGGTTATGCACTCCTGAAAAATAACATTTTGTTCCACATGTCTAGGAGAGTCTTAAATATGTAAAGTGGAAATGAACCTATCATGTATCTTTCAAGTATGTGATGCTTATTTTGTAACTGACATGACTATTTCACAAAGATAAGGTAGAATATGTAATAAATAGGAGTTAGACTCCTATTAGGAGATGTTTTCTTTAAGGTATAACTGTCAGTTTCTTGTTAGAAGTCATGTTTTTTAGTTATGTGATATGTCATAGGAGAGTTTGATGAATCTAGCCACCAGGCATATCATCCTTGTTGTAAGAATGTCTATTTAAAAACAAAGTATCGAAGTAGTGAGGGGTTGGAGATTTTTTGCACCAAATTGCTGCTTTACGTATTTTGACTTATATCAGTAATACACAATGACTTTCTTCTTGACAGACCTGAGATTATTATGGTGTTTTTAATGTCTTATTGATCTACATCTTATGTTTTACCACTTGTAGTAGATTTCATTTCTATTACTCATAATTCATGACTCTATGCTCTGACTTCCTTTAGTAATGAAATGACTGGGTTTTCCCATGTTTTATGAGTGAATTGCCTTTGTTAAAGACCTTTATCTGCCTCATCTTCCATGTCAAGAAACCTTGCCACTGAAACTATTGATTGTTGACTCCATAAGCCCAATGGTAGCAAACCTGCATTATTTCAACCTACAATCATAAAAAACAAGATACAATTTCTATAGATTTCGCCATATAGCACTATCATTAACCAATATCATAAAATCCCTTTGAGAGAGCCCTCTCAGACTGAAGAGGCTAAGCTTCAGTCAAAAGCTGGTTTGAAACATTTATACTAAGTTTTCTGATCAACAGCCAATCAAGTACAATTTTGTGATAACACATAGCGTCATCAAAAACTCATTGGAATGATCAATGACGACGAACATTTTTTTAGCGTCACCAAAAGTAACAAAAACGGGCATTGGTGAGCGTCAATAAAATATCGTCACTAGAAGTGTCAGCAAAGAGAGAATTAGTGAAGGACCCTTAACAACCCTCACCAAAAGTGTCACTGAAAATGGTTTTGGTGACAAACCTTAAAGGACCATCACTATATGCACTTACACCAATTTTTTTTTAAGGTCCGTCACCATACGCGACATTGGTGCACATGAATGAACCTCACCAATAACCTTTTTTGTTGTAGTGCATGCCAAAAAAATGTCATTTGGGGCCTCAAAATGGCTCCAGAAGTTCAGGACCCGAAAAACTGCTAAAAATAGTAAATAAGAAAATTGATGAAACTAACTAGGTGGAATAGGCGAGTGGCCACCAATATCCACCTGGATCAATGCAATGGGGAGAACTAGGGACTTACAGGATGACCTACCCAGACCTAGGGCACCTCTTCCAAACAATCCTGGTTTCCAGCAGAGGGGGAGAGACATGAGAATCCCACCACAGAGAGCCAACCATGGATGGGGGCAGCTGGATGATGACACTCATAGAGACCTTCAGAGGAATAAGCTATGATTCTCTTGTCAAGAGCCGTGGGCACCAGGCCATAGGTGTGCAGCAAGAAAGGCCCATTACATATAGGTCTTCTCAGACAGTGATGGAGAGGAGGAGACATATTTTGACATGGGAGGAGATGACAACACAAAACCTCAGGAGAGAGGTCCATCACCACCACCCCCACCAGCAGTAGGTGGAGTTGCATTCGCACCTTATGGATGGGTCCTCGTATCATTGCGTGTATTGCCCAAGTTTCTGACCATGAGGATCAGGGGGACAGTTCAAGGGCAACGTGTATTAGTGTTAGTGGACAATGGGGCCACTCAGAACTTTATTTATGCCCAGATGGTCCAGAAGAGAGGCATTACCAACATTGTGGATGATTTAGTCACCCTCCTAGGGACAGCCTAGAGTTGCCATAGACCAGTGCCTAGGACATCTTAATATAGCAAGGAGTCCTTTATAGTTTGGGTTGTCAGTCCAAGGGACTCACCTACTATCTCTTGTTCTAAACAAGGAAATTGAATTAGATTGAATGGGTCCAATTTCTCTCTCAGAGGCTGATACGAGGATAGGAGTAATGTAAAGACATCATGTAAAACTTTAGCATGAAAGTATCAGACAGTTAAGAGACCGCTTACTGTAAAGAGGGCCGATTCAATAATATATCAAAGAAATCAAGTATTAGGATGTGCAAGCATTGAGGAAACATAAGAAGATATTACTGGCAGAAGGGCACACCAATTTACGAATCCTTAAGCCACTAATATAGCAGAAATTATGAAAAGAGTGAACATGGAACAACATATCACTTCTAGGCCTATTTAAAGCGCTTGACTAATTCCAGAAAGGGCACCACTTAAGATGAATCCTTGCTGCAAACTAGTGAGCCACTCGCATTCTAGAACATGATACAAGAAGAAAGTTTACATGAAAAAGGATGATATATTAACACATAAGAAAAGTTACATACTGTGAGATACCAAAGACCAGAATCCTCAATACAGTCATAACCCCTCCTCACTGAGACCCTACGGGCTCTGAAACTTCATACATAAATGTTACAAGATGAATACAGTAGTCTTCTCGCTGCACAGTTCGCTGACAGAAATCTGGAACCCCTACAATGTCTTGTTTTTGAGTATTTATAGAGAAGACAGAAACTTCCCGAGGAGGAGGAAAACGAGGCACAATTAATGACTCAGTTTGAAACCCAATGGCGGAAAACATTCGCGCCTTCTCTTATGAGTGACTGGCTATAAATGATGGTACTGAACAACCTGTTCAAGAAATAAATGCTGGGAGATAAAATCTCCTTATATACAAGATGGGAGTAATAAAATATATACAATTTGTTGCCCGCGGCTGAAAGAAAATCTGCTGCCGTAAGAGATTTGGAACAATCTGGATTTAAGTACTGTACTCTCGGCTTCCGGCTATGGATTTGAATCCTGGATCTTTAATGCAGGGCGGACGCATCTGGAGAGTTCTGAGAGTTCACATCCCTGTCTTCTTTAATGGTGATCATCTCTCCCACCTACCCTCGGCTCCTTCCTTTAATTGCTGCCAGTATGATCTGTCCTTTGTTATGCTCTAGATTTTTCAGTGGAGGCGGAAAGTTAAAGCGCTAACAAGGCCAAATGAAAACCTGCAAAACCCGCAAATCATTAGAGAAAAACGACTCGGCGATATGGAGTGTGGTTACAACAGTGGCCATGAAGTCGGTAATGCATTTTAGACGAGACATTTGGGAGGATGCAGGGTGACGGGAAACACATGAACACAATGAAGAAACGGAGAGTGACGAGGCAGAAAACAATGGGGTGACGATGAATGAACGGGCTAAGAGTTCATAAACCATGACGCGTCATCAGGACACACGAATGGTGGAGGAAGGATCAGGAGGTGGGACCCGAATTGACAATCGGAATCGGAAAGCAGAGCGGGTAGAGCGGGGGTGGCACATCTTTTATATTCCGATTGCGATTGAAAACAGGACTGCGATCAACCCAAGACCGTTCGATCTTGAAACAAGATCAACGGCTGTGCTTGCATCAGAGGGAAATAAAGTGATGGAAACATGAGAACCGCCGATTAACTGCGCGCGGGCCCACCATAGATGTTAATTGCCGCACCGTCGATCTGAGCTAGATCGGATGGCCAATTTTGCGTCCGATTGTTAAAACAGTAAGCCCCTTCTTGCTTTGACTTGCGGTTCTCTGACCTGGGTCATATGGAGGCCGAAGCGGGAGGGAGCTAAGATCTTAAAGGATCAGCCCGATTGTTTAAATTTGAATTTTGAACTATTGTGATGCAGGTTTTCGGGCGGAGATAATAGCGTCAAGCAGGGTCATGGGGTTTTAGGCTACGGCAGGGATGAATATGTACAACATCGGCTCCATCTGGGGACGACATGTTCGTCCTCGGACATGTCGAGAACATGCAGACCATCAATTATTTCATCTTATTTTGAATTCCCCTGCACTTTAACTTCAAGCACATATCAGCGTTCTTTTCCTTTATAAAAAGAAGAAATAAAAACAAAAGCAATTATATACAGTATATACAGTATATACAACCAGGCGTTCCTAGCCAAGATCAGAATTGAAAATAAGGCTTGAGGAACTGGCCATTCACGGGCGCATCCAACAAATCACCCTGTAGATTTTCTAAAGTAAAGGTGTTGTTTCTCCCCAGCTCCACTATTTTGAATGGCCCAAACCATAATGGATCAAATTTAGCATGTTTGCCCTTTTCTGCTCTGCGAACATCCCATCTAAGAACCAGGTCGCCAACTTGAAAATTTCTATCCTTCGCGTGCTGATCGAAGACATTCTTCATTTTTTCTTGGTATTCTATTAGTCTCTGATCCACCTGGTTCCTTGTCTCCTCCAATTCTACCAGCTGATTAATTCTTCGGATCATGTTATCCGGTTCTTCTTGGTTCTCTTGCATGAAACGTGCTACTGGCAATGCTAATTGCAAAGGAAACACTGCAGCCCGCCCATACACCAGCTCATAAGGTGACTTTCCGGTGGCTCTTTTGCTGGTTACCCTATTTTCCCATAGGGAAAACTTTAATTTAGAATCCCAGTTCTTCTGATTTTCAGCTATTGTCTTCTTTAGGGCTCTCACCAGGGTTTTATTGGATGACTCTGCTAGACCGTTTCCCTGTGGATAATATGTTGTAGAATGAGTAAGGATGATGTTGTATCTTTGGCAGAATTTTATGAACCTGGCAGACTTGAAAGCCTGTGCATTGTCGGTTACAATTCTTGCAGGACAGCCAAACCTGGATATGATATTATCTTCTATAAAATTCATTATTACAGCATCTGTCGTATTTCTAGTAGGTATGGCTTCCACCCATTTCGTAAAATAGTCTGTGGCTGTCAATATCCATTTATGCTGGCCACTTGATGGGGGATGTATCTCTCCTATAAAATCTAATCCCCATTTCTGAAATGGTTCATTTACATGAATAGGGATCAAGGGCAATGCCACTAATTTCTGTCTTTCCGCAAACCTTTGGCATTTGTCACACGATCTGACCCAAGCAAAAGTATCTGAATACAATTTTGGCCAGTAAAAACCGGCCTTCAAGATTTTATGGGTTGTTGCCCTCCAGCTGTAGTGTCCTCCACATATCCCCTCATGAAATTCCATCATTACATTTTGCACTTCATTTTCTGTAAGGCATAAAAGTAATATGCCAAGAGGGTCTCTCCAGTAGAGCTGTCCATTGGCAATCGCGTATTTCTGAGACTTCATCCTTACAGCTCTGTATTTAGCCTTGTCACATCCTGGAGGGCAGCTAAGTGTTAATAGATATTCAACTATTTGCTTATACCAAGGACTAGTCAGATATTTCACATGTATCTTTTGTGTAGCCTTCTCTAGTCCATGTTGCTCTTCTTCTTTTTCTGATTCTTCATTTGCTATCACAGACAGGTTAATTCCCAAAGCTTGATGATTTGATTCAGATAACATCTTGGCAAGTCCCTGTCCTTTGATCAGTTTGGTAGGCCTTATATCCAGATCATACTCCTGAATTTTTGCAATCCATCTTCCCCTCCTACCTTCACTATCCCCTTGTACTAGAATGTCTTTTATAGCTGCTGTAGGAACATAAGCAGTAATATGAGATTGCAAAATATAAACTCTAAAAGCTTTAAGGGACTTTACCAGGGCGTATGCCTGCTTCTCCAGTATATTATATTTCAATTCAGCATCATATAGCACTTGACTGAAGAATGCTATTGGCTGTTCATATCCCTCTTCATTTTTCTGCAATAATACTCCAGCAATGGTATGAGGTGAAGCAAATGAGAATACCATAAATGGCTTACTATAATCTGGTCCTGCTAATACAGGAGCTTCGGAAAATGCCTGTTTTATCCTTGTGAATGCGTTTCTAGACTCCTGAGACCATTTTACTTCGTTTTCCTTCTTCAGCATATTGGTAATGTGTCTAACTATCTCTGCATAGTTAGGGATAAATCTTCTCAAAAAATTTATTCGCCCCAAAAACACCTGTACTTCTTTCTTATTTCTTGGCAAAGGAATGTTGTTTATCACTTCAACTCTCTTAGGATCAATTTTTACACCATCCTTAGTCACGATATGTCCTAAGAGTTTTCCTTCGTCTAATGCAAACAAAGATTTTTGGGGGTTAAGAGAAAGGCCGTACCTTCTGCATTTTTCGAAAGTTCTTCTCAAATGTACAATATGCTCATCATCACTCTTTGAGAATACCGTGATATCATCAAGATATACCACCAAGAACTTGTCCTGTTCTCCAATAAAGGCTATGTCCATTGCCCTTTGAAAAGTAGCACCTGCATTAATCAATCCAAATGGCATCCTCGCATACATAAAAGTTCCCCATGGGGTGGTGAACGCAGTCTTCTTCTGGTCCTCTGGGAAAACAACTACCTGATTGTAGCCTGAAAATCCATCCATCATTGACATTCTGGATGCTCCCACCACTTTCTGCAGGATATGGTCCATTTTAGGCAGTGGGTAATTATCTTTGAGAGATGCTCTATTCAAATTTCTGAAGTCCACACACAGCCTTATTTCTCCATTCTTCTTTCTAACAGGAACAAGGTTTGCTATCCATTCTGAGTACCTTAGCGGCACGATTATCTTGGCTTTCAACAGCTTCTTGATTTCTTTTTCAATAGAAGGAATAAGCAAAGGATTTATTTGCCTGAGCTTCTGTTTGTATGGCTTTGCGTCTTCCTTCAACGGAATTTTATGCTGTATAATATTTACATCAAAAGTTTTTAGGTCCTCATAGGACCAAGCAAAAACATCTTTGTAAGATTGAAACAGCTTTAAATACTTCTCTTTGTATCCTTCTGGGACCTTTTTGGACAGTTTAACAATTTTGGGATCAGTGGAAGTACCCAGATTCAAATCTTCTACTTGATTATCTTCTACTGTTTTATTTGGCTGCACGGGTATGTCATCTTTATTGAACAACTTCTCTAGTGGTACCAACCCTCTGGGTATGACATTACCCTTTAGCTGCAACACTTTACTACCTGCTATTCTTTCCTCCCATTTATTTTCAGCAATATTTTCAACTTCTTCTTCTCCATTATCATCAATCTCCATATTGGAGAATTCTCCCACAGTTTCTATAAATCTTCTCATCTGTTCATCATCTTCAAATACCAGCCAATGCTTTATATTGTCTGGAATGGATGGTCTGTAGCGTACCTCCACCTCATATCTTAGGAGTGGGTTCTGCGGAGGACGGAAAGTACTGGCAGCTACCGCAAGAGAATCTGCTATTCTGTTTTGCTCCCGGGGCATGCACTGTATGTTAAATGCTGAAAAAAAGTTTTCTATCATGTCCCATACTTCATTTCTATATGCCCTGAGCCGGGGGTGCTTAGTTTGACATTCATTTTTAATCTGCCTTACAACTAGCTCAGAGTCTCCAAACACTTTTAGACACTGGATGCCCATGTTCCTGGCTGTCTGCAGCCCGAGTAATAATGCCTCATACTCAGCCACATTGTTTGTAGCCTCATACTCCAATTTAAAAGACAATGGCACCCATTTTCCTGCAGGGGAAATCAACAACACTCCTGCTCCATTACCCTCCCTTGAATTAGCTCCATCAAACTGCAAAGTCCATATTCCTGACTCCTGCTCTTCTTTAGGCTGCTCAGCCTGAACCTGACCGAAAAGGGTCTCATGTGCGTAATCCTGATTTTCTTCCAACATAAAACATGAAAAGTCCCCTTCTTTGTTATAAATTGGGGAATTATCTGAGCAGTCAGCCCTGGTTACCGTTTTGACAAATCTGGTCTCCCTGTATAACCTCCTTTCTTGACCTCCGAAGACTGGGACAGTAGCATATGTTAGATCCAATTTGATTGACCCCCCAATCTTGGTACCCCAGGACCTTGACAACAGCATGCCAAAGCAGGCTGGGATATCAACAACCACGATGTCCATGACCACACTTTTTGCTGGGATTTGAGCTAGATTGACCACTAAATCTTTAATCATTCCCAAGCATTTAACCCTTTTAGAATCAAATGAATATAAATCTTTATATGGTCTTGTAATTTGCAGCCCTAGTTGCTCCATGACAGACAAAGGCATAAGATTATAGGAAGCCCCAAAATCTAACATACAGTTGTGCAGCAGCAGATCATGGATGACTAGGGACACGTAAAAGGGAGGAGTAGAAGGGTCTATCTCCTCGACATGTGGGCCGAAGACTACCATTGGTCTCTCTTCTTGCAGATTTAGACTATCAGGTGCGGTGGGTAGTTCAGGAGGAAGAATGAAAGAGGTAACTTGAGACTGATATGCAGGCTGTTTTAATAATTCAGTCAGAGGAACAGGAATACGGTGACGGGGAAAATTTGTCCTGCTGTAAACAGTGGGGGATCTCCCAGGTAGAAAGTCCCAATTAGACCTTAAACCGTTTGGAGTAGGATCATCCAGAATTAATGAGTCATTACCATAAGATGACTTCCTTCGGTCTCAAAGAACCTGTTCGAACCTGCGGACATACACTCATTCACATGATTCAGAATACAAGATTAATGTGTTAAGCACGAATCAAACACTATGCGTAGCAAGATTATAGATAAAGCACACACACCTCAAGAGATGTCATTAGCAACACATCTTTTGTGGGGTAATGCTTGTTCGGTAGTCTAATCAAAAAAAGAAATAGTTCTTTATGATAAGATACCTCACCACTTACTGAAAGATGAAACGAAATGCTAACAAAATAGTTCATTAACATTCATTAATGGAACAGATAATGAAATGAAGATCATTGATACAACACGGATAGCCATGACGCATAAACGATGACATGAATAATGCAGCTTCATTAATCATAGGATATTCTGAAACTGTACAAGGAATACGCAAAGTGTTCATACAACAAAACACATCATAACCATAGGGTATTTTAACAAGACTCTATATTCATATGCTCAAATGTAGGATCTTTCAATACAAATGCATGTAGCTCTTGAGTTCTCCCAAAAAAAAAAAAGCCCATTTACAATGTCCCGTAGGAGTATTTATAATGCCAAAATTTGTCCGTTGGGTTTCCTTGACTGTTCGCCTTCTTGACCTTTGGGTTACCTTGCGACCCACTCCTTCTGCGACCTGGGTAGGTGATGCGACCTGCGACCTAGGTAGGAGATGCGACCTGCGACCTAGGTAGGAGATGCGACCTGCGACCTAGGTAGGAGATGCGACCTGCGACCTGTCCTGTTGGTGCGATTTGCGACCTGGTTCTTCTTGCTGCTCAGGACTTGCTGCTGCCGGGACGCGAAATGTTAATGTCAGGGATGTCAACTTGTTGTTCCCTGAGGAAATCCTGCCATGCCTGGTATTCTGCCGCTATGGGGGACACCAGAGGTACCTCCTCTTTCAGCCTATGCACACATTCCAAAGCGTTTGGTACTAAGGTCTCCCTTTTCTGTCCGATCTGATTTGAGAGCGACGCAAGCTTGGTATAAATCCGCGCTGGAGTGACGATGAATTGACTGAGATGCTCTTGAGATGCGGAAGGCTCTGGATCAGCTGCGGCCTGCTTGATAGGTTGCAAGAATGTTTGAATATCCTGGTTTACTTGTTCCCAGGTTTTCTCCTCTTCTAATGCTCCAAGCGATGGGATGTGATGCAGCGTATGCATTGAGTCGATACCACTAATCAGGTGGTCGTACGAGGACATCACTTTGTCCGGGTCTTTAGACAATTTGTCTCCAGATTGCATCGCTATGCAGAGTTGAACTTTTGCATCCTGCGTGTGGATCCAGTCCCTCTTAGGCAAATTTTCAGGTGCCTGAGGGTACTGTATGGTCCAACCCATCATCCTGTCCAAAGCCTGTGAAGCCTCTTTGAGCTGATCTTGTCTTTTCCTGGTTTCCATTCGTGCTCTTGCCAGAGGAGCGACTGTTTTTTTGATGGTGAACATTTCACCATATACCTGTCTCATAGTCATTTCCAACACCTCACACTCCTTGAAAATGGCAAGCGAGACTTCATTTGCTGGTAGAGCTTGGTTTCGAAGTTGCTGGACTTCTGCTTGCAATGCTGCTTTCTCCTGCTCTGCTATCTTTTCGCGTTGCTCGGCTGCGTGCAGTCTGTTTTGTAGAGATACTATTTCTCTACTCATCCGGGTTACATTCTCTTCCGTAGCCGCAGCGAAGGCAGTACCTGCTGACGCTATCATTACCGGATTAGTCCTAGTATCCAAAACTATATCCTTGCCTGTGGATACTGCGGATGATGCAGAGGGACTATGTGCCAACGACCTCCTCTTCTCTTGACGGATTTTGAACGAAAACTGATCAAATGTGAGTCTGGTCAGGTCGAACACATCTTCTTCCTGTCTCTGGGGCGATCTAACATCAGAGAGTTGTGTACGGCCCCAAGGTATGTCGAGAGGAGTTACCTCAAGATCATCTAGCGTGTCATCCTCTCTTTCCTCTGTGTTCTTCTCTTCTTCTTCCTTCCTCCGCCGTTCAGCCTCTGCTGTTGCTTCTATTTCGGCCCTCTTCTTCTGTTCGGCTGCAGCAGCCTGCTCGGCTTTCTTTTGGCGTTCAGCCTCTGCCTTGTCCAGCTCTGCCTTAAGCACCTGTTCCGCTGCAGCTTGCGCCTCTTTATCTTCCTTTTCTTTCCTGGCCTCTTTGGCCAGCTTCTTCTTTTGTGTTGCTGTTGCACTCTTTTGACGTGCCTCCTCATCTTCTTTTAGCTTTTTCTCCCTTTCCTGCTGGGCTTTTGCCTCTGCCTCCTTTTGTTTGATGGATGGAGTTGGCCCTGTGTTGATTCGGGATTTCTGGAGTATGGATGAAGATGAACCTCCTAACTGACGTCTTCTGTCTTCTAAGTTCTGATCATCTGAGTCTTCCTGGACCACGTCAATTCCCGGAGCAAGTTGTCTTTCAGCATTATACCAGTTTCTTCTCTCATCTTCCGCTGGGCGCTCAAGATGCTGATAAGTCCACTTGAGGTTGGCTCTCCGACAGTGTTCAGGGACTAGTCTCTCTGGGTCATAGTTTCGATGTTCAAGTGCCCCCAGATGATAACTTCTCATTTCTTCTGCCTCTGCTAGTACTTCCTTGAAGTCTTTAACTGTGAATGCACCAATAGTGAGGGGCAGAGTGGGCCATGGCTTCTTTTTGCCCTTAGACAGGATGTTGGAGAATCCATGTGACATCTGAAAGCACACCTCCTGCATCAGCATTTTTTCCGTCACGAAGCAAGGCATAGCATGTGGCGCTTTGTAAGTTCCAAAGACTCGGATGAAGGTGTACCCAGGGAAAGGGAACCAGTGCGCCACTTTAACCAGAGTCTCCTTGGCCCGCCATGACATGCAAGGGGCGTCTTGGCCAAATAAATGTATGTACAGAGAAGGAACAAATACTTGGGAGATCTGATCTATATCCTGTTTGTATTTGGACTCCAAAAATACCTTGAGTTGTAGATGGATTGCACGCGTGTTCTCGGAGTCCCAGTTGTGCTCCCATCCATCAAACTCTACTCGGGCGCAAACCGCATCTAGTAGGTATGAAGCCATGTAAAATTCAACAGGCATTCCTTCGTCCGGGGCCAATGCCGAGTTCAAGTTGGTCTGCATCGACGTCATCATTATGCCGGCCCAGTTAAAACGGGTGCCCTGTGTTGTCACATACTCCATAATAGTGGCCCAACTGCCGTTGAAAGTGGAGCAATCTGGGCGCCCGTAAAGCCTGCAGAGCATGGCAGCAACTAATTTGTAAACTTTTCTTAGGCTCGCTACTGGGTATTCCTGGTTCTTTTTTACCTTGAACTTCTCGGGCTCCTCCCACCATTGTTTAATAGTATCAACTATCGGGACGGCGTGAGTAGCGACCCATTCTCGAGTGAAATGCTGGTTTGGGCGAGGCAGTGAATAATAAATGTGTGCATCCGGGCCTACCAGCGTAGTGAAAGCTCTGCCTTCATAATCCCTGATCACAAATTTCTCGGGGTCTGTCTTTTGTATGATCCAGTCTATGATCTCCGGACATGGGAATATGGCTGGATGTGCCCCTGCCAGATGTAGTTTGGACCTCTTTACCGCCAAGTATACTTCTCGGTCTGGGAGGTCTTCCGGAAATTCTTCTGGCAACTTGGCGAACTCCTGATAAATCTGGTACCACCTCATGCTGTCGTCTTTCGAAAAATTACATAATGTATCTCGGAATATTGGGGGTGGGGACACCACCACCAGCTCATCAGTCTCTTCCGCTGTTCCCTTGTCCTTTCTCCGAGACCGCGGGGGCGCCATGTCACTAGAATCTGAGAGCACAGGTATGCACTCTATGTCTTCACCTGTCAAATTCAGAAAGGAGTCCCATGATAAGAACGTCATGGCGATAAAAACCAGTTACAATTTAGTGATGAAACCTAACTGCGTTAATGCAAAACTGGACTGGTGAGTCGCTGGGTCGCGGATCACACAAACAGGGCCCGGGCGCGACCTTGCGACCTTGCGACCTGGCGACCTGGGGTCGCTGGGTCGCTAGGTCGCAGATCTACGAAAACGATGGAAAGTGCGACCTAGCGACCTGGCGACTAGGTCGCTGGGTCGCAGGGTCGCAAATCCCGAAAACTGGAGAGAATGCGACTCTGCGACCTCGCGACTAGGTCGCTGGGTCATAGGTCGCAGACTGGCTTGCCGGGGGTTTGGTGCGCGCGGCCTTGAACTTTTTTGCCCCCTTTCTCTTGGGAATTTGCAAGGTTTCTGGGCCCAGGGAGAGCTGTGGCATGATTTTAAAGGTAAAGGGATGATGCCATGGGGTGAAACAGCAAACAGTGAGGTTTTGGGCAATTTATGCAATATGTAATTTGAAAAACCTCAGAAAACATTAAAGCATGGCCAAAAGACAATTTAAAGGCTACAGGGGAGATGGGTTTAGTAAGAAAATCATTAAAGCGGAAACAGCAGGAAGAAATGGCAACTTACCCGGGAAAAACTCGTCAGTTGAGCTGTCAGAGGCGTTTTCCTTACAAATCGCTGAATGTAAAAAATGCGACCTGCGACCTCCCTTTTATAGAAAGTCGCACGTGCGGGCAATTAATGCAGGTCGCTAGGTCGCAGATTTGTCAAACTTTGAGTTTTGCGACCTGGCGACCTTGCGACCTTGCGACCTGGGGTCGCTGGGTCGCAAGGTCACTAAGTCGCGATTTTCTGAAAATTACCAAATTGCGACCTGGCGACCTGGCGACCTGGCGACCCGAGGTCGCTAGGTCGCAAGGTCGCATTTTTCATAAGTTTATGGGATATGCGACCTGGCGACCCGGCGACCTGAGGTCGCGGAGTCGCTAGGTCGCTAGGTCGCGGTTTTCATGAATTGTTTACTTTTGCGACTTAGTGACCTAGTAATTTCTCTTTGTTTCTAAGGGGCTCCGAAAATTTGAAATGGTAGTCAAAATTTTGGAGGGTGTTATGTTGCAACGAGGAGAATCTTAATCTTATCAAGCTCTTTTTGCAAATTGAAAGCAGACACAGGCTTTTCTAGCGCTACTTCTTTGGACTCCCTATTTTCAACTGAAGACTTGACTTCTTTTGACAACGGCTCAGCATTAGGGAGGCCAACTGGTATAGAAGAGGAGGGAACTTGATCATTAGACTGCAAGGGGGTATTCAGAAGATTCTTACCTTTTTCTATACACCTTTTTGCTGCCGATTCCTTCTGAGCCGATGTTTCCTCTCGAGGCTGCTCTTCCTCTTGCTCCTGGGTTCGGGTCCTCTTCCTTGAGGATCTAAGATCATATTTGACGTTGAATTGTGCTTCCATGAAATCAGCAAATTGCTTGCAGTAATGGTCAATCTCTGCTTCTTCGTCTTCTTCTTGTAGGGGGCACTCCATATCATCATTATTATTAGAGAAGGCCAGATTTGAATCTTCAAGTCTATAAGCTGCATCTCTAACGGAATCATCTGCTGGTCCCTCCAGGTACAAGGGATGGGGTACCTGGTCTTGCTGTTCTCTTGGCATTATCTGTAACGGGGGCTTTCTGTACTGAGGATTATATCCTCTGTTTGGAGCATTATAATAGTTCCTGGGAGCTGCATTCTTAGCTTCCAGCTCTAGCTTGACCATTTTCTTTATCATCTTGCTTATCTCATCCATTTTGTCAGAGTCTTTATCTTGATTGGAGGTAGAAACCTCTTCTTTACCTTTCCTTCTAGTATCTTGCTCAACTTTTCCCTTTGACTTACCAGTGGCGGAAAAATTTGCCTCCAATTCTAGAGCATCTGTTTGAGCATCATCCAAGGTGACAGGCATTCTTTCCCGCAGCGAGAAACCAAAATCGGAGTCAAAAGCTGCTATGAAAACAACTTTGGCCGCAGCTTCATGTGGCTTCATTTCGGGAGGTAGGCTCAGGTATAACTTGTTAAATCTCTTGATGAACTCGGATACCCCTTCATTCTGTTTCTTCTTCATGGTATTAAACTTAGTAAGGCACATTCCATAATCTTTCTTTTCCCCCACTTCCTGAGAAAAGCAGTTTCCATTTGGTCCCAGGTAGTCACGGAATTATTCCCCAATGTCCTAAACCATTTTCTGGCTTCGCCTTCTAAAGACTGCACAAACAACCTCAAAACCACATCCAAATGTTCAACATTTAAGTTCTCCGCGAAAGAGCAGAAGGTCTCGAGATGCTTCTGAGCATCAGTGTCACTTTCACCATTAAACCTCGGTAAGATCTTCAGGTAATCTTGTGGCATGTCATGTAGTACTGGGGGTAGAGCCAGTGGAGCATATTTATTTAATAGAAAAGCAGGAACATTGGCCATTGGGGGAGGTGGGGGTTGCACAACAATTTGAGATACAGATGAAGGGAGAGAAGTAGGAGGAAGTGAAGTATGAATAACAATGGGAATATATTGCACAGAAGCTTGAGGTGTAGAAGGGAATAACTCACGGTTAACGGTAGCTACTTCTGTGACCTCTTTAATTTCTTCAGCCTCGAAAGTAGGGTGAGATCCCCCTTCAATCCAGGCGTTTCTTCTACGTGGAGTTTCTGAGGGAAACTCGGGTTTTTCTGTTCTAACTTCTTGAGAGGAAGAAGGCGGGTGGTCTTCAACAGAATATTCAGAATTTTCGGAACGAACCAACTTCTTCTCTTTCCAACCCCTTTTATGAATGATCTTCTCCGGGTCAGACACGGGTGTTTTCGGTGGTGAGGTATTCGACCTCAAATGAGGCCTCCGGGAAGCCAGAACTTCCAATAGAATTTATCAAATAAAGACCAATGGAGTCGCCAAGGTGAGAAATCTACAACTCTTCACCTCTCTGTGCTCACCTGATTAGAGAGTGAATATAGGATGTCGAACCCAGGGAAACAGATATTCTTGAATTCGTTCCCCGGCAACGACGCCAGAAAGATGTTGTGGATGATTTTTGTCACCCTCCTAGAGACAGCCTAGAGTTGCTATAGACCAGTGCCTAGGACATCTTAATATAGCAAGGAGTCCTTTATAGTTTGGGTTGTCAGTCCAAGGGACTCACCTACTATCTCTTGTTCTAAACAAGGAAATTGAATTAGATTGAATTGGTCCAAATTCTCTCTCAGAGGCTGATACAAGGATAGGAGTAATGTAAAGGCATCATGTAAAACTTCAGCATTAAAGTATCATATAGTTAAGAGACCGCCTACTGTGAAGAGGGCCGATTCAATAATATATCACAGAAATCAAGTATTAGGATGTGCAAGCAGTGAGGAAACATAAGAAGATATTACTGGCAGAAGGGCGCACCAATTTACGAATCCTTAAGCCACTAATATAGCAGAAATTATGAAAAGAGTGAACATGGGACAGCATATCACTTCTAGGCCTATTTAAAGTGCTTGACTAATTCCAGAAAGGGCACCACTTAAGATGAATCCTTACTACAAACTAGTGAGCCACTCGCATTCTAGAACATGATACAAGAAGAAAATTTGCATGAAAGGAGATGATATATTAACACATAAGAAAAGTTACATACTGTGAGATACCAAAGACCAGAATCCTCAATACAGTCATAACCCCTCCTCACTGAGACCCTACGGGCTCTGAAACTTCATACAGAAATGTTACAAGACGAATACAGTAGTCTTCTCGCTGCACAGTTTGCTGACAGAAATCTGGAACCTCTACAATGTCTTATTTTTGAGTATTTATAGAGAAGATAGAAACTTCCCGAGGAGGAGGAAAACGAGGCACAATTAATGACTCAGTTTGAAACCAAATGGCGGAAAACATTCGCGCATTCTCTTATGAATGACTGGCTATAAATGATGGTACTGAACAACCTGTTCGAGGAATAAATGCTGGGAGATAAAATCTCCTTATACACAAGATGGGAGTAATAAAATATATACAATTTGTTGCCCGCGGCCGAAAGAAAATCTGCTGCCGTAAGAGATTTGGAACAATCTGGCGGCTTTCGGCTATGGATTTGAATCCTGGATCTTTAATGCGGGGCGGACGCATCTAGAGAGTTTTGAGAGTTCATATCCCTGTCTTCTTTAATGGTGGTCATCTCTCCCACCTACCCTCGGCTCCTTCCTTTAATTGCTGCCAGTATGATCTGTCCTTTGTTATGCTCTAGATTTTTCAGTGGAGGCGGAAAGTTAAAGCGCCAACAAGGCCAAATGAAAACCTGCAAAACCCGCAAATCATTAGAGAAAAACGACTCGGCGATATGGGGTGTGGTTACAACAGCGGCCATGAAGTCGGTAATACATTTTAGACGAGACATTTGAGAGGATGCAGAGTGACCGGAAACACATAAACACAATGAAGAGGCGGAGAGTGACGAGGCAGAAAACAATGGGGCGACAATGAATGAACGGGCTAAGAGTTCATAAACCATGATGCGTCATCAGGACACACGAATGGTGGATGAAGAATGCGGCGTACACTTGTGAAACATGATGACACGGCCACAGGAGGTGGGACCGAGATAAACGATCGAATCGGAAAACGGAAGCGGGTAGAGCGGGGTAGCACATATTTTGTGTTAGATTGCGATTGAAAACGAGCTGCGCGATCAACCCAAGACGCGTTCGATCTTGAAACAAGATCAACGGGCGTGCTTGCATCGGAGGGAAGTAAAGTGGTGGAGAATGAGAATGCGGAGTCATTTGCGCGCGGGCCCACCATAGATATTGGTCAAGGACATGTCGAGGCTGGTCGGATGGCCATGGTAGGGGTCCAGGTTGTTGAAAACGATTAAGCCCCTTCTTGCTTTGAATTGCGGTTCTGCGACACGGGTTATATGGAGGCCGAAGCGGGGAGGGGCTAAGATCTTAAAGGATCGGCCGGAATTGTTTAAATTTGAATTTTAAACTATTGAGATGCGAGTTTCGGGCGGAGATAATAGCGTCGAGCGAGTCATGGGGTTTTGAAGCTCGGCTTCGGGGGACCAGAGACGGGAGTAGATGTATGGCTGTGGCGGAGAGTGATAGAGAGAGAAAACAAATGGGGCCTTGATGAATAGGCTTGAACAGGTTCATAAACTGTGACACGTGTCCGGGACACACGAATGGTGGAGGAAGAATGCAGCGTACACTTGTGAAACATGATGACACGGCCACAGGAGGTGGGACCCGAATCGAAAATCGGAATCGGAAAGCAGAGCGGGTAGAGCGGGAGTGGCACATCTTTTATGTTCCGATTGCGATTGAAAACAGGGCTGCGATCAACCCAAGACCGTTCGATCTTGAAACAAGATCAACGACTGTGCTTGCATCGGAGGTAAATAAAGTGATGGAGACATGAGAACCGCCGATCGATTGCGCGCGGGCCCACCAAAGATGTTAACTGCCGCACCGTCGATCTGAGCTAGATCGGATGGCCAATATCGCGTCTGATTGTTAAAACAGTAAGCCCCTTCTAGCTTTGAATTGTGGTTCTCTGACCTGGGTTATATGGAGGCCGAAGCGGGGGGAAGCTAAGACCTTAAAGGATCGGCCCGATTGTTTAAATTTGAATTTTGAACTATTGAGATGCAGGTTTTTGGGCGGAGATAAAAGCGTCAAGCAGAGACAAGGGGTTTTAGGCTACGGCAGGGATGAATATGTACTTAACCACAAAAAGGAGTTTGAGGGGTTTTTAGTTCTTGTTCTGGGTGACAGGACTATGTAGTGCATACGCTATGTTCCAGCCTTTGACTATGACCATGGGGAACTACTCCATGACAGACCATTTATTTGTGGTTTATATTCAGGACACCAACGTAGTGTTGGGAGTTCAGTGGCTCTATTAACTTGGCAGAGTCACCACTGATTGGAGGAAGTTGGAGATGGAGTTCTTGGATCCAACTGGAAAGCGAGTATTGTTGAGGGTTATGCACTCCTACCCCCCACAGTTTTTATTTGTGGTAGCATCGAGTGTGCTCTAAGTCTTAAATTTTGTGGAGAGGCTTAGACACATGCATTCCAAATAACCCACATTTTTTTTGGGAAATTCCACCTGAAACAATTTTATTTGATAAATTAATTATTTTTAATGAGGACCCGAAGTCTAACTTAGGAAATTAAAATAATTAATGGGTATTAATTTGAATTGTGGGTGTAACTTCTAGAAAAAGTAGATTAGTTCAAAATTTAATCGTAGTCGTTGATTGGATATCTAATCTTGGTTGTTGAAGTCTCAACGAGAAGACTATAAACGAAGGCTTGAGGTTCATTTGGAAAACACACCAAGAGGATCAAGTGATCGATTACTTTAGTGAGTTGTGCTCAGGGAGAAAATCCGATCTACATATAGTTTGCAAAGAGGGGCAGAGGTAGTATGCAGAGAGAAATCTTTCTCAACCGGAGAATCATCAGCAGAGAGAGATCCATCAGCTCCAACGCAGAACCAGAGAGGCTGACGTAGAGCCACACAGGGCTAGGCAGAGGGCCAGAGGAAATATGAAGGGTTTGCTAAAGATTTGATTTGAGAAGCCTGGAGCTGGTGTGTGAGACCGAGAGGCAGAGATCGAATTTTCTGGAGAGTAGATCGATCTAGAAATTGAGTGACGTAGTGTCCGGGAGGGGTGACGCTGAGACTGCGTAGAGGCAACGCAGAGCCTGTGTGAGGCACATCATTCAGAGGCTGGATCGGCTGGTATTTCTAGTGATAGTGTGAGGTAACCTCACTAAACTATTTTTCAGTCATATTCTCTGTAGTTGAATTTTTTGGAGTGACATTCAGAGATGTATTCAAAATTTACTACTGCTTAACAATAAAACCCTCAAATATGTTGCACCAGTTTTCCTGCATTAGGTTTTTTCGGGGACATTTGTCCAAAAATAATGATGTTTTGTGTGATGTTTTATTTTTCTCAGTTTCCTGTTTTCGCATCTAAATTTTATTAAGTGAAGGCTGCTTCAGTAATTACTTCAATATTTACAGAAGAAATATGCAAATAACTTGTTTATTTTTAACAACAAGTAGGAGAAGTTAATTCAGCTTGTTGCAATAGGATTCCAGATCTAGGACTTGGAATTTTCAAACACAGACGGTCTCAGTCCACATGATGAAGGCTAACTTGAGGCACGGAGATGTTGAGTGGGCTATAGATTTGAGCATTTTTGAGGTTGGGGGCGTGGCCAAGCCATCTCATCCAGAGATTCAAGCCATCTTTGATAGGTACCCTATAATATTTAGAGATATACCACCTGGATAGCCACTTGACCAAGGATTTGAGCATACCATTAAGTTGGAGCCTGAAGAACAAGTGGTGATCACTACTCCCTATAGATATCCTAAGGCCTACAAGGATGATATAGAGAGAGCCATCCATGAGCTCTTGGAATTGGGGCACATTAGGCCCAACTCTAGCACATTTGCCTCATCTGTTGTTCTGGTGAATAAGAAGGATGGGTCCCTACGTATGTGCATTGATTACAAGGCCCTCAACATGAAGACCATGGAGAGCTGCTATCGCATTCCAAACATCGTTGAGTTGATGGGTGAGTTGAGGGGAGCCAAGTTCTTCCCAAGGATTTATCTACAGGTAGGGTACAACCAAATTCAGGTAAGGGACAATGATGTCCCTAAGATAGCTTTCTGATGCCACTATGGGCACTTTGAGTTCCTAGTTATGCCCTTTGGGCTAACCAATACACCAACCAATTTTCACTCATGCATGAACCATGCATTTCATGGACAGTTGAGGAAGTTTGTGCTAGTGTTTTTTGTTGACATTATAATATATAGCCAGACTTGGGAGGAGCACTTAAATCATGTTGAGGCAGTATTACATATCTTGGAGGAGCGACAGTTCTACGCAAAACTGTCTGAGTGCGAGTTTGTGCTATCTGAGATGCATTATTTGGGGCACATCATCGAGGTTGATGGAGTGCGTATACATGAGGAGAAGATCTGAGCCATTAGGGATTGGCCAGAGCTCAAGAATGTGACTGAATTGAGGGGGTTCGTGGGAATTTTCACTTACTGCTGGAAGTTTGTAAAGGGGTTTTCACAGTTGGAAGCACCCCTTATGGATCTAACAAATAAAGGGGAATTTGCATGGAAAACTATAGTAGAGGAGGCTTTTAAGCACCTAAAATAGGTGATGAGCAGTTTCCCCGTGCTAGCACTTCCTAAATTTACTTAGCCTTTCATATTGGAGTGTGATGCATCAAGAGAAGGAGTGGGGGCCGTATTGATGCAGGGGGGGGCACCCCATAACTTTCGGGAGTCGAAAGCTACTGCCTCACGTGAGGTTGTACCCCATATATGAAAAATAAATGTTGGCCATCATGCAAGCGCTAGCCAAGTTCATGCAATGTTTGGTGGGGAACTGATTTCGGGCGAGGACTGATCACAATAGCCTCACATTTTTTTTGGAGCAGAAGCAACTACAAGAGAGGAAACATAAATCACTGAGCATGCTCCAGACATATGAATTTTACATTGAGTATGTCAAGAGGAAGCACAACGTGGTGGAAGATGTGTTGTCCAGGAGGCCAGCTTCCCTTTCATTAATGAGAATTGCTCCAGATTGGAGGGCCCAAATATTGGTGGAGTATTCCAAGGACCGATTTGCATGTGAGGTTCTTGATGGTATGGTGACCGATGATAGGTATCGGGTTATGAATGAGTTGATATATTATAGGGACCAGATATACTTGGTGGCTAACTCCCAGCTACAGGAGAAGAAACTATAGGTTTCCCATGACTCACCTTTAACAGGACATCAAGGGTACACCAAGACCTACAGGTCCATCTGGGAGAGGTTTGCGTGGAAGGGCCTCAAGGATGATGTTCTGTGACATATCAGGGAGTGTGAGACATGTCAACTGAACAAGGGTGAGTAGTCACACCCAATAGGTTTATTGCAACCTCTTCCTATTCCTGAGGGGAAGTGGGAGAGTATATCAATGGACTTCATTACGGGGTTCCCCACAGTACATGGAAAGGACTACATCTATGTGGTGGTGGATTTCTTGAAGAAGTTTTCACACTTCTTCGCCATATCAGCCACATACATGGCCTCATAGGTGCCTGAATTGCTCTTTAGGGAGGTTTTTTGGCTGCATGGTCTTCCCAAGACCATTGTTAGTGATCAGGACAACTACTTTATGGGAGGATTCTGGCAGGAGTTGTTTCGGCTGGTGGGCACAGAGCTCACCCCTAGCACAAGCTACCATCCTTAGACACATGGGCAGACTGAGATAGTTAACAAGTGGTTGGAGGGCTACTTGCGTAACTATGTGACAAGGCAGTAGCGGGCATGGATAGGATGGATGCACATGGGGGAGTACTGCTACAACACCACGTACCAGATGTCCATATGTATGTCTCCTTTTCATGCATTGTATGGATGCGATGATTTATCTTTTCTTGATGTCATGTTTGGATACAACAAGGCACCAAGGGCCAAATATTGGATCTATGAGAGTCAAGACATATTGGGGGATCTCAAGGATAACATGAGGATGGCCCAAAACCAACAGAAGATTTATGCAGATAGGGGTCGAGTTGAGAGACAATTTGAAGTTGGGGACTTGGTTTTCCTCATACTTCAACCTTACAAGAAGTCTATTCTCAAGAAAAATGGGGCTAAGAAGCTCAATCCCCACTTTTATGGGCCATACCAAGTCATTAAGAAGTCGGGGGAGGTGGCTAACGAGTTGGAGCTACCCCAGGGAGCCGAGTGCACAACATCTTCCATGTATCATGCCTGAAAAAGGCCTTGGGACAACAGGTAACAACAACTACTGAGTTATCCCCTATGGATGATGAGGGGAACTTGTTTCTACAACCAGAGGTCATTTTAGACTCATGAGAGAGGCACTTTAGGAATAGGATGATCAAGGAATTCTTAATCAGATGGAGGAATCTACTTGATGAGGATGCAACTTGGTAAGGGGAGAAAATCCTCCAACATCCATCATTTTAGTTGCTTCAGGAGAAGCAACATCTTGGCTGGGAGAACTGTAATATTCCTCCTTAACAATTCTGCTAAGTAGAATATTAATTTTTCCAATTTTGATATTATTTTACCCTTTGGTTCTCTAAGTAAAAATAAGGCAAAGACGATAAGGAGGAGGGGTGGGTAGGTATGTTTCCCTTTTCATCGGATATGAGGGTTAAAGTAGCTAGGATCTATGGTGGTGTTTCCTATGCGAACTCCAAGTGCAAGCACCTGATAAAATCCAATGAGGGGTGATTGATTATATTGATTAACATCATTGGGCATGGGGCGTAGGACAACATCTGCTGCTGATAGGGGCGAGCCAAAAGGCGATCCCAGATTGCGATGTTGGTAGTCATGCCAGGTTCTTTGCCACTACTCAATCAAGTTAGGTTTCGATCCACTAGAAGGACATACAATTTTAACATAGGAGATGTGGGTTTGGGGGGCCACGATTAGACTTAGGCAGCTATAGGCCTCAACACATTAGACTGAGGTGAAATATTGCGGTTGTAGTGGAGAATGGGACCCAATGAGAGGAAATTTTCGTCCACATGGAGGAAACATAGTAATTCGTAGAAATCATACAAACATATGTATATCAATAGATTCAATTCTATCAAGCAATGTACTAAAGCTAGATACTGAATCCTTCTACAAATCAATTGTGGAAAATAAACACGATCACCAATCACAACAAGTAAAGAAATAAGAAAATCAAACCACAACACAGATATTTTCCCGGGGAAAGCTTGTTGCGCAAAACCCCTCTATCTTCTATTGTATATTCACTAAGGACCCATGAAACAATTACAATGAACTTTTCTCACAAGAGCCTCCTGCACTCTACTAATCGTCTCACACTGATCCACACAAAATTGGGCCAACACTTAGCCAATTCTCAGCTTGTCTTCAGCCTGCCTTGCTCATGTAATTCATGAGGAATGCAATCCCTATTCCTTAGGAATTTCAACCTTTCTCAACTGCGCTAATATCATGGGCAATCCTATGGTGTTTTAACTGCATCTGGGCAGTTTGCTAATAATACAACTGATAGTAAACTTCCCTTTAACCTCTGTCTCAACTGGGTCTCCACTTGAACTGACATGCATGCAACTATTAATAGTAAATCATCAGTTGCATGGTAGATCACTGCATGTGAATTAAATCTGATTTAATTCACTTGATCTCTCACTAGTGCAACAAACAGTTACAACTAATTCAACTGACATTAACTCAATTAACTGAGTTAACTGATTTCTCATGCATTAAAATCACGCACTTAACTGCAACTTGAACACTAAAACACATTGAATCACTCTGCACGCCTCACCAACCACCCTCAACTCGAATTTCATGAGCTAACTGAGTTTATCACACTCAGTTAACTATTACAAGTGATTATGAGATAACATTACATTTTATTGTCCAATTTAATTAAGGGATAATTAAATTAGACACATTTCCAATTTATTAAATAAATTGAATTACACATTAATGTATCGCTAGGACCCATCATTACATGATCTGCGGTCCCACACTAGTGTAGGTGTTGTCACATTGTTTCTGGATGCCAATTTCACTATTTCTTGTTGCAAACTTCAACACTCTCTCTCAACAAGAAAGGAATCAATCTATCTTGATCCGGTACCTTGGAATGTCATTGCACGCGCACATGCACCTCTTGCACTTGATATGCTACTCTTGCATACAACACTTCTCTAGTGTTGTTCGAACATGCAACTCTTGCATGCAACACTTCTCTAGTGTTTCAAGCACATGCAACTCTTGCATGCAACACTTATCTAGTGTTTCTCTCACATGTAACTGTTGCATGAAACACTTCTGGAACTGAATAGCCTCAAAACAACTGAATCAATATAATGCATCTATCATTAGAGTCTTATGACTGCTACTAGCTACTGCACATGTCTATTGGACTCTCTGCGCTGTTGAAATATGCACACGTGCACTCTGCACTGCTGCCAACTCTTATTTGCACTTCGGTATCTGACACCTGTCACTCTGATTTCTGTCGCATCAATCTAAATGATCCTGCAACTGCTGTACTATTGGATCCTTCGTAGCTAGGTTCAATCCATGAGATGCACCATCTCTAGGACCCTGCCCAAATTTCTTCTTGGGATTAATTTTGCACATCGCCCCGCCTCACACCTGGAGGTATAGCTGCATGTACTCCCTCTACCCATCTAGCTCAAAATTCTCCCCTCCTTGAAGTCTTTGCATGAGTGAATTCTACCACTCCATGATCCTCCGCATGTGGCGGCTCCACATCTTGAGGTTCATTCTTTGGAACCAAGAGTTCCTCATCTGCATGGAAATCAAGCTCCATCTCAAGGGACAATTTCATGGCTTTCTCACACTTCCCCATGGTACATCCCTTGCATATGTCTATCTACGCAAGAGTACCCTTTGGAATCCCCGTAGAAATCTGTTGCATGACCTTAAAAGCTCCGTGGCGTAGATGGCCCAATATATTGTGCCATAACTCACCCTCATCTCGGCTCACCACTTTGTCTGCCTTACCCATCAATGATGCACACCCATCTACATCAAGTTTAGAGAGATTCTTCACACAAATCCTATTCTTCTTGGCTTGTCCTGTGGCTTTGTGTCAAAGGAAAGCTTTCCCTTCACAGAAAACCACATCATAACCTCTATCCTCCAACATTGCGACTAAAACAAAATTCTTTTTCAATCCTGGTATGTGCATTACATCTTTTAATAAGAAGGGTTTACCTGACTGTCTCTGGAAGGTAACTGTACCGATCTTGGTAGCACTGTACCATCCGTCATCACCCATTTCGATATGCATCTGGAGGTCCTTCTTCTCCAATCTACTGAAAAGTTCTGTGTCTCTTGTCATGTGGAAATATGCACCACTATCCAAGTACCACACTGATCCCATCACACTTGACACCATGCATGCGATGAGTGAGAATTCCAACTCAAATTGCGAGGCCAAAGCCTCACCAATTGTAGATCCTGAATCCTTCTTGTTCTTCTTCTTTTGTGGACAATTAGTGGCATAATGTCCATGCTCGTGACAATGAAAATATTTTACTCTCAACATGTGACGCTCCTTGCCTTCTTCGCTGGTCTCAGATTTGGAATAGGATTTATTTCCTTTCCCCTTCTTCACCTTACCAACCAAGGCACACTTTTATTCATCATCTGTCTTAGATGAAGATCCATCCTTGGTATTCCACCTAAATTCTTCTTGCACCAAATCCGACCAAATTCATTCCCAATCTGGAAGCTTCTCCCTTCCATTGACAAAGTCCTGATAACTATGCCAACTCTTGGGAAGGCCTAGAAGAGCTAGGCTCACCAAGTCATCATCCGCAATAGTAATTCTGACGCTGCCAAGCTCATCTCGACATTGGGAAAACTTGGTTAAATATTTCAGAATAGTGTTGTATTTCTCCATTTTGATTTTCCTGAGCTTGTCCTTCAGTGCCAATTTTCCATGGTGACTGCTACTCTGAAATAGATCTATCAAAGCCTTCCACATTGCATATGGAGTCAATTTTCCATGGAGACTTGAGATAATGTGGTCTCATACTCCCTCCAATAATATCCTCCTTGCCATTGCAACCTTCTTTTGCCAAGCATCAAGATTTGCGGAATTTTCTGCAGCGGGTTTGGGAATGTAATTATCAATGAACTATTTCAACCAATTGTCCTCCAGAACTGCCTCCATCTTGTCTTTCCACACAATATAATTGGAACTACCCTCGAGGGCATACTCCAATCTCAAGCCATTGAAATCCATTTCGATCCTGATCCACCTGTCGCACCAAGAATACTTTGTTAGGTCCTCATATCACTAGTATAGTCCCTTATTATGTTAGTGTAGCCCCACTTATTGTTATTTTTGTACCCCTGTAACCCCCATATTGTTATTATTGTGCCCTTACATTATTATTGTCAGGTCGGCTAGGATTACATTGTGGCCCACTAGGATTACATTATGGCCCATGGACTCCTATATAGAGAAAGGAGGTTTTGTAAATTGTATCATCCAAGAATTGTTCATTTATGTAATGTATTGGAGGTTTCCCCCTCGAAGTGGCTTATTTCTAAGGCGTTCATATCTCTTTTCTTCTATTTTTGGAGCTGGTTGCACAACATTTGGTATCAGAGCTTTGGATTCTAGGGTTTCGCTGCTCCAAACAGGTCATCGTGGAATTTTCGCTATAAATTTTTTTCTACGAAGCTTCAGAAGCTGAAATTTCTAGGGTGCGAAGCTGAAATCTTGAGGAAGTTTGTCTAAAAATTTCAGATCTTGGTTCGCAATATTTGAGGAGATATCATCTGTGGAAGTTAGGTATTTTTTCAGGCTCATAAACAGGTCATCGTGGCATTTGCGCTATAAATTTTTTTGTACGAAGGTTCAGAGTCTGAAATTCATATGGTGTGAAGCTGAAATCCTGAGGAAATTCGTCAAAAAATTTCAGAACTTGGTTCGCAATATTTTTGGAGATATGATCTGTGAAAGGTAGTGCTTTTTCAGGCTCCTGAATTGCATCTCAAAGAGGTGATCGTGGGAAAACTTCAATAACTCTCTCTCTGGGCCTCAGATTGAAGTGCCGTAAAAAGTGGTTGCAATTACACAGATTGAAGTTTCTGGGCTATCAATTTCAGAGACAAAGGACAAAACAGTGACACGTGGCAAGCCGTACAAGTTCGCTCTACTGAACCAGTCCAGAATTAGGTCATTGTGGGAGATTGGACACAAATTTGTCTTGGAGAATCCAAATCAGGTCAGACCTGTGGCATTTGAAAGAATCTTCAGAGGGCTACTACAGGGCTGAATTTCAGATATTTAAGATTTTCAATTACATAGATAATACAATTTCAATATCGAGCTCCTCAAAGCAAGTTAAAGGTGTCTATTTGTTTTTTAAAATTGCATAACGTTGTTTGAAAAAGCAGTTTGGAGTGATTCCAAGGGCATATTGAAGAATATTTATCAGCATTGGGTTATATAATGCCTCCAAAAAATAATTCCATACCCATTAATCCCTCAAAAAGCTATACTATGACGCATGAAGAGGAAGAGTTGCAGTATGAGATATCAAAATTACGGTACCAAGTGCAACAAGTTTCAATCTTACGAAGAGCAATTGAAGATGAAATAGATGGTTTAAAAGAAGAAATGAAGGCTAAGTTGGATGGTTTGAAGGATCAAATAATAGCAAATATGGATGATAAATTAGTGGAAGATCACATCGAGCATCAACAACAAGTTCTCCAACTCTCAAAGGATAACCCAACTTTGGTGCAGAATCTAATGAAACAATAGGAAGATCAACATGACATCGAAAGAAGTTATGAAGTAGTCATAGAAACAAGAACTCGACAAGTACGATCAATTTCAGAGTATCTCAACAAGTGGAAGAACTTTCCTGTAAAATATTTCACATGGGAGGATGAGAATTTTATACAGAAGCATCAAGAAATAATCAAGCGTTGAGGACAACACTTGTTTTAAGGAGAGGGGCATGTTAAGTCCCTATATTAATAGTATAGCCCCTTATTATGTTAGTGTAGCCCCCCTTATTGTTATTATTGTACCCCTGTAACCCCCATATTGTTATTATTGTACCCTTAAATTATTATTGTTAGGTCGGCTAGGATTACATTGTGGCCCACTAGGATTACATTATGGCCCCATGGATTCCTATATATAGAAAGGAGGTTTTGTGAATTGTATCATCCAAGAATTGTTCATTTATGTAATGTATTGGAGGTTTCCCCCTCGAAGTGGCTCATTTTTAAGGCGTTGATATCTCTTTTCTTCTCTTTTTGGAGTACCGGATTGCACACAACATACTTTTTCAAATTCGAATTCTATTCAGTCACAAACTCAATTTCTTCTCCACTATAGTGATTTCCTGTGCTTTGATACCATGTAGAAGCTATACAAATATATGTATATCAATAGATTCAATCCGATCAAGCAATGTACTAAAGCTAGATACTGAATCCTTCTACAAATCAAATGCAGAAAATAAACACGATCGAAAATCACAATAAGTAAAGAAAGAAGAAAATCAAACCACAACATAGATTTTTTCCCGGGGAAACCTTGCTGCTCAAACCCCTCTATCTTCTATTTTATATTCACCAAGGAATCATGAAATAATTACAATGCAATCTTCTCACAAGCGTCTCTTGCACTCTGTTAATCGTCTCAGACTGATCCAGACAAAATCGGGCCAACACTTAGCCAATTATCGGCCTGTCTTCAGCATGCCTTGCTCATGCAATTCATGAGGAACGCAATCCCTATTCCTTAGGAATTTCAGCCTTTCTCAACTACGCTAGTATCATGGGAAATATTGCAGTGTTTTAATTGCCCCTGGATAGTTTGCTAATAATACAACTAATAGTCAACTTCCCTTTTACCTCTGTCTCAATTGGGTCTCCACTAGAACCTACATGCATGCAACTATTAATAGTAAATCATCAATTGCATGGTAGATCACTGCATGTGAATTAAATCTGATTTAATTCAATTGATCTCTCACTAATGCAACAAACAATTACAACTAGTTCAACTAACTTTAACTCACTTAACTGAGTTAAATGATTTCTCATGGATTAAACTCATGCACTTAACTATAACTTGAACTCTAAAACACATAGAATCACTCTGCATGCCTCACCAACCACCCTTAACTCGAATTTCATGAGCTAACTAAGTTTATCACACTCAGTTAACTATTACAAGTGATTATGAGATAATATTACATTTTGTTGTCCAATTTAATTAAGGGATAATTAAATTAGACACATTTCCAATTTATGAAATAAATTGAATTGCACACTAATGTATCGCTAGGATGCATCATTACATGACCTGTGGTCCCACAATAGTGTAGGTGTTGTCATGTTGTTTCTGGATGCCAATTTCACTATTTCTTGTTGCAAACTTCAACATCATTGAAGAGTATTTGAGGCTAGAGGCATGAGGTGGGGCCCAAGGGAATGATGGGGAGGCTTGGAAGAAAAGGAAGCTTGAGGCTCATTTTGGTCATTCAATCATATACTCAAAATTTGTCTTTTGACAAGGCATGCTTGAGCATTGAGCCAAGTCTACATGTGTTGTTCAACACGACTGTCTTTGAGCAAAGATCCCAACCTTTACTTCGGTGGAATTCAAGTGCCATCCCAAGGAAGGCGTTCCATCGTAGTGTGATCTAGTCAAACAACAGAGAGAACATACTATAGTGCAAATATTTATCTAGTAGTGTAGAGGATGTGCAGTCCCTTGAGGCAGTCACTTCGGGAGCTGAGGAGTGAAGGGATATTTTGCAGGGAATTTGGTGGGAAGGCTTGGGAAGCCTTCTAATAGGGTTTTCAGGCATTAGGTGGCATCGAGCAACAAAATTATTAGAAGGACCAATTTTCCTAGCAGTAGAATCATCCAAGCCCAAGAGGGCCAATTTCTGGGGTCATGCTTTGGGCAAACCCTTTGTGGGTTATTTTAGGTTTGTTGAGTAGAGGCTGAGATTGATTTCTCAGAATTTTCTGAGCATCGTAGTAGGCCCTAGCAGTAGATCTTTGGAGGCAGTAACAACATTTATGGGCAATTTCCAGCACAGAGCTACAACCACATAGAGCACAGAGCTTGAGGGTGTGACATTACTTTTGAGGGCTTCTCTAGCTTGCCTTGAGCAAGCCCCTATGCATTCATTCCAACACCTATCTTTGTACACTCCCTCACATTAATAAAATGGCTCAACGCAATTTTTATGGTCCCATGGTGTTCTAAATTGTGTTTTTATCTTACTACAAATGTTTATGTCTTTTTATGCCTGTTTGTTTTTGTAAATTATCTCTAGGGATATTACAAAGAACTACTAGCTTACCATCTGACCCTGTAAACTCCATCTCTAGTTTCAAATTTCCTCTAGTCAGTGATGAATCAACCAAGGGAGTATAGCCATTGGACACCCATCACCACATTGGTGTGCGGTACGTCCACGATGAAGAAATGGTATGTCATCAAATAATTCCCCATGGTTGCTGTCAAAGAGGAAACATATCGAGTGCACTGCGTAGTCCTGTCCCCCAGCACCAGAAGTGAAAACCCCTCAGACTCTGTAGTAGCGATGCCTCTCCTTTGGAACATCTGAGCATCAATGAAATTATGGGTGGCCCCACTGTCTACTAATACTGAGACATGCTGCCCGTGAATTGTGCCTTTGATCCTCAGGTTCAGAAATTTTGGAACCTCGCATAAAGAGACAAGGGCTCCCATAGATGGTGTAAAATATGCTCCCCCATCTGGGTGGTGGTGGTGGCCCCCTCTCTACCGAACCTTCACTGTCTCCCCCAGCATACTCCAACTCCACATCATCCTCCCGATAATTGTCCGAAAATACCTCGATATAATGGGCCTTGCCCACTATGCACCAATGGCATGGTGCCCACGAATATCAACATGTAAAGCACAACTTCCTCCTCCTGAGGTCTCTCCTAGTCTCATCATCGAGCTTCTTGCATCCTTGGGCTTCTCTCTATGGTGGTGGTCTAGTATCACTCCCTTTCTGAGGGTAGGGAGTGCGTGGTGGAATATGTGCCTGGCTCTTGGGGATATCCCCCTGCGATTCTCTCGTACAAGTCACATAGATTAGAGGGTCCGCATGACTTCACCAGTCCATGTGGTGGCTCAATCAACCCCTCTACAAATTTGTACACCCTCCTAACATCCGATAAGTCTAGCACCATGAATGAAACCCTCAGGAAATCCGATATATAGTGCTCTGGATGTCCCGTCTGACTGAGCTAGGTCAACTCCCTGAAGTGAGCCTTCAGATCCCTTCGATCAAAATACTCCACCACTCTCCTCGTGAAATTCTCATAGGAGGTCACATTGGCATGCCCCAAAGTGGACAAGCCACGAAACCACCAGTCGTGTGCCTCTCCTTCCAAATGTAAAGTAGCAATTTTAATGGCCTCCACCTTCGTCATCTTGTCGAGTTGGAAATAGGTGTCCAACTTCTCCACCCAAGCACGAGTTTTGCACTTGGTAGTCCCATTGTACATGGGAAAATACATCCTCCCAATGGTGTGCTGTAGCTCAGAGCTCTTCATGCCCTGGCCTCCATAACTCCTTCGCTTCTAATTTTGCTTGAGCTGACAACAATCTCTAAAAGACAATGTTGCTTTGAAGCCTTCTCCCATGGATTTCCACTCCCTAAAATACTCCCCCATGGGCATCTAGTCATCATATCCTCCCTGTTCACTTGGTGCCAATGGTAGGAAATAAGGCAACGTGGTTCTAGTTGGTCCACTAGAGGTTGGTGGGTGCATTGTGGGTGAAGGGTGGTCATACTGTTGAGAGGCCCCAAAAGTATCCCCAAATGGAAAATTGCGGTGAATGCTCTAGTCTTGATTATGCTGTTTGATATCATCTAACATCTCCTTCTTCCCCTTCACTAAATCATTCAGCGCCTTCAAGAGGTTGTCAAAGGCCATCTCCTCCTTGCTCTTGGGCTCCCCCATATCCTCTACTATCACTGCCTTCCCACGGTCCACAGTGTCTGGAGTGATTTCTAATTCCCTCTCCCTGCTCTGGTACCTTTTCCTCCTATAGGTGATATTTTGTTTGTCCTCCTCACTCATAGGGAAGTCCCCCATGACCGAGCCAATATCTAAGCTATGATACCACTGTAATGTTTCTAATTAGGAAAAACAATGATATGAAAAGAAAACAACAAATTCAACCACAAAAAAATTTAAACATTTAGTGCACACCCATGAAAAACCAGAAATATGGGTTCAGCTGAGCCATTTTATTATAAAATAGAGCAATGGTACAATTATATGGAAGGAATGTGCCTATGCTTGCCTCAAAGGCAAGCGGAGAGATGCCCAGGTGGGGAAATTTCAAGCCCGAATGCTACTATCAACTGCCCAAATACTTCTTTGCACTTCCCCAACAATTCTACACTATCTGCTACAAAGATATCGCTAAAAATCCCACCTCAAGTACGAGCAATATTCTGCAAAATTAATCCCAAGATCCTCAAGAAAAACCCACCAAAACCCATAAATTATTTGACCTAGTTCTAACATCCGAAAATTGACCCCCAAAGGCCCTACGTCCTCCACTGGCTACTTAAATACGCTGTATGTTTGTGCACCAAAAAAATCCACCCAAAGCACACCAAAAAGGCTGTAATCAACTCCACAAATGTTTCCCTTATTTATCCCAGCAACTCTCAGCCTCACCAAGCAAGTCCACCACTCCCCCGTGTGCCTAGTGACACTCTTTTGCGCAGGCCCACGAGCTGCAAATTCACTCTAGAATGTATTTGTCTCCTTCGGCTCCCAAAATCCCCAAAAATCCTCAAAAACCTATGATATTTCTTCTCCTAATTTCCTTCGGCAATTACTCCCTAGAAGAGCACTAAAATGACTCCCCTTGAGTGCCTCTTGAGTTCTCCTGGAGATCGCACTAGCTGGGAAAAATCTTAGTGTAAGGGCTAGAAAATTCACTGCAAGTATCATCCGAATGGATGTGAAAGTGTAAATATCCCTTCCTAAATTATTTTGGAACATGATATATTTTTACATTTTGGGGGCCAATTTTGGTGAAGATGGGGCCCATTTGATTTTTGTTAGAAGACTCAGGAGTTAGAGGCAAGTTAATTTGATTTTATTTTGTTTTGTTGGTGATATGTGGGGACCACCCACATAATAAATATGCACTCCCTAAGCTACTAATTCGAAAGGCGTGAGAGGGAAAGCGTAGGCTTGCTGAGGGACCCACGAAGGAAGAAAAGGCGGGAAGAAAGGCTCCACAAATGTTATAAAAGGAAGGAAGCTCACTTCATTTTTCATTCTTGGCTTATCGATTTTGTTTCTATCGGTCAACATATTTAGCCAAATCAGTGGATGTTTAGCAAGAGTTTTACAATTGGAGAACTCACCCTTTCGTCGAGGGACTTCGAGTGCCACCCTAGTGAGGTTCATCCGTTATCATTCGAAGGAGTTTTGTAGAGATATTTCTAGCATTTGTATTCAGTTTTCCCCAACAATGCATATTTCTAGAGGACACAGTAGTGGACCTTGTGTGGCCATACAACAATATTTCGAAGGAATATTGTTGGGAGAAGTTTGGAGAAGAAGACTCAATAGTTTTGTCAACTATTCGGTGAGTTTGAGGGTTGGAAGTGGCAACGGTATTCAAGAGTTATTTTGCAGTCTTTGGGGCCAACACAAAGGAGAGAAATGGGGCACACATGGGAGATAGAGTCTCAGTCATTGGGGTTATTGATTGTCGGGAGAAATAAGGGAAGTATTGGTGGAGATGATTGCTTTATTTTAGGAGTGTCTGTGGAGGATTTTGGTAGTGTTTGGGCAGACTACATGCTTTGTAATATCCCCAAAAGGGAGAATGTAGTAATACTTCACACAATATAAGAACTTACAACAAGATAAACAATAAATCTATGTACAAATTAGAATATGCAGAAAGAGCTGAGCCATTTTATTATATTGGAGATGATTTAGTTACACAAGTACAGAATATAGGTAGATCTAGCCAAAAAGATGAGCTAGGATCACCCTGAAAACATGTATGAAGCAGGTACAACGTAACTGTTGAGGCTCTGTAGCAAATACTGCGCTGTCTCTTTAGCATAATATGAACATATGGTTACAGGCTGAAAAGGGAAATGCAGATCTACTCAAAACTGGAGCTCTGATGATGCCAAGATTAAAGATCTGGCCAATGTGATGAATTCCCAAGGTAACCTAGAAAAGATTTTCCATATCTGCAACTTTGGAAAATCACCTCCCTAGGATTTGATCCTTGATCTGCTAGGAAATACACATCTGAAGCTAGATTTGAAGAATAGATGGCTGAAATGTGTGCTGAAATCAGATCTACGCTTGAAGATCTGATCCCTTCATCAAATCTATGAGCTGAGAGCTCTAGATCTGCCTTCTCAGTCCTCCAATGATGAATTCAGCTGCTGCAACACAACTGCCAATAGAAACTGCACTATGAGGGAAAGAGAGGCCTTCTGCCTGCTGAAAAATGATGCAATAATCTTCAGGCTGATGGTGATATTGATGGCAATGTGAAGGAATGATCCTCCACTGGATTGCTAGCTGAAATACTAGCAACTTCCTTCCTCCTCTCATATCTACAATATGGACATCGTTATTCCTGAAGGGAATACTACTGCTAGAAGGTCAATAACATTTGGCCTTATGCTAGATCTACAATGTGGCTCTGAGAGTGCTGATATATAAGCCCAAGTGATGGGAAAAATCCCTCACCTTGTTCTCCAGCTGAAGTACTGAAGACAACTTCCGCCTTCCAAACTGATCTTCAGAAATCTGCAGATTTCTGAATATGAATGTTCTGCAGAAAGTAGAAAAAAGAAATGGAACTTAAAGCCTGAAGTATAATGAAGTACAAATCTCTTCCTTAGATATCACTCAAAGAAAGAGGAGGGATTCCGGCCCGGGAACACCCTATGCTAAACAACACCTGCAATCTCTGCTAAACAACCCAAGAATGTAGTGGAATGTCACTTGAAAATTCCAGATCTACGAGATCATACATCAAAATAATCCAAGATTCCTTTCACTTTTGCCTTCATCTTCTTTATAATGTTTGAGCCATCCCAAGCCTTGGCCCTAATCTCAACTGCGGAGTCTCATGTGGACAAGATCCTCCAAGTGGGACCGCGCTGTTTGACCAAATCAACTAAACAGTCTAGGTGCAATGTACACCTCCTCCATCATTTGTGCTTCATTTGCACATGATCCTCCATCACTTGATCATTAATGCTCAATGATCCTTTGTTTGACATCTTCAAGATCTTAGTTGACTGAATCAACCCTCCATGATCTTTCTCATTAAATGAGACATGATCTCCCATCTCATTCACATTAGTAGTTGCTCAACTACCTCTTTTTGCAGATCTAGGCTAAATTAATCCAAATTCACACACACAAAGTGGATATTTATTCTTATTGGGTCCCTCCACCCTTTTATTTACTTAATTCATTAAGAAAATCAAGGACTCTAATGTTCCAAATGTGATGTGAAAATTTGGGAATATTACATGCTTCAACAATTACTGGAGAGCGTAGGGCCTTTGGGGGTCGATTTTGGAGGGTCATGATTAGGCCAAACCATTTCTAAGTTTTGGTGGGGTTGGCTTGAGGAGCCTAGAAGTAATTTTGCATAATATTTTGAGCACCAGAGGTAGGGTTTTCAGCCATTTCTTTGCAGCAGCTAGTGCAAAACTATTGGGACAACGTAGAGCAGCAGTTGGACAATTTTTGGGTTATCATTGTTTCACCTGGGCTTTGATCTGCTTGCCAAATAGGCAAGACTAGGTTCATTTCTTCCATATATTTTTACTATTTCTCCATTTTATAATAAAATGGCTCAGTGGCTTCCATATTTTTTATTGTTAAGGGTGTTTACTGAATTGTTTTATTATGTGGTGTAAATTTGTTATTTTCTTGCATATCATTATTTTTCCTATTTTGGAACATTATAGTGGTATCAGAGCTCAGATCTTAGCTCAACCGTGGGCGGAATCTCATATGATTGAGGAGGATAGACTGAATATTACTTACAAAATGAAAAGGTACCGAAGCAAATAGAGGGAGCTAGAGATCACACTAGAAATTTATGACCGTGGGAAGGCACTGATAGTAGAGGATATGGGGGAGCCCAAGAGAAATGAAGATATGCTATCTGACAATCTCTTGAAAGCCCTAAGTGATTTTATAAAGGGGAAGAAGGAGATGTTAGGCGAGATCAAGATGCAGAACCGGGGGCAGAGTACTCACTGGGATTTTCTATTTGGAGAGACTTCCAGAGCCTCTCAACAGTATGATCACCCTTCACTTATTGTGCAACCACCATCCTCTAGTGGGCCAAATATATCCACACTGCCTTCTTTCCTACCCTTAGCACCAGATGAACGAGGAGGAGCTGATGATCAGATGCCTATGGGAGATTATTTCAGAGAATGACATTCCATGGGAGAAGATTTCATAGCAGCACTAACTTTCAGAGACTATTTCTAGCTCAAACAAAATGAGAAGGGAAGGAGCTATGGAGGCCAGGGCACGCAAAGCTCTTAATTGTAGCATACCTTTGCGAGGACGTTCTTCCCCACTTATGATGGCACTACCAAGTGCACAAATCATGCTTGGGTGGAGAAGTTGGACACATATTTCCAGATCAGTATGATGACAGAGGTGGAGGCCATTAAAATGGGCACTTGCATTTGGAGGGAGAGGCACACGACTAGTGGTTTCATGGTTTTTCCACTCCGGGGCATGCCAATGTGAATTCCTATGAGGATTTCATGTGGATAGTAGTGGAGCGTTTTGATCGAAGGGATCCAAAGGCTTACTTCAGGAAGCTGACCCAGCTTAGGCAGACAAGAAATCCAAAGCATTATATTTCGGAGTTCTAGTGAGTTTCAGTCATGGTGCCTGATTTTTCAAATACTAGGAAGATGTACACATTTGTAGAGGGGTTGATGGAGCCATTGCATGGATTGGTGAAGTCACTGAGACCCTATACTCTTCTGGAGGCTGTGACTTGTACAAGGGACTTGCAAGGGGCCATCCCCAAGACCCGAACACCTTTTCCATCATGCACTCCCTACCCTCAGAAAGGGGGTGATACTAGACCACCACGAGTGTAGAGAGAAACCCTTGGGTGATGGAAGTTGGATGATGAGACTAGAAGAGACCTCGGTAGGATCAAGGTATTCTTAGATAGTGATCAGGAGGATGAGGTGGAGTTGGAGTTCACCACCACCTCCATCAAGAAGAGCATATTTTACACCATCTAGTGGAGTCCTTGCATATTTGTGCGGGGTACCCAAATTTATGACCATTAGGATCAGAGGCATTGTGTAGGGGATGCATGTATTAGTCTTAGTTGACAGTGGGGCCACCTACAATTTTATCGATGCTCATACAGTCCAGAGGAGAGGCATCACCATTGCAGAGTTTGAGGGGTTTTCAGTGCTAGTACCGAGGGACAAGACTATGCAGTGCAATCGATATGTTCCCGCTTTGATAGTGAACATGTGGAAATATTCGATGATAGGTCATTTATTTGTGATGGACGTGTCAAACAATAATGTGGTGATGGGTGTCCAATGGTTGTATTCCCTTGGCTGAGTTACCACCGACTAGAGGCAGCTAGTGATGGAGTTTATCGGGCTGGATGGTAAGCTAGTAGTTCTTCGGCGTATGCACTCATATCCCCCATAGACAGTTTCAAATCACTAGATGGAGGCAGAATTGAGGCATAGGGACATAGCTTAGGCAATGGAGTTGAGGATTTCTGAGGCTGGGGGGCAGGCCAAGCCACCGCATCCATATATACAGGCTATGTTAGACAGATATTCAGTAGTCTTTGGAGATATACCACTCGGAAAACCACCAGACAGGGATTTGTAGCATACCATAGAGATCCTGGTGTACAGGTAGTCATCACCACCCCTTATAGGCATCCCAAAGCCTATAAGGATGATATTGGGTGAGCCATTTGGAATTTGTTGGTGTTGGGCCACATTAAGCTGAGTTCCATCTCCTTCACTTCTTCAGTTACGTTGGTGAAGAAGAAGGACGAGAATCTGTGCATGTGCATTGATTATATGGAGCTCAACAGGAGGACATTGAAGAATCAATATCCCATACATCGTATTAATGAGCTGATGGATGAGCTTAGAGGAGCCAAGTTATTCTCTAAGATATATTTGTGGTCGTGGTATCATCATATCCAAGTGAGGGATCAGGACATTCCGAAGACAACCTTCAGGTGTCATTATGGGCATTTTGAGTTTCTGGTGATGCCTTTTGGGTTGACCAACGCCCTTGCCACTTTCCAGTTATGCATGAACCATGTGTTCAGGGGGCAGTTGAGGAGATTCGTGTTGGTTTTCTTTGATGAAATCCTGATCTACAAGAGGATGTGGGAGGAGCACATGCAACACTTAGAGACGGTATTGCTTATTTTAGAGGAGCAATAGTTCTACGCCAAGTTGTACAAATGCGAATTTTGGATAACAGAGATGCCTTACTTTGGACACATTATTGGTGTAGATGGGGTCAAGGTGCATGAGGAGAAGATCAAGGCCATTCAAGATTGGCTATTACTGAGATATGTGATAGCGTTGTTAGGGTTCTTTGGAATTTGTACTTATTATAGGAAGTTTGATAAGGGCTTCTCATAGTTGGCAACACCCCTCATAGATCTAACCAAGAAGGGGGATTTTGCACAGATAGATGGAGCTTAGGTGATCCGGATTTATGCAGGAACGCAACAGAATAAACATATAACCATAAATATAGAGATGCAGTGGAAATAACACTTCATTTCATTAATATCAAAGAGCGAAGTTGCTTACGAACGGAAATGAAGCTAAAACTAGCTGAGCCATTGGCGGCTATCTATGAGGAAAAGGGGATGTGGAGCTACGGAGCCTGCGAGTAGGGATTACAATGAGGCTCGAGGGCCTATTTATTATTGAGAAATAATGGAGAGCCCTCAACATCCCAAAAACCTAACCCTAGGAGATGAAGCGCCAAAACTATGGGCCCCGTTTGGGTAAATCGATGTTTCAACTTCCTAGGGACGTAACTTTGGCATACTATCTCCGTTTGATGCACATGATACATCATTAGAAAGCTCTATCCGAGGAATACAAATTTCGCCACGAATATCATTTAGGGCCTCAAAACAGCTCTGCAAGTTCAGGACCCGAAAAACTGCTAAAAATAGTAAGTTATGCCGAAACTGAAAAACTGAAAGAGACAATGGTGGGGGCGCAAGTGGAATAGGCGGGTGGCCACCAATATCCACCTGGATCATTAGGTATCTTTTGATCACCTCAAGGAGGTGATGAGTAATTTCCTAGTATTGGCACTCCCATATTTCACACGGTCTTTCACATTGGAGTTTCATGCATCAGATGAGGGGATTGGGGCAGTTTTTTCCAAATATGGGCACCCCATAGTTTTCGAGAGCCAAAATATCTTATCGCATGAGAGGTCGCATTCCATATACGATAAGGAGATGTTGGCCATAATGCATGAGTTGGACAAATTCTGATAATATTTGTTGGGTAACCAGTTTCGGGTGAATACAGGTCATAATAGTCTTCTCCACTTCATGGGGCAGCAAGTCCTCAATGACAGGCAACAGAGATGGGTTAGCAAGGTGCATACCTATGATTTTGATATTGTATGTATGGGGAAGCAAAATGTGCTCATTGATGCACAATCCAGGAGACCTACAGGACTTTCTCTCATGAGTACTTGACATACCTAGAAGGCACAATTGTTAGTTGAGTACTCCAAGGATCAATGGGAATGTGAGATCCTGGAGGGAATTCACGCAGATGAGTGATACTAGGTGATGATTAAGATTATATACTACAAGGGGTGCATATTTCTAGTTCTGGGCTCGTATTTGAGGGAGCGGATACTTCATGCAGCTCTCGATTCTCCATTGTCAGGGCATCATGGGTTCGGGAAGACGTACATGGCTGTGAGAGAGTGCTTCACATGGAAGGGCCTCAAGGGGGACATTTTGAGATATGTACAAGAGTGTGAGGCATGTCAGAGGATCAAGGGGGAGTTGAATTACCTAGTAGGATTATTGCAGCCTCTCCCCATTCCCGAGGGGAAGTAGGAGAGTATCTCTATGGACTTTATCACAGGACTTCCCGTAGTGCAGGGGAAGGATTGTATATATGTGGTGGTCGACCGACTGACCAAGTATGCACATTTCCTTGTCATTCCGACACGATATTCAATTTCTCAAATAGCAGAGTTGTTCTTTAGGGTGGTCTTCCACCTGCACAGACTCCCTAAGACTACAGTCAGTCATAGAGACAACCGATTTATGGGGTAATTTTGGCAGGAGATTTTTAGGCTAGTTGTCAGAGAGATCACCTCGAGAATAGTTACCATCCACAAACTGATGGCCAAGAAAGAGAGGGTAAACAAGTGGCTATAGGGTTATCTCAGGAACTATGTGACCGGGCAACAAAAGACATGGATTTGTTGGTTGCGTTTGGGGGAGTATTGCTACAAAACCACACATCATATGTCCATTGGTATGTCTCCTTTCCATGCTCTATATGGTTATGATGCTTTTTCTTTTGCTGACATCGTTTTTGGAGGCAGTTGGGCCCTGAAGGCCAAATATTGGATCCAAGAGAGCCAAGACATCCTCAAGGCTCTTAAGGATAATTTGTTGACAACCCAGAACCAACAAAATTTATATGCTTACGTGCAATGGGTTGAGAGGCATTTTGAGGAGGGGGACTTGGTGTTCCTATGATTATAGCCATTCCGACAGTGAAATTTGAAACAAAATGGGTTCGAGAAGCTACAAGCATGATTTTATGGACCTTGTAGGGTGATCAGGAGGGTTGGAGAGGTAGCTTATGAGTTGGAGTTTCCACTAGGGAGCAAGATACACAATTTTTCATGTTTCATGTCTCAAGAGGGTGTTGGGGAAACATGTTATAGCAGCTGTGCATTTGCCTCCACTTGATGATGAGGAGCATCTAGTTTTGGAGCCATAGGCCATCTTGGAGACAAGGGAGAGGAAGCACAAGAGAAAAACGATAAGATAATTCTTGTTGCGTTGGAAGATCTTGCCGAATGAGGATGCCACTTGGGAGGGTGAACACATAATTGAGCATCAAACATTGAATTTGCTTGGGGACAAGAAAAATTTGTGAGGGGAGGACTTGTTGAAGGGAAAATCTATCCAGCCAACAGCAGGGGATCTCCTCGGTAAAAGGTCCCAATTAGACCTTGAACCGTTTGGAATAGGGATCTCGTCCGGGGTGTGGGTCTGGATACCGCTGATTTCTCCTTTCTTTGGGCCTCGCTTAAACTCTATAAAACAGTGGATACACACCTAATCAAATGATACAAGACATATGATTGATGCATTAAATGCACATATAACACTATGAGTAGCAAGAGGAAATAATAAAGCATGAAGACCGAAGGAAGTGGTGTTAACAACACTTTATTAGGGTCATGCTTGTAAACTGTTCTGACCACAAAAGAAAAAATTCCTCATGGCAAGAACACCCTTCACTTCCTAAAAGTTTTAAATGATAACAAAAATGCTGATAAACAAATCCATCAGCATTCGTTAAGAAAGTGAAATGAACTCAACGACCATTAACATACTCAACAAACTTTTATGCAATAGTGATATGAATTGAAGATAAAGTGGGAGACTTCCTCAGATTATTTCCATGCACACCACCGTGAGTGAATAGAAATGTAGCTGCTAAGTGATCAATATCACCTACCTCGCTATAGGGAGGACGAAATTTCATTGTTGCATCAGGCTTGAAATTATCTGTCTACTGAGCTGGGGTTTCATGTGCTATGTGAGGCGCCTTTCAGGTTCATTTTTTTCATTTACCATATCGAAGCCAGCCATCAATAAGAAGATGTCCAATACTCCAAGTGGTGTATGTGGGTATCAACTTTCCCAGCCTCGTGCAAAAATGCAATGGGTGCATTCTCCCGAGCCTTAAATAGAGATCACAATTTTGTTCTACAGGTGCAGTCGATGAATTGATTACGAGTACCGACGTGCATTCAGCCTATGAATCGAGCACGTGCCCATCTCATTCCAAGAATGTGGCTCTATGTTCATATGGGCATGGGTATTTACCTCGGAGGGAGGTCACACTTATGGAGTAGAGGTTGCTTGGTCGGGGAAATTAATCGGTCACGGTTCCTCTTGAATATGTTCTTTTGCGACCTTGCGACCTCGGTAGAGTCGCATAGTCGCATGGTCGCATTTCATGTCTGGAAGCATGTGTTGTGACTAAGCGACCTCGAGCACGTGCAGTGAGAAATGAAATGGTTGCGACCTCCCTTGGACACCTATTTTTCGACCTTGCGACCTCGGAGAGGTCGCACAGTCGCATGGTCGCATCTTCTGATCGGACACACGTATGCGACTTGGCGACCCTAAGTTCTGAAGTGCTCTTCGTTATCATGAATTAATTACGTATTCTTGATGTGGGGCCTTCTCTTTCATGCAAATTTCTGTAACGGTGCTCTCGAATCGCAGCTGCTCGATCCGTAAATCGTGCCTGTTTTAATGATAGAGTAGGCAGCAAGAAAGTATCATTGATAACCCAGCGTTGATGAGCTGTACAAGGTTCTTTAGTTTTCCTCCATCCGAGCACGTAACAGAAACAAACTCACCTGGTATGGGAAACTTCCTATTTGTGCGAAAGCTAGAGTTAATGAGTGGCGTTACCCATATTACGACCTCGCTTTGATTCTGAATCGATTTTATGTTACTATTGCCTGGGCTATTTTTGGGCGATTTATGAGATTCACATTCCACCGCCAGACTGCTTCGACCGGTGAATGCTATTAACTCGGCAATCGAACCATACGCTTTTGCTGACAGGACGATAATTTCTTTGGTATGCCGGTTTTTGAGTGCCTCTGGAGAGAGTAAAAACACCTTAGAAATTAAGGCGACCATGCGTTCATTTTTTTGATATTCGTTCATGGCTTTATGATATGACGCGTTGAATTCATCACATTTTTAATAACACTCTTTATCATAAGCACCTTGTATTCTGTGAAGACAGTTTGACGTGGCCGATAGTGGCTTTATCGAAAATTGAGCTTGCGTCGACCCAACGAATATGAAGCGATAATTTCCAGCGCAGGTTATTAATAGCAGACTTGAAGAGTGATTGTCTCCCAGAGTATTGCCCTCGAGGCTATGGAAATCGGATTTTATCTGTTCTTTTGAAAATAGCTCTTTTAGTGTCAAATGAAGTATGCCTTTTATGGCGCTGGATTTTCGGTCTATGACTTCAGTTTGTAATGCATAAAATATTCGAATTCCTTTTCAGTATTTACATCCATATGCACTTACTTGAAAAGCGTGGTCCTTTTGTGATGGTTACCATGCAGATTTGAGATAGAGTCATTGAAAACTCATCCTTGCAGTGCATTTTAACAATGTTGTAGTGGGCTTTTTTACCGAAATGAATGCGTTGTCGAGTGCACATTGATAGCAATTTCACCGGTCTCCATAAAACCAGCCATATCAAGATTCTTTGACCATCGTTCCTTGACTGATTTGAGAGCTTTATTATTGTTAATCCATTCATGGTCGTTTTCCGTATGGTAATGATTGATGCATTCCAAGATCAACATCCTGTTGGAAGAAACGGGTCTACATCTCTTTGAAATAGTCCATATGAATGGCGCGCCCTCAAGGTAGTACATTAACATCCCTCATGGACTTGAACAAGAAATCAAGACAAACGGGACAATCGTAGTGTATTTCTCTTTCTCCACAAGGATGACAATCCCTCGCCATAATCGGATAGCAACAACCGCATCTAAAATAGTGGAAGAAATTATTCCTGCCCCCAGCTCTACATATATCACATCCATGATGGTGGTTTGCTATTTTGGGATATCATCATCAAAAGCTTGCAAATTTCACAAAAGGAATTCCCCATGCGGACCCCATAGTTAATACATACTTGATGACCATCTTGCTCAGTGTCACAAAGTGAACAAATGACCCTTCAGAGTTTTGTGTTGATGGACATCATGTCTCTGTTGGAACTTAACATTGGCAGAATTCTTTGCTTCATGGTGGCAGTGTATACGATCAAAGACCTCATTGCAACATGGCACTCTAATATGACATTTCCATTTATAATGTGAGAAACCCTGGCCTTTTAATATTAATAGCATTATCATAAGATGTTTTCTGGTGCCCAGTGTTTCCTTGTTTCTTTATCTGAATGAAAACACACCACATCATCCTCCATCTAAAAATAACGTTAACTTGCTCCTCCACCTCACTTGTGAGCGCATCCTTGTCATCTACCTTAACAATGAGGTTTTCCATTGTAGCCTTAGTTCTCATCCCCGGTGGGCAGGGTATGAAAGTGTCTTGTCTTGTAGCTGTGACCTTGTTTTTTAGTTTCAGTGCATTTTCCTTGGTATGTTGATGACATTAATGAGCATATCATCCGTGGGATTTACCTGTATGAAACATTATAACATTAATTATTTCACAGCTACCCTTTAAAGAACGATGCCCCCAAATGATTAACATCAGATTATAAGCTTGGCGAAGTACCCAATTCGAGTGCCTAAACAATCCATGGTGCAAGAGCTTTTAATGTACATACAAAAAGTCTTCATTCGAATGTATGCATGGCAATCTCTTCAACACATGGTGTGATTGTAGCAACAACATCTGATCATGATGGTGAGAAAGCTCATGAGTGGTTTGGGATAGGTCGCTGGGATGTCACTGACTGCAGGTTCGGTGGAAGACCTTAACGACTAGGCGAGCAGAGGGGGACCCGAAATTTCGAATATACCCAAAATTTTGGGTGGTGTTGTAGCGGCTACAACAAATGGAGAACCACTGGTAGAATCCAGCATCTCTGTCAACATCACAACAATAGTCTGAGCCAAGATAGTGATGCAAGGGAATATTGAACAGGTTCTGCGGGTACCCTTTGTATTACTTTGGCCTTTACAGGTATGCCCAGTCCTTGTGCCTCAGCTAGGTCTCGCTAATCAGGACACATCAAAGAGAAAGCTCACATACGCTAGTAGCTTGTTGATGATGTGAAGAGCAAGGCATCGGGTTTATTATTCTCAGGATTTTTTAAAGTAATTTTCCGGTGTTGCTCTGCTGCCAGCGGGCCTGGACAATACCCCGACGGAGTCACTTCAAGAAATCACAAACGTTGCTCCGCTGCCAGCGAGCCTGGTCAGTACCCTGACGGAGTCGTTGCATTACCTCTCTGTGCAGGAAGCCTTTCGTGATCCTTTACCCTTATTTGTTTCATGTGCTTGTGGCACTTATTGTCATGTGCTCGAGGCACTTATTTTTCATGGGCGGATGAGGGATCTCGACTTATTTTACGAGCAAGAGAGGTTGCTCCTTGTTTTACGGAAACTGAAAGATATCCTGATATGGGTTTGCCCTTGTGCCAAACCTTCACATCGCGTTCACCACAATAGGCGAAGCATGCAACACAGATCATTAAGATGTCCAAGACTATGCTGGGTACAAGGCTTAGGTTACGGGTATAGGCCAATCAAACTCATTAGGTCTCCTACAAGCAACCGGCTCGTATCTCCCCTGGCTAAATAAGGATGCGACTTCGATGACCTGTCCTAAGAGAAAGCTGCCTATTGAGATAGCCACTGAAACCTCACGCAAACAATGGGGTTACTGTTTCAGCAGTTGGGGCAGAACAAATCCGCAAGGCGGTAGGGTTTCAATGAGGGCTCATGCAGTGATTGGCGATATGTGGAATATTTTCAAAGCTGTATCAACAATCTATGGAAATGATGTGAGGAACATAGTGTATGATGCAATGTAATAGGCGAGGCTCAAGATGCAATGCAACGCCATGTGCGAGAACGATCAACCAGTTGTAGGTGGAAAAGAGGCGCAATACAACCAGTGATTATTTATGCAGCAACAAGCAACTGAAAAGGAAATGAAAGGAAAATACTTGTAGCATGATGATGCCTAAGATATTAATCGTAAACAAAAATAGCAAACACACTTTTAAATTATAAAGTAAAAATTTGGCAAGTAAACCTAATCAAAAACTTTGAACTAACAAATTTTTATTAACAGGTCGTAGCTAATTTTGTTGAGTCCACGAATTTGCCTCTTGTCCATACACTTTTCCATATCTTTTTCACTCACCTAAACCTCCAAAATCGTCAATATCATGTGCAAAAGGGTATCTAACATGGTTTTTAATTATGTTTGTGTGTTTTCTATTTGATTTAGATTTTGTTCATACAGCTGCGGAAACTTGTCACTTTCCGCAGCTGCTGCAACTTTCCGCAGCTATTTTGTGGAAATCGATGTTACGGGTGTCTACGAAGGAAACGAGCCACATGGGCAGGCTAGGAATGACAAGGACATGGTTCGTGTCCTATTGGTTCAAGTAAATTCGTCAAAGAAAGCCGCGGCCAAAGCCATCCACGTGGAAGTCAACTATGGAGTTCTATGTCGGCTGGACTCTGTTTCGTGGCATTTAAACATCCATACGACCGTTTCCAAGCTTGCGGAGGTTAATTGACATCTGTGCAAAGTTCTGGAGTTGAATTCAAGCGCCCACCTTCCATAGATCCGTTTTCCAACATGGCCATACTTCTATATCCGTGGCCTTAGTGGTCTACGTGCTGGCTGCTATCATAAACTTCAGGAGACAGTTACAGTTTATTGCTTTATATAGAGCGTTTGCATACGCACGTAGAGTTAGTTGATAGTTGTTAGTTGATCATAGCTGTTGGGTTGATGTGCGTACTCTGTTATGTAGTGATTACGCTGCATTGAGCCGTAATACTACCAGTCTGTAATGAACTGCTTTTTAATGTGAAAAACTCTGTTTTCAACTTAATTTGTGTTGAGGATCGTTACCAAAGCTGCGTAGAGGGCCCCTGCTCAGCCGAGGTTCTGTGTATTAATGTATATATTTTTCATTTCATTTATTTAAACAGTCATTGTATCATAACTCATTACATGTTCATATTTCATAGTTGCTTCATTTCTGTTCATTAATTTCCATTGCATTCTTGTCTTTCATGTTTTTATGATTGTTAAATCACTGATCAGTTTTCTTGTGCGGGTTTTAGGTAGATAGCCCGGGGCATTTTCATAGTATTTTAGCTAATGATATGAAACTGACATTATTCTGCTGCTAGTTTCCTTTTCATAGCATTTGTTTAACTTCAGTTTTGCTTTGTTCATTTCAGTTTTGTTTATCTGATTCAGTAGTTAAATTTAAATATATTAAGCTACTCATAGTGTCTTCGGTTACCTCCGAAAGCCACAGCTGGACTGATGGTGAGGGGCTGCATGATGAAATGCGTAGTTTAGTATTAGTTTCCTTTCTGCAAAATTAGATATATTAAGCTGCTCATAGCGTCTTCAGTTACCTCCGAAAGCCACAGCTGGACTGATGGTGAGGGGCTGCATGATGAAATGTGTAGTTTAGTATTAGTTCCTTTTCTGCAAATTTAGATATATTAAATCATGTATGACATCTTCAGTTGCCTCCGAAAGCCACAACTGGACTGATGGCGAGGGATTGAATTATGTGTGTATGGTTTAGTATTAGTTTACTTTCTGCAAATTAAATAATCAGTTACACAAGTTGTTTATGATTACTTCCGCAAGTCATAGCTGGTCTAATGATGAAGGGTCGGAAAATGAATTGATGTAATTTGATTTAGATTTATTTCATTGCAATTTTGAATTTCCATAAGCGTAGTTTCTTTTGTGTTCAGTTGGCAGCAAGAATAGTTTAGTTTTCATGTTCACTAGTTTCTTGTTTTGATTCATTAGATTAGCAGCACTTTTCATTTCAGCAGTACATTTTTACTTTCTTTTAAGTTTTGTCATTGTAATTTCAATTTGATTTTAAAGTTTCGAGATTGGTAAATCATTATAAGGGATATCACTTCCTTGAACAAATATAACCAAGCTTGTTTTTCACTTTAGAATTTCCATTTCACCTTAGAAAGACCACAAACGACAAAAAGTTAAGAAAGAGGTTATCTTGCACATATAGTCATAGCACTTCATCATTTCCCCGATTCCGGATTGATAATTAAATGCGGAAAATTAGGACACACTAAGTCTGAATCTTCGACACTAGCCTACACCTAAAACCCTAGATTAACTAATGATGCAGTCGGGTTATGTGAAATTAGCTTTCCAGTGCAGCCACCGCATTAGTTCCTGACCTGCAAGAACGACAATGTTCACAATCAGAGCCAACATACAAAATCGTGCACCAACATCAAGACTTACCTGAAGAGCATGTGAAACAGCAAGGAGGCCATGGATACTTACCAGAGAACGTGCTAGAGTGGATTGTGCAAGATGAATTTCACTCTTATCCTGATACACAACAATATATTCTCGCAACTTAAAACTATTTATAAATGACACACCTACATTCATGCACGATCCTGGATTTGAGGGGTGATGGGTAAGCCAATTCCTATTTGCAGGCACATTCACCAGATAGGGTTGGTCGAACAAACCAGCACCTTCATTGTGGTGGTGAGGATGATCCAATTTATGGGATGGAAATAATAAGCATGGGAATTATAGATGCTTGCGCATCCGAGTGGAGAAACCTTAATTTTGAAAACCCCAGTGTGGAGTTGCTCCTGGGTTTTGTCAAGGATATGAGGATCTAAATCCACTTTTAGTGGAGGCTGCAATTTCTTACAGTCTTGATCAACAGGAAAATTGTTGTGATCGTGAAATGTGGGGATTTGGACAATGTCAGTGGGCTTTGTGTCAACTTGGCCAAATGTTTGCGCGCCGACAGATTGATAATCCAATGTATCAGATTCTTTAGATTTTCTAGGATGGGGTGGATTTAACGTAAGGTTTTCGGGCAGTTGAGGGGTTTGCCAAAAATCACATGTTAGTGCCTGATTGCAACTGGTACTGGCTGGGGAACAACTGGAAAGATTAGAGACAATGGCCGATGTTTTCTTACTAGCAAATAAATTGGGGTATATCGGTTGTTGCATACCAGCTGTTGGGGGACAGGAATATGTGCTCAAGGAAACCTCATTAGAATGAAAAATCTGCCCAGATGAAATGATATCCGACGTGGTTATGCTGTGAGGAGCATGGTACTTGGGAGTCATTATTTCAGAAACCCTAAGCTGAGAAACCCTGGTTGGAGTTGTCTGAGGGGTCTTGTCAGGATCGAGAGAACCTGGGATAACCATCGGTAGGAGCCGAAGCGCTTTGATTTTCTGATGGGTACTTGAATCTTCCCAAAGCGGATTATCGAATTTTGGTATCTCCATATGGTCGGCAACGAGATGCGAGTGACAGTCCTCAACAATATTAGTGTATATGCTTTCAAATAAGTAGTGATCGCTGTAACCATCGACTTGATCAAGTTGGGTACCTGGCATGTTAGGCTCCCTGGGGTTTACCAATTGGGATGGATCAATAGAGGGGACATCTTGAGGTTGTCCTGACAAGAAATCTCTCCTATGGCTGTCTAAAGATTCTGAGTGAGAAAGATCAGATCTAAAAGATTCATCAATTTTGAACTGTGATTGTGAAACACCATCTGCGTGCTTATGATTGTCGCCAATACCAGTATAAGGAAATATTGGATTCCTCGAAGAAATTACTGGTGTGGCGGACTCGTGAAATAAATCGTGGAATAATGAACGAAAATATTGAGCCGTATGGGTCTTAACCGTACAAGGTTTTTCAATATGCACATCCATGTCATTCAGAGAAAACAATGATATGGGAGGCTCTATAAGGGGATCAACCTCATCTAGGATAGGAGTCGATTCATAATCAGTATGAAAATTAGATTTAGGACTGTGTCCAAGGAGACATCGAGTGGGCTCGAGGTAGGTTTCATGAATCGGGAGAGATAATGTGCCACTATAGTTTTCAAGCTCTGATTCGACAGGGTGCGTGAAAGATTCAAAGGTAGTATAATAGGCTTTATCCTCTTACGAGTGTCTATACTTGCTCAGAACTTTCGAGGTCACAACTCCACTACCCGGTAACTCAGGAGGAGAAGCAAGAATATCACAAATAGCAATACTCTCCTGGGAGGCCGGAGTGTGGTCTGGACTCGGGGAGATGGACAAGGAAACATTGGGGACACAGTCTGAACAGCTGGAAACTTGCGGGTCATCATAGGGAACACTAGGATCAGGCTGGGTTGCTACTTGAAATTGTTCAAGGGAAACGATGATCACATACGTGAACTATTCTCTTAACAACTTCCAATCGACATCCTTTTTAGGGAACTCAAAACAATAATGAAAAAATCTGATAGAGAATTCATCTAGAGGTTCCCGAGGTTCCATTCTGATGTCATTTAGCTTTATCAATACACTTTGAAAATTGTACCTGTGAAAAGCTTGTTTTAATTCAATGGCGAGTTGTTCAAACGAATGGATGGAAGCTTCCGGCAATGTGTAGCACCATTGCTTAGCGTGCCCTTCGAGAGTAAGGAAGAAAAGAAAAAAAATCAAACCTTCATGGTCAATTTCGTAGCACTCACCAAAGTCAAAGAAATCTGAAAGGTGTTGGGTTATGGACACTCCGTTTTCACCATCGAATTTTAACTGGGACAAGTGATACATAATTTCATCGGGGATGAGACATCGAGGCTCATAAAACTCCGACAAACATCTCGGGAGAATGATTTGGGAACGAGCCATTACATACATGAGATTAATTGCAGGCTCTAAGGGCTCAGCTTGTCATCTGGCCCTCCTTCTAGTGCCAATTCTGTTGACGGGAAAATCTATCTGGCCAACAGCAGGGGATCTCCCCGGTAAAAGGTCCCAATTAGACCTTGAACCGTTTGGAATAGGGATCCAGTCCGGGGTGTGGGTTCGGCTACCGCTGATTTCTCCTTTCTTTGGGCCTCGCTTAAACTCTATAAAATAGTGGATACACACCTAATCAAATGATACAAGACATATAATTGATGCATTAAATGCACATATAACACTATGAGTAGCAAGAGGAAATAATAAAGCATGAAGACCGAAGGAAGTGGTGTTAACAACACTTCATTAAGGTCATGCTTGTAAACTGTTCTGACCACAAAAGAAATAATTCCTCATGGCAAGAACACCCTTCACTTCCTAAAAGTTTTAAATGATAACACAAATGCTGATAAACAAATCCATCAACGTTCGTTAAGAAACTAAAATGAACTCAACCACCATTAACATACTCAACAAACTGTTATGCAATAGTGATATGAATTGAAGATACAATTCCCTTAATATAAAGATGTTCAGAAACTGAAAATATAATACTCAATAACGCTCATACATATGACAACACCAGATCCACAAATGGATTTTTCAAAATGCTTGTATTCATGCTCAAATGTATAATCCTCTGGTAATACAATGTACTCAGCTCGAGTCCCAAACAAAAGATCTTTTCCCAGCTCCTGAAAGGAGAATTTATAAGATAAAACTTGCCCTTTGGGCTTCCTTGACTCTTCGTCTTCCTGACTATTGGGTTTCCTTGCGACTTGCGACCTCGGACCATCCGCGACCTGCGACCTTGGACCATTCGCGACCTGCGACCTCGGACCATCCGTGACCTGCGACCTCAGGCAGATACGTGACCTGCGACCTTGGACCATCCGCGACCTGCGACCTCGGGTAGATACGTGACCTGCGACCTTGGAACATCCGCGACCTGCGACCTCGGACCATCCGCGACCTGTGACCTCGGGCATATACGCGACCTGCGACCTCGGGAAGATACGCGACCTACGACCTTGGGCAGATCAGCGACTTGTGACCTTAAGAAATCTGCGACCTGCGACCTGCCTGGATTCAGTGACTTGCGACTTGAGGAAATCTTCGACCTTGCGACCTCGAGCAATTCGCGACCCGTGAATTGGGGTTTTCATCCCTTCTACATTTATCTTTTGGAGATATCAGCAACTTGTTTTTCCGGGGGACAGCTGTAGCCCTCGTCACGTGGACCGACATTTTCTGGATAAGTGAAAAATTCTTCGGCTGGGTCATTATCGTAATCTCCTCATCATGTTCGCACACAAACACAAAAAATTAGCCATATATAACACACTAAACTAGCCTCACACACACATATATGAATATATATGTGCATGTGAATATATATATATGTTGAGCAAGCAGAAAATTGAAGACACCTAAAAGGAAGAATCGAAATAAAATTATGTGAGTTTAACAACTATCTTGGAATCCTGCATATTCCTGTTCTGTAGGAAATGTATGAGTAATTGGTGCATATCCACTATGAGTTTGTTTGCCGGTGCGCAAGAAAAACTTTGAAATGCCAAGCAATGTTCATCATTTAATAAGCATGTATAGTTAACTCCCTTGATGTTCCTCCTCAACGGGAATGATGTTGAAGCCAAGGAAGCTCCTATGTGTTACTGGATGCTGGGATGAGCCACGATGTGCGACCTCATCAAAGTGTCACGAGGCGGCGACCAAACGGGGATTTCGATGATCATTCAGAAAAAATGGGTTGCTGCTCAGGAGGAAAATGACCAAGACAATCTGGGACAGATAAAGTGAGTATTGCAAAGCGAGAGACTTCCTCATATTATTTCCATGCACACCACCGTGAGTGAATAGGAATGTAGCTGCTAAGTGATCAATATCACCTGCCTCGATATAGGGAGGATGAAATTTAATTGTTGCATCAGGATTGAAATTATCTGTCTACTGAGCTGGGGTTTCATGTGCTATGTGAGGCGCCTTTCAGGTTCATTTTTATCATTTACCATATCGAAGCCAGCCACCAATAAGAAGATGTCCAATACTCCAAGTGGTGTATGTGGGTATCAACTTTCCCAGCCTCGTGCAAAACTGCGATGGGTGCATTCTCCTGAGCCGTAAATAGAGATCACAATTTTTTTCTACAGGTGCAGTCGATGAATTGATTTCGAGTACCGAAGTGCATTCAACCTATGAAACAAGCACGTGCCCATCTCATTCCAAGAATGCAGCTCTACGTTCAAATGGGCGTGGGTATTTGCCTCGGAGGGAGGTCACAGTTATGGACTAGAGGTCGCTTGGTCGGGGAAATTAACTGGTCGTGGTTCCTCTTGAATATGTTCTTTTGCGACCTTGCAACCTCAGCATAGTTGCATAGTCGCATGGTCGCATTTCATGTCTGGAAGCATGTGTTGCGACTCAGCGACCTCGAGCACGTGCAGTGAGAAATGAAACAGTAACGACCTCCCTTGGACACCTATTTTGCGACCTTGCGACCTCGGAGAGGTCGAACAGTCGCATGGTCGCATCTTCTGACCGGACACACGTATGCGGCTTGGTGACCCTAAGTTCTGAAGTGCTCTTCATTATCGTGAATTAATTACATCTTCTTGATGTGGGGCCTTCTCTTTCATGCAAATTTCTGTAACGGTGCTCTCGAATCACAACTGCTTGATCTGTAAATCGTGCCTGTTTTAATGATAGAGCAGGCGTCAAGAAATTATCACTGATAACCCAACGTTGATGATCTGTACAAGGTTCTTCAGTTTTCCTCCATCCGAGCACATAACAGAAACAAACTCACCTGGTATGGGAAACTTCCTATTTGTGCGAAAGCCATAGTTAATGAGTGGCGTTACCCATATTGCGGCCTCACTCTGATTCTGAATCGAGTTTCTGTTACTATTGCCTGGGCTATTTTTGGGCGATTCATGAGATTCACATTCCACCGCCATACTGCTTCGACCGGTGAATGCTATTTACTCGGCAATCGAACCATACGCTTTTGCTGACAGGACGATAATTGCTTTGGTATGCCGGTTTTTTAGTGCCTCTGGACAGAGTAAAAATGCTTTAGAAATTAAAGCGACCATGTGTTCATTTTTTTGATATTCATTCATGGCTTTATGATATGACACGTTGACTTCATCACATTTTTAATAACACTCTTTATCATAAGCACCTTCTATTTTGTGAAGACAGTTCGACGTGGCCGGTAGTGGCGTTATCGAAAATTGAGCTTGCATCGACCCAACGAATATGAAGTGATAATATCCAGCGCAGGTTATTAATAGCAGACTTGAAGAGTGATTGTCTCCTAGAGTATCACCCTCGGGGCTATGGAAATCAGATTTTATCTGTTCTTTTGAAAATAGCTCTTTTAGTGTGAAATGAAGTATGCCTTTTATGACGCTGGCTTTTCGGTCCATGAATTCAGTTTGTAATGCATAAAATATTCGATTTGCTTTTTAGTATTTACATCCTTATGCACTTACTTGAAAAGCGCAGTCATTTTGTGATGGTTACCATGCAGATTTGAGATAGAGTCATTGAAAACTAATCCTTGCAGTGCATTTTAATGATGTTGTAGTGGGATTTTTTACCGAAATGAATGCGTTGTCGAGTGCACATTGATAGCAATTTCACCAGTCTCCACAAAACCAACCATATCAATATTCTTTGACCATTTTTATTTGACTGATTTGAGAGCTTTATTATTGTTAATCCATTCATGGTCGTTTTCCGTATGGTAATGATTGATGCGTTCCAAGATCAACATCCTGCTGGAAGAGATGGGTCTGCATCTCTTTGAAACAATCCATATGAATAGCATGCCCTCAAGGTAGTACATTAACATCCCTCATGGACTCGAACAAGAATTCAAAACAAACGGGACAGTCGTAGTGTATTTCTCTTTCTACACAGGGATGACAATCCTTCGCCCTAATCGGATAGCAACAACCGCATTTGAAACAGTGGAAGAAATTATTTTTACCCCCAGCTCTACATGTATCACATCCATCATGGTGGTTTTTATATTTTGGGATATCATCATCAAAAGCTTGAAAATTTCACAAAAGTACTTCCCCATGCGGACCCCATAGTTAATACATACTTGATGACCATCTTGCTCAGTGTCACAAAGTGAACAAATGACCCTTCGGAGTTTTGTGTTGATGGACATCATGTCTCTGTTTGAACTTAACATTGGCAGAATTCTTTGCTTCATGGTGGCAGTGTATACGATCAAACACCTCATTGCAACATGGCGCTCTAATATGACATCTCCGTTTATAATGTGAGAAACCCTTGCCTTTTAATATTAATGGCATTATCATAAGATGTTTTCTGGTGCCCAGTGTTTCCTTGTTTCTTTATCTGAATGAAAACACACCACATCATCCTCCATCTGAAAATAACGTTAACTTTCTCCTCCACCTCACTTGTGGGCGCATCCTTGTCATCTACCTTAACAATGAGGTTTTCCATTGTAGCCTTAGTTCTTATCCCTAGTGGGCAGGGTATGAAAGTGTCTTGTCTTGTAGCTGTGACCTTGTTTTTTAGTTTCAGTGCATTTGCCTCGGTATGTTGATGACATTAATGAGCATATCATCCATGGGATTTACCTATATGAAACATTATAACATTAATTAGTTCACAGTTATCCTTTAAAGAACGATGCCCCAAAATGATTAACATCAGATTATAAGCTTGGAAAAGTACCCAATCCGAGTGCCTAAACAATCCATGGTGCGAGAGATTTTAATGTACATACAAAAATTCTTCATTCGAATGTATGCATGGCGATCCCTTCAACACATAGCGTGATTGTAGCAATAGCGTCTGATCATGATGGTGAGAAAGCTCATGAGTGGTTTGGGATAGGTCGCTGGGATGTCACTGACTGCAGGTCCGGTGGAAGACCTTAACGACTAGGCGAGCAGAGGGGGACCCGAAATTTCGAATATACCCAAAATTTTGGGTGGTGTTGTAGCGGCTACAACAGGACTGTAATGTCCCTTCCTAAATTATTTTGTAACAAGATTTATTTCTACATTTTGGGGTCCAATTTTGGTGAAGACAGGGCCCATTTGATTGTTGTTAGAAGACTTGGAGTTTGAGGAAAGTTAATTTTATTTTATTTTGTTTTGTTGGTGATATGTGGGGAGAACCCACATAAGAAATATGCACTCCCTAAGCCACCAATTCGAAATGAATGAGGGGGAAAGTGTAGGCTTTTTGAGGGACCCATGAAGGAAAAAAGGCGGGAAGTAAGGCTCCATGAAAGTTATAAAAGGAAGGAAGCTCACTTCATTTGGAATTCTTGGCTTATTGATTTTGTTTTTTTTTCTCGAGCTATTTAGTTGGGTCACTTGATGTTTAGCAAGAGTTTTCCAAGTGGAGAACTCACCCTTTATTCGAGGGACTTTGAGTGTCACCCTAGTGAGGTTCATCCATTATCATCCGAAGGAGTTTCATAGAGAGAATCCCAACATTTCTATTCTGTTTTCCCCAACAGTGCTTATTTATGGAGGACTCGGTAGTGGATCTTGTGTGGCCATTACAACAGTATTCCAGAGGACTATTGTTGGGAGAATTTTGGAGAAGAAGGCTCAATAGATTTGTCGGCTATTGGGTGAGTTTGAGGGCTTGAAGTGGCGGCAACATTGAGGAGTTATTTTGCAGTCTTTGGGGAAAGTGCAAAGGAGAGAAACTAGGCACACGTGGGAGATAGAGTCTCAGTCATTGGGGTTATTGCTTGCTGGGAGAAATAAGGGAAGTATTGGTGGAGATGATTGTTACGTTTTAGGAGTGTCTCTGGAGGATTTTGCTAGTGTTTGGGCATACTCCAGGCTTCAACATTTACTCGAGAGCGTAGGGCCTTTGGGGGTCGATTTTGGAGGGTCATGATCAGGCCAAACCATTTATGGGTTTTGGTGGGGTTGGCTTGAGGAGTCTAGAAGTAATTTTGCATATTTTTTGAGCACCAGAGGTGGAATTTTCAGCCATTTATTTGCAACATCTAGTGCAGAACTGTTGGGACAGTGCAAAGCAACAATTGGATAGTTTCTAGGTTATCATTGTTTCACATAGGCTTTGCTTCGCTTGCCAAACATGCAAGCCCATGTGAATTTATTCCATATATTTGTACTCTTGCTCCATTCTATAATAAAATGGCTCAACTGCTTGCATATTTCTGATTGTTTTGGGTGTTTAATAAATTGTTTAAAAATTTCTGTGGTGTAATTTTTTTATTTGCTTTCATATCAATGTTTTTCCTATTTTGGAACGTTACAGAAAGAACCTCTCTAGGGTGGCATTCAAAGTACCCCAAATAAAGGGTGTGTTATTCGCTTGGAAAACTTGTGCTAAACAACAAGTGACCCAGCTAAGCAACTTGAGAAACTAATTTGAGTTCGATATTGCAAAATATGCAAATGAAGTTGAGCTACCTCCTTTTATAATTTCGTGGGCCTTCCTTCCAACGTGGGCCCCTCCACCAAGCCATTCGATTTCCTTCCTAAGAAATTCAAACCATAGGCTAAGTGAAGTGTGTTTTTCCTTATGTGGGTGGCCCCCACATTCCACTAGAAAAAAAATACGGCATCCTCTTATCCCCTAAGTACCTTACAAAATTGAGTGGGTCCCATAGCCTCCAAAATTGATCTCAAAATTGTGGAAATTAATCTTGCTCCAAAATAATTTAGGAAGGGACATTACAATAGACACATAAAAAACATAAAACAGAAACACACAATCAAACCGAAAGATAGCACCAAAAACTGCGTTGCTAAGCCATTTTATTAATGAAATAGGGTGTACAAAAAGGAGTTGGAATGAGTGCACATGGGATTGCTATAGGAAAATTAACAAAGCCCCACAATGTAGAATAAGTCACCCCACTGCTGTAATCACTGCGCTACCCTAGCTCTACGTTGAAATTGCCTAGAAATATGTTGTTGGCTGAATTGATCTGCTGCTAAGGCCCTCTCCACTACTCAAATAATTATGGAAAATTAATCCTAGCCTCTCCACCAAATACCCAAATTAACCCATGAAGGATTTGGCCAAAGGTTGATCCTAAAAATTTGGCCCTATTTTCCCCCATTGGTTCTGCTTCTGGGAAGATTGATCCACATGTTGAATTTGCTACAAAAGGCGTTCAAAATGGCTGAAATCCCTTCTAAAATGCTTCCCTAACCTTCCCACCAAGTTTCAGCCTCAACCACCCTTTACTCCTCAACCTCCTGGAATCTCTCCACCCTAAATTGCACAACTGTTGCACTTTTATAGCTATCCCTCTCACTGTAAACAGAATCTCTTCTACTGGTACGAATTATGACTGAGTAGAACTCCCTCCTTGGGCTGGAACTCGAAGTCCACCAAAGCAAGGCCTAGGATCTTCGCTCGGAAACACCTGTGTGCTGAAAAACACTTATAGACTTGGATCTTGCTCAAGCATGTTATGTCAAAAGACAATTTTCAAAGTGATGAATGAATCCAAGTTGAGTGACTCTTCCTCCCTTTGTCGAAAGCCTCCAAAATGCCCATGTGGGCCCAACTCGAATTTCCGACACCAAATCCGCTCCAATGGGAGCGTAGTCCCCATGTGGGCCGCAATTCCCACAAAGTGGACCCCACACTCCACTAGGGTTGCAATATTTCCCCCAGATCTAATGTTTTTGGGTCCTCTAAGTCAAACATCATATTTGGGACCCCTATACCCACATTTCCTAAGTGAAAAATCGAACATGATGGAAAAAATTGACAAAATTGGATACTTCACTTAGCAAAATTCTAAGTGGGAATATCACAGGCATGCATTAGGCTCATCCAGTGCCAAAGTGAGTGTAGATGGATTTAAAAGTCATGATCTCGGGGTTATACCCTAAATATCCATGCAAATCATCTTGTGGACCCTATTTTTGTGTTTCAGGCACAAAATGGGTCTCATGAGTCTCCTGGTGATAGAATAGTGTGATCCTACTCCACCATTGAAGATTGTGAGGATGGTACTATCCCTCCCATGTCTCAAGGGGTGATGCAAACCTCATTTGGGCCTTGGATTAGTTTCCAAACCATGTGACCATTGCTAAGATGAATGGGGCACACTCGTCCAAGTGCATAATCTCATAAATAATGTTGGGTATAGCGCAAACTATTGGGTTGTTTTAGGTGCCCATGGAATGGAATGATGATCCACATGTACTAGGAGTCTCATGTCTCTCAACGCTTCACCTATAATGTGTCATAATTTTCATCTAGTGGACTTCGACCCCAGTTAATTTTCCCAACCCATGATGAATACTGCCTGCCAATCACAGTCAATGTCCAATGTTGCATCTTCACCATCAAGTACAAGAATCATTAGTGCATATAAGTGATCCAATCTTGTTATTGAAGGGAAAATTGGCACTTCATATGGGGCTTCCCTTCCAAATTTGTGACTTTAATCACATTATAGTGTTACCTCCCTAGGTATACCATAGGAGTGGCTAATAGATGACCCTATTAGGTGTTCCTACAAGGCATCAAATTCAACAGAAACATGCCACAAAATATGATAAAATGGGATTTTAAAATGAAAAAGTAATGTAGTATCCATCCCATACACAAGTTCAAATGGACTTTTACCAGTGGAGTCTTTCTTAGATATGCAACCTTCCTATAAAGCATATATGATTTGGCTATCCAATATTCTTTAATTATCCCCTACAATCTTCTTAATAATGTTCATTAAAATCTTGTTACTTGATTGGACAAGGTCATTTCCTTGAGGAAAATAATTTGTTGAGTGAGACATGTTAGTTTTTGTAGCATCGAATGGTGTTCTAGTCTCGAGATTTTGTGGAGAGGGTAAAACACAGGAGTTCTCCAAAAACTAGAAATTGTTTCTGGAAATTCCACCTAGAAATGGCTCAATTAAATTAATTGACCGATAATTAAAATTTTCGTAAGTCTAACTTAGGAAAATAAATTAATTAATAGTAATTAATTGAGAAAGGTGAGAATTTTATAGAAACTCACACATATAGACTTGGAGATGATCTCAACCATCAATTAAGTTTTAAACTTGGCTGTTGGAGTCCCTACTAGAGATTATAAGAAGAGGTCGATGGGTAGATGGAGAACATATCAGTTCAAATACTCAGTTTCCCTAGGCAGTTCAAATTCCCAGTAGGAGGAGTGATTCCACAGTGGAGGTCGAGCTAGTGGGTGAGTTGTAAGTGGCAGGAGAGGTCAGGAGTATCTAGAGGAAGGATTTCTAGTTCTAGAGAGTAGCTTGCAAAGAGTCAAATATAGCCACAGAGAGGCTACATGGTAGCCTTTAGGAGGCAGTTTGATTTGCAAATTCGGGAGGTCATTTTAGAATTCCATAGGAAGGAAAAATTCACAGAGGCCGAGAGAGACACTTTCAGAATTAACGACAAGATGAATAGGTAGCTCAAAGAAAGATCTAAGCAGTGCGAAATTGTGCTTGCGTAGAGGGTGACGTAGGGAAATTCTTAGAGGGGTTTTTGAGGTCAATTTTAGTGCCAAATTTCTTGTGGGATGAGGAAAAATTCCTCACAATATTTTTGCCAGTATTTTCTCTGTAATATTGTCAATTTTCGACATCCAGATTATACTCATATTATTTTTGTTGCATATAATAAAATATAAACCCTTAGCTGTTGCACCAGTTTTCCCACATTAGGTTTTCCGGTGACTTTTGTCCAAAAATAACAGTGTCATTTTTATTGTGTGTGTGATATTATTTCTTAGTTCCTATTTCTGGTTCCCCGATATTATATTTGGTGAATAAATTGAAGAGTGAATATTTCGTTATTATGTTGCAAACTAAATAAACTGCATAATTAATTGACTGCATAATTAATTGATCAGTTAGAAGAAATATTTCCAATTGCTGCATTTCAAGGAATTTTAACATGGTATCACAACATATTGATGGAAAGGGAGCTTAGAGGCAAAAGAGAGAAAATTTCGTTGTTCAAAGGGAGCAGCGGGCCGTTATTTTTTGGGCTGCGTAGTGCCTAGCCAGGCAATGCGAATTGTTGGACAAAGGGTTCGATGTTCAGTTGCAGGGTGGTAGGAAATTCAACTTGTCCAGAATAGCGACTCCATCAGGCAGAGGGAGCAACAACTCAATTTTTTCGCAGATTAGATTTATTGTCTAGTCACATAAGGGTTTTGCAGAAGTTTTCTAGAGAAGAATCAATGTCGGGTGGAAGGGATTGCACACACAAAGAGATATCTCTCTTAGAGGGTTTCTAGTTTAGAAATCCAATTTTCTAGTTGTAGTTGGCAGCAGTAGTAGGTAAGGTTTCTCACTCTAAGAAGGAGCGTGAATATCAGAACTAGCAACCGAGTAGGTGAAAGAGGGAGATTTCCATCCCAGTTCAATTTTTTGCAGAGATGGACACAATTGGGCTTAGATATTAGGATAGGGTTGAGGGAGCATCCAATTATATCATTCAGAAGGCCAATTTGTCCTTCCTACTGGATGAGTATGACCTGAAAATATATGCAGATAACATTGTGGTAGAACCAAGTGATGCAGATCAGTGAATATAATTCAAGAAGGTGATGGCTAAGGCGAACCAATTTATCCTGGATGGAGTCTCACATATATCTAGCAAGAATACTGCCAAGGAGATGTGGGATGCTCTCACAGGGATATATAAAAATCCTTCTGAACAACGAAATATGTTCTTGATGGAAAAGATGAGGAACACCAGGATGATGAAGGGTGAAGTCATTGATCCCTTTCTCACCAGACTTTAGGATATTCGGGATGAGCTATAATTTGTAGGAGAGACACCTCCACCTACCAAAATGGTGAGGTTATCTCTTAATAGTGTCCCCAAGGATTAGGGGAATTTCGTTCAGAACATTCTAGAAAGATATACATTGCCTAGGTGGGACTAGATGTGGGGCGATCTTGCTCAAGAGGAGATGAGATGAGCTCCAGTAAAGAGCTCCATCAGTGGAAGTAGCAACAAGGGATTGAAGGGTGCAAAGGAGGAAGACAATGTGGCTCTTGCATCAAAGGGGAAAGAAAAAAGTACCAGTCAGAGACAAGGCTCTCCGGGAGAGAAGAAGAAGAAAACTGATCTATCTAAGATCAAGTGCTTCATGTGTGGCAAGTCTGGCCACTACAATACTCAGTGTCCTCAATGGAAGAAGGACAAGAAGGAGAAGTAGGATCAGGTGACAACATCCGTAGAGTTAGACCAAGTGTCATCCCAATTGGAGGAACAAATTTCCATGTATGCAACTATACCCCCAGGAGTGAGATGGGGAAATTTAGTCTCAGAGTTGCATAGAGATTTGGGTAGGGTCCATTGATGTGAGCATCAGATGGTGTTTCCTCATGGATCATTAAATTTCTATGGGGGCCCAAAACATTTAGTAGCAGGAGGATCAGTGTCAGCTGATGCAGTTAGATTTCAAAGTGATAGTTGTAGACTAGTGGGAGTCATATGTTAAGGAGCGCAGTTCAGGGTTGACAATAGAGAAAGAGGCTCAGTAGCAGAGTCAACAATAATGCAAATTTCTCAGTACCAGTACAAAGGCTAGTAGCAGTTAGAGACTCATGAGAAAATTTCAACACAGAGACACAGTTGGTTCAGTATTTTGGATGCTTCTCAGTTGTTACAGTTGCAACAACAGCTTGAGAGGAAGTGTTAGTTGGGTTGTATTTCAGATGCAGAGGTTGGCAACAATACAAGTTGTATAATGTAGTGTCAATATTAGCACAAATGCAGTATGGTTCAACTGCAACATGTAGCTGATGAATCAGAGTTAATATAGTGGTTGGTGGATAGTGGTAGGCAGCTACAATTTCCAGACATCAACAACGTATATGGAGGATGTTGCAGAGACAAGGTGTTGTGGAAAATTGTGCAGCACTAGAGAGAGAACACCTTCCTCTCTAGTAGAGAGAGTTAGTTTTTGTAGCATCGGATGGTGTTCTAGTCTTCAGAATTTGTGGAGAGGCTAAAACACAGGAGTTCTCCATAACCCAGAAATCATTTATGGAAATTCCACCTATAAATGGCTCAATTAAATTAATTGCTCGACAATTAAAACTGCATTTGTATAAATTAGGGAAATATATTAATTAATACTAATTAATTGAGAAAGGTGAGAATTCTATAGAAACTGACACGAATCAACTTGGATATGATCTCAGTCATCGATAAGTTTTAATCTTGGCTATTGGAGTCCCAACTGGAGATTATAAGAAGAGGTCGATGGGTAGATGAATAACACACCAATGTAGATACTCTGTTTCCCTAAGCAGTTCGAATTCCCAGAAGCAGGAGTGATTCAACAATGGAGGTTCATCTAGTGGATGATTTGCAGGTGGAAGGAGAGGTGAGCAGTATTCGGAGGAAGGATTTGCAATTTCGGAGAGTAACTTTCAGAGAGGAAGAGATGGGCTGCATAGTAGCCTCTAGGAGGCAGTTCAATTTGCAGATTTGGGAGGTCGTTTCAGAGTTTCGGAGGTAGGAAAAATTCACATAGGCCGAGAGAGACACTTTAAGAGTCAGTGTCAGGCTAGATAGGAAAATCATAAAAAGATTTAGACAATGATAAATTGTGCTTGTGTGAAGGGTGATGCATGGTAATTCGTAAAAGGGTTTTTGAGACCAGTTTCAATGTCGGATTGCTTGTGGGGCGAGGAAAATTTCCTCACAATATTTTTGCCAGTATTTTCTTTATAGGATTGCCAGTTTTCAACATCCAAATTGTACTCAGATTTTTTCTACTGCATTTAATAAAATATAAACCCAGAGTTGTTGCTTGTTCAGGTCAACTGATCGAGAGGGTGCTTGCTCATGCATTGTTTGAGGATAAGAAATTTTTGGCGGGGAGGGCTATAATATCCCCAATTAAATTAATTTTGTTAAGAATAATTTCCATTTTGTGTAATTAGGGTGTTGGGAATGTTTTGGCATGTAAAATTTAGGAAAAGTGGGTTGAGGGAGTCACCACTTAATTTGTTGGAGAAATGGAGACCACCAACATTAGAGAAAAATAAAATTAACCTTGTAGTGGGATGTGGGGACCACCCAAAGGGGAAATTTGAATCCATTGGGAAAATCGAGCTGGGGAGGAGGAGGTCAAATTGGTGGGGCCCACAATGAGAGAAAAGGGGGGCATCAAAGATAAATTGAAGGCAGAGGCATCATTTTGGGGGCCTTTCACAAATTGAATTTATGATTTAGAGTACTCTTGAGCTGCATATCCAAGACTCCCAATGCTGCTTAGCACAAGGAGATTTTCAGGTGGAAATATCATCTCTTTCTTTAGTGGACTTAGAGTGCCATCCTAGGATTAAATTTTAGAACTTAGTAGGAAGAGATTTGCTGGAGTACGTGGGTCATATCAGCTCTTGCTTTAGACAGTTCAAGATTACAATAGGACACAATAGGATAATTCATTCCATTTAGTTGAGGGGATTCAAGGGGAGTTCTAACCATCTAATTTAGGAGACATATCCTTGAGGGTGGACTAGAGTTTTTGGATAATTTCATGGCTGGAGGTTGTTGCTTCAGAGAGAGCCAAACACCAAATTAGGGCATGCACAGAGGTATTACTGGGCAGATTTCACCTCATTTGTGTTAGGTTTGTGGAGGAACTCACTGATATCTTCCAGAGGAGAATTACAGGGCAATCCTACAACCAATTGAGGAAGGATTTGAGGAATATTCAACAGTAGTAGATTGTCGGGGATGCATAACGATTCAAAGAGGGCGTAACACCAAATTTTCTAATTCTGGGAGATTAGAATTAGCCCAAATCATTTTTGGGTTTTGCTGGACTAGCCTCAAGGAGTTTGCTCCAAATTTTGCATAATTTTTGGAGGAGTTTGAATGCCCCAATCAATATAAATTTTTTGTGGTTATCTGGGAGCTATTTGGGAGGAGTTAGCTTAAATTTTTGGTCCCAGGTGGTCGGTAAAATTTTCCCAAACCCTTTCTTGATTTTTGTGGTTTTTATGTGAGGAGACTCCAGAAACACTTGCAAAAATTTCTGGGCACTTTTGAGGGGTCAAATACAGGGTTGTTTCCAGTAGTAATGGTAGTTTAAACTTTACACCAGGCAGGGCGCAATTTCTTCTGTGAGCTTTTCCGACACTTGCAGCCATTGATTTGACACTTGGGTTTGTCCTTTCTTGCTATAGAAAGCATAGGTTTCTCTTATCACAATTATTGTACTCATAATTTATTATATTAATACAATGAATCAAATTTTTTTCCCACATTTCAGTGTTTATTTGTGTTTGTTTGTGCATGCTTGAATTTTATAGTTGTAGCTAGTTCTTTGCTTCTATTATTTCATTTTTCAGTTTGGAACATTACACCTCCTCTTATAATCTCTCTTTGGCTCATCAATGACCATTATTAAATCTCATCGATGACTAAGATCATCTATGGAAGGTGTTCTCTCTATCTCATGACATATCCTCCCATATACGTTGTTGATGTCTGAAAACTGTGACTACCTGTCATTTCCCACCAACTCACTGCGCAACTCTAATTCATATGCCACAACTGTAGCTGAACCATCCTGCATCTGTGCTGCTATTGACACTTCACTGTACCAATATATTGTTTCCAACTTTACTACTGCACTACAACTGATCTCATCTTGTTGTTTTTTTCGTTGTTGCAACTACTCCAATTGAAATCCAAAATACTGAATACTGAATCAACTGTGTCTCCATGATGTAACTGTCTCCTAAGTCTTTGAATGCTACTAGCCTCTGATGTTCATACTAAGTATTTTTGCGCTGCAACTACACTGCGCCCCTCAACATTTGACTGCAACTAGTACTGTAATTTTCCCTCAAGAATTGACTGCATCAAACTTACACTGATCCAATCCCGCTACTAAATACTATGGGCCCCCATAACAAAGTTAATTGTCCATGAGGAAACACTTGTCTGATGCTCACCTCTTTGGAACCTGCCCAAATCTCTGCAACTTTGGTGACTAAAGCTCAATGTCACCCCACTTCTCTCCTAGAGGCATAGTTACATACAATGCAAATTCATCCCCCAAACTGGAAGATATTTATTTATTTATTTTTTTAATCTCCATTGAAGTTGTTGCATGTTCCTGCTTCTCCTTCTTATCCTTCTTCCTCTGTAATATTCCTATTAGGAAATTAACAGTGAATAACAAAAAAACATGCTCATGAACAACACCCAAAAATTGAAAGCATACATAAATATTAGATACACATATATTGGCACCAAAACTGGGTCTTTGATGCAGGAGCATCCAGATTTAGCCAGCAATGTGATTGTGTGTTCACATGTTTTGGATAACAAAAGGTGGAAAAATTTATTATTAATATTTTGTTAAGTTTTAAATGAGAGGAGTTATTTTTTTTTATTTCATAAATTAAATAGGAATAAAATTAGCAAATTGGTTCTCCCTGCGAGGATATTAAGCCAAATAGATTAGATCATGAGGATAGAATATAATTTGTTTGTTAGAGTGGTTCAAACAGAAAGCTAATAAAAGACAAGAAGAACCGCTTTCAGGTAGATATATAAGCGTGAATAGGTGTGAGGTGAGATATAGAAAAAAAGTGTGAGGTGTGAGAGAGGTGTGACATAGGAGTAGACAGAGAGGCGAAGTAATGTAAAATTCAGCCATAAATGGGCTCGACTCTGTATATTTTCACTACTGTTTAATTCCAAAAGTATTTTCATTTCAACTCTTCTGTCTGTGTTAAACTGTCACTTTTTATTTCTCTGTTGAGTTGGATATCACATTTATCGTAAAACGCATTCGATGAAGGTCGATTGGTGGTGTGAAGAACAAAGACATAGCAGGGGTTCTCTGTAAAAGGTTTGTGTGAAGTTATTGACTTGAGGAAGCTTCAAAGTTCGTACATTGGCGATTTTTAGTGTTATATATTAAGACTTTTCACGATTAAGTTATTTGAGTTGCGATGCGAAACATATCGCATATCACATAAAATAGGAGGACCCATTATGATAAACGTTGAAAAGTGTGAAGTGTGAAATCACAAAATTGCGAAATCGCAAATATTGTTAAATTTCTAAGTTGCGAAGTTTGCGGGGAGAAAATTGGTAAATTCGTGAAGTGCGATTCACTGTGATTGGTCACTATTTGTGTGGGCCATAACCCACAGATCCACGGGCATATTCTGAAAAATTTGCAGCTTTGCTGCATCATTTGGTATCAGAGCATAAACTGAGTTATGTTCTTAAGGATTGTAGCAAATATGCCACCTAGGAGAGGAGTGGGCATAGGTCGGGGAAGACATGTAGCGAATGTTGTTTTGTTAGAAGAGATTCGACACCTTTGCACAAGGATGGCGAAAATGGCGTCTGCTCAGAGGAGAGCACCTGATTAAGGAGATGTCAGTGAAACAAAGGAATATTCTGAGGAAGAAGAAGAGGAAGAAAGTGAGGAAGCTAAAGTTTTCAAGATATTAGCAAAGGTTAGTGGAAAACCAAGAATGGATATTCCTTCATATGAGGGGAAACTTAATGTGGACGAGCTAATGGATTGGATCAGTTTAGTGGATAAGTATTTCGACTTAGAAGAGGTCGAAGATAAGAAGAAGGTAAAGCTTGCAGCTACCAAGTTGAAGGGCCATTCATCTATCTAGTGGGATGAACTACAAACATCCAGGATTAGAAAGGGAAATCCCAAGATCAAGCAATGGGATAAAATGGTAAGTAAATTGAAGAATAAGTTTATGCCAAAAGACTATCAATTGAATATTTTCAAACAGTTCCGAAATTTGAGGCATAAAGGAATGACTGTCAAGGAGTATACAGAGGAGTTTTACAAGTTGAGCATTAGAGCCAGACATGCTGAAGATGATATGGAGAAAGTAGCCAGATACATCAATGGTTTAATTATGATATATAGGATGAAATTATTTTGTTGAGTCTGAAGAAAATTGAGGATGCCTACCAATCAGCTTTGAAGGCAAAGGATAAAATGTTAATGAAACAAATTCGGAAGAATAGAGGTAAAAGTCCAGCAAGAGGAAGAGGAAATTTCAGATCAAGATTTCAGCACTCTCAGAATGAGGTAGGAGGTTTGAGTAGCAGACCGCCGTAGAGAGGAGACTTTGGTAGAGGGATATTTTCACCTAGAGGTAGAAGCCGAGGAAGAAAAATTTAGTGTTACACATGTGGAGAATTGGGACACGAATCATGGGACTGTCCTCATAACAAACCAGCAAATCAACAGAATGTGAATGTAGCTGAGGCAAGGGAAGAAAATACTCAGGTCACATGGAAATAAGAGCCAGCCGAGGTAGGAGATTATTTATTACTAAAAATAGTATTTCTTAAGGCAGAGAAGGAAGCAAATGAGCCAACACAAAGGAAGAGTCTATTCAGGACTGTATGCAAGTCTAAAGAAAAGTGTTGCAAAGTTGTGATTGACACTGGAAGCACTGATAATCTTGTTTCCATAGAGATGGTTGAAAAATTGGGGTTGATTAATATGATACACCCTACTCCCTACAGAGTGTCGTGGATATAGAAGGGACATCAGATTTTAGTCATAGAACAGTGCAAAGTAGAGATACATATCGGTACATATAAGGATGTCGTATTGTGTGATGTAATGCCAATGGACGTGCCATGTATTGCTAGGAAGGCCTTGGAAATTTGATATAAAAGCCATTCATGATGGAAAAAGGAATACCTATACCATAGATAAGGATGGAAAGAAGCACACATTGTTGCCTTTGAAGGATGAAACAGACAAAGGAGAAGTGGGAATAATGTTATGCTGATTAGTGGAAAGGAATTTCTGCAAGAAGTCAAGAAGGAGAAAGAAATGCATTTTGATGTTGTGGGTAAATCCAAGGTAATTCCGACTTCTAAAAATTTAGACAATCTGCCTATGGAAATTAAAAATCTATTAGATGATTATGTTGATATAGTTGTTGATGAATTACCAAGTAAATTGCTACCAATCAGAAGTATCAGTCATCACATAGATTTAATACGTGGTGCAAGTTTACCAAACAAAGCAACATATAGAATGACCCTTCGAGAGAATGAAGAGGTTGGAAGATAGGTGTAAGAGTTGTTAGATAAAGGACTGATCAAGGAAATCCTTAGCCCATGTGTAGTACCAGCCATACTTAGTCCAAAGAAAGGAGGTGAGTGGCGCATATGTACTGATTCTAGAGCCATAAACAAGATCATTATCAGGTATAGATTTCCATTGCCACACATAGATTATTTGATGGATTGTTTAAGTGGGTCAAAGTATTTTACTAAAATATATTTGAAGAGTGGATACCATCAAATAAGGATTAGAGAAGGAGATGAATGGAAGACTGCATTTAAGACCGACAATGGGTTGTATGAGTGGTTAGTGATGCCTTTTGGGATCACTAATGCACCAAGCACATTTATGAGGCTAATGAATGAGGTCTTGAAAGAATATGCAGGAAAATTTGTGATAGTCTATCTTGATGACATTCTGATTTTCAGTTAGAGTAAGGAGGAGCATTTAGAGCATGTCAAGCTGGTGTTAAATACTTTGCAAAAGGAGAAACTGCTTATAAATTTGAAGAAGTGTAGTTTTATGAAGAAGGATCTCATTTAATTTAGATTTGTAATCTCAGAAGAAGGCTTGAAGATGGACCCAGAAAAGATCCAGGTAATACTGGATTGGCCAACTCCGAGAAGTGTATTTGAGGTAAGGAGTTTTCATGGTCTTGCAAGTTTTTACATAAAGTTTATAAGAGGTTTTAGTTAGATCTGTGTACCAAAAATTGAAACAATAAGGAGAGTAACCAGCCATTTAAGTGGACAGAAGTAGCAAATCGGAATTTCAAGTTTTTGAAAAAGAAGATCACTGAAAGACCTGTTTTAGCCTTGCCAAATTTTGATAAAATATTCCAAGTTGAAACTAATGCTAGTGGGATAGAAATTGGAGCTGTCTTGAGTCAAGGGCAGAGAGCGATAGCTCATTTCAATGAAAACTTAAATGAAGCCAAGAAGAAGTATTCGTCCTATGATAAAGGGTTCTATGCTATTGTGCAGGCTTTGAAGAAATGGAGGCATTAGTTGTTGCCCAAAGAATTTGTGTTGTATTCAGATAACCACACAGCGGCAGTTCATAAATAATCAGTCGAAGTTGAACCAAAAACATGCTAAGTGGGTGGAGTTTCTGCAAATTCTTACCTTTGTAATCAAACACACAAGTGGTAAGGCAAACAAAGTTGCTGATGCTTTGAGTAGAGTAAATTTGATTATGCAGGAATTGAATATTGGGATTTTTGGGTTTGAAGAGATGATTGATAAGTATGAGGAAGACACAGATTTTAAAGAAATATATGCAGCTGTTAAAAATCCTGTGATTCATAATAGAAGTCAGTGGTTGGACTATCTGATTCAAGGAAGATTGTTGTTCAAGAATAATAAACTGTGTATACCTAAGTGCTCCATGAGGGAAAATTTGATTAAAGAAAAACATAATGGAGGACTATCCAGACACTTTGGATAGGACAAAACAATTTCTCAAGTAAGTGATTTTTATTATTGGCCAAAAATGCAAATTGATATCAAAAAGTTTGTTGAGAAGTGCAGGGTTTTTCAACATGCCAAAGGAAGAAGCCAAAACACTGGATTATATTAGTCGTTGCCAATACCCAATAGACCCTGGGATGCTGTTAGCATGGATTTTGCTTTAGGTTTTCCGAAGACTCAAAGAGGACATGATTCTATCTATGTTGTTGTAGATAGGTTTTCTAAAATGGCTCATTTTATTGCTTGTAAAAAAACTAGTGATGCAACTCACATTGCTAATTTATTTTTCTTTGAAGTTATAAGATTACATGGACTACCTGTGAGTATTGTTTCAGACAGAGATACAAATTTCGTAGGACACTTCTGGAGGAATCTATGAAAGAAGCTAGGTACAAACCTCAGTTTCAGTTCAGCTTATCACCCTTAGACAGATGGAAAAACTGAAGTAGTGAACAAGAGCTTGGGAAACATATTAAGGAGTTTGATTTTAAAAAATCCATAGCAATGGGAATTAGCACTTGATCAAGCTGAATTTTCCTATAATGATACTCCTAACTGGAGTACCGAGATGATTTCTTTCCATATTTTTTTTGGGATGCATCCACGAGGTGTGTATGAACTTAGAGATTTGAGAAAACAAGAGACAAGGAGTGCAAAGGCTGAAGAATTTGCAGAACAGATACAGAAGTTGTAGGAAGATGTCAAGCAGAGATTACAGAAAAACACCCAAAAGTATAAACAAAGGGTTGATATGAAGAGGAATGAAAGGGAGTTTCAAGTAGATGATTTAGTCATCGTTTATCTAAGGAAGGAAAGGTTTCCACTCGGGACCTATAAAAAAATGAAAATGAAAAAGATAGGGCCATGTAGAATTTTGAGGAATTTTTCCTCAAATGCATATGAGATTGAGTTACCAACAGGAATTGGGATATCACCCATCTTTAATGTTGCAGATTTATACCCATACAAAGGAAAAAAGGAAGAACTACAAGAAGAACCTACAGAAGAAGAGGACCAGACTTTGAATTGGAAGGAACAAATGCCAAAGACAACAAAGAAAGAAGTGGAAGCCACTTTGGAGAAAAGAGGAACAAAGAAGACCAGTGGACAGACCTATTATCAGTATCTAGACAAATGGAAAGGAAAACCAGTGGAAGATGCCAGTTGGATGACAACAACAAAGTTACAAAAGTTTAATGCAGATCTTGAAACATTGATGGATCAATCTTTTCTTCCCTAGGAGTTTGATGCAGGAGCATCCGGATTTAGCCAGCAATGTGATTGGGTGTTCACATGTTGTGGATAACAAAAGGTGGAAAAATTGATTATTAATATTTTTTTTAAAGTTTTAATTGAGAGGAGTTAGTTGTTTTGATTTCCTAAATTAAATAGGGATAAAATTAGCAAATTGGTTCTCCCTGCGAGGAGATTAAGCCAAATATATTAGATCATGAGGATAGGATAGAATTTGTTTGTTAGAGTGGTTCAAATAGAAAGCTAATAAAAGACAAGAAGAACCGCTTTCAGGTAGATATATAAGCATGAATAGGTGTGAAGTGAGATATAGAAAAAAAGTGTGAGGTGTGAGAGAGGTGTGACATAGGAGTAGACAGAGAGGCGAAGCAATGTAAAATTCAACCACAAAAGGGCTCGAATTTGTCTATTTTCACTACTATTTAATTCCAAATGTTTTTTTTTTCAACTCTTTTGTTTGTGTTAAATTGTCACTTTTTATTTCTCTATTGAGTTGGATATCGCATTGATCGCACAAAGGATTCGAAGAAGGTCGATTGGTGGTGTGAACAACAAAGACACAATGATGGTTCTCTGTAAAAGGTTTATGTGAAGTTATTGACTCGAGCAATCTTCGAAGTTCGTACATCGACCATTGCACATCGACGATTTTTAGTGTTATATATTAAGACTTCACACGATTAAGTTATTTGAGTTGCGATGCGAAGCACATCGTATATCACATAAAATAGGGAGGACCCATTATGGTAAACGTTGAAAAGTGCGAAGTGTAAAATCACGAAATATGAAATCTCAAATATTGTTAATTTTTTAAGTTGCGAAGTTTGCAGAGAGAAAGTTGGTAAATTCACGAAGTGCGATTCATTGCGATTGGTCACCATTTGTGTTGGCCATAACCCACAAATCCATGCGCATATTCTGAAAAATTTGCAGCTTTTCTGAATCAATATTTATATTAAATTCCGAGTTAAATAAGTACAATATAGTGAGGGAAAGAGGAGCATGGGATTGCTATAGCAAGCAAGAAAAAACCCAAGTTCAAAAATCACTACCAAAGTGCTCGAATATCAACCCAACTAAGATCTGCGCAGACCCACTAAATTATTGCTCCTGCTGTTGGAAGACAATGGTGACATATGCCACTCATGTGATCAAAACCTCCTGAAATTGCAGTTGGTGCCTTTCCACAATTTTCTCAACTTAACCTAGAAAGAAACCTGCCCAAAACCTACCACCCGAAAAACCCACAAAATGGTGCAAATTACCAACTGGCTAGTAAAACGCATTGATGAAAGGAAGGGGATTTATAACCTGAATACTACCCAAAAAATTCTCCAAATTTAACTAGAACCTCCCCTCCAAATAGCAATAAAAACCCATAAAGTGTTGGGCTTCGTTCTAAACTACCAAAATTACCCCCAAATTGTTTGAGCTCCCTCTTCAGCTAGGTAATTCGTACTTCTTGAGAAAAAACTACCAAATCCCTCCGAAATTAGATGAGAACTCCTCCGAGAATTTTCCTTATGTTCCCCTTATAAATCCTCAGCCCCAACTCCGGTTTAGTCCCCCAAAACCAAGGTAAAAATATAATGACTACGCAGGCCCAATCAATACCTCTTCTGCGTTGGCCCAGAAAGAAGAAATTTGGCCTGTATGTAGTCCACTCATCCTACCCCTTAAACCACTGAAAAAATGCTACTAAGTGCCAATTGAATGTGCCTCTAAATCCCCGAAACCAACTCTAACATGAATCTCACTCCTCTTAGATGTGGGTGGTCCTTTACTGTCCCCAACCAGCTCCTCAACAACTCGAATCTCCTATGAAATTCCTCAAGAACAAATCCAAGAATGAAGCAAAGGCTCCCATATGGTGGCACTCAAAGTCCACCTAAGTAGGAGTTGAGATATCACCTCAGAAATCTCATGTGATGAACAACACTCTATAGACCCAACTAAACAACTTGAGCAAACGATAGTTCAGATATCAAATTAGCAAAAGTCCCCAAAATGAGTGCTCCACCTTCCATTTATAATTTTTGTTCCTTCTCTTTCCTTGTGGGATTCGCCCAACGAGTTTATTTTTCCATCCTTATCTTTCCAATTCGAGCTCTCCAAGGGGTTTATATTCCCTCATGGGGTGGCCCCCACCTTCCTCTAGCTCCACAATTTTCCTTTTCTCTAAGGGGGTCCCTTCTTTACCCAAAAATTAAATCTTATTTTGAATTATCGACTTTCCTAAGTTTTAGTGCCAAAATATCTCCCAATTGACAAAAATTCAAAAGTGAAAAGTATTATTAAAAAATTAATTAATTGGGGATATTACAATATTCACCACTAAAAATTTCTTTTCCCCAAGCAATGCTTGAAAAAGCACCCTCTCGATCAACTGACCCAAATAGTCATTGCAAACAATACCAGGGCCCCAAATGTGCCATCGAGTCATCCCTGATTTCTACATTGTATTGCCATGGGTAAATCCCTCGATGCTAGGATCCCAGGACATCCTGATCAGCATGATGCAAGGCTTGCTCCCTTCACTACCCAACCCAGCATGGGCACCAGATGCCCTCTGCATACAACCACTAAGTAGAGCATCATGGTAGAATAAATCATGATCATATCCTTGTGAAATTGATCTACTGAGTAGTCCCTCTTGTTCAATTTAGGAGTAGACTCCTGAAGATGCAATCTAATCCCTATGGGATTGTATCCTCGTCTGCATCAGCTTCCCTTGATCGCCTCATGCTGATCACCCTGCCATACTAGTGTAGTCCCCACTCCATCAACGATTCACTAAAACCCAATGGAATATCTGGATTACCTTCCCCTGTAGAAACCAACTCACCTCTACGGGTAGTTGAACTGCTAAGCCTTGCTATGCCAGAATACCCTGCCCGTCGCAGAATAAACCTATCCTGGTGACATCGTGACACCCCAGTCATGCCCGAATACTCAACACACTTGTACCGAATCCTCCTCTTCGGTAATGCTCGACCATTATATCTATCATGATCAGCGCTATGCCCAACCTAGAAGGGAAACTCAACAATTCTTGAGTCCACCACTCCACGGCTAGCCTCGATCCTAAGAAAAAACCTGCCTCACTATATGATGAAGGTATCAATGATTTCCCTTGTGTCCACCTGGGAAAGAATTGGATCATTCTCCATCGTAACCCTGCCCAACGAGAAGTGGAGTGATCCACTCACCACTCGAATCCTTAGATTCCCCAACCATACTGATAGCTGAAAAATCCCACACCTCATGGGTCATCACTGTGCTATAGCCCATTCAACCTTCATCTCCGATCCCTCTATGTATCCCATAGTGGTCCCCAAGTGTCAAGAATCCGTCCCACGCATACCAATTTTCCCTGCTCCTGCCAGACCTTACAATGCAATCCACTATCCCAACTCCTGATGATATGTCCAGACACTGCTCGGAGTTTGGATACCCTCCTGTAGACGAAGTCTACCATCCAATGTCCCTTATGCTCATGTAACACCTCAGACTTTATCGCTGGAAGTGCATCATGCAGCTCCCTCGCAATCACCTCCCCAAGTGTGAGCCCAAGGGTGGAACATATGCTACCTCATAATTAAACCACGCCATCCATAAGCCTGTATCTGTCAACTGCACCTACCAAGTGTCTCAACTGGAGAGTCTCCTCCTATCCCATGACACGCAATTGTCTCATCCAATTGCCTAGGGTGAACCTCCCATGTCCTACCACATGAATGGAAAACATCATGGGGAAACAACCAAACACTCTTTGATGATGGGTGGGTAGGTCCCCAAGGGTATGATCAAGAGTCTGTCGGGGTGCTGAAGAGTAATCCTATGCAATTCCCTCTCTCTGCCTCAAACCTATTGATAAACCAATCGAAGACCTATCACCACTAAACACGGTGTCCCCTAATGCTGAACAACAACCTCATTGATCTTGGGTGAGCTGCATCCAATGGTACACCTAATGTCCCTATCCATAAGTCTCCTTAGAGGCAACACTCCAAGAGCCCGTCATGTCGCATCATATGCCACTGCATACCACCAATTATTTCTGTACTCCTTGGCATGCCACTGTATGCTGTGACCTATACCTGTACACCAATGGATTATCTTGTTTGTTGTTGTATCATCATGTACCGTTGTGTTTCCCATATGCACCAATGCATCTTGTTGGAAATATTGTCATTGATGGCAAAGGATGTGGCAAAGGAATTGGCATCTATATGTAGCAGAGAAGAACAGAGAAAGAATGCATCTACAGTTTGAGCTACAGAAAGCAGTATCAGTCAAGGAGCAGGAACAAGTAGTGAATTGAAAGTTTTCCAGAGACAGTATAGGAAGAAAAAGGCCATCAAACAGAAGAAGGTTCTGCATTTTCTATATATTCTTGATAGAATTCAGAAGGAAGGATAGTAGACATATGAATCATTGTCCGTAAACATCATAAACCTTGTGGCAAGGATTCGAAAATAAAGATTTAGTGTATAAATTAAAGGAATTAATGGTTGCAGAGATATGATGATTATAGCATAGTATAGTGATCAAGTTGCGGAATCAAGAACTTGAATGTAGAAGCGGAACTATGACAGGATAGGAAGAAGAATTGAAGACAGAGTGACATTGTGTTGTGTCGAGGTCGGAAGGCAGCAACCAGTGTAAAGAATGTATGTTAAAAGACTCAAACGAAAAATTGTGAAGAAAGCGTCAAATTTAGCAATGGATCTGTAATAAAAGGCAAAACATTAAAGCACAACTTAATTATAATAATACATTTAAAAGGCGACGGAACCCTGCGTGGAAGAGCGTAACCATGACTGAGTGAACAATGAAGGTGGTTTACAGTTTTCATCGCACCACCTATGCGGAGTAAGCGGTATTTCCTGGTTGAGGAGCGATTCCATAGAGTGCTCGACACGCGTCCCTGTACGACTTCACAAAAATACTTTTCACTGTGCGCCATCGCCCGTTATAGTTCGACCCAGGACGCCCAGCGATATCGTTGAGCGCCGTTGATCTGGGAAGGGTTCATCGGACGGTCATCATTTGTTGAAGGTGCACAAAGATTAACATAGGTACGACGGACCATCGCACGTTAATGTTCGGCATCAGAGGTCAAGCGATATGCATATACGCCGTTGATCTGGGAAGGGGTCATCGGACGGTCATCATTTGTTGAAGGTGTGCGAAGATTAACACAGGTACGACGGACCATCGCACGTTAACGTTCGGCATGAGAGGTCGAGCGATATGCATATACGCCGTTGATCTGGAAGCTTGCTAATCTAACGGTGATCGGACGCTGGAATTGCGTGAAGTTTACCTATGGTACCATGCACATATTTGATTGGCTATTGACTATATTTGTGGGCCCGGGGTCAAAGGTTTACCATATTGTTTGAAAGCGTTAAAATGTGAAGGGTTAACTTTAATCCTAAAGTTCTGTTCAAAGTTGTAAATATATTTAATTATCAATTTCTTCAAATTGATAAATAAATTAAAAAGAAATCAAAGAGGTACGTAAGGGTGGTAAATGAAAATACTGTCAAAGGAATACCATTAGGAATTGAATGGTTTTGACCCAAGGTTTTAAAGAGGCGAAAACTATATAAGGGGATGAGAATCATGAAGAACGGTGTGCATACGAAAGGGTTGATAATAAACGAATCTATTTTAGAGATATCTGTATGAATAAACCCTGATATATCTGAATCTATGGTGCACCTGTGAATATGATGATCATATGATGATTAATTCCTGGTTTAATCGACTGATGAAATCATGAAGAACATGTGCATACGTAAGGGTGGTGAATGAATAAAGTTCTCGAAGGAATATCTATATGGGCGAACTCTGTTCTTAACTGAAAAATATGAAACTACGATGCACCCATGATATAATGATCTGACGATGATGAATCTATGGTTTTGAATGACGGACGAAGTCATGAAGAACTGGTGTGAGTGTACTGAATGAATAAATCTGGTGGCCAGCAAGGTATGTCGAGTGGAAATTGGTGGATCCAGTATGAAAATTGATGAAACGTGGTCTGTAGTGGTGCTGAGGGTCGAAGCCTTCAGAGAGGGGGTTGTAGCTCCCTTCCAGTGATAGCTGGTAAATGAGAGCAGGGGGTAGTAGCTCCCTTCCAGGAGAGGTATGTAAACGAGAGCAGGGGGTAGTAGCTCCCTTCCAGGAGAGGCTGGTAAACGAGAGAAGGTTGTAGCCTTCTGCAGGTGGGTGCCTGCGTGCTGATATAAGTCTGCACCAACATATATTGTAAGAAGTTTTCTCTATAATAAATATTGAAGACTGAGATTACAACAACGGTGGTTTTCTCTCGAATTGGGTTTCCACCTTTTTCACCTTAATCTGGTGTTGTATTGTGTTGTTTATGTTTGAAATAAGGTTCGTATTTGTTCATGATTAATACTTATATTCATACGATATAAGTAAAGACAGTATTTGATATCTGGACATACATGTTGGATGCGTCTTGTAACATATGGTTTAAGAAAAGAAAAACGGGTATTACGACCCTAAATATTTGATTCACCCCCCCCTCTCATTATTTTTCCCAACAATTGGTATCGGAGCAGATCCTTCTGAAAAAGCTTAGTCGCTAGAAGGAAGATCAAGCAAGATGAGCAATCAAGAAGAAATAGCATTTATCAGGCCTCCTCTCTTTAACGAAAACAATTTAATCTTCTGGAAAACAAGGATGAGATCCTATCTTCAGTCTCTGGGAGCAGATGTATGGGCCATTGTTGAAGAAGGATATCAATATCCAGCCGCAGTACCAACAGATCCGATGGAAAGGAAGAATTATGAATCAAATGCAAAGGCCGTCAATGCTCTAACGAGAAGTCTAACTGAATCTGGATTTGTCAAAGTCATGCAGCTGAATACAACAAAGGAAATATGGGACAAAATAATTCTAAGTTATGAAGGTGATGCAAAGGTAATAAGTGCTAAAAATCAAACTCTCGAATTCAATATGAGAATCTAAAAATGGATAATGGGGAAAACATTCACGTGTTTCCTCTAAATACAGTGATATTGTAAATCATATGAGAAATCTGGGAGAAACTATAACCGAATCTACTCTTGTTGAGAAAATTTTAAGATCACTAATGGCAAAATTTGAGTCAAAATTTTTTGCTCTTGAAGAAAAGCAGGATCTTCAAAATCTTACTGTGTTCCAACTTCATGGCATACTAACTGCATATGAAATGAGAAGAGGAGGACCATCTGAAGTCAAAGAAGCAGTCTTTAGAACTTCTAAAAAAGGGAAGGAAGTACAAAAAATAGAAGGATCAAGATATATCTCAGAAGAAGATGAGATAAAATTTGTGAAGAAACTTCAACTTGGCATAGGACGGTTCAGAGGTAAGCTTCCTTTCAAATGTTTTGATTATGGAAGAGTTGGTCATTATGCTGCTAAGTGTCTTCACAAAGAAACACATAAAAGGGGAAGGAAGTAGTGAGAAGGAATAAGAATCATTATAGCACTAGAAAAAGTTACTATACTCATGAAGATAGTGATGGGTTATCTGATAGTGAGGAAGAATGTGAACAAGATCTTAGACTTCTCATGGCATTTGAAAAAGAATCTAGAGAAGAAAGGATACTTTTGTGGATGCTCTAGAAGACGGTGATTTTCTTGATGAAAACAATAAACTCAAAATTTTCTTAGAAGAGTAAAATAACCATAGAAACTACGAAAAATCAGCTTGAAGAAAAGAAAACACAATGAGAAATTAGAGTGTGGTATTTGATTGAAAATAACGAAAGTAAAAAAAGTAAAGACTCGAATCTTAGATTTGATAAAGGATCTAAAACCTTAGATGGGATTATCAAATTTAACGTTCTCCTCTTATAAAGACAGGTCTTGGATATATTGGAGAATCTTCTCAGGCTTCAGCACCAAATTATCTAAAAGCAGTTACAACTGGTTTACAACATGCTGCCACTCAGCAAGGGAATAAATAATATTTACAGGTAAAGCATGATCATATCAATTCAAAGAACACTAACAGGAATGTCTTTCAAAGAAACACCAATCAACAGGTAAATTCATGTAGAAGATTTTATGATCGCATAAATTTCTTCTTCAATGTCATGTCACAATTTTGGTCATAAAGCTGTTCAATGTGTAGCATATAAAACTATCATGACAAGAGAAGCAATAAAGAAAAGGATTGATATTGAAACAAAGAAGAATATATATAACAACTTTTCTCCTCTTCAAAATGAAGTTGAATGTGCTTATTGCAATAACTTTGGCCATGAAGAATCTGAATGCAGGAGCAAAGTTCAGCCAAAAGAACATGTTCCTTCAAGCTCCAAAGTATGGAAAAAGAAGGAATTACAGTTTGAAAATTGTGGCATAGCGTTGTTTACAGAAGATGAAGAAAACCAATGGTACATTGATAGTGGATGCTCAAGACACATGATAGGTGATAAAACCAAACTTCTTGCATATAGTGCTCTAGAAAAAGAAAAGAATGTTACATTTGGAAATGATACTCCTGCAGTCATTAAGGGAAAAGGGTCTGTTTTTATAAAAGAAAAGGTGAAAGCTAATGAAGTCATGTATGTGGATAGATTAAAGCATAAATTGTCAAGTGTAAGTCAAATGTGTGATCAAGGAACTGAATTTGTCTTTAGTTCAAAAGAATGTGTGGTACATGATCTTGATACAGGTTTAACAATTATAAAAGGAAAAAGGACTCCAAGTAACCTGTATGTATTAAAGAACTGCAAAGAACAATGTTATTTGAGTAAATCTTCAGAAAATTGGCTATGGCATAGAAGGTTGGGGCATCTGAGCTTCTCTCAAATCAACAAATCAAGCAGACTTAAAGCTGTTCGTGATCTTCCCAATATTACTCTACTTGAAAATATCATATGCAAATCTTTCCAATTCGGTAAGAAAACCAGAGTACAATTTAATGCCAAGGAAGGATCATCAAGTAAGCCTCTTGAACTCATTCATATTGACATATGTGGACCTATGAGGAAAAATTCACCACGTGGTGAAGAATACTATATCTTATTCATTGATGATTTCTCTAGAATGTGTTGGATTGGGCTGCTTAAACACAAAGATGAAGCATTTGAGAAATTTCAGATCTTCAAAGCACTAGTTGAGAATGAATTAGATCTGAAAATCAAGTGTCTCAGATCTGATCAAGGAGGAGAATATAAATCCAATGAATTTCTTGAATTCTGTGAACAACATGGCATAAAAGACAGTTCTCTGTAGCTGGTACTCCACAACAGAATGGCGTTGCAGAAAGAATGAACAGAACAATTCAACAAATGGCTAGAGCTATGCTTGATGATTCTGGAACACCTAACACATTTTGGGGAGAAGCAGCACATACAGCAGTAAATATTCTTAACAAGGCACATGTTCATGTAAATAGTGATAAAACTCCATATGAACTCTGGTATGGTAATCCTCCTACTATAAAGCATTTTAGAATTTTTGGAAGCAAATGCTTTATCAAAAATAATGATGAAAAACTTGGCAAGTTTGAACCCAGAGTAGATGAAGGAATACTTCTTGGTTACTCCTATAGGAGTAGAGCATATAAATGTTACAATAAAAGACTTCGGAATATTGTTGAATGTATTGATGTTGTTATTGATGAGTCTCCTGCAGCTCCAAAAGAAGAAAAGCAAACAACAGATGAAGATGATGATGACACATATCCTTCTACATCAAATAGTAATGATACAAACAGTGAACCCAGTGAAGAACCCAAAGATGATTTGTCTGAAAAGGCTCCATCTAGATATGTTCAAAAGAATCATCCAGAATCTCAAATTTTGGGAGAAAAGGGATCAGGTGTACAAACAAGAAGGACTCTTGTGGGATCTTCTAGCAATCTGGCATTTCTATCCACTATTGAACCACACAATGTCAGTCAAGCTAGCAAAGATGAATGTTGGAGTCAAGCCATGAATGAAGAGCTTGATCAAATTGAAAAGAATCACACTTGGGAATTAGTACCAAGACCTCATGAAAAAAATGTCATTGGAACTAAATGGATATTCAAAAACAAGTTAAATGAGAATGGGGATGTTATAAGAAATAAAGCTAGACTTGTTTGCAAGGGGTATGCTCAACAAGAAGGTATAGACTTTGAAGAAACCTTTGCTCCTGTAGCCAGACTTGAAGCCAAAAGAATGTTTCTTGCTTTTTCAAGCTTCAACAAATCAAAGCTTATCAAATGGATGTTAAATCTGCTTTTCTCAATGGTGATCTAGAAGAAGAAGTTTATATAGAACAACCAGAAGGATTCATTTTGGGAAAAGATGAAAAACTTGTTTGTAGACTTAAAAAGGCTCTATATGGTCTCAAACAAGCTCCAAGGGCATGGTACTATCGTCTTGACAAATATCTTCATCAACAAGGATTTTCAAAAGGGTCTGCTGATAGCAACTTATACACAAAAACTGAAAATGACAAACTATTGATTTTGGTTGTATATGTTGATGATATCATTTTTGGAAGTAATAAAGAGTCTATGAGTTAGAAATTTGCTTCTGATATGCAACAAGAATTTGAAATGTCTTTACTTGGGGAACTAACATTCTTTCTTGGATTGCAAGTGCAACAAGCAACATATGGAATTTTCTTATCACAAGCAAAATACCTCAAGCAAATCCCGAAGAAGTATGGCATGGAATATTGCAAACCTGTAAGTACACCAATGATAACCAGATGTAATCTCAGTTCTAGTGATGATTCCCCCTCGGTGAATCAACCAGAATACAGATCTAGGATAGGAAGTCTACTTTATCTCACTGGGACAAGACCAGACATTATGCATGCAGTTGGGATTTTTGGACAATTTCAAGCCAATCCAAAAGAGTCACACCTTCAGGTTGTGAAAAGAATATTCAAATATCTACAAGGAACTCAAGATTTTGGACTATGGTATCCAAAGAATGTTGATCTTACTCTTCATGCATACACTGATGCAGATTGGGCTGGAAGTGTTGATGATCGGAAAAGAACTAGTGGTGGTGCATTCTATATGGGGCCCCGGTTAGTGTCTTGGTTCAGCAAGAAGCAAAGCTCCATTGCCTTATCTACAGCAGAAGCAAAATATGTGGCTGCAGCATCATGTTGCACTCAACTTCTCTAGATGATGCAATCCCTACAAGACTTTCAAATCAAATTTTCACCTCCTATCTCCATTATGTGTGATAATACAAATGCCATCAGTATCTCAAAGAATCCTGTTATGCATTCCAAGACCAAGCACATTCCCATCAAATATCACTTCTTACGTGAACAAGTGCTTGAACAAAAGGTGAAATTGGAGTATGTTTCCTCCAAAGAACAAGTTACTGATATATTTACCAAACCTATACCCAGGGAAGCGTTCGAATATCTCAGACAGAAACTAGGAGTAGTCTCTGCAATGCAGAGGATCAGGTCTACTTAAATACAAAAGATTAAATTTGTTGTGAGGTGTTGTTGGGCATCTCTGAATGCACAGGCTAAGGGGGAGCATTGGTCATATGAAAAGGATGCATTGTTGGCATTTATAAGTCATCTTGTTATATTATGAAGATGCAGCATGATCTCAAGGGGAGCATGGTATTGTCAACTCTTTGCCATTGATGTCAAAGGGGGAGGAAAAGCAACAAAAGGCTTCTTTAAGACAATCAGAGGAATAATATTGCCATCAATGCCAAAGGGGGAGATTGTTGGAAATATTGTCATTGATGGCAAAGGATGTGGCAAAGGAATTGGCATCTAAATGTAGCAGAGAAGAACAAAGAAAGAATGCATCTACAGTTTGAGCTACAAAAATTAGTATTAGTCAAGGAGCAGGGACAAGCAGTGAATTGAAAGTTGTCCAGAGACAGTATAGGAAGAAAAAGGCCATCAAACAGAAAAAGGTTCTGCATTTTCTATATATTCTTGATATAATTCAGAAGGAAGGATAGTAGACATATTAATCATTGTCCATAAACATCATAAACCCTGTGGCAAGGATTTGAAAATAAATATTTAGTGTATAAATTAAAGGAATTAATGGTTGCAGAGATATGATGATTATAGCATAGTACAGTGATCAGCTTGCGGAATCAAGAACTTGAATGTAGAAGCAGAACCGTGACAGGATAAGAAGCAGAATTGAAGACAGAGTGACATTGTGTTGTGTCGAGGTCGGAAGGCAGCAACCGGTGTAAAGAATGTATGTTAAAAGACTCAAACGAAAATTGTGAACAGAGCGTCAAATTTAGCAATGAATCTGTAATAAAAGGCAAAACATTAAAGCGCAACTTAAATATAATAATACATTTAAAAGGCGACAGAACCCTGCGTGGAAGAGAGGAACCATGACCGAGTGAACAGTGAAGGTGGTTTACATTTTTCATCGCACCACCTATGCGGAGTAAGCGGTATTTCCTGGTTGAGGAGCGATTCCATAGAGTGCTCGACACGCGTCCCTGTACGACTTCACAAAACCACTTTTCACTATGTGCCATCGCGCGTTATAGTTCGACCCAGGACGCCCAGCGATATCGTTGAGCGCCATTGATCTGGGAAGGGGTCATCAGACGGTCATCATTTGTTGAAGGTGTGCGAAGATTAACATAGGTACGGCGGACCATCGCACGTTAACGTTCGGCATCGGAGGTCGAGCGATATGCATATACGCCATTGATCTGGGAAGGGGTCATCGGACGGTCATCATTTTTTGAAGGTGCGCGAAGATTAACACAGGTACGGTAGAGCATCACACGTTAACGTTTGGCATCGGAGGTCGAGCGATATGCATATACGCCGTTGATCTGGAAGCTTGCTAATCTAACGGTGATCGGACGCTGGACTTGCGTGAAGTTTACCTATGGTACCATGCGCATATTTGATTGGATATTGACTATATTTGTGGGCCCGAGGTCAAAGGTTTACCATATTGTTTGAAAGCGTTAAAATGCGAAGGGTTAACTTTAATCCTAAAGTTCTGTTCAAAGTTGTAAATATATTTATTTATCAATTTCTTCAAATTGATAAATAAATTAAAAAGAAATAAAAGAGGTACGTAAGGGTGGTAAATGAAAATACTGTCAAAGGAATACCATTAGCAATTGAATGGTTTTGACCCAAGGTTTTAAAGAGGCGAAAACTGTATAAGGGGATGAGAATCATGAAGAACGGTGTGCATGTGAAAGGGTTGATAATAAACGAATCTCTTTTAGAGATATCTGTATGAATAAACCCTGATATATCTGAATCTATGGTGCACCTGTGAATATGATGATCAGATGATGATTAATTCCTGGTTTAATCGACTAACGAAATCATGAAGAACATGTGCATACATAAGGGTGGTGAATGAATAAAGTTCTCGAAGGAATATCTTATATGGGCGAACTCTGTTCTTAACTGAAAAATCTGAAACTACGATGCACCCATGGATATAATGATCTGACGATGATGAATCAAAAGGAACGACTGGGACAAAGTCACAAGAATCGGGTGTGAGCAAACAATAATGCACCCAGTGGCTACAAGGTATTTATGAAATTGGTGGATCCATTATGAAAATTGATGAAACATGGTCCGTATTGGTGTCGAGGCTGAAGCCTCTGTGGAGGGGGCCGTGCTCCTTCCGGATACCGGTAAAACTAGAGTAGGGGTAGTAGCTCCTTCCGAAGAGAGGCCGGGTAAACGATAGGCAGAGGCTCCCCTTCCAGAGGTCGGCAATCCAGACAGCTCCTTCCAGGAGGCCGGTAAATTATATAGGCTGCTGGGGCCGGGCAGTGGTGTTCGCATGCTGCACAAGTCCTAACCAATACATATTGCAAGAATTTTTTCTATAATAAATACCGAAGACCCAGATTACAACAGTGGTTTTCTCCTAATTGGTTTCACCTAAAACTCGGTGTTCATATGTGTTTATGTTGATGGTTTGTTCTATTATTTCTGTTCATGCTTAATGCTTATCTGATGCAATGCTCTAAGTAAAGACATAATAAGATATCTGGACATACATGTTGGATGCAGTACTGTAACATATGGTTTTAAGAGAAAGAAAAGAAAATTTGTTCAGCCCTAAATACTGATTCACCCCCCCTCTCAGTATTTTTCCCAACACATCTGTCACTCTAATAAAAAACCCAATGTGGTGTGGGTCGCTATCCCCACTCCATGTAACATGGCACACCGCTATGCACCTCCATTCTCACCTGCAACCCATTGATCAAAGTTGTATGCTACTACTCGTCACTAGATGCCATGATCTAAAGGTGAGACAATAAGTGTCAGCCCACACACTACCCATATCACCACCTCTATCGCTTTAACATTCCCTCTGATGCGCGGGCCTCGCCTCCAAATCCTCCCTGAGACACACGAGAGGCGAATCCCGATATGTACCAGTGGTGATGCCATCACTGTGCTGCTCCTCCGTGACCGCTATGCCCCACATAAATGGGGAGAACCATCAACTCCATACAAGGCACTGTCTGGTGGCCTAACGATGCCACCTCCTCCGACAAACTCCTGCCAGAGTATGCTGATGATCTTGTGATCCCATGTACAACCATCATACTGAGAAAACCCAAGGAATCTGTCCATAAACTGATTGGCCACTAGTGTTGACCGAAACTCCCGTAGAGAATGTGTGCGCTCAACTGCTAGGTCAACTATACCACCAAGGTCATATTCAACCAACATATCTAGGGAATTATAGGTCATTCCACCTGGATAATATTAGTGTCAATATGTTCAGTGATCAAATATGCTATTTCAGTTTACTTTTTAGTAGTCTTAGGTCAAAATTTTGTCTTTTCAAACAAGTTTTCAAATAAATTTTGGTCATTCCATATGTTCTAGGTCATAAATTCTGCTCCCCTCATTCCATCCATGGCCATGATCATCTCAAAGGTCATGTCACTCATTTTCATTTAGAGTTTTAGGTCAATTACTCCATCTCCATCTAGATCTATTGTCTAGGTGTCCTTGTTTTGCCGCTGAAAAGTCCAAAAATGTCACCAAAGAGGGCGGATAAGGTTTCATTTTCATCATATCAGTATTTTAAAGGGATTTATCATAGTTAGGAGAATAAATTAAGACACTTTGTCTTACTTCAAAACTTGTTTCATTGTCAAAATGTTCCAAAAAGGAAAAAATTTCCTCAAAGTCTTTTGTTTCACTAAAAGACAACAATTCATTTCAAGATGCTATAGAAAGGAAAAGGAACACTTTTTCAACTCATTTTGTCTTTTCATGATTGGTAGAGCTCCTCTCATACCTTCAACATTGATCCATTATTTTAAAGGGTTTGAAGAAAATCAAGAAAATTACTCCAAAGAGGTTTGTTATGCATCTGGAGGAGTTTGTTACACATCTAACACCTTTGTTACACATCTGGTAGGCTTGTTACATATCTGGAAAGTTTGTTACACATTTGACAAAGGTGTGTTATGCATCTAGAAGGGTCTGCATTTTTGGTATTTTACTTCTAAAACAGTCATCCAAGCTCCAGGATCATTGCCATCAGTTTTTAAATCTTCTTCAACAATAAGTAAGCCCCTCATATCCTCCTTAAAGTCAATTTATCAAGCACAATTTTGATTTTCTTGCATCTCCTTTTCCACTATGTTTTCACTTTTTCCTACTGTTGAGAGATTTCAGTGGACTAAACCCCTAAACCTACCATCTAATATCCTTATACACCTTCCCCAGACAATATTCTATCATTCCCTGCCATTCATAGCCTCCATACACTTCATTCCCATCAAACCCTAATTTCATACTATTTTTCTATTGCAGAATTACAAAATCACTGTATTTTCATAATTTGATCACCTTATTTACATCCATTTCACCAAATTTCACTTGTGTTTTGAAGCCAATATACAACCCTACCTCCTGATTTTTTTTGGATTTTTTTTTTTGGCTTCACTACCCTTCATCTCACCCTTCTAAACCTACCCTAACCCTCCTCTGTTTTTCCAAATTCAGTGCACATACCCACTACATCCTAAACACCTAGGGTTTATCCTTCTGATAGATATTATGGTGAGTGAGAAGCAAATCCACAAAGGAGGGCACCACATCAGATTTGAGCCTTCCAAATTGCAAGAAGTCAATTCCTCACCTTTTACCAAAGGATGTTTTGAGAAGACTGGATGCCTGAGATTCTATGAGAAAATCATGGAAGAATGTTGTCATCTCCAATGGACAAGCTTATTTTCCACTAGTTTCACTACGGGAAAGGCTATCATTGTAGGTGGAGAGTTCAACTTATCAACAAACGTGATTTCTTCAACAAAAGGTATACCTAGTCATGGATAAAAGTGGTTTAAGGGCATGGAAAAAGACCTTAGAAATTACAAACTGTTCCTCAAACCTCATGCTAGAGAGAACTCTGAGTACACCTTCCCTTTTAGACACCTCCTTAGCAGATACGCTCCTTTGAAGAGGTTAATTATGAAATATTTCACATGTGAAGGGATATTCTCTAGGTTGTAAAGGTACCATATCATATTGTTGATGCACTTTACCTCTACTAAATCACTTGACTCGCCACATTACTTGTACCTAAGTTTGCTTAGAATGACTTAGAAGGTTCAGAGCAAAAAAAAAGATCATCACCCAAGTCATTTCCACCATGGTCTAGTAAAACTCATTGTTTTGCATCATCTCTCAGCCATCAACATGACTTGGGGGAAACCTTCATGGCAAGAGTAGCAGCAACGCCCACCACTAGTCCTCCTGTCATGCATAGCATACCATCACCATCAATATCAGCATAACCAATGGGATTGGCACTTCTAGTATGAAAACTCATATTTCAAAGGCTCCTAGCGTTGTTGAGGTCACTCACACCTATGAGAAGGGAAAGAGGTAGGTCTTTGCTCCAAAATCCATCAAAAGTGTATCTAAACTTGATACTATAACTAAGAAAAGAGAAATGGACGAGCAACCACTCATGCGTCAGATTAAATCACCATTGCACCAAAATGATGAACAAGCGCCCATAGATGTTGACATAGTAGAGAAAGTTGAGGATAAATCATTTGAATATATCATAAAGGAAAATTATGAGGAAATAGAAGAGTTAAGGGAGATCTTCTCCATTGAAAATTATCAGATTACATTCCTACAAAAAGATAATTTTCAACTAAAGGTAAATTTGCTCCTCCAAGATAAACCTAAGGTACATGTTGATGCAGACAAGGCCAAGGGAAAGGGAAAAGAGATTGTAGATGATTATGAGCTGGAGGAGGTAGAATTTGAAACAAAAAGAATAAAACCAAGGACAATTTTCCTCAAAAAAGTGCTTCAAAGAGAAAGAGAATCAATAGCTCCTAAAGCAGGTTGGCAAGCATTTGATGAATTGATTCTTGATGAGATAAATCAAGACATAGAGTATTGGCTTGATAGAGTTAATGGGAACCTTGAGAAGGTGTTGAAGAAATCAAAGAAAAATAATAACCTCTAGAGGCATATGGCCAATCATTATTGCGCCAGGAACAAAATTTCACAAATAAGGCTCAAACAGGCGAAAAAGAAGCTTAAAGAGGCTCAAATGAAGCTTAAGGAGAAAGAAAAATTGGAACTCCTTATTGAGGCATATATGGATGTTTAGCCCACCCTCCATAGGTCTTATAGAATAAATTTTGGATAATTTTGAGCACTTTTTCATTTTTGGTGATTTTTGCACTAAGTTGGAAATTCAACCTTCACAAATGCGTAGCGCCAAGTTGTTACGCTTTTTACTAAGGCACCTAAATGATGAATGGATTACATGGTTGGATGCATTTTGATGAGTGAATCACAGATTAGGAACCATTTTTACATGACATTCTCTAGTTTGGAAGAAAAAGCCAAAAAACCACCAGCTTTCTGTGCTTTTGCCACTGTTTTTGACAGTCTGTTACACATCTGGAGTAACATTGGGAGAATAAAATTTTGGAGGCCTTCCCATGGGTCATTTTTAAAAATCAAAGTTGTTTTGGAAACTAGACACATAGGTCTAGTTGAACTATCTTATATATTGGGCTTTGGAGTCCTAAAAGTCCCTCAAAATTAGTTTCAAAAAAGTGTTACACATATGTAACAAGGTGTTACGCATCTGTCAAAAAGTGTTACACATATGTAAAAAGGTGTTACACATCTGTCAAAAAGTGTTACACATCTGCATAGGATTCCTAAGGACACTTGTCAAGCCCAGAAAAGTCAGATTTTCGAGGTTTTGCTATCTTTTGACCTGGAATTAGAGTAATTGAGTTGGTTTTTGCCTCTTATTAGGAGGGAAAATGTAATTTAATGTGGGGGGCACACACTTCTAGTCTCTAGATGATTTTGAGGGAATGGTTTCTAACCTCCTTAAATTCTAGGAAGTGACTCATCTCATGTATTTATGATGCATTTTGGATGGGATTTCAACCCTATGAGGCTTCATTGATAATATTTTCTATAAGTAGACCCACTTTAGTCTTTTATTGGGTTGGATAATTGTTTTTTGCATTGGAGCTATTGTACAAGCCTTTTGGAATGAAATCAAAGACAATATCCTAGAATTCGTGTTGAGAATCCTATGGTATGCCTTGGAGCGTTTGTTCTTTCTCTGTATGTTTATCTTATCATGTTGAATGATATGTTTTCCTCTTTCATAATGATGCTTCTATGTGTTTATCTTGTCAGTTTATAAGCAGAAATCATGCCTTTTCATACTTTGTCTTAACAATATTTACATTATATGTTTATGTTATTCTAAATGAATGAATTCACCTCAGTGTTCATTCAGATTTTCTACCATTTCATGCTATACACAATGAAAAACTAAACATGATTTCAAGCTACCTACCTGGCCTCATCCATATTCTCTGCAACTTGACCTTGAAATTTTACCTAAACTTTAGACCTAGTCTCCTTACTATCATTCCTATCCAGCATAGAAACACCAAACAAAAACCCTATTTACTGAGCTTATATACCTAGCCTAAGATCATTAGATATTCAATCATTTCATTGAATGAAAAGTGACATTGAGAGAGCCCTCTTTGGTCCTGGTAGGTCTAGCTACCCGACCTAAAGCCTGGTTAGTGGTTACCTTAATTCAATCCCACTCTCAACCTTGGGAAGTTGGGGGGAGTGATAAAATTTTTGGTGCTGTTGCCGGGGAGTGATTGCAAAACTTTCCCTAGCAATATTTTTTTAGTCCTCTGAAGGTTAGACTTGTGAGAGACAAGTTCTATCATTTGAAACAGGCTGAGTTCTTAAATTTGAGCCAAATTTCAAATTCCTATGTAAGCTGGCTTTTAAAACACATACTAGATCAAATCTAAACCCAAATCCCTCACAAATTGTAAATTACCTTGAAAGTATTTTAATAAAGCAGAAAATCAAGTCTCGAAAAGTTGGAAGAGATATTCCTCCACTTTTCAAATCAAATTCCTTGCCTACGAGATTTGCTTCAGAAGATTTGTCCTATAATTCTAAAATTGAAACATCTTTGTTCAAGTCTAAGTCTGAAAACTTTCTTTGAGAAACTATCTTTGATCCTATTGATTTTGAGACCTTTGTACCATTTTCCGAGTCTTCTTATTTCAAGGTTGATAGGGAAGTCTAGTATAATTTATACAAACTTAAAGGCTTGGTGGATAAATTTCAAGAAACTTCAGAAAAAGTTTATTTCCAATATCAGCAACAGGCTTTTGCTTCACCACCTATCATTACACCTTCTCATACAACAACATCATCATCTCTTCATTTCATTCCATCATTACCTCTGCAAGTTTTCACTCCATCAACACCTTCACAACCCCCTCAATTAATCATGGACAAATTCAATCCACTGATATTACCCCAACGACTCACTACTCTACCTTATAATTATGGTCAAATATTTCCCTTTTTTGATGGAACATCAGTGGTCACTTCTTACCAACACATTGTCAAAGTGGTTGATTTCATAGATCTTGAAGAGGTTGACAATGATGACGCCAAGGTGAGAATCATAGCACAAAGTTTCTCAGGAGAGGTAAAGAAATGCTTTTGCTCTCTCACTACTGGTTCAGGAGCTACTTCACAACAAATGATTGAATTTTTCATGACAAAAGGGGAGGAGAAGAAGAATCCATTGCAAATCTTGGCTGAATATAACGCCTTGAAAATGAATCCTAATGAGTTTGTCCAAGACTTTACAACTAGATTCAATAAAATATATGATTCAATTCCTGAGAATATCAAGCCTCCTCTAGGAATTGATTTACTTCACTATCCTGATGGTTTCAATCCTGACATGGCTTACCAGCTTAGGGAAAGAAAACCGTCAACTCTTGAAGAAATGCAAAGAAAGACAATGAGCATGGAAGCTAATTTGATCATCAAAATGTTTAAAATCAGAGAAAAGGGTCACTATCAAGGAAGAAGCATCTACTTCATCAGAGGGAAAATTAGACACCTTGATCAAGACCATGGAGAAGATTATGGATGAAATGTCCATCACTGATAGACAAGCTGAACCCTCCATAAGAAATCCCAATTTCAGGGATCAAAATCAACAACCTTAGTACAAGATCAAGAAAAAGGAATAGAGGGGTCAGGATCGACAAAGTCAACAACAGATTCACACTCCATATCAGTAGAACTAAATAGAAGGTACTGATGAAGAATATGAAGAATAAATCTATGGCGAGAATCATTTATTTGAGGAAAACCATCAACATATTTTCCGCTCTGAAGAAGATCATTTTTATGCAGAAATTTATGCACCAGACGATCAACAATATGTCTTGTCAAATGATGAAATGCTAACAGTACAGACATAAGATTATGATAGGGGTTTTAAGAAGATATTACTCAAGTACAAAGGCAGTATGTTTTTAGGAGTAGGAATGTTCCTATAACCACCAATCAGAAAAAAAAAAAATGTTCAAATAGATGCTCATCATAAAGAAACCGCCACTCCAAATCAAAGAAAAGACAAAGGACTTGTTGTTCCTAATCATGCTAAAGGCAATGAAGCTTCTACCAGCAGTCAGAAGAAGGATAAATAAGTACAATATGGAGGACAGAAGAAGGATATTTCACACAAAGATCAGTCTGAGAAGAAATATGCATCATTGAAAGAGGTAGACAAACATTATGCTCTTTTTAGTCTTGAAAATGAAATCGAAAAGTTGAAAGTTTCCATTCCTCTAACTGAAATAGTCAAGAACGACCAATATAAATTCAAGTAGATATGTTGCTTAGGGTGGATCAAATGTCTGATATGGTTAATGTGAGTGAGGATCTCCTGAAACTTCTATTTTTTCCTGCTGTTGATGGTGATTTAGAAGATAGTGAGGTCCCTCCATTTTATCTTAGCCTCAAAATCCATGATTTTTTCCTCCATAATTCCATGCTTGATTCTGGAGCCTCTCATAAACTCATTACCAATGCCATTATGGACAGATTAGGCTTGTATATCACAAGACCTTACGATGATCTTTGTTCATTTGATTCAGGGAGGGTGAAATGTCTTGGCATCATCAAGGACCTAGTGGTGTCTTTAGAGAAAATCCCAGCCAAGAATGTCATCATGGATGTTGTTGCGGTTGATATCCCTCCCAGATATGGAATGTTTCTCTCCCCATCATGGGGAGAAAATCTTAGAGGTACCTCACAACTCGAATTTTCATATGCTACAATTCCGATTTTGGGTAACTTAGAAAACTATGCCGGGAAAGTAAAATGAAGTACATGACCAGTAGCACAGAAAAGCCTAATAATCACCCCATACATGCTATTCACACATATTTAGAGTCCTTTATCTTCTTCAATGATGAATTTTCAACATCTTCAGAAGTTTTGATTGAAGAGAAAACAAAAAATTCTGATTTTTCAAATTCTGTTTTAGAAATTGAAAATGTAGAAAATCAAGAAAAGATGCCAAGTGGTTTGGAACCAAGTGCATTAGCCAAAAAAGAGATGAACAATGAAAGGTTCAAAACCTTTTGGTACAATAGAACTCTCTCAAGAAACAAATGAAGTTCAATCATCCGATTTTCAGCTTCCCGATGAAGAAAGGGGTTTGTGGACCATGGACTTCGACGGAGCCTTGGGAAAGGAAGGGGTTGGCATTGGAGTGTGGATTCACAACCATATAAACCAGTCACTTAAAATTCCTCCCAATGTTCAAATATCCTCTTACAAGTTGGCATTCAACCGTTCGAACAACGAAGCGGAGTATGAGGCTTTCATAGCCGGTCTGAAAATTCTCAGAAAGTTAGGTGCCAAGAAATTTTTTGTGTATGGTGACTCCGAGCTGGTAATAAAAAAATTCAAAGGGGAATACTAGGCCAAGCATCCTAGGATGCGAGATTACCAAAATGCAGTGTTATATATCCTCAAGACCTTCACCGAATATACTTTGTTATTGATCTCAAGGGACAACAATGTTATTGCTGATTCTCTTGCCGCTCCGACCATCATGTTTAAAATTCCATTGTATCCTAATAAGAAGTATGAGATAAGAGTCAAACACCACCCTACTATTACGAATAATGTTCAGTATTGGAAGTTCTTTCAATATGATAAACATATCAACAAATTCTTACATACAGAAGATGAATTTGTGAATTCACAAATGGATAATCAGTGCTATGAAGATGACCAAGAATTCTATGTAGCAGAAATGCAAGTACTTTGGCTGAAAGAGAAATCCATTCCAAGAGGTCTAGTGCCTTTGGAGGAGATTTTTGATCAAGATGATGTTGCACGCAAACCGACCATGCTACCAACAGAAGTGGGAGTGGACGACCTCAATCTTGCCACTCTTGAAAAGCCAAAGATGGTAAAGATTTCAAAGTCATTGACCTCAGAGAGGAAAGGTAAATACACAACCCTCATGTCTCAATTTTCTGATGTATTTTCTTGGGAATATTCTGATCTGAAAGTGTATGATAAGAGTATAATCTAACACACAATTCCCTTAAAACCAGGTCAAAAGCCTTTTTTCCAGAAGTTAAGGAGAATGAATCCCAAGTTGTTACCCTCCATTCAAAAAGAGGTAAATAGATTATTTACTAATAGTATTATAATTCCACTTCGATTTTAAAATTGGATGTATAATTTGGTGCCAGTAAGGAAGAAGATAGGAGAGATTTGTTTGTGTATAGATTTCAGAAATCTGAATAAAGTGTCACTCAAAGACAATTACCCACTACCAAATATGGACCATATTCTACGAAGGGTAGTTGGATCTTCCATATTTTCATTGCTGGACGGATACTCCAGGTATAATAAGATTTTAGTACACCCAGATGATCAAGAAAAGAGAACATTTGCAACACCATGGGGTACCTTCATGTATGCAAAAATTCTCCTTAGATTGAAGAATGCAAGGGCTACTTTCTAGCGAGAAATGGATATTTATTTCACCAATGAAAATGATGTATTTTTAGTCATATATCTTGATGACATCATTCTTTTTTCCAAGACATATGAAAAACACCTACAACAGTTGAAAACAATTTTTCAGGGATGCAGAAATTTTGGCATATCGCTGAACCCAAAGAAGAGCCTTTTTGCTATGGAGGAAGGTAAGTTATTGGGTCATATCATATCAAAACATGGTATTAGGATATATCCTTCAAGGATTGAAGAAATTAAAACCTTGGAATATCCTATACGCAAGAGGGAAGTCCAATCGTTCAATGGAAAAATCAAAATTTTAAGAAGGTTTGTTCCTAATCTTGCTAAACACTTGAGGCAAATTACTAACATGCTGAAGAAAGATAGTGAAGTAAAATGGTATGAAGAGGAAAAGAATTCATTCAATCAAGTTAAATTGGCTTTATCTAATGCTCTTATTCTTATTAGTCCAGATTACACACTTGATTTTATCATTTTTTCATTTGCTTCGGAGCATACTTTAGATATTGTCCTTATGGAAAAGAAAAATCAGAACACAGAGCAACCCATCGCCTTCTTTAGTAGAACCATAAAAGACACAACCTTGAAATAAAATATCATTGAGAAACAGGCCTTGGCGTTATTCAAAGCATTGAAGGGTTTCCGAGTCTATATTATCCACTCTCATGTCATTGCATATGTCCCAAACGCTACTGCCAAAGATGTGCTCACATAGAATGATCCTGAGGGGCGGTGTGGCAAATGTATCACTGCTATGTTAGAGTATGAATTGGAAATCAAGCCTACAAAGCTGATCAAGAGACAAGGCCTGGAAAATCTTATGGCAGACTCAAATCTACATGCCGTGGACATTAATTTTATCACTGCATTATCTGAGGAGAAAGAGGCTGAAGTATTACCTGAGGTATCTGAAATTTTTTCTTCATCACCATGGTATGCTGATATTGTTCATGTTTTGAAACACTTGAATCCTCCTCCAGGATTGCCTACTAATAAAGCTAGATATTTGAATTGAAAGCTCTCAAGTATTTCATCCTTAAAATGTCTTGTATTGGAAAAATCTAGGTGGAGTGTTATTGAATTGTTTCGTTGAAGGAGAAGTTGATAAAGTGATGAGTGAATTTAATAAAGGCGATTGTGGCGGTCATATTTATTGGAAGACTACAAGAAATAAGATATTGAGGGCAAGTTTCTGTTGGCCAAGTCTATTCTCTGATGTCTATAAAACAATAATGATATGTCATGAATGTCAAATATTTCAGGGAAAGAGAAATCTTTTGCTTTTGCCCTTGAAACCAATTGAAGTGCAAGAGCCATTCCAACAATGGGGACTTCACTTCATTGGAAAAATCCATCCTCCATCAGCATCCCAACATAATTGGATACTCACTACCACTGATTACTTTACTAGATGGATTAAAGCCATCCCCACGAGGCAAGATACTGATACTGTCATTATTCAGTTTTTAGAGAATAATATTATGTCTCGTTTTGGTTTTCCATACAAAATCGTTACTGAAAATGCAGTTGCCTTTAAGTCCAAAAACATGATTGAATTTTGTGATAAGTATCACATTAGGCTTGGTCATTATACAACCTACTATCCTTAAGGCAACAGGCTGGCTTAATCATCAAATAAATCTTTAGTGAACATAATCAAGAATATGCTGCAAGAGACCAACAAAAATTGGCACAAAAAGCTCGCCAATGCTCTATGGGCGGACAAAGTTAGCATGAAGAGAGTATGGTGTTGACACAGTGTTCCCTACTTCTTTAGCTGTACCCATGATGAAAATTCTGCAAGAGATCGATAGTGAACCAAATGATATCCAATGAAGAATAAGCAAAATGATTCATCTACAACAATCAAGAGATGAAGTTTTCAGTCACACTTTAAAAATTCAAGAGAAAATAAAAAATATTTGTGATAAGAAGACCAAAGCTGATGATTTTAATTTAGGAGATGTTTTTCTTCTTTGGGATACCCAAAATGAATACAAAGGTAAGCACGAAAAATTTGATAATCTATGGGAAGGTCATTTTAAGATCACTGGAAGAAAATTGTTTCTCTGCTTCTAGAAGAAAATGGTGATATTTACCACTCCTGTGCTCAGAACCTCCTGAAAATTTCGCTGGTACCTCTCCAAATTTTTATAAACAAAACCCAAAAAGGAATATTCCACAGAACTACCACCCAGAAAACCCACAAAATGGTGCAAATTACCAGCTCACTAGTAAAACGCACTGATGAAAGGAAGGGGATTTATGGCTTGAATACTACCCGAAAATTTCTGCAAATTTAACCAGAAACTCTCGTTCAAGTACCCATAAAACCTAGAAAGGGTTGGGATTTGTTATAACCTTCCAAAATTACCCAAAATTGTGTGAGCTCCCTCTTCAGCTGGGTAATCCATACTTCCTGAGAAACGACTGCCAAATCCCTCAAAAAGTAGCTGATAACTCATTCAAGAATCATCCTTATGTTCCCCTTGTAAATCCTCATACCCAAATTTGGTTCGAGCCCCCAAAACCAAGGTTCTCCTCTAATTATTGTGTAGGCCCAGTCAAAACCTCTTTTGCGCTAGCCCAGAAAGAAGAAATTTGGCCTGTATGTAGTCCAATCATCCTACCCCTAAAACCACTCTAAAAACGCTACTAAGTTCCAATATAATGTGCTTTTAAATCCTCGGAACCAACGCTGACATGAAGCTCACTCCTCTTAGATGTGCGTGGTCCTTTACTGCACCTAGATATCTACTCAACAATTCAAATCTCCTGTGAAATCCCTCTAGAGCAACTCCAAGAATGAAAAAAATGCTCCCCTAGGGTGGCACTCGAAGTCCACCGAAGTAGGAGTTGAGATCTCCCATCAAAAATCTCTTGTGCTGAACAACACTCTATTGACCAAGCTAAACAACTCGAGCAAACAATAGTTCAGATACCAAATTAGCAATAGTCCCAAAAATGAGTGCTCCACCTTCCATTTATAATTTATGCTCCTTCTCATTCCTTGTGGGCTCCACCCAATGGATTTCATTTTTCTTCCTCCTCTATCCAAGTCGAGCTCTCCAAGGGGTGCGTATTCCCTCATGGAGTGGCCCCCACCTTCCACTAGCTACATGATTTTCCCTTTCTCTAAGGTGGTCCCTTTCTTTACCCAAAAATTAAATATTATTTTGATTTATCCACTTTCCTAAGTTTTAATGCCAAAATATCTCCCAATTTCCAAAATTGAAAAATTGAAAATTATTCTTAACAAAATTAATTAATTGGGGATATTACATCCTCTGAGGACACTGAGTACTGTAGTGACTGAATTCACCACACCTGAAGCATTTGATATTCGACATATACTCTTTCTTCTTTTCTCCTCCTTGTGAGCCTTGTCCTTGACTGGGACCTTTCTTTGCCTTTCCATTTGATGCAAGGGCTACATTCTCCTCTTCCTTCATGATTTTTGGTCCTTTTCTACTGATACCACTAAGATTACTCCCGATTAGAGTTAGTATCATCTCCTCCTACGTAAATTTTTCCCACAATCGATCCTAACCTGGTAATAGATCTTGCCCAGTGATACCTTGAATGAAGTAACCCAATTATTTGGTGAAACCATTGATGGCTATATGCACCAACTCATTATCTGGAGGTGTCTCTACAACTGCGGCAAGCTCATTCTAGACATCCTGAATCCTGGTGAAGATTGGAGTAACCCCTTCACCCTTTTGCATCCTGGTGGTCCTCAGATTCTCTGTCAAGAACATCTTCTAATTCTCGAAAGGATTTTGGTAAAGCGATGTGAGAGTATCTCACATTTATTTGGTCTTATTCTTGGTTGTTATATGTGAGACAACATGATATCAAACTCCATTGAGAATAAACCTCTTCACCTTGGCCATATCCTTATTGTAATTTGATAGTTGATCAACATCTGTAGGTACAACAACAAATATATATGTGTACATCTTCAAACCATGCTCATCTAGAAGGAAAGTTATTCTAGCTTTCCAAATACAATAGTTGGACGCCCCATCTAACCTATCCTAATCTTTGAGCCCTATTGAATCCATTTTCTACAAAACTCACAACTCATAAATAAACAAGCATCTCCTCCTTTCCTTGCTAGGGTGATTTTTCTTCTATATGCACTTCCTCTTGGAAATGCACATATCTTCTCTGTTGCTACCCTCTACTACTAGAAAAATTCAGATTTTCTCCAATGGCTTGGATTTGGAAACCCTCTAAGAAAAATCCCTTTTGTGTGATTTCCTCTTCCACTTGCAACTGATTCTACTACTGCAAAATGCTTCTAATCAATTACGCCCACTGTTATCACTCCGCCAGATTCCCAAGGCTATGGAAGGAATCCCAACAGAGGTAACCACAAACCAAGCTTTTGACTTGATATCTAGCCCTCTCAAGCCAGAGAGGGATCTCTGCAAAAGGGTCACAACCAGGAGGGATGGAGAAATTAGTTTTTTTAGGCTAGATATAGAGTGCAGGGGTTGTTTTGAATTTATTTGGTTGGGGAAATCACTCGATGAAGGAATTAGGTCAAGGAAATATAGGTCATGGAAAATCAGTTAGGGTTGCATGGATTGATGGGGAAAGGTAGGTATAATGATTATCACTTGAAGATAATTGTTATGGAATGGTGTTGAAGCTGTAAGAAGGATAAGAAAAGCATAGGAGATGTATTTTTCTCAGACATAAGAAAATGAACAAAATATGATTAGTTACCCAAAAAAGAGCATGTGCAAAAATGTATTCTGAATTTCTAACTTGTAAAATATCATAACATAGAAATTAAAGTGAACATGAAAAAATACTTTAAAACCTATGATACTGAATAATAAATAATGATATACATTCAATGCCACAAGTATCCCATAAAAGTAGCTGCAACTCCTCTTTATTAGCTGGCCAAAATGAGTACAAAGTTTCCTTGAACAACTAGCAAACATCAAACTGATTCCAACCCTTGTCTATTCTAAAGAAAGGGACTAAATAGACATGCAAAAAACATTCACTCATCCTCAGGGGTCTAATCCGCGAGGTGAGAAAGATATTACACAAAAATCTGAACTGATAGCTAAAGTATAGGATGGTCTATGTGACTCATTCCTAACTTAAGTGAACTGATTCATTACACCACATTTGATTGATTTACCTAATGTATTTAACCTAGGTAACTTAGCCAAATCATATTTACATTTACCATGCTCGATTACATAAGTGAAATCATGATTTTCAAGACAAAAGTCAAAATTTACAGTGAAATTTCAAAATATCAGCAAACTTTCAAATGTGCGGCGCCAGAAGGAAATACACAGCGCATCTTCTAGGCTAATTTTGACTGGGTTGCAGGTGTCTGAATTGGCTCCAAGATAGCTTGTTGGAAAGCCCTTCAAATCTAGTTTCCAAATCATCCCTCATATTTCAAAATGAAGCCCATTTTCCCTGTAAAAAACTTGTTTTCCTAATACTGTTAAATGCGCAGCGCCAAGGACAAAAATGAGGCAGAAACATGGTTTTTTGTCCTTTTCCCTGACCAATTTGCTTCCAAATTCTTATAAAATGTATAGGGTGCATGTATTCATCATTTTTAATCCAATGGTGGTGACCATTTTCTCATTGGATTCCCCAAAAAAGAGCGCAGTACCCCAGGTGCTGCGCGTTTGACATTTATGATGTGCTAAAGATATCTCTAAAAACACAGAAATTCAAAAACTTGCAAAATTTGCCCAAAACTTGTCAAAATTGGTGGGAAGATTTCTGATCATGTGTTTGAGGCATGGAGTGTTACCTCAACAAGTATATCTAGCCTTCTTTTGTCCTCTTGCTTGGTCAAGGCTTCAATTTTTTCATGGGCTCTTTTGAGCTTGGCCCTTACAAATTTGTTCCTCTTGGCATAGTGCTTTGCCATCCTTCTTTGAATATCATTATCCTTTTGAGCCTTGGCCAACAGATTCTATAAGTTCTGGTTGTTTCTATCAATCCATGTTTCCCTGTTCTCATTGATTTCTAGGGCAAGCTATTCATTTAGGCTTAGCTGGTCAACTAGCTCAACTTCCCTTTGTCTCTTTAGGGATAGAGCTCTTTTTAGCCCTCTAGTCCTAGGTCTCTGTCTTAGAGGCTGGTCCTCCTCATCATAAATTTCACCATACTTCTCTAGTGTCTCATAAAGGCTTTAGCCTTCTCTACCTCTCTTTGTGCTTTGAAGCATTTCATTTCATCAATAAAGTGTTTGGTCTTCAACTGTTGTTTCTCTTACTCAAGAAAGGTAGTGACAAACTTGGACCTGTCAAGATTATCTTGGAGCTCTCTAATATTGGTTTCCTTCTCTTGGATGATTAAGGAAGGATCATCATCATCAATTATGTCCAAGTTTGAAATTTCAAAATCTGCCTCTTTCTCATGGAGGCCTTTCTCTTCTTGTATGTCCACCTCTGCCATTTTTTCCTTGCCTTTGTGTACCTGCTTTGTTTGTGAAGAAGGCAGGGCCCCTCCCACAATCTGTGGGGAAAACACCTTCCTGTAGAAATTTGAATAACTGTTAAATTATTCACCGAGATTATCCTGATCACACACTATTTGAGCTTCATGCATAATACATAACCTCTTCTACTATTGATCATCAATTTGTGGAAATTAGAAACAATCGCATGCGCACATTAAAACCATAAAAAATCACACATATAAACACAATATTTATGGGAAAGCTTAAAGCTGAAAACCCCCAACTATCTGTATATTATAATGATAGAGATCATGTAACAATCATTGTACAAACTCCTCACAAGCTCTCAGTACAATCTCCAATTGTTACACACTACACAAGCTCAGATCATACAAAACACTTGCTCCAATCTGCTCCACCTGTTAGCCAGCCTCTACTACGCAATCCAATATGGATAATCATGAGATCAAGGTTCAAATCCCACCAGTATGTACTGCGCAATCCTCATTGGCTTCTCAATCAATGTGTGTGCAAATCTCATGCACCAGTATAGTCACAACTGATAGTCACACTGCTCTTTCACCTACCTCTTCACTGGTCTCCACTGAAAATGTCCATGCACTAAAGTTAACTGATGTATTCTTTAGTTGATTTATGAGTTAATAATTAGTGAATTAATTAATAATTAATTCACACCACTCTCACTAATTGTATCAATCAGTTAGACTAGATACAACTAGCTCAACTAAGTTAAATTGAACACAACTCCATTAATTGTCTCATCAACTCCACCAAACTCTGTCGCATGAGTTCTAACTGAATTCAACCATGCAATAGCTCCAATAAACCCTAGGAATAGCGTAATTCCTTCTGTCAGCTGCATGTGCCACATCTGTGACTCGAACTGAAGTACTCCAAGAGGATAAGATAATGTTTAGAGTCCAAATATTATTAAGAGCTAATAATATTCGACATATCTATTTTTAGACTGGCAATCTAAAAATAGATTCCGCCCAATATGTCTAAAAATAGAAGTCCATCTATTTTTTCCAACTTGACCAACCATCCACAAATAGCATCCTGCAACTCATATAACATGATCCATATGTCTAAAAATAGACATAGTCTAAAAATAGACTTTGCGCCAAAAATAGCCTGCGGGCCCACTTAGTGAAGGCGACTCCTTTCCACTAAGATCCTCATCTTGTTGCAATCTCAACACTCCCTCTCAACAAGATAAGGATTATCTACAACCCCTATCCTGCCCCTGTGGTATTCAAATTTGCTCCTGGTGAGCAGCTTCGTCAAGATATCAACATCCTGATCCTCCATAGGAATGTATGAAAGTAACATGATTCTCCGCTACACACAATCTATGATATGATGATATCGGATGCCAATGTGTTTAGATATATCATGAAATACTGGATTAACCGAGAGTTTGATGCAACTCTGATTATCACAATAAATCACAATAGGCTCTAAGTGTGAATCGAACAACCCGACCAGGATCTTCCTCATCCATATAGCCTCGCATGCAGCCAAACTCGCTGCCATATACTCGGCCTCTGCTGAACTGAGTGCCACGGATCTCTGCTTCCTGCTGTACCAAGAAACTGCTGTCTGTCCGTTGGGCTCCCTGCCCAATCTGCATCCGTGAAGCCACACAACTTCACCTCATCCGACTGTCTGTACCACAATCCATATCCCGATGTGCCTATGAGATATCTCACTACATGCTTGCCTGCCTCCCAGAAGAGCTTGGTTGGCTTAACCATAACTTGTGAAAGCTGGTGAACTGCATAGCATATATCGGGTCGTGTATTGACCAGATACATAAGCGACCCCATCAACTGTCGATAAACAGTGGCGTCCACTACCTCCGCTGAATTAGCATCCTCCTTCCTCCAACCACCAGGAAGAAGAGTATCACTGTGTTGCAGCCATGCATGTCGAACTTCTTCAAACATCTCCCCGGCATACTACTCTAGAAGAATGGCTCCACTGATCGCGCCGGCCAAATTTCCAATCCCAGGAAATAATGAAGGAGGCCCAAGTCCTTCATCTCAAACTCTTTTGCAAGATCCTCCTTGCATGAGAGTATCAACAGCTCATCACCTGTCAAAATAAAATCATCTACATAAGGTACAATGATCAACAACTTACCCTCCACCACAATCTGGTATAGGTTAGGATCCGCCTCACTCTTGGAGAATCCAAGTCCGGTGAAATAACTGTCTATCCATGTGTACCGAGCACGAGGTGCTTGTTTCAACCCATACAATGCTCTCTTGAGCCTGCACACATGCGACTCGCTGCTGAAGATCTCAAAACCTTCGGGCTGCTCTATGTACACCTCCTCCTCAATCACTCCATTGAGAAGCGCAGTCTTCACATCCATCTAATGAATGTGCCACCCCATCTGTGCTGAGAGAGCAAGAATCATCCATATGGAAGAATACCTTGCGACAGGTGCAAAGGTCTCCTCATAATCGATCCCCTCTATCTATGAAAAGCCTCGGGCAAAAAATCTTGCCTTGTACTTCTCCACACTCCCGTCAGCTGCCTGCTTCACTTTGTAGATCCATATCGAATCCACCACTGATTTCCCCTCCGGCCTCGGGACAATATCCCATGCACTGTTTCTGACAATCGAATCATACTCTTCCACCATGGCATATACCCATGCGGGGTCCTCCACAGCTTCCTCGAAAGAGGATGGCTCTGTCACGATACACTTGCTCATAAGAGCCATGTATCCAGTATGCCGGTCAGGTGACTGTCTCTGTCTGCGCTGTGATGTAGGTGCTCCCACATTCTTTCTTCGCATCTTCGAGCTTACCGCTCACCTTCTCGTAGTGCGATTCCACCGATGGTTGGCGCTGCATGAGTGGTCTTTTCCACTCCATGAACCTCATCTTGTGGCTGATCCACATCCTGAGACTCATCCTTAGGAACTAATAGCTCCTCATCTGCATGCAAGTGTGGCTCCCTCTCAAGCGAACACTTCATGGCTTTCTCCTCCTGAAATTTGATATCCCGTCGCACAACAATCTTGCGACTATCTGGAAAATACACACGATAGTTGTGGGGCGTATCAGTGTACCCCACAAATATCCCAACCTCTACGGTCGGCTCCAGCTTCTTCCTGGCATCCTTCGTCACATGAATGTAAACAGGTGAACCAAAAATCCTCAAATGGGAAATATCAGGCTTCTTACCAGAAAACGCCTCCTCGGGTGTACTCATGCCAAGTATCCTGTGAGGACAACGATTTTGCACATATACTGCAGTATTGCATGCCTCCACCCATAAGTGAATGGGTAGGCCCTGATCATGCAACATCGCTCGTGCAACACCCACGATCGTTTTGTTCTTCTGCTCAGCAACCCCGTTCTGCTGTGGGTTATGAGGTGCTATGAGCTCTCTTCAAATTCCTTCTGCGCTACAAAAGTCCTTGAATTCACCAGAGATGAATTCACCACCATTGTCGCTCCTAAGAGCCTTCACCTGCTCCCCCGATTCTTTCTCAACCAGTGCCTTGAACTCACAGAACTTTGAGTATGTCTCGCTCTTCTTCTGCATGAAGAAGATCCAGCACTTACGAGAAAAATCATCAACAAACATCACATAGTACCTGTGCTTTGCTGTCGAAGCTACTGCAAAAGGTCCACACACGTTTGTGTGAATTCTCTCAAGGATCGTCATGCAGTGTCTATCCTTCTCGGTGAAAGGTGTTCTCACAAATTTTCCATAAAATATCCTCGGGGACCATCTCGACCGTACAAGAGTGCTTTTAGAAGCCTGTGAGAAATCGCCGCAAGATTTTCAAAGCTCCACAGTGAAGGTGCTATAGTACTAACTTTTGCAATAATAACCGCCATCATCTCCGTCACCACCGCTCTTTGCTCGCTATTGCTGCGCAGCCATCTACCTGCAATTGATAAAGGTTCTTAACTCGAACCCCTATCCTCTAGGTCTCACCAGTTGCCTTACTGCGCAGGAAAGCCTTTCCCTCGCTAAAGAAAACATCATATCCCTTGTCTTCTAACATCGCCACAAAGATAAGATTCTTCTTCAATCCTGGAACATGCATCACTTCCTTCAATCTGAAGGTTTTACCAGAATCCCTCTCAAAGGAAATGGTACCGATACCGGTCGCACTGTATCTACCATCATCGCCCATCTCGATGTGCACTCCAAGATCTTTCTCATCCAGATTAGTAAACAAATCTCGATCTCCTGTCATGTGAAAAGACGCACCACTGTCCAAAAACCATACTGATCCCGCCACACTTGAGACCAAGCATGCGATCAGCGAAAAATCCAGCTCAAACTGCGAGGCTAAGGCCTCTCCAGCTGCATATCCAACAGCCTGCTTATTTTTCTTCTTCTACGGACAATTTGTGGCATAATGTCCGTGTTGGTGACAATGAAAGCACTTCACCTTGGACATGTCCTGCTTCTTGCCTTTCGCACCGGAATGAGAAGCTTTCTTACTCTTCCCTTTCTTTTCTCTGGCAGCCAAAGCACAATTCTCTTCATCGGAGTTCTTTGATGATGATCCGTCCCTGGTACTTCGCCTTATCTCCTCTTGCACAAGATCCGACCAAAGTCGCTCCCATCCTAGCAATTTCTCCCGACCATTGACAGAGTCCTGATAGGAGTGCCAACTCTTCGGAAGCCTAAGGGGAGCCAAGCTCACCAAGTCCTCATCATCTACAGTCACCCCCACACTTCCCAACTCATCCCTGCATTGGATGAACTTCGTGAGGTACTTGGGCATACTGTCGCCTTTCTCCATCTTTATGTTCCTATTGTCTCTGAGCGCCAACTTCCTCCGGTCGCTTCTTGCTTTGGAACAACTGCCAAGGTCAACAACAAGAATGAGAAGCCTTACCATGGCATGGACACTATGATCCTTCACGCCCTCCAACAGAATCCTTCGACACTTTGCTGTCTTCTTTTGCCAAGCCTCAACTAAGGCAGCATCGCTAGAAGTAGGCTTTGGAACTTCAGCATCTATGAACTCCTTCAGCCCATTGTCATCTAACACCACCTCCATCCTGTCCTTCCATGCAATATAATTCGAGCTGCCCTCAAGGGCATACTCCAATCGCAATCCGTTGAAATACATCTCAACTTCGACACCAAGAAAACACTGCTGCAAATTCGAATTCCACCAGCACAAAACTCAACCGCTTCAATGTTCTGCAATTGCTCCGATGATCAATACTGCTCCGATACCATGTAGAAATTTGAATAATTGTTAAATTATTCACCGAGATTATCCTGATCACACACTATTTGAGCTTCATGCATAATACATAACCTCTTCTACTATTGATCATCAATTTGCGGAATTAAAAACAATCGCATGTGCACATTAAAACCATAAACAATCACACATATAAACACAGTATTTATGGGAAAGCTTAAAGCTAAAAACCCCCAACTATTTGTATATTATAATGATAGAGATCATGTAACGATCATAGTACAAACTCCTCACAAGCTCTCAGCACTATCTCCAATTGTTACACACTACACAAGCTCAGATCATACAAGACACTTGCTCCAATCTGCTCCACTTGTTAGCAAGCCTCTACTACACAATCCAATATGGATAATCATGAGATCAAGGTTCAAATCCCACCAGTATGTACTGTGCAATCCTCATTGGCTTCTCAATCAATTTGTGTGCAAATATCATGCACCAGTATAGTCACAACTGATAGTCACACTACTTTTTCACCTACCTCTTCACTGGTCTCCACTGAAACTGTCCATGCACTGAAGTTAACTGATGTATTATTTAGTTGATTTATGAGTTAATAATTAGTGAATTAATTAATAATTAATTCACACCACTCTCACTAATTGTATCAATCAGTTAGACTAGATACAACTAGCTCAACTAAGTTAAACTGAACACAACTCCATTAACTATCTCATCAACTCCACCAAACTCTGTCACATGAGTTCTAACTGAAGTCAACCATACAATAGCTCCACTAAACCCCAGGAATACCTTAATTCCTTCTGTCAGCTACATGTGCCACATCCAGGCATCAAATTGAAGTGCTCCAAGAGGATAAGATAATGTTTAGAGTCCAAATCTTATTAAGAGCTAATAATATTCGACATATCTATTTTTAGACTAGCAATCTAAAAATAGATTCCGCCCAGTATGTATAAAAATAGAAGTCCATCTATTTTTTTCGACTTGACCAACCATCCACAAATAGCATCTTGCAACTCATAGAACATGATCCATATGTCTAAAAATAGACTTTGCGTCAAAAATACCCTGCGGGCCCACTTAGTGAAGGCGACTCCTTTCCACTAAGCTCCTCATCTTGTTGCAATCTCAACACTTCCTATGAAATCTCTGATAGGTATGTGAAAATGTGCCCAAATCAGCCTTCTCAGGCTTGTTAATTTGATCTTTGCTAGGTGACTCAGTCTCAATGTGATATGGAGATGATGGTGGTGAGGTGGGTGAAGGAGACTGATCTGGTGATGATGTATGAACTGTAAGCTAAGATGGAGGAATGGATGTGGAAGGATGAGATGATGAAGATGGATCTTGGCCATGCTGAATAGGTGGGACAGTGAAAATATCATTGGATATGAAGGTCTCCCATGCAATGTTTAACTGATCAAGGTGATGGAGGACCATAATCTTGATGAGGGAGTGGTGAAAGACACTTTGCAATTGATGATCATAATATATATTTTGTGAAATAAATACCATATTGTCAATGCTCTAGTAGATATAGTAAGATATATTGATAATTTTGACTCTTGTGAAGTGCATGAGTAGCCAAGCATGGTAGGAGTAGAGTCTAGAAAACCTACCCTCACAAGTAAAGTACCTCATAATGATTTTCATCATGGGGACATATCTATCCAGGAGGTAAGAGAAAGGAAAAATCCTCTTTCTCTCATTCTTTTACCTTGGTTTAATATATGGTTCATAATAGAAATGATTCAATTATGCTTGTTTAACCAATTTTTCCCCAATATTTGGGATCCCAGTAGCAGCTGATATGATGGCAGGGGACACAGTGAAAGTGACACAAGCAAGGGTTATCTGGTTGTCAAGGAGGTTGGAAATGAATAATCTGGAGAACATAGGATGGTATTGAACCCTTTGTACTTTCTCACAGAACTCAAAACAACCTACATGCTTAAATAATGTCACAATGATGGGAGATGCCATGGTTTCTCTGGTATTTTCTAGCTCATGTCAAATGATTTTTCCTCCTTTTTTAGCTGGCCTTCTCTCCTCTCTTTCTTCCTTCTCACTATGACTTCTATTCTCTTCTTCTGCCATGATATATTTGGTGTGAAAACCCTAAGAAGATGATGGAATGGAATATGAGTGTAAGGAGTGTGGGTTGGTGTGAGGAAATTTGAGGAGATGGGAATAAGGATTTGTGATATGAGGCAGGTGACAAGGGGTAGTGATGATGAGGGGTTTTAGAATAGGGGATTTAATTTTAGGTAGGGTGTAGGGAGCCTAGGCAAATGAAAACCTAGGGATTAGGGTTTTGAAGGAGATGAAAGTTTAGGAAAGGAAATAGTTATGTAGGAGTTATGGGAAAGGGTAGAATGAAATGGGGGAAGGGTTATGAAGGTTTAGGGAGTGAAATTTAAGTGTTGATTAGGTTTTAAGGAAAACTAGGGTTTATTAGAAGAAAACACCAAATTTATTTTAAGCCAACTTACACATCCAAAATGACATTTGATGAAGAGGAGTGAATCAAATGCCACTTAATAGCTTGTTTTGAAGCATGAAGAATCATTGTTGAAGGATTGGAGGTGAATTTTTGAAGTTTAGAGGCCCTCCTGGCAAGTTTCGAAGAAAACGGGCAAAAGCGCAGTGCCCTGGTCAAACACGCCATCCTCTTGAAAGGCGCGCAACACCTTTAGAAAACGTGCAACGCTAGTGTAGAACGCGCCCTTTTGCCCCTGTTTTTCATAATTTCACCTAAAAAATCGAAAATTTCTCCTTTGCTGAGTATGCTTGAGGGTGTAGGAAGCAAATGAAATTTGAATTTATGTCTTTGAGGGCTTTTATACTTGAATGGATTTGGTTTATGCTTTGAAAACCCACTTTTGTAATGTTTCATTTCACTTTTCAAATCTTCAAACTAATGCTCTTTGAATTCTGAATTTTTGTTTTGCAGATTGATTAGTTGCTAGAGTTTTTCATTTCTCGCCTTTAGTTTGGCATGAGTATTTTGAGTTGGCAGCTAGGGAGTGAAGATATTACATATAGAAAACATAAAATTACATATGAAATTAAAAATAAATTACATCTTTGTTTTCATATAGAAATGACATTTTGATATGAAAGTCATATAAAATCAAAATTACAAATTTAAAAATATAATATTTACATGTTGATGATCTTTTGCAGGTGAAAATAGAATGTTATTGATTCACTCTCACATCTTTGCTGACTTTATTAAGATGAAATGGTGCATTTTTGGACCTTGAACAATAAAACCCTAATGACCTAATGGGACCTTGAATGACCTGACTTCCATGGTTGACTTTAACTGAGATATGACATGATGATATGAGATTTTCATAGGTTTTTATGCTCAACAAGACATGAAGGTGAGCCAACAAATGATAATTTGTGAGGGGGAGTGAGATTTTATTGAGTAGTGCTACCATCAGTGAAACAATTTTTAGCATGACCTAATGGAATGATATAAAAATTTTAGAGTGAGACACCTAAAATGAGAATGAAAGGAGTGATATTGATCACTGATGGCAGAATGCATATTCTGACACTAACACCCACATCAAAAATATGCTCTGTGAAAATATTGATCTGCTCACCTACTGCATGTTGGAATTTCTCCTAGGAAATTCAAAATTTTCATGCAACCCGCCACTATAAAATTGAGCCCTTTTCCCAGCAACTCGAACTACTTTTTTGGCTTTGTGAAAATTTGGAAATCGAATTGCCAAACTTCTTCTGAATCTGGATGATTTCTTCCTTCCGCCTCTAAGCTTATACTCTAATCAACTCTGCTTTGATACCATGTGAAATTTTCCTTAAATTGCAGCAACTGGAATTAATTCTTCTAACTCATAAAAATATGCAGTTTATTCTGTTACTACAAAATTATGAATTAATCACACTCTATTCTTCTCAAATAAAAATGTTGCACAAATAAATTGGAAACTGAGAAAATTCTAGCACACAATAAAATTTGATAGTTAGTTTTGGACATATGTCCCAAGAAAAACCCAATGTGGGAAAATTGGTGCAACATATGATGGTTTTATTATTATTCTTCAGTAGCAAAAATTCTGAGTACAAATTGGATGTCAAACTAGCAATCCTCTCCTAAGATAAATAATGGAAAAATAACTAAGGGAAATTTACCCCTCTCCACAAGAAATCTTGCAACAATATGCTCACTGCAACTAGCCATGGAATACCCTTGTGCAAGCCTCTTCATATACCCTCACACGCACTCCTCGTAACTGCTCTTGAATCATACATATAGCCTATCGTTTCATCTGGAAGTGTTTCTCCCGCCCTTTGGAAAATGTTCTCGACCTTCGGAATCTGAAACAACCTATTTCTCAGCTGAATTGAATTTCCAACTTGAGGCTCCTATGCAGGCCCTGCACAAACTCCTGTGGAAAAAATTCAGCCTCCTCTCCTAACTCTTCCGGAACTGGAAATATCCTCCGTAACTCTGTTACTAATCTCCCTCTCGATCCTACTTCCTTTTGGCTCGAACTCTTCTCCTTGCTCAACCTATACAATTGAGTAGCTTGATCTACCAAGTAAACTCGCTTTCCAAGTGTTTCCAACTCTAGGCCCATCGATTTCCTCTTATGGTATCTCGTTGGCTCAACAACGGGTATGATTAAATCCTAATCGACAACTAAGATCATCTCTGGGTTTATCCATGTGATTTTCTAGAGAAATCTCACCTTTCTCAATTAATTAGTTTTAATTAATAATTTTTCCTAAGTTAAACTTATGAAAAATTTAAATATTGACAAATTAACTTAATTGAGCCATCTCTAGGTGTTTTCTCTTGAATTTGTTTTTGGGTTTTGGAGCTCTTGTGTTTCTAAGCCTCTCTGACCAAAGTCGAGACTAGAAAACCTTTCCAATGCTACAAAATTAACACCAATCCCCCTCTATTTAGGCCCAACACCTCCTAAAATGTTAAGGGAGGAGTTCTTAAATATCCCCCAACAACTCCAGTTTATGTCAAGTGCCTTGTATGGAGGCAATGGGATGGAGATTTTATTGAATTTTTTTGTTATATTACATAAAAAAATGCTAAAATCAGAGCATATTTATACAAAAAATATTAGCGGCCACTTCAAAGATATAGAATGTAACCTATGGATTTTGGTATATTGGAGATGTCGTAACAAAATATGTGATTTTCTATAAATTCCAAAGTATGTGTAATATCCCTAAGGAAAATTAACAGTGATAAACAAAGAATGCATAGTAAAAACACCCACAAAAATTTCACATAATTTAAATACGAGGAAATACACCAAAAACTGCACTGAATTGAGCCATTTTATTCTAAATAAATGGGGTACAATAGAAGCTCAGAATGTATGCTCCTGGCCTTTCCCAAGGCAAGCTAGCAAAGCCCAAGTGATGAAATCAACTGCTCCAACTGCTAGGTAGTTTCCCCCACAATAGCTGTGCATTGGCCCTTCATAAAATACACTGTCAGCTGCAAGGAATTGCTGATTTGACCCTATTCCAATGCTCAAATTAAATTAATCCTGGACTCTTCTCCAATAACTCACCAAAACCCAGAAAGGTTTTGGCCTACTTTTGACACCCAAAATTGACCCTAATTTTAGCGTACTGCCTAAATGACTAGGAATTTCGGCCCACTTGAAGAATTAATTGTTTCAGCCCTTCAGAAAACTCCCCAAATCCCTAGCTCAAATATGCTCCCAATGATCACCTCCCTAGCTCCCACGTGTGCCTAGAAAAGCATCCTATGCAAGTCCACATAGTCACCCAGATGGCTACTTTGCTCCAGCAAAATGCCTCCCATATTCGACTAATCTTGCAAATAGTGTGGAAAGACTCCCTGTAAAACCTCAACCAAACTTCTGCTCTATGCTGGCCTCTCCAAGAAATTCATATTCCTCAACTACACCCTGGAAACTGCCATGAAACCCCCAAGAAATTGCCTGAAACTGATGCTGAAAAGGCTCAAAGGGAAATCAGTCTCCCTCCTTTGGTTGGCACTCGAAGTAAACTGAAGCAATGGATGAGAAAATAGCGTCATAATTTTGGTTGCAAACTCGACTAAACAACTCAAGCGTGCTAGGTGCAAGTAATGTTAAATTTTCAAAAGGCTGCTATATCTTCCATCCTTCTCCTATTTGTAATTTCTCCTTGTATCCTCTTGTGGGTCCCTCCATCTAATATTTCTACCCCCTCACCTTATAAATTTGAATTTTCTCCAAGGGGGTGCATATCTCGCGAGGGGGTGACCCCGACGTTCCAATAACCAAGTGATATCGACCCCCATCTCTTAAGTATTATCTCTAAAATTTCATGGGTCCCCCATAATAGCAAAAAATATAAAAATGATTAATATTCTCTAGCAAAATTAATTTTAGGAGGGGACATGACAGTTCTCCCCTCCCAAATGTTTCTTATCCCCAAGAAACTACAATTTCGGATGTTGAAGTATGTGCTCACCCTCCCAAGTAACATCCTCATGCGATAAGTTCCTCCAGCATACTAGATATTCCTTGATAGTTCCGCTCCTTGACCTCCTCTCTCTAGTTTCCAAGATGACCTCTGGCTCCAGGACTAAGTGTCCCTCATCATCAAGTGGGGGAATTATGTAGAATTTGTCACATGTTGTCCCAACACCTTATTGAGGCATGAGACGTGGAAAGCATTATGGAACTTGCTTCGGGTTGTAAGCTCTAACTGGTAAGCCACCTCTCCAATCCTCCAGGTCACCCTGTAAGGCCCATAAAAGCATGGTTGTATATTTTCAGCCCCCTTTTGTTTTAATGTTGGCTTCCTGTATGGTTGGAGGCATAAAAATACTAAGTCTCCCACCTCAAAGTGCTTCTCAACCTTGTGTCTGTCCACATATATATTCTGTTGATTTTGGGCAGTTTGCAAGTTTTCTTTGAGAGCCTTAAGTATTTTTTGGCTCTCCTGAATCTAATATTTGGCCCTTGTGGGCCCGCTGTCTCCAAAAACAAGGCTAGTAAAAGATAAAGTATTATACCCATATAAAGCATGAAAAAATGACATACCAATGGACATGTGGTAGGTGGTGTTGTAACAGTACTCCCCCAAGTGTAACCACCTCATCCAAGCCCATTGTTGCCATGTCATGTAGTTCTGCAGGTACCCCTCTAACCACTTGTTGATGATCTCATTTTTCTCGTCCGTCTGAGGGTGGTGTGTGAAAATTCCTAAATCTGGAATCCTGTTGTAGCAACTGGAAAATATTCACCTAATTGTTAATTTTAACTTAACAATTTATTTGTAGTTTTCTACGGAAAACACTAACTACATCACACTGTGACCTACACAAATAAAAAATACTGTGGAAACAAATATACAATGTATGAAAGAAATAAGCACACGATGGACACCGTTATTTTTGGACAAATTTCCCGAGAAAAACCCAATGCGGGAAAACCAGTGCAACAATGGAGGGTTTGTATTATGTTGTAGCCGCTACAACACCCTCCAAAATTTAATCCCCTTTTGAAATTTTAGAGCCCCTGACCGCTTTGATGAAGGTAAGTCCATTTCACCCTCATCCATGAACCTTGAGAAAGTCCCTTTCAAGAAATTGTCTTCAAATCTAAATTCATGACCTGTTTTCTTTGAGCTAGTCGCAAGATCACAAAGTCACAATCCTAATCAAAATTATACATTTGCGACTAAGAGACCTTGCGACCTCTAGGTCGAGAGGTTGCAAGGTCGCAAGGTCTATGAAAAATGCACATTTCTGACTATACGACCTAGCGATATTGCGACCCCTAGGTTGTGAGGTCGCATCCTTGCTAAAAAATTAACATTTGCGACTGAGCTACCTAGTGACCCCCAGGTCACGAGGTCGCAAGGTCGCATCCTTACTCGACTGACTCTGATTTGCGACTTAGCGACCTGCATTAAATGACCACACGTGTGACCCCTTTATAAATAAAAGGGTCACGTAGGTCGCATTTGACCTGCGCAATGGAGAAAACAAGACGTTTGACAAGCCAACTGGAGCGCGTTTTTTCCCGGGTAATTTGCCTAATCCTCCTGCTGTTTCATATTTTGTTTAGATGTTGCCTTACTTGCCCCATACCCTAGCCTATTAATTTCCCTTGGCCCCATTTCTTTGCAACCTAAATCCTCACCATCTCTCCAGCTAGGGTTTTCAGCTCAGCTATGCTAAATCCTCTTTGCCTCCTCTTTTGAGGCTTTCCTTGCCTCAGTCTGCTACATACACCCCTTCCTGGGTTTCTGAGAGGGCCCTCAACTCTAATTTACCCATCTCCCTTGGAGTTTTTTCCCTTCTTCCAACTTATTCCCCGTGAGTCGCGATCACTTGAATTTCTCTCAGAAAGGCCTAATGCGACCCTGCGACCCTGCGACCCCGCGACCTTGCGACTTGGTCGCTAATTCGTAAGGTCACAGATCATCGAATGATGACATTTTGTTTAGATGTTTCCCTACTTGCCCCATACCCTAGCCTATTAATTTCCCTTGGCCCCATTTCTTTGCAACCTAAATCCTCACCATCTCTCCAGCTAGGGTTTTCAGCTCAGCTATGCTAAATCCTCTTTGCCTCCTCTTTTGAGGCTTTCCTTGCCTCAGTCTGCTACATACACCCCTTCCTGGGTTTCTGAGAGGGCCCTCAACTCTAATTTACCCATCTCCCTTGGAGTTTTTTCCCTTCTTCCAACTTATTCCCCGTGAGTCGCGATCACTTGAATTTCTCTCAGAAAGGCCTAATGCGACCCTGCGACCCTGCGACCCCGCGACCTTGCGACTTGGTCGCTAATTCGTAAGGTCACAGATCATCGAATGATGACACGAATCATGACCTTGCAACCTGATTGCAGGTCGCCAAGTCACAGTTTTAGATCTTTCATGCAGGCGCGACCTCACGAACGTGCGACCTGGTCGCTAGGTCGCCAAGTCGCAAAACCTCCCTAATCCTACAAATAGTGACCGGAAAGGGTTGCAACGACGTAACTTGAGCAGTCAAATCATTTAGAGGTCTAGTCAATCCCATCATATTTTGTTATCATGCCATCTGTCTTATCGTGGGATTGTTTTTTGAACATGCCAGGGGATATTGAAGCCAAGCTCGAGTGTGTTTCCATCGCTTCAGCCTCAAGCGATATGGGGCCTCCAACAGTTCAGAAGAGAAATAAAAGCTCCGAGATAGAGATATCAGGAGATGGCATGCCTCCTCCACCACCCCCTATCTATGGAGACACCGCCCGTGTCTTTGGAAAAGGAGTCTTATATGTACAAGCAGGCTATGGAAATAGTAACCCAGGTAGCCAACTGGTTTCCCATTATAGAGAGTACCTTTATCAGGGTCTTTGGATAATTTAAGGCGCCTCATGCACTACCCAAGTATGTCACTGATAAACTGCTGCTACTAGAGGTGTGCTACCAAATGTCGAGTGGGTTCTCCAAGGTCCTCAGTAAAGGAAAAAAGAAGCCATGGTATAACCTCCCGCTTACTAATGGTGCCTACACTATTAAGGATTTCAAAGAGGTAGAATCAGAGGTGGAGGAAATCAAAGGTTTTCATTTCATAACCCTTGCCCATAGATCATATGATCCTGAAAGGATCGTCCCTACACACTGCAAATGGGCCAAGTTCAATTGGAAATATCAACACATAGAATTCCCTGTTGAGGAAAAAGTTAGAAACTGGCACAACAAAGATGAAACTGCGTCAGAAGAATTAGCTAACCTGAGTGGGGATCAATAGGGTCAGGATGACCAAAAATTATAAGAGAGGGTTAACATGTTGAAAATAAAGGACCTGGTAGGAGGAGCTTCATCTTCCAAAGCTAAAAATTCAAAGAATACTATGAGTAGTAGTCAATCTAAAGAGCAACAGGAAAGAAGAGACAAAGAGGCCAAGGCACAACAATAGGTTGAGAAGAAGATGAGAGAGGAAGAACTAAAAAGGACCTAAGATAACTTGGCACGACAACAGGAAGAAGATAAGCAAAAGAAGCAGGTTGAAAAATAATAGAAAAAGCAACAGAAAGAGGAATGGAAGAAGGAGTAGGCAGAAGAGGCCCGCAATAAGAGGGAGGAAGAAGAACATAAGAATAAGGAAGAAGAAGAATGACAGAAGAAGGAGGACAAGTGCAGATTGAAAGAGGAACATGATAAAGAAGAGGCCGAAAGGAGGAGAAAGGAAGAAGAAGCTCAAAAGATGCAGGAAGGCTCATCCAAGGAAGCAGAGGGAAGCAAGACACTGCTCTCGAAGACTGGGGAACAAGCAGATCTGCCCCATATTGAGGTACCCCCAGCAACTCCCATGACGGGTGTACAACTCCCGCTCTTGGAAATTGGCATTCTAGAAGAACATGAAGATGATGTATTAGACCTGACAAGACTGTCTTATGACCAGTTCACACATAATATCATCTAGGAGAGGAGAAGGTGCCTCGCACGAAATCCAACTGAGCCTCTTGTAGCGACCACAGAAAAGGACATAGTCCTGGACACTAGGATTAATCCCATCATGATAGCATTAGCGGGAACCACGTTCACAGCAGCTACAGAGGAAAATGTCAGCAGGATGAGCAGGGAGATCTTGTCCCTGCAAAACAAACTCCATGATTCCAAGCAAAAGGAAACTCAGGTTGAAAAGGAAAAGAAGGCGTTGGAAGAAGAAAATCAAGGGCTCCAACTCACAACCACTTAGGACAATGGGTTACAAACCACCATTCAAGGAGAGTTGGTTACTTTGGAGACTGTCATGAATCAGGTATATGAGGAAATGTTCGCTATAAAATAGACGGTTTCCCCACTACTAAGGGCTCAGGAAAAGACTAAGAAGAAGACTGCACAACTAAAAGAAGCCTCCGCGACACTATATAGTATGCTTGAATGGTCTGAAAGGTATCCACAGGCTCCCGAAACCCTGACAAAGAAGGATTGGATCTGCACGTAGAACAAAAAAGTATAGATACAGATGATAATACAATCTAAGGATAAGATTGTAAAGGATGTGGAAAAGGTGATGTCTACCTATGAACACCTGATTGGTGGAATCGATTCAATGGTGGAGGTGCATCACATCCCTTCCTTGGGGGCATTGGACACATAGAAGACAAGGGAGGAAGTGACCCAAGACATCCAAGCATTTCTGGAACCCATTAGGCAAGTATCTATTTCCAAGGACTTTCCAGCCTCAAAGGATGACATTGATTAGTTCATCATCACACCAGTTTGGATCTACCCCAAGTTAGCCTCCCTATCCAATCAAATCTCTATGAAGAGGCACACTTTGATTCCGGACGCTCTTGAGTGTTTTCACAGGTTAGGAAAAGACACACCTTAGGTCACTCCAGTGGCCACAGACTATCAGGCCTTGTAGACTTATCTTAGAGAATAACAACAAATATAAGTCCCAGGCCTTTCCATCACACAACTGCTCCCTTGAAAAGGAATAGTTTTACAAGTCGAAGGTCGCAAACAAGACCTAGTCGCAGGTCGCAAATAGGACCAAGTCGCAGGTCGCAACATCACCTGGGTCGCAGACCATGCCAATAGTCAGGAAACTGAAAGGACAAGGCCACCCAAAGGTCACTTTTGGTTCTATAAGTACTCCCTCTGGGGACAATGTAAAGGATCTTTTTTGGACTCCACAAGGAGAAGAGATAATTGTATTGCATTGAATGCATGATTTTGAGAATGAATACAAACCAATGTTTTGACTCCACTATTGGATCTAATGAAAGCTCATGTGAGTTAGCATTATGAATATTATGTATTTACGTATTTTCTATCTTTTATAATTGACTAGTATAAGTTTTATGTTCATATATCATCTGTATGTTTAAGCTCTTTGGATGTGTCAATTATATGTGGATGTTTTTGCTCAGGGATGTTTTAATAAGTTTTTTGTTGATATTGTTTTAATATTTCGGAAAACACTTAAGGAATTGAAGGGTGTTTCGACCATAGAGAACTGTTTCTTTTATGGTCAAGCAAGCTTCTTTATGAGCATGACCCTAATGATGTGTTGCTAATAACATTTCCTTTCGTTGCATGCTTCTAATCTCGCTTTTATATTTATAATGTTTCATTTTCAGGAGAACTCATAGACCATTTGTCTGGTATCATTCGAGTAGCCATGCATCCTCTTGTCCACGAGACACACCTCCATCCGAGAAAGGCATATTCAATAGTAGCCAGACCTACACCCCAGACAGGATCCCTATCACAAACAGTCTAGATTCTAGTTGGGAATTTATACGGGGAGATCCCCTTACTGTTGGCCAGGAATTTTTTCCCGTCAACATATTTGGTGCTAGAAGGAGGGCCTGAATGGCAGGTTCCCACCATGCAAGTAATATACCTTTGCAAACCCCTCTGGGGGAAATCATATATGAAAATACTAGTCCCACACCTCCTGAAAATTCCCCAAAGGAGGACGCGCCCTGTTATGAGGTCACCTCAGACCAGCTGAGAGCCTTACGTCTGCTCACCCGCGATGTCATTAGAGGTCTACAAAACCTCCCCATCACTGGTTCCTTGGCCAATCCACGAACTCCCGGGATGCATCATACTTTCTAGGGTGTCTTAGTCAACTCCATGCCTTAGCTTATAGGTCTTATGCTCGAAGATTATGCAGATGCGGTTGAGCGGAATTCAGCCGAACCTTCTGACAGCCCTTGAGAGATCGACGGAGGTGGCCTTGAAGTTACTGAACCCCAACCAAACACTGGCCCCCAGCCCAACCAACCTTTGAATAACAACACCCATTCAAACGACCCACTTAGGGGAGGGACCGGGAGAGGCCCGAGAGACAGAGGCCAGAGAGATATAGGCTAGGGACACGGTTGAAACATAGACCATACTCACCATCACCACAACCAATACTGAGACAGATTTCCCTTCCTTTACAACTGGAGAAATTTTAGAAATATTGGAAATCTTGGAGGTAATCAAGACATGCACTCTCAACATAAGGGCGAAGCCTTCGGGTTCGGTGCCAGAAGTGAGTCTGAGAATGATATTGGGAATATCTTCATCCTGCCCCACCATAGGTCTGTTGGAAATATTGTCATTGATGGCAATGGAGGCAGCAAATACAGAGACATACAAAGAAGGCAGCATATGCAAAGATAGGAAAAAAAACAGCAGCAGGTAATATGTACAGCGAAGGCAGAGGCAGAGGTCGAGCAGCAGTAGCAGCTAAGGCAGAGGCAGAGGCAGTGAATATAGAGGCAGAGACGTTATCAGAGGCATAGGCAGAGGCAAAACCGTTATCACAGCAGTAGAGGCAGAGGTCGAATGACAGAAGTAGCGAAGGCAGAGGCAGAGGCAGAGCCGTTATTCCGAGAATCACTACCCAGCTCGTAGAAACTCTAAACATAAATTTCGGGAATCGTAACCCAGGCAGAAGAATACATATATATAATTAAAAGAATCATAGCTAGTGGAATGTGTCAGAAATAGCTAGTGGCAATGTATGCATATATATAAATAAATTAAAGGAAATCGTAACCGTGGAATACTCTAAGAATGAAACATAAAACATATATATATATATATATATATATATAGATATATATATATATATATATATATATATATATATATATATATATATATATATATATATATATATATATATATATATATATATATATATATATATATATATATATATATATATATATATCTGTGTGTGTAATGGAGCGCTTTAATGGATGAATAACCAAAGGTATCAAAGCCTTATATGGTGGTACCCTTTCCCAATTGCATCGGAGATTATAAGGGCAGCGGAACATATAAACAGAAAATTGCGATTGCGATGAAACCCGGACCCGATGGGTTTATAAAACATAATGGATATGTGTCGGAACATGCAACCAAAGAATTGCGATTGCGATGAAGCCTGGATCATATAAACAAAGGTTCAAAGCATAAATATATATATTTATAAGTGGAGCGCTTTATGATAACCAAAGTACCACAAGGTGGGACCAAATCGCATCAGAGAAAAATAAAGCAGCGGAACATGCAAACAGGAAGTTGCGATTGCGATTGGCAAAGCTGGACGCGATAGTCGTATAAAATCTGTCATATAAAATATGGTCAGGTTCGAACATTGATCTCATCGGAGAAAAACTGGCAGCAGATCACTTGCAACTAAAAGTTGCAATTGCGATTAATCGCATCGCATTAGGTCAATCACATCGAAGTTAAGCAGGGCACTGGAACATGCAAATAGAATTTGCGATTGCGATTAATCGCATCGCATCAGAGTAATCGAAATCGGAGTTATGCAGGGCATCGAAACATGTGAATGGAATTTGTGATTGCAATTAATCGCATCGCATCAGAGTAATCGCAATCAGAGCTTCGGAGCATTGGAATATCGGTACATTCAAATCAAAATTGCGTTTGCGATCAATCGCAATCAGAAGAAGTCGAGGAGTAGTGTATATCATCGGAAAGCATGGAAAGTGGGCCCAGATATATGATATTCCATTGATTAAATGGAATCGAACCCTTATACTAATGTTTATAACGCTTGATTTGGGGAATATGGATACACAGTGATATTATTTATATATTGTGCTAAAGTTGAAATTTATAGAAAATGAGGTGCGTGTTGGGAATTCGCCAAAGTAAATTCATGGGTCTTTACTTTTTGATTGGAGACCACACACACACACACACACACACACACACATATATATATAAGCATATATCTATGTTGTGTGGGGCTATCGCATCGGCACGAAGGCTGAGTAGTGGAACATACCACTTGCGATTGCGATTAATCACATCGCAACTATCGCGGAAGACCTAATTGCAATCGGAGATTTGTGAAGGCGCTGTTATATATATATATATATAAAGTTGTTGCGATTATATTGAAAAGTGCCGCATGGTCTGTGGACCCACGGGCCTCGGCTTAAGGTGGAGGGCAATTATTAATATAATACAATTGTGATGTGTGCAATTGTATCGGGCCATAAAACAAAGGCCGTGGTGTATGTATGTTCCGCTTGCGGAACTCACCACATCAACAAGACACTTGCTGTATAAAAAGCATTGGAATTTTCTCATATTTAAAGTCAGCAGTTACATATATATACAAAATGCACTGATATAAAAAGCACAGTTACATGTTTGCAGCAGTTACACCACAGTAGAGGACAGAAGAGCAAACAAAGCTGAAAAGAGATAAAACACAGTCACAGAAAAGACAGACACAGTCAAAGAAAAGACAAATGCGCAACGAGCCAAAAGACTAAATGAGTTGAGCTGCAGTTCTCATTGTAATTTGATTGTAAATGTTTAATTGATTTTTATTGTTTGTGATGCATTGGAAAGTCTCCGGAAGAGAACAACTATCCCATTGTAATGTTAAATTGATACCTACATTTATATTTATTGAATAAGCAGATAAAAGGAATGAGAAGACAGAAGCCAAATAGTCATGACTATTCACTCCAAATTCTTTGTGAAATACAAACAATCATGTGAGGAAATATATATATAATATCAAATGGATATGCATAAAAGAGGTTAGAGAGAGAAAATATAGAGAATGCAGAGTATAGAAGAGTGAGGAAGAGAAGATTAAGAAAAGAAGAGCAGAAAGAGATGCTACAGAACAGAGCTGATATCTGAGGTAAATCAGCAAAAATTCAGTTTGATAAACTGAGGAAGCTGGAGCTTCCCTATCAAGTTTCAGCTTGATAGCTGTCAGTTGTAGCCGGCTGAGGTTGGAGCCTGCAGAAAATTGAAGGGAGTTGGTGCTTCCTTGCAAGTTGTAGCTTACAGAATTGAGGTTAGATCCTCCTGTAGGTTGGTGCCTGTAGAAAAACAGTGGTGAGAGGGAGTTGGAGCTTGCCTTTGCATCACAACAATAATAAGATGTGGTTTTCTCCCTTTATGGGTTTCCACTTACATCTGTTGTCTCTATGTGTGTTTCTTATGTGTTGATGTGATTCTTTCAATCTGCTTAATTGTTTGCTGCTCTCAACATAAGTATGGTGTCACACTAATTTAATATTGGCTGCAACATTTTAAGACTGTTCACATATTAAGCTGTAAATAAGTTTGGTGAAAATTTTAAAAAGGCTTATGTATGTATTAAACTGATTCACCCCCCCCTCTCAGTTTAATTAAAGATCCAACAATTGGTATCAGATCAGGTTCCTTTGTACAAGTCTAACAACTGAAAGGAGATCCTAGGTTCTCAGGATGGCTAGTAAAGAAGGATGTTCATCCAATAAAGCCCCTTTTTTCACTGGTGCAAATTATTCTTTCTGGAAAATTAGAATGAGGACATACATAATGTCTCTAGGAATAGAATTCTCGGCTACCGTGGAATATGGATATGCCCCAAAGGCAACTGACTCAGAGAAAGAAACCAAACAAGATTTTGTAGCTAACGCAAAAGCCATGAATGCCATCTTGAATGGATTGTGTGAAGCAGAGTTTATCAAAGTAATGCACAAAGACACTGCCAAAGAAACGTGGGATACTCTGGAGAACATCCATGAGGGAGACAAGAAAGTAAAGACTGCCAAACTTCAAGTCTATAGAGCCTAGTTTGAGAACTTAAAAATGGATGATGATGAAGACATTGCTAGCTTCTTTCTAAGGGTTGCAGAAATAGTAAATAACATGAAGGCTCTAGGTGAAAACATAAAAGAAGCTGTAATTGTACAAAAGATTCTAAGATCTCTTCCACCCAGGTTTAATCCCAAGGTGTCTGCAATAGAAGAAACAACTAATTGGGAGACCTTGACCATGAACCAGCTACTTGGAAATCTAACAACATATGTGTTACTAAAATCTGTCATCCTGACATTTTACTATGAGTATGAGCTCATTATTACTCATACTTCCTCCTTTTGCAAGTCTAACATATCAGCTCCTCATGTCAAGCTTTCAAAATCAGAGAAAAATCCCTAAAAATCCCCTAAACATTGGTATCGCACTTTCTCTGTTCATTTCATGCGGTCCCGCACCTAAATTTCAGCTTGCCTGCGGAACCATACCGCACGTTCTTTGTGTTATGGGTGCGGACCTCTGTAAAACACAAAAAGGCGAGAAAGTAAAGATAAAAAGTTGATTTCAGATAAATTATAGAAGATTCTAGATGGGAATTTTCAGGAATGGATACGCTTTGAGAAGGTTCATGCATCCCTCACTTGATGGAGCTAACCCCTTGATGTAAGGAGCTAATCCCTTTGAAGGAGGATTCTATCCCTTCATATTTGGAACAAGAAACCTCCTCTTTTCCACTATAAAAAGAGGCCTTGGGTAGCCTCAAAGGGGGTTCAAGCTTAAGATATTTGAAGTTAAATGCTGTTGAGATTCAGACTCAATTAACTAAGACTTTCTGTGAGGTTAAATCACTCATCTCTATTTGTCTTGGTTCAAAGAGTGCAATGCTTGTCAAATTAGAAGAGATTCCTGCTTCGGACCCTAGGAGGACCTGCACAACATCAAGGCACAGGTTGTAAAGGTTTTCTTTATTTGAAGTTAATACAAATATACTCATTTCTCTCATTAAACTGTCTATTTATGGTTTATTTCATAAATTCCTTGATCATTATGATGAGTATGATTTATAATAATGTCTATACAGGTGCTGTGTAATCTTTTTGCTTGTTTGTGACTGCAGATTCACGAGGAACGTTCTTTCAGTGCACGGGAAGGACTTCAACGAAATCAAGCAAGCGTTGGACATAAGGTAGGCCTTACACCTATATAGTGTTTTTATGAATCTTATATGCTTAGAGAGAGATTAGTATAATTGGTTGTTTGTTGCTAGTTACCTTTAGTACTAGAGAGATCGGTCTTCTCCGCAAGACGGATTAATCTACACAACAAAATGGCGACTCCACTGGGGAAAGAACTTGTTGTTTTTGGTTCTCTTTTATTTTTGATTTGAGGAAACATTTTTTCCTGGTTTTTGATTGATACACATCTATCTGGGTAATTTAGATTTTCCCTATTTTTGAAAATTTAGAAATATTTCAAGTTTTCATAAGGCCTTTTTGTCAATGCGGTTGCCTGCGGACTCTGTTAAAATTTTAGAAAATCTCTAGATTTCTTTTTCTAGTTTTTTTTTAGCTTTTTGGTGTCTGCCCAGACTGATAATTGTTTCTGTCAAGAATTTTTTGTGAATGAACTCCAACAGTGTTAATGTTTTGATGATTTTCTAGAAGATTTTGCTGATTGGATTGTTTTTCCACTTGGTCTTTGTAGCGATTCGAACTTTTGAAAATTTGCAGTATCTCAGATTACATTGATCTCTTTTTGTCTTTTGAATCCGACCTGATTGTGAAAACATCCTATATTGAGAAATTAAGCCTTTTGTTTCTTTGCAAATCTTCGAAAAAACTTGGTTGAAAGTTTTGAATTTCATTTTTATAAAAACATATTTTGAGTGTTTTTGATCTGTTTGTTATCTGAACGAATAGATTCTTAGTTTGCTGAACAACTAAGGAAAACATTCATAAAAAAAAATCTAAAAAGCTTTTACTCAATTTAGATCATAGTTCTCAAAGATTAGATTTTGTAGTTTTGAGTAGTTTTAATTTTTGTAGCTTTCTTTCGAAGGAAAATTGTTTTGTAGCTTCTAGTTTGGAAAAGAAAAGGATTTTTCTTGTGAGCTTTGATAGTTTATTGAAAAGACAAAATAGTTTCTTTCAATTATTTTTCATGTTTGAAGAAGGAATTTAAAGGATTGCATTCTCTAACTCTTTCTTTAGATAGAAAGTTCATTGAAAAAAAAAGAATTGAATATCATCATAGGTGCATTTTAGTGTTTTTGGAAGTCGAGTTTTCACATCATCCAAAGTTTCATTTCCGCACCCATTGAATTAAGAAACAACTCTTAAAAGTAACGCTTAAATAAAATTCATCTAGTAATCTTTTTATTTCTAGGGCTCTTATCACCAACATAGCTTAGGCTAGTATCTTGGAGTAGGGAGTAATTAACTCTCCAAGATAGCTAAAACAAACAAGTAGACAAATATTGCGGTAGGAAGAATTCCAGTTGTTGCATGTATGCTCTGGGAAGCTCCTCTTAAAGGAGTTAAGCACGAGATCATATCTGAACCAGTGGGGTAATCAATCCTTCCTCATTGGGAACGATAGAAGATATACACGTATTAAAAATGGTAAACCTCGGATAGACCATTGTCGAGGAACCAGGGGTCACTTGTCGGTAAACCTTGGATTCTGTTCAAGGAGCCTTCAAGGGGATTGAGCTTTGTTACTCTGCCCTTGCGTGTGTGTCGGATCGTAGACTGTTCCCCCAGGTATATTTGTTTCAGTTGGTAACCTTAGTGACCATAATCTTTAGGATTCTTTCTTAAGGTGACGGTGGAGGGAAGATCCCACTGTACCTGGAACAGACGTCGACTAGACTCACTTGGACTCTCTGGGGGGTTCTCTTCACTCGAGATGGTTTTGTGAAGAAACTTGTGCCAGTCTGTTTCATTAAGCGGGTTGTCGGGGTAGCTGTTCCAACCGCCCTTTTCGTGTTAAAATTCTACTAAGTTGGATTTCATCACCAACTAGTGTTTTTAGTATGGAAATTTACTTGTTTGTGTGTGGTTTGAACTCTTAGATTTTTAAGAGAATGATTCAATTGTTTGTTTCTTAGAGACTTTAGGTGTTTTCATTGAAATTTTTCTTTGTTTGCGTGTGATTAGATAATTTTTAATCGTGGCGGAATTGCCAAGACAATCCCGGAGAATACAAGGGAAACCCCCCGAATATTCACCAGGTCAACTTGAAGGGCTTCGAGCTCTGGTACCACACAGTAGCCGTAGACTTAGATCAACAGAAGTTGAAAGCTCCGCTATAGTTATACATCCTGATCATCAAATACCTACAACAGAATACATTCAAGAACCGATTTCAGTTTCTGAAGTTACTGAAAATATTTCTCCTTCTGGTGAATTATCTGACGAACCTGAAATCTCTGAACCTAAAACTGAATCTTCTGTGTTAGAAACATCCTCAGGATTTGTTACACCAACTTCTAGCGATCCAGGTTCACCTAGGGTAAGAAATATCATTACAGACAATCTTCCCTCTGGACTTATTTCTATTGAAGAACTTACTAATCTAGACGAAGACATATCTCTTCCCAACTCCCCTCAATCGTTAAATCTTAGGGAGCGTGAATCTATTTTCTACAGCCCCATTCGAAATAATCCTTGGTATCTCTCTTTAACATACTTTTTAGAGAATCCGGGTCTTGCTTTTTATCCACCTCGAGTTCCATTTCATCCTACACCCAGAGGTTATTATCCGCCATCTTTTATGGCTGGAGATTCATCCATGTTTTCTCAAACGCCTGAATCATTTTTACATGGTGGTCCTACTGTTCCTTCGGGATATCAGTCTTTGTCTGGTACTTTCTCGGGAGCAACTCCTCAACCCATCGAAAACGTGTTATCATCTGGTCTTGACGGACTTAAAATTGAAACGTCGAACGCAGAACAAATTTTTATGATGTCTGGTAATATTCCCAATCCTCAAGCTCAAGGCAGTCAGTTTCCTTCTGGGGGCCAACCTCAGGGAACTCAGTTACCGCCTGGGGGGCAACCTCAGGGTAGTCAATTACCGCCTGGGGGGCAACCTCAAGGTAGTCAATTACCACCCAGAGCTCAACCTCAAGGTAGCTTTTTCCCAGGACAAACTGTGGATTCATATTATTTTGGGGGGCAACCCCAAGGACAATATATACCTCAAGGGTATCAACCTTCAGGACAATACATACCTCAAGGACAACCCCAAACTCAATATGCCCCTCAGGGTCCTCAACAACCCCAACTTCAGTACGTGCCTCAAGGTTATCAACCTCAAGGGCAGTACCCAATGCAAGGTTACCAACAGCCTTCTGGTCAACCATCTGTTCAAGGAGCCGAAAATTTACCTTTTAATTATCAACCCTACGTTCAACCAGGTTTTGGTCCTTACGTTCAACCTTCTACGGGACAATACCCCAGAATGATGGTGTGGGATTCATCCCAATATCAACAGCCTTTGCAGCCTAATGTGCAGTTACCTTATCAATCTGGCCAGCCATTGGTTTTTGGTTCAACTCAGCAACCTGTTCAGCCAGCTATTCAAACTCCTGCACCTAGTTCAGTTCAGCTTGGTGGGCCTAGTACACCTCAGACTCTGCCTCAAACTGTTGCAACTGCTGCAACGTCTGTTCAACCTGTCACACCTGTTTCTGGAGTATCTGTAGCCCCGAGTTCGGCTACCCCTGTATCCGTGCAAATTCCTCAAGTCTCTGTACCTCAGTCGGGACCTTCAGTTCAGACTACAGTTCAGATGTCTGCAGGACAAACCGGTACAAGTACAGTTGTTACAAGTCAACCTCAATTTATGTATCAACCGTACCAGGGATAGCCGCAATTCGGTCCCTATGTACAGAATCCAAGCTATCAGTATCAACCGTACCCTGGTTATACTTATCAGCAACCTCAGTATGGTCCTGTTGATGCTGGTTTTCTGGGAGGTTACACAATACCTAATGCTAATCTGATTCCTAGTTATCCTGGGTATCCGCCTCCTGGATTTGCTTTGGCTTCTCAAGTTTTTCGTGACCCTAACTGTCAACTACCGTTCATCGCAACTTTGGACTTACCTGATTTGACGCGCCTTACAAATTATCCTATTTTTTATTATCAGAATTGGCCGCCAATGCCTCATAAGTTGCCCAGTGATATACCAAAATTTGAAGGTAAGTCAGGAGAGGATCCATCAAATCATGTTATGACTTATCACCTTTGGTGTGCATCTAATTCAATCATTGATGATTCGATTCGCTTACGTCTTTTCCAAAGAACCCTTATAGGTCTTGCGGCTAAATGGTACATTGAGTTACCACGCAGCTCATTTCATAATTTCAGTCAGATAGCAACATCTTTCTTAACTCATTTCCAGTTGCCTGTCAGATACGACAACGGCACAGAATTATTAACTTCGCTAAAACAATCTACGTCCACGTATATTTCTGATCATATTCATGAATGGCGACGTAGACGACGTTTGGTAAAAGTTTATATTCCGGATCAAATTTTGGCAGAATGGTTTGTTAAATCATTATTACCCAAGATCACTGAAGATGTAGCTAAGGCTGGTGTTGTTACTGAAGAGCAAGTAATTGCTCAGGCTCAGTACCTAGACCTCGTCTATACGCAGTCAGGTACTCTACATGAGAAAATTCCCGATCTTCCAAAACAAGTTCAAATAGCTGCCGCTCCTTCAGGGTCTCATGCCGCTGACGGTATGATTGGTACAGTTAGTTCTAAAAGTAAGAAGAAATCCTCAAAGAATTATTCTCCAATTATAAATTTACCTGATTCCCCGAAAGGAGAATCTTCTCCCGAATTTTCCGCCGACATTCATGTCGTTGAAACATCTACGGCAAAATCAAAATCTGGTGGGAAAAAGAAGGGGAGGAATAAAAACAAAAAGAATTTGAAAGAGAAAATAGATAAAGATGAATCCAATGACGAGAAACGTAAACCTCGCTATCCTTGCTTCATTTGTGAACAAGATCATTTCACGAAAGAATGTCCATATCGAGACGAAGTTACGAAACTCGTTAAAGGATCACAACAACCTGTTGTCTTGAAGGATCCTTTTCCAATTCAAGATAGTAAGATGATTGGTTCTTCCTCGACTACTTTAGAAGAGCCTATTATGATGATGTCTCATGTAAGGGTTGCGACACGATCGCAAGATTACGGTTCTAAGAATCCTGTTGATGGCAAAGAAGCAGAGTCTTCTAATGCGAATACATCAACTACAACTCCTCCTGTTTCCGGTCCGCTACAGATCGAGAAACAAAATCCAGACTTGATAATCAAACCGCCTGCTAAAGGTGTTCTTCGTAAATCAGCTTTCAATCCACATGCGAGAGCTGCTCAGAATTACAACATTGTTGAATATTTAGCTGTTTCTCCTTCAGCAATGTCGGCTTTGGAAGTGCTGCAATCGTGTCCAGCACAGCATAAATTATTATTGTCTGCCATAGGAGCTGTCGATGTTCAGGATTCTAACCTTATAATCTTCAATTTAGAAAATAGTACACCTTTCCTACCTCACCAAATGGCTTTCCAGATTCCAGTGTTAGTAAAAAACAGACCAATCTTTCAGACTGTGATTGATGAGGGAGCTTCAACGTGTATTATGTCAATTCAGTGTTGGAAATCGCTTGGTTCTCCTACACTTAACCAATCTCCGACAATTCTAAAGGCTTTTGATGGTCGAGGTTTTCAACCTTTTGGTATTTTGCAGGATTTACCCATAGGGGTCGAAGGAAAAATCGTTAATCTAGATGTGGAAGTGGTTGATGCCCCTCTAGATTACAACCTTCTTCTGGGTCGTAGTTGGTCCTATGCTATGACTACTGTTGTCTCTTCGGTCTTTCGACTCATAAAATTTCCATATCAAGGAAAGATCGTGACAATAGATCAGTTAACTTATTTCTCGTCCGACCCAGCCTCTACAGAAACAATCCAGCATGTTGGTAAAACGACTATCCCTTATAAGGATGTTGGAGTAGGTTTGATTAAATATTTTGGTTTACTAGGAACTTTTTCCTTTCCTCCTCCTAATGTATCGCCTTCTACTGCAACTATTCATATGATTTCGTCAGACACTGTTATGTTTGATGATCCTTGGATTATACCTTCAGAATCCGAGATAGATTCATTTGATGGCGTGATGCCCTTGAGTCCATTTGAAATTGCGTACTAGGCTGTACAGTCTTTTTCCGACCCCTCATCAACCGAAGTTGATCCAATGAATGGGATCCAAGAAGAATCACTTTCTATATATAGTTCAGCTACAACGACATTTCCTGAACTTGTTCATACAGATGAGAAAATTCGTGAGTTTTTGTCTGTTGATGATTTACCATGGGAAGATCTACATCACCGGTCTTCATTTTTACCTGAATTAGATCATTTTGAAAATGATTTCGCTTCAATTTTCACTGCTGAATATGCCAAGGAACCTCAGAATCCATTGCAAAATCCTGATTCTGAGTTAAATTTGGAAAATATATCTAGAACGGTTCCAATTGACATTTCAGTAAAACCGGGAATAATTGAAAACATTCATATAGGTGCTTGTTGTTCAGAGGAAGAAATTCAAACTTATAAAGCCCTATTTCAAGAATTCCGTGACGTGTTTGCCTGGTCTTATGAAGAAATGCCAGGAATTGATCCATCGATCGTAGTTCATGAAATTAAGACTTACCCGGATGCTAAACCTGTTCGTCAACGATTACGTCAAATCCATCCTAGAAAAGCTGCTGCTATAAAAACTGAAGTTGAAAAATTACTTCGAGCAGGATTCATTTATCCAATTCCCTTAATGGATTGGGTATCGAATATTGTTCCTGTGACTAAAAAACAAGGAACGATAAGAGTATGTATCGATTATAGGGATATTAATCGAGCGTGTCCAAAAGATAATTATCCAACTCCCTATATCGATCAAATCATAGATGATTGTGTTGGAAGTGAATTGTTTTCCTTCATGGATGGCTTTTCCGGCTACAATCAAATAAACATACTCCCTGCAGATCAACCTAAAACAGCTTTCATTTGTCCGTGGGGAACATTTGCTTATTGTAAACTACCTTTTGGACTAAAGAACGCTGGAGCAACTTTTCAACGGGCTATGTCTTATGCATTTCATGACATTAAGCACATTGTCCAGCCATATCTCGATGATTTACCTGCTCATTCATTACGTAGGGCCGACCATCTCACTCATTTACGAGCAATTTTTATGAGATGTAGGCATTATCGGATAAGGCTGAATTCGCATAAATGTGTTTTCTGCGTAGAATCGGGTCGATTACTGGGATTTGTTGTCTCGAAAGCAGGTATTCGCGTCGATCCATCGAAGGTCGAAGCCATCGTTAAATTTCCTCCTCCTTCGACTTTACGCCAACTCCAAAGTTTGCAGGGGAAAGCAAACTTTTTACGTAGGTTTATTCCTAACTATGCCGAGCTTACAAAGGGTTTTACCCGGTTGTTGAAACAGAACATTCCGTTCTTTTGGGACGAGATCGCTGATCGATCTTTTGATGCACTTAAACACGCGTTGACCCATGCACCGTTATTGCATCCTCCCAACTACAACCAAGATTACATTTTGTATCTCGCTGCTTCTCATTCCACCATTGGAATGGTACTAGTTCAGGAAGATGAATCTCACAATGAACATGTGATTTATTATCTTAGTCGGAATCTGCATCCGACTGAAATTAAATACACACATGTGGAGAAATTGGCCTTGGCAGCTGTTCAAGTTGTCCAACGTTTTAGACATTACATCTTGTTATGTAAAACCACGGTAATTTCTAATTGCAACCCTATGATGTATATTTTGACCAAACAATTGCTAGGGGGAAAATATTCTAAATGGATAGTTGTCCTGCAGGAATTTGACTTGGAATTTGATAAATCCAAGGCAAAGAAATCTTTGGTATTTGCGGAACGGATGTGCGATTTCCCCTCTACTGATACTGAAATAGTGGCAGAAGAGTCCATTGTGGACGAATCTTTGTTTCTTATCAGTACACTTGATCCATGGTATGGGGATATTATTGTGTATCTCCAAACCCAATCTTTTCGGCCTGACATTTCACGAACTCAGCGACGGAAAATACGCTTCCAATCCCAACAATATAATATCATTGGTGATACACTTTATCGACGAGGAGCGGATTCTGTTTTCCGACGTTGTCTAACTCATGAAGAAGCTGAAAAGGTGTTAAATGACTGTCATTCTGGAGCATGTGGCGGTCATATGTCTGGGTATGCCACCGCCCAAAAGATATTGCGTGCAGGTTATTTCTGGCCAACGTTGTTTAAAGATTGCATTTATGCGGTTCGGAAATGCCACAACTGTCAAATTTTTGATCGGAAAATGCGTGCGCCACCCGCTCCTCTTCACCCTATAATTGCTGTTGGTCCTTTCGCAAAATGGGGTATCGATTTTATTACATGTAACCCTCACTCGGCCGGGGGGCATGCCTATATTATCTTAGCAGTAGATTATTTTACAAAATGGGCCGAGGCGATGCCTACATTTTCAGCTGATGGCAAGACTGCTGCAACTTTCGTATTTAATCACATAATTGCTAGGTTCGGTGTTCCTCAAGCTATTATTATGGATCATGGAAGTCATTTTCGGAATGTCATGATGACTGAACTGACAGACCAACTTGGCTTGCGCCACGATAGTTCCACTCCGTATTGTCCGCAAGCCAATGGTCTGGTTGAAGCCATTAACAAAGTTTTAGTCACCATGATCAAACGAATCATTGGTATTCACAAGACGAATTGGCATTCCATGTTATTTTCAGCGCTTTGGGCATATCGAACCTCAGTCAAAACATCAACGAGTTTCACTCCTTTTCAACTGGTTTACGGTTTGGAAGCTGTGTTGCCGATTGAATGCGAAATACCGTCACTAAAATTAGCCGTAGAATTACTTCCAGCTACGTCTGAAGAGGAGAAACGTTTCTTGTACTTAGCCCAATTAGATGAGAATCGACGAAATGCTGCAATAGAAAACGAGGCTCATGTTAAAAGGATCAAAGCTCAGTATGATAGAAATGTGACCCCTCGAAATTTTTCAGAAGGAGACCTAGTTTTACTTTATGATCAAGCTAACGACAAGCTAGGAGCTGGGAAATTCGTGCCTATGTGGCATGGTCCTTACATTGTGAAACAAAAGTTAGCAAAAGGGGCCTATGATTTGATAGATTTTGACGGTGTCCCTTTGGATAAACCCAGAAATGGGCTTTATCTAAAGCAATATTATGCTTAAACCAGGTGTGGAGATTTTTGTTAGTTTAGATTTCTTTACTGCTGGTGTGTTTTAGATTAGAAAAGTGTGCCTAGTTTAGAAGTGTGTTTTTGTCACTATTCCTGCTTATCTGAGTTTTACTCTTGATATTGCAGATGTCGACGTCTCTTCAAACCTACATTGGTTTCGCTGATGGTGCTTGTCGTAGTACACAGAACATTTCTTCCGCAGCTTGGGTTATCTATTCACCCTCTGATGAGTTAGTATCCATGCATGGGGTAAGCCTTGGTCAAACAAAAAATAACATTGCCGAGTATAGTGCAGTGATTGAGTTATTGTCTGAGTCCATATCATTTGGAATTCGGAGTTTGATTGTAAGGTTGGATTCTGAACTTGTTGTATTACAGCTTAACAAGGTTTATACCATTAGAAGTCCAGTGTTATTAAGGTTGTTTTTAAGAGTTCGTCTCTTGGAACGTGAGTTTGATTGCATTGAATATCAGCATATTCCAAGACATTTAAATACATTAGCAGATTCGATTGCTTCTAGTATGATAAATAGACATTTGCAATAATCAAAAGTAGTAAAACAAATAACATTCACATATGTACACAGATAGCCGTCAAAATAGTGATATATCATAGTATAGGAGAGTTTTCAAAAAATATACATCGTCTTCGATCATAGGTTGGAAACACCTTATGATCAGCAAAAATGATAATACAAGAGTCAAAAAATATGAGTCTACACGATCATCCCATCACTGATGATGATCAAGATAAGAAACCACTGTCCGGGCCACTCTACATAGGAACCTCCTGAAAGGTCCTGGGACTCCAATCACATATCTTTGCAGCCTGAGAGGAATGTCATCTATACTGGTCTCTGGAATATATAGAGTCAAACGCTCTAGATGATGCTCCAAATCAGACAAAATCTCCACTGATTGGCCTGCTGGGGCTGGTGCGGGCGCAACTGGTTGTCTCCTCTCGAAAGGTTGGAGATGAGCTGGTTGATGTGGACCCACGTCTGTATTCAAAAACTTTTGGTTATTATTTTTTCTAAGACGATAAAAAATTTTAAAAAATTAGAACTTAGCAAACGTTGAAAAATAATTTTACCTAAATCATCCCACTGTTCTCCTACAGGGAGAGTCATCTCTCTGTCGCCGCAGAAATCTATCCCGGCATACGGAAAATCCTCTATCATAAAAACTTGGCGATCCAGCCAACGAAAATATGAAGAAGGGAATCGCACGATCTCAGTGCCCTCAATAGCATGATGGGCCATCAGTGCGGACCAACGAACCATTCTCGGTTCTCGAGGTCGACCGGCATCAACAGCGATACTCTGTGGAGCTAATAAGGGGATCCTCTCTAGAGCGAAAGAAACGACGATGGATCCGTATCCAAAGTTTTTTAGTTTCCCATTTTTCACTCTGGTTAGTTGGCCTTTTACATTGGCCAACACAGCTTCACACCAGTTAAAGATGGTGCCGCGAAAACAGTCCACTGCAACACGCATTTGGGAACCAGTAGCTACATGAAGCGCAGCACTCCCACACAGTTTGGTAACAGTAAAAGCTATAACTTTCAACTCAGGATGGATGATGTGTTTTATGTCAATCCGTTTGTCCCGAGGATTTGCCTGATCATTGCAAAATTCTAGTTGGAGACTAGCGACAGTTTGGCCACCTGGCCTAGTCCCAAACAAGGATACTTGTTCGCCCCTCTTGAACAAACCAGAAAAAAAAAATATATCCTCCAGCTCAATTTCGAGCCAGTTCCCCCCAATGAAGAAGCACTGGTCCTCCATGTTCCATCTGTTCACCAACCATGTTAAGAGTTCCACTTGTGCCCTCATGCCAGAGATGGCCCAGAATTTGTATAAACCACATGCTTTTAATGCCCTTTGTGTGGGAAAATGGAGCATGACGGCTTCATCTACTTCCTCGTGCTCACGTTCTCGCCAGATAAGCATCTTGTTAATCCTGCAATACAAAAGAAGGCAAGTTAGAATAGTTTTATTTGAAAATTTTTGGTAAAATAATGAGAAATCATTGTTTTAAAATGGACCGCGCGGGTACCGCACCCGCTCTTTGTAAACAGAGCGTAGGTCCGCACGCGGGCTGTGCGCCAGGTGCGGAACCCACGACTTTTTCCTTATAGGAAAAAGTCAGGGTCCGCAGGCAATGTGTGTCTCACCTGAGGACCCCGCGGGCGCATTTTCGAACCATTTTTTGCCCCAAAATTTCAAACTAAGGCCTAAAAACGAATTTCAAATGGATGAAAAACAAGATAGAGAGGCTGTGGATTACCTGGGACTGACGGTTCTCGATTCCAACAGACGAATTTTCCAGAATCTTCACGGGAAATTTTTATCCAAAAGCTTTTTACTTTTCACTCTGAAACTGAACGGTAAAAATGAAATTGAAAAAGTCATTTTTATAAGTTTTTTCGAATGGATGAATTTTTAATTTATTTATTTTTCACTTTAAAAAGGGTATTTTTGAAAGCATTTTTACTTATCTTAAACATGTATGTGTAATGTTTCAAGTTTTTGTGCAGAAACTGGATTTTTCAGGTGAACTGATCGTTTTTCTACAAAGAGCATACTTTTATCACTTTTTCGGACTCTTTCAAAAATTTTACGAAAAAGCGAAACCTTGAAGTCCTCTTTTAAGCCCTTTTTAGACTCTCTAAATATGAAAATATTGCCGAGTACTTGACTATTCGAACTCGTTAAAGTAAATGAACAGTCGTCCTTTCAGTATAAGTTTACCCCTTTTACGGACTGAAATGGACTATTTACGAAAAAGGTATACGTTGACTAAATACGGTCAATAGAGTTCTCTCTCGCATTATTTTATCCTTTTTCGGGCTCGAGAGACTAAATTTACGAAAAAGTACACCCATGGAGTTTTCTTAAGTTTTTCTTCTGACTCCCTAAAACTGAAAAACACCAAGTTTCTCCTATACTGGACTCGTTAAAACTTAACAGTAAAGGACCTGTTTAATTTTCAACAGGAACGAACCACTCCTTCTTAGGGTTCGAATTTTAAACTAAGTTGGACTCATCCAAAGGATGAGCTTATAATCAAGCAAATGTTATCCTCCTCAAGCTTGTAAAAAATAAAGAGGTACTTGCCAGAAATGGTGGGGGAAAAAGAGAGAAAAATGGGCGTGTTTGTTGTATTTTAATTTTTCGAAAACTCAGTCAACCACTCTTGGACACGACACTTTTATTTACCTGGGTTGGGAAATCCTTTGCCTAACAGTTAATCAAACCACATTGAAAGTCTTCAGCCAGTTTCTGGGTATTAGCTTTGGGTCAATTGTTACCAAGCCATCTGCAGTGTCGTTATGTGTTCAAGAGAACAATTCAAATAAACCATTCATCTGCAAAATATCTGTCATCCATTTTTTACCATCCCTGAGTCAGTCCTTGCCAATATATTTTCAAAACTTGATCTATGATTTCGTGTTGTGGGCTTGCCTACGACAGATCACTTTCTATCGACATCAGCACATTATCTAGGAAGTTGATCCAGAAATCGTCAGTACCTTGAAATTTGCATGCCTTAATGGCAGGTTTCTTGCTTTCGACGACAGGTTACCTCATTGACCTTCGATCGAATGATTTCGTGAGATGTTCGACTTCAGCTCATTCATTCACATTTCATGGATTGTATTGAGTACTTTGAGAGCCATTGACATTACTGGTGGTTTCTCTCACACTTGTTAACAGTTCACATCATTGACTGGTAATCAAGTGGTTTCTACCATGTTCGACTTCGACACATTCATTCACATGGGTAGAATCGTACTAGTTCGAGATGCGGAAATCAAGACCCTGGATCTAGTTTCCACCATCCAGGCTGCGAGGAATTTTGTTGTCATCTATACAGTAGACTATTGATAAACAGATGGCTGCATCCATACTGTGTCTACATATATATGTACTATGATGTATTCAAAATCATTCCTGTATCAGAACGATTTCAGTTAGTTTATAGTTAGTTTTTATCTGAGTATGGGAATGCCTACCTCAGTGATGACATATATATGTATATATTTTGCATTGAATGTTTTTACAGGTTCCGACTGGGGTGTCCACAGGATAATCTTTGAAATGATAAAGTACTGCACTCTTCATATATAACAGACTCCAGCTTCATCTATTCCAGACTTTGCACTTTAGGGGGCAATTTGTTACACTAAAATCTGTCATCCTGACATTTTACTATGAATATGAGCTCATTATTACTTATACTTCCTCCTTTTGCAAGTCTAACATATCAGCTCCTCATGTCAAGCTTTCAAAATCAAAGAAAAGTCCCTAAAATCCCCTAAACATTGGTATCGCACTTTCTCTATGCATTCCCTGCGGTCCCGCACCTAAAGTTCAGCCTGCCTGCGGAACTGTACCGCACGTTCATTGTGTTATGGGTGCGGACCTCTGTAAAACATAAAAAGGCGAGAAAGTAAAGATAAAAAGTGAATTTCAGATGAATTCTAGAAGATTCTAGATGGGAATTTTCGGGAATGGATACGCTTTGAGAAGGTTCATGCATCCCTCACTTGATGGAGCTAACCCTTTGATGTAAGGAGCTAATCCCTTTGAAGGAGGATTCTATCCCTTCATATTTGGAACAAGAAACCTCCTCTTTTCCACTATAAAAAGAGGCCTTGGGTAGCCTCAAAGGGAGTTCAAGCTTAAGATATTTGAAGTTAAATGTTGTTGAGATTCAGACTCAGTTAACTAAGACTTTTTGTGAGGTTAAATCACTCATCTCTATCTGTCTTGGTTCAAAGAGTGCAATGCTTGTCAAATTAGAAGAGATTCCTGCTTCGGACCCTGGGAGGACCTGCACAACATCAAGGCACAGGTTGTAAAGGTTTTCTTTATTTGAAGTTAATACAAATATACTCATTTCTCTCATTAAACTGTCGATTCATGGTTTATTTCATAAATTCCTTGATCATTATGATAAGTATGGTTTATAATAATGTCTATACAGGTGTTGCGTAATCTTTTTGCTTGTTTGTGACTGCAGATTCACGAGGAACGTTCTTTCAGTGCACGGGAAGGACTTCAACGAAATCAAGCAAGCGCTGGACATAAGGTAGGCCTTACACCTATATAGTGTTTTTATGAATCTTATATGCTTAGAGAGAGATTAGTATAATTGGTTGTTTGTTGCTAGTTACTTTTAGTACTAGAGATATCGGTCTTGTCCGCAAGATGGATTAATCTACACAACAATATGAGATGAGGCTCCCACAGAAGAAGCCAAGTACGAGGGAGGCAACCTTTAAAACATAAAAGAAGAAAGAGGAAGAGGGAGACATATGCTCTTGCTCGGATGAAGAAGAGGCAAAATTTGTCAAGAAATTGGATAGAGGATTAGGTAAATACAAAGGTAAACTTCCTTTCAAATGCTTTAACTATGGAAGAGTTGGACACTATGCTGCTAAGTGTCCTCACAAGAAAGTAAGGAATCAGGCTCAAGAGTCAGAGAAAAATAAATCAAAGAACTGGCAGAAAGGAAAGAAGTTCAGCAGAAAATCCTTCTATGCTCAACAAGACAACAGTACATCTGAAGATTCAGATGAACCCTCAAGTGAAGAAGGAACCTCTGAATTCTTATTGATGGCCATAGAAGAACTTGAAGGACTCCTGCTAGAAGATGAAGAAGAAGAAGGGGAAGTCAACCTTGAGGGGGAGCTAAGAAGTGCTCTGGAGGAGATTGATAGACTCAAACTGAAGTGCAGAAAACAAAAGGACATTCTTCTCAAGTATGTAAGAGAAGAACAAAACTCAGAAGTCCTCATGCAGCTGAAGGTAGAGCTTGAAGAAGCCAAGAAGATAGAAGACATGTTACTTCAGCAAATCCAGGATAAAACCCGAGAACAAGAGAAGCTGGAAGAAGAAGTTGTATGTCTGAGGAAGAGATTAGAAAATGGTCAGAAGAAAGTGTCTACCAATTCCTCTCAAACAACAAGCTCTAGTAAGTTGAACGGAATTCTGGATGCTCAAAGATCTCCTATGATAAAAACTGGAATAGGCTATGAAGGAGAATCAAGTAAAAGCAAAGAAAAAGAAAACAGAGGGATTATTTTTGTAAAAGCAAAGAAGAATGATGAAGCAGCTCAAACAATTCCTACAAAAGAAGAAACTTGTAATGAGGAAGACAGAGATCAGAAGAAACCTCTAATAACAAAGAAGGCAATAAATACTAAGACAACAGAGAAAGGGACATATGTCTCTGAATATGTCAAATTCGGAAGCCATCAAAGGAGATTCTTCCCTCTTATGAAGAATGCCACCTGTTATGTCTACCACAAGCTGGGACACATTGCTGCATATTGCCATGCAAGGAGGAGTAATTCAAACCAACAAAACATGCAAACATTGAAGAGACCGCCTCAAGCAAACAAATGGAAGAGACAACCTTACATCAGGTATGCAAATAATTTCTATGGTTACTGTTTTTATTGTAAGGAATTTGGTCATAAAATCATTGAGTGTAGAAAGTATGGACAAAGATTGATGTTTAACACCTCAAGGAAGCTTATGAATCAAAGAAATTCTGTTCATACTCATAATTCTACAAAAATTATGATCAAATGTTGTGTATGCAATCAATTTGGACATATACCTTCCAAATGTCCTCTAAGAAGAGGTAATTCATCACCTCACAAAAGATACCAAACAAAAGGGTGCCTCCAGTGGATAAAGAAGGTGAATAAATGTGACTTGGCTCTAACTGCTCAAGATTTGAAAATTCAATGGTATTTAGACAGTGGCTGCTCTAAACACATGACAGGAGACAAAAGCAAGTTTATAACTCTTGATGAAAAGAAATATGGCAATGATAAATCAGGTAAGATCAAGGGAAAAGGCTCAGTCAGCATAGACAATGGCAGAGGAAAGGCCCAAGATGTACTATTTGTAGATGGGCTGAAAGCAAATTTACTAAGTGTCAGTCAGATGTGTGACAAAGGCTGTGAAGTTCTTTTTAGAGCACAAGATTGTGAAGTCAATTCAAGCACCACAGGTAAAACTCTGCTCAAAGGAGTTCGAACAAAGAGTAATGTTTACATTGTGAAAGAGGAAGATGAAGCATGTCATCTTAGCAAACTAGAAGAGTCATGGTTATGGCATAAAAGATTGGGACATCTCAGCTTTGATCACATAATCAGACTAAGCAAGAAGAAAGTTGTCAAAGACATGCCAGAAATAAAGAGGCCTTCTAATACCATATGAAAATCATGTCAATTAGGCAAACAGACTCGCACATCCTTCAAGGCCAAAGATGAGTTATCAACAAGAAGACCTCTACAACTTGTGCACATGGACCTGTGCGGACCTGCAAGAACTAAAACTCCAAGTGGAGAATCCTACTTCATGCTGATAATAGATGACTTCTCCAGAATGACATGGGTTGCATTTCTCAAGAATAAATCAGAAGCTCTGGAAAAATTTAAGATCTTCAAAGCATTAGCAGAAAATCAAATAGGATGCAAGCTGAAATGCATCAGATCAGACAAAGGAGGTGAATTTACAGATTACGACTTTGCTGACCTATGCAATGAACATGGGATAAAGCAAAAATTTACTATTGCAGGAAAACCTCAGCAAAATGGAGTAGCAAAGAGACAAAAGGTACGTAACAAATGCTTGAGCAAAGTGCATGAAAATGTACTCGGAATTTGTATAAATTTGAATAATAGCTGAATTATTCACCGATATTATCCTGATTACACACTATTTAAGCTTCATGCATAATACATAACCTCTTCTACAATTGATCATCAATTTGCGGAAATAGAAGTAGTCGCATGCACACATTAAAACATAATCAAGCACACATATAACACAATATGTAATGGGAAAAGCTTACAGCTGAAAACCCCCAACTATCTGTATATTATAATGATAGAGAACATGTAACAATACATAGCACAAAGCTCCTCACAGCTCTCAGCACTATCTCTCATGCTACACACAAACTAGCTCAGATATGAACAAGTCACAAGTTCAAATCTCTTCCACCTGTCTGCCTGCCTCTACTGCGCAATCCAAGATGAATGATGATGAGATCCAAGTTCGAATCCCACTGGCTTGTACTGCGCAATCCTCATTGGCAATCTCAATCAATGTGTGTGCAAATCTCATGCACAGCTATAGTCACAACTGATAGTAGACTCACCCTTTCACCCACCTCTAACACTTGTCTCCACTGAACTGTCCATGCACTGAGTTAACTGATGTATTCTTTAGTTGATTTATGAGTTAATAATTAGTGAATTAATTAATAATTAATTCACACCACTCATCACTAGTGTATTTTTCATTTAGACTAAATACAACTAGTTCAACTAAGTTAAACCGAACACAACTTCACCAACTGTCTCATCGACTCCACCAAACTCTGCCACATGAGTTCTAACTGAAGTCAACCATGCAATAGCTCAACTAACCCTTAGGAAAAGCGTATTTCCTTCTATCAGCTGCATGTGCCACATCCAAGCATCAAATTGAAGTGCTCCAAGAGGATAAGATAATGTTTATAGTCTAAATATTATTAAGGGTTAATAATATTTGACTGTTCTATTTTTAGCCCGGCAGTCTAAAAATAGAAACCGCCCAATGTCTAAAAATAGAGGTCCATCTATTTTTACCAACTCGACCAATCATCCATAAATAGCATCCTGAAACTCATAAACCATGATCCATATGTCTAAATAGACATAGTCTAAAAAGACATAGTCTTAAAATAGACTTTTCAACAAAAATCACTTGTGTGGCCCCCACCTAGTTTTGGTGATCAATTTTCCAACTAGGATTAGGAATGATGTTTCAAGATGCCTCCTTCATTGTTTCTTGTTGCAATCTTCAACACTCCCTCTCAACAAGAAAGGACTATCTTTGCATGTGACATGCAACTCCATGCATTCGCCCTGCAACCTTCACAAGCGCCATGCAACTCCATGCATCTGCTCTGCAACTCCTCTGAAACTGAATAGGCTCCAAACAACTCAATCAGGCTGATGCGCCATGCAACTCCATGCATCTATCATCAAAGTCTTCAGTCTATTTGGTACCAGCGCATGTCATTCGAGACTACTATGACTGTTGAACTCTTGCATATGCACCCATGCACTTCTTTGTCGACTCTGATCAGTGCTCCGATTATCCAGCAACATCCATTTGATCTGCTGTCAATCCATCCAATGCTACACTACTCTTGCCCATTTTATGGGCACCTCGTAAGGCCCAGGTTCAATTCATGAGATCCACACCATCTCATGAATCCTGCCAAAAAATCTCCTCTTGGGATTATTCATGCATGTCGCCCCACCTCTCACCTGGTGGTATAGTTGCATGCACTCCCTCTGCCCATCTGGCACGAAATTTCTCTGCATGAGTGGTTTCTTCCACTCCATGATCCTCATCTTGTGGCTGCTCCACATCCCGAGGTTCACTATTACCTGCATGCAAAACTTGCTCCCTCTCAAGCATCAATTGCATGTATTTCTTGCACTTCCCAACAGTAGGAAGCTCCGTAGACATCCCATCTACTTCAAGTCTGTAGAGATTCTTTGCTCGAATCCCAACCTTCTTGAATTGTCCTGTTGCCTTGTGCCGAAGGAAAACTTTTCCTTCACTGAAGACAACTTCATACCCTTTATCCTCTAACATTGCGACTGAGATCAAATTATTCTTTAAACCTGGAACATGCACTACATCTTGTAAAATAATGAGTTTACCTGACTCCCTCTGAAAGGTTATGGTACCAATGCCGGTCGCATTGTATCGTCCATTGTCGCCCAACTCAACATGCAACTGGAGATCTTTCTCCACCAAGTCACTAAAAAGATTCACATCTCCCGTCATGTGAAAGGAAGCGCCACTATCAAAATACCACCCCGATCCCAATGCACTAGACACCATGCATGCGATCAATGAGAAGTCCAGCTCAAATTGTGAGGCAAGAGCCTCACCAGCTGCAACTCCAGCAGCCTGCTTGTTCTTCTTCTTCTGTGGACAATTTGTGGCGTAATGTCCATGCTCGTGACAGTGAAAACACTTCACTTTGGACATGTCACGCTCTTTACCATCTGCACCGGATTGAGAAGTATTCTTCTTACCCTTCCCCTTCCTTGATTTGGTAGCCAAAGTGCAATCCTCTTCATCATCATTCTTTGATGAATATACATCCCTGGTATCCTGCCTTATCTCCTCCTGCACAAGATCCAACCAAAGTCACTCCCATCCTGGCAATTTCTCCCGACCATTGACAGAGTCCTGATAGGAATGCCAACTCTTCGGAAGCCCAAGGAGAGCCAAGCTCACCAATTCCTCATCATCCACACTAACTCCTACACTCCCAAGCTCATCCCTGCAGTGGACAAACTTTGTCAAGTATACTGGAATAGTGTCATTCTTCTCCATCTTTATTTTCTTGAGTTTATCCTTGAGCGCCAACTTCCTCTGGTCGCTCTTGCTTTGGAATAAATCTGTCAAAGCTTTCCACATCAAGAATGGAGAAGCTTTACCATGCAGGCTGGATACTATGTGATCCTTCACGCCCTCCAACAGAATCCTTCGACACCTTGTTGTCTTCTTTTTCCAAGCCTCAACCAAGGCTGCATCGCTAGGCTTTGGAACTTCAGCATCTATGAACTCCTTCAGCCCATTTTCATCGAGCACCGCCTCCATCCTATCTCTCCATGAAATATAATTCGAGCTGCCTTCAAGAGCATACTCCAATCACAATCCTTGATAAGACATTTTGACTTCGACACCAAGAAAACACTACTGCAAATTCGAATTCCACCAGCTCAAAACTCAACCGCTTCTGATCTGTGAGAACAAAGTATTTCTAGCACAGAGATCGACTGTAGGGGCATTTACTGGATATATCACCTTTCAGAGAAAGGATGGATCCAGAGGCTACCTGGCCCGCTTACAGACTCTGTCTACCAAAATAAATTGTAATCACTGTAATAGATCCGATGATCAATTCTCGCTCTGATACCATGTAGAAATTTGAATAATAGCTGAATTATTCACCGAGATTATCCTGATTACACACTATTTAAGCTTCATGCATAATACATAACCTCTTCTACAATTGATCATCAATTTGCTGAAATAGAAGCAGTCGCATGCGCACATTAAAACATAATCAAGCACACATATAACACAATATGTAATGGGGAAAGCTTACAGCTGAAAACCCCCAACTATCTGTATATTATAATGATAGAGAACATGTAACAATACATAGCACAAAGCTCTCACAACTCTCAGCACTATCTCACATGCTACACACAAACTAGCATGGAAGATGAACAAGTCACGGGTTCAAATCTCCTCCACAAGTCTGCCTGCCTCTACTGTGCAATCCAAGATGTGAATGAATGAGATCCAAGTTCGAATCCCCTTGGCTTGCACTGCGCAATCCTCATTGGCAATCTCCATCAATGTGTGTGCAAATCTCATGCACAGCCATAGTCACAACTGATAGTAGACTCACCCTTTCACCCACCTCTAACACTGGTCTCCACTGAACTGTCCATGCATTGCAGTTAACCGATGTGTTCTTTAGTTGATTTATGAGTTAATAATTAGTGAATTAATTAATAATTAATTCACACCACTCATCACTAGTGTATTTTTCAGTTAGACTAAATACAACTAGTTCAACTAAGCTAAACCGAACACAACTCCACCAACTGTCTCATCAACTCCACCAAACTCTGCCACATGAGTTCTAACTAAAGTCAACCATGCAATAGCTCAACTAACCCTTAGGAAAAGCATATTTCCTTCTGTCAGTTGCATGTGCCACATCCAAGCATCAAACTGAAGTGCTCCAAGAGGATAAGATAATTTTTATAGTCTAAATATTATTAAGGGTTAATAATATTTGACTGTTCTATTTTTAGCTCGGCAGTCTAAAAATAGAAACTGCCCAATGTCTAAAAATATAGGTCCATATATTTTTACCAACTCGACCAATCATCCATAAATAGCATCCTGCAACTCATAGACCATGATCCATATGTCTAAAAATAGACATAGTCTAAAAATAGACTTTGCGACAAAATTCACCTGTGTGGCCCCCACTTAGTTTTGGTGATCACTTTCCAACTAGGATTAGGAAAGATGTTTCAGGATGCCTCCTTCACTGTTTCTTGTTGCAATCTTCAACACAGACCTTCTGGGCAGAAGTAGTACACACAACGGTGCATATCCTTAATAAAGCTCACTTAAGGCCAAGCAGTGACAAGACTCCCTATGAACTATGGCATGAGAAACCAGCTTCAATCAAACATTTTAGAATCTTTGGAAGCAAGTGTTACATAAAGAATAATGATGAAAATCTTGGGAATTTTGATGCAAGACCAGATGAAGGGATATTTCTAGGATATGCATCTAAAAGTAAAGGGTACAGGTGCTACAACAAGACTCTTCGAAAAATAGTAGAAAGCATTGATGTGAGATTTGATGAAGAACTTCCAAACAATACAAGAGATACAGACTGCTGCAGTCCATCAGACAACCATGAAGAAGAAAACCAATATGATGAGGAAACAAGCAAGACAACAGAAGATACAGAGCTAAGTTCTAAAGCTCCCTCAAGATATACTCATAAGAACCATCCTGAAGATCAGATCATTGGAGACAAGAGAGTAGGGGTCCAAACAAGAAGGCAGCTAACAGAACAAACGTATACATAGCCATGTTGTCACAAATAGAGCCAAAGAAATTTGAAGATGCCAGCAAGGACAAGTCTTGGGTAAATGCTATGAATGAAGAATTGGACCAAATTGAGAAAACAAATACCTGGGAATTAGTTCCTAGACCCATTGAGAAAAATGTCATAGGCTCAAAATGGGTATTCAAAAAAAAATGAATGAGCAAGGACAAGTAATCATGAATAAAGCTAGACTGGTCTGCAAAGGATATTCACAAATCGAAGGACTTGATTATGATGAAACATTTTCCCCTGTAGCCAGAATGGAAGCCATTAGAATGTTTTTGGCCTTTGCTTGCTACCAAAACTTCAAAGTATATCAAATGGATGTAAAATCTACATTTCCGAATCGAGACTTAGAAGAAGAAGTCTACATGGAACAACCAGAAGGCTTCTCATTGGCAGACAAAGAGGACTATGTGTGCAGACTGAAGAAGGCTCTATATGGAATGAAACAGGCTCCTCACGCTTGGTACTCAAGACTGGATAAATATTTTCAAAAACAAGGCTTTAAGAGAGGCGGAGTAGACAACAATATATACATAAAAGCCCATGAAAATGAACTCCTGATTGTTGTGGTATATGTTGATGACATTATGTTTGGAAGCAACAGAGAAGAACTAGCAAAAGGGTTTGCTGATGAGATGAAAACAGAGTTTGAGATGTCCATGATTGGAGAACTCAGTTTCTACTTAGGACTTCAAATTCAGCAAAAGAACACAGGGACATTCATCTCACAGGAAAAATACTTAAAAGAAATGTTGAAAAAGTTCAAAATGGAGGACTGCAAACCTGTGTCAACTCCCATGATCACGGGATGCAAGTTGTGTGCTGATGATGGGTCTGCTGATATAGATCAAAAACTCTACAGATCCATGATAGGAAGTCTGTTGTATTTGACTGCATCAAGACCAGACATCATGCTAGCAGTAGGACTAGTGGCTAGATATCAAGCAACTCCTAAACAAAACCATCTTCTGGCAGTAAAAAGAATATTCAGATATCTACAAGGAACAACACAATATGGACTTTGGTATCCTAAAGGCAAAAGCTTCACTTTGACAACATACACAGATGCAGATTGGGCCAGCTGTGTGGATGACAGGAAAAGTACAAGTGGAGGTGCATTCTATCTAGGAGAAAGTCTGGTGGCATGGTTAAGCAAGAAACAAACATCTATCTCTCTATCTATAGCAGAAGTAGAATATATAGTAGCAGCAACATGTTGTACACAAGTCATGTGGATGAAGAAAACCCTCCAAGACATGAAGGTAAGCATTGATGAACCTATCTCAATCAAATGTGATAATACAAGTGCTATAAGTATATCTAAAAATCTTGTGCTTCACTCAAAAACTAAACATATCCCAATCAAGTATCATTTTCTCCGAGAAAAAGTGGCTCAGAAGATAGTAAAACTTGATTATGTACCAACAAAAGAATAGACAACAGATATATTTACCAAACCGCTTGCCAAAGAACCATTTGAATACTTGAGAGACAGATTAGGGGTAGTATCTGTAGATGATACTCTCTAATATGAAGAGAAAGCACAGTTTCAGGGGGAGAACAGAAACGAGAATATCATTCCCAGGGGGAGATCAACCAGCAAGGGAAGCATGAAAACAGGTCCTCATGATCAAAAGGATTATGGCAATAATACATTCAGCAAAAATGAATCAATAAAAAGGCAAAAGGGTCAGTGGTGCAGCAGAAGAGTGGTGAACCCAACGTGAACCGAACACAGAAGAGTAGTGAACCTGATGTGCATATAATCCAATAGTTGAAGCAGCAGCGTACAAAATTAGAAAATTCCAGAGAGAGAAAATGCACAAAATATTGAAAAAGGATAAAATCACATGATCAAAGAATAGAAGCTACACTAAGAATTCGAACCCCTTGCCATAAGAATTCGAACCCCTTGCCATTGATGTCAAAGGGGGAGGAAGAGCAAGCAACAGGAGGAAGAGCAGGAAAACAGAGAAAGTGTATTGCCACAGAGAAAGTGTTTTGCCATCAATGCCAAAGGGTGAGACTGTTGGAAATATTGTCATTGATGGCAATGGAGGTAGAAAAGACAGAGACAGACAAAGAAGGCAGCAGATGCAAAGATAGGAAAAAAACAACAGCAGGTAATATGTACAACGAAGGCAGAGGCAGAGGTCGAGAAGCAGTAGCAGCTAAGGCAGAGGCAGAGGCAACGTATATAGAGGCAGAGGCAGAGGCAGATCCGTTATCACAGCAGTAGAGGCAGAGGTCGAGCGACAGAAGAAGCGAAGGTAGAGGCAGAGGCAGAGCCGTTATTCCGAGAATCACTACCCAGCTGGTAGAAAATCTAAACATAAATTCCGGGAACCATAACCCAGGTGGAAGGATACATATATATAATTCCGGGAATCATAACCCAAGAGGCAATGTATACATATATATAAATAAATTCCGAGAATCGATTAATTCCCTGGAGGATACTCTAAAGATGAAACATAAAACTTATATATACATGCAGCGTCTTATACACAAAAGTTCAAAGAATATATATATATATATATTTGTAATGGAGTGCTTTAATGGAAGGAGAACCAAAGGTATCAATGCCTTATATGGTGGGACCCTTTCCCAATTGAATCGAAGATTATAAGGGCAGCGGAACATATAAACAGAAAATTGTGATTGCGATGAAGCCCAGACTCGATGGGTTTATAAAAAATAATGGATATGTGTCGAAACATGCAACCAAAGAATTGCGATTGCGACGAAGCCCGGATCATATAAAAAAAGGTTCAAAGCATAAATATATATATTTATAATTGGAGCACTTTATGATAACCAAAGTACCACAAGGTGGGACCAAATCGCATTGGAGAAAAACAAAGCAGCGGAACATGCAAACAGGAAGTTGCGATTGCGATTGGCAAAGCCAGACGCGATAGTCATATAAAATCCGTCATATAAAATATAGTCGGGTCCGCACATTGATCACATTGGAGAAAAACTGGCAGCAAATCACTTGCAACTAAAAGTTGCGATTGCGATTAATCACTTCGCATTAGGTCAATTGCATCGGAGTTAAGCAGGGCATTGGAACATGCAAATAGAATTTGGGATTGCGATTAATCGCATCGCATTAGAGTAATCGCAATCAGAGTTGTGCAGGGCATCGAAACATGCGAATGGAATTTGTGATTGCGATTAATCGCATTGCATCAGAGTAATTGCAATCGGAGCTTCGGAGCATTGGAATATCGGTACATTCAAATGGAAATTGCGATTGCGATCAATCGCAATCGGAAGAAGTCGAGGAGTAGTTTATATCATCGGAAAGCATGGAAAGTGGGCCCAGATATATGATATTCCATTGATTAAATGGAATCGAACCCTTATAATAATGTTTATAATGCTTGATTCGGGGAATATGGATACACGGTGATACTATTTATATATTGTGCTAAAGTCGAAATTTATAGAAAATGAGGTGCGTGCTGGGCATTCGCCAAAGTAAATTCATGGGTCTTTACTTTTCGACTGGAGAACACACACACACACACACACACACACACACACACACACAGATATATATATATATATATATATATATATATATAAGCATATATCTATGCTGTGTGCGGCTATCGCATCGGCACGAAGGCTGAGCAGTGGAACATACCAATGAAAGTTGCGATTGTGATTAATCGCATCACAACTATCGCAGAAGACCTAATCGCAATCGGAGATTTGTGAAGGCGTTGTTATATATATATATATATAAAGTTGTTGCGATTATATTGAAAAGTGCCGCGTGGTCTGTGGACCCATGGGCCTCAGCTTAAGGTGGAGGGCGATTATTAATATAATACAATTGCGATGTGTACAATTGTATCGGGCCATAAAACAAAGGCCGTGGTGTATGTATGTTCCGCTTGCGGAACTCACCACATCAACAAGACACTTGCTGTATAAAAAGTGTTGGAATTTGCCCAGATTTAAAGTCAGCAGTTACATATATATAAAAAATGCACTGATATAAAAAGCACAGTTACATGTATGTAGTAGTTACACCACAACAGAGGACAGAAAAGCAAACAGACCTGAAAAGAGATAAAACACAGTCACATAAAAGACAGACACAGTCAAAGAAAATACAAATGCGCAGTGAGCCAAAAGACTAAATGAGTTGAGCTGGAGTTCTCATTGTAATTTGATTGTAAATGTTTTAATTGATTTTTATTGTTTGTGATGCATTGGAAAGTCTCTGGAAGAGAACAAATATCCCACTGTAATGTTAAATTGATACCTACAGTTATATTTATTGAATGAGCAGATAAAAGGAATGAGAAGACAGAAGCCAAAGAGTCATGACTGTTCACTCCAAATTCCTATTGAAATACAAACAGTCATGTGAGGAACTCTATAAATAATATCAACTGGATATGCATAAGAGAGGTTAGAGAGAGAAAATATAGAGAATGCAGAGTATAGAAGAGTGAGGAAGAGAAGATTAAGAAAATAAGAGCAGAAAGAGATGCTACAGAACAGAGCTGATATCTGAGGTAAATCAACAAACATTCAGTTTGATAAATTGAGGAAGTTGGAGCTTCCCTATGAAGTTTCAGCTTGATAACTATCAGTTGTAGCTGACTGAGGTTGGAGCCTCCTGTAGGTTGGTGCCTGCAGAAAATTGAAGGGAGTTGGTGCTTCCTTGCAAGTTGTAGCTTACAGAATTGAGGTTAGAGCCTCCTGTAGGTTGGTGCCTGCAGAAAAACAGTGGTGAGAGGGAGATGGAGCTTGCCTTTGCATCACAACAATAATAAGACGTGGTTTTATCCCTTTATGGGTTTCTACTTACATCTGTTGTCTCTATGTGTGTTTCTTATGTGTTGATGTGATTCTTTCAATCTGCTTAATTGTTTGTTGCTCTCAACATAAGTATGGTGTCACACTAATTTAATATTGGCTGCAACATTTTAAGACTGTTCACATATTAAGTTGTAAATAAGTTTGGTGAAAATATATAAAAAAAGGCTTATGTATGTATTAAACTGATTCACCCCCCCCCCTCTCACTTTAATTAAAGATTCAAAAAGGGCCAGACGACTTCAACCCCTAGCCTGGATGGCACAGTCTCCTCTAGGCCTCCGCAGTCCCCTTCATGACATTCCCCGACTCCGAGAGAAACACCTCCCTAAGTTCGAAACCGAGAAGGGTACATTGGCCGAAAACCACATCAGTAATTTCTACCTGGCCTTACAAATGATGAGGGTGCAGTCCGACGACGTAGCATGCCAAATTTTTCCCCACACCTTAGAAAATAAGGCTGCTACTTGGTATTGTTCATTACCTGTCGCTTCCATTTCCTCCTGGGAGAAATTCCACCACACCTTCCTCCATAAGTTTTCATAAGACAAGAATCCTTCTATTCTCTTCATAGAATTGAGTACTTTGAAGTGCCAGAAGAAGGAGAAGGTTAAATACTTCTACCAACACTTTTCTACCATATTGAACAAATTTCCTCCGAACATTGCCCTAGACGATTCCATCACCATCAATTATTACACAAGGGCCCTCCCTCGGGATATTGCTGTAATCGTGAAACGCGAAGCTAGAGCCACCTTGGTAGAAAACTACACCACCACCCTCGCCATTGAGAAAGACATGCTTTCTGTAGGAGCCATTGATCATGATAGTCGGGATTACCAAAAACCGACCGGGAAAAGAACGCAACCCTCATCCCATAAATCTTGAGACAAGGATAAATACCCTTTCGATTTCGAGAGCATCGCGAAATCCATAAAAATTTTGACGAATGAAGTCTCTAATTTGAAGAGGAAGAACAATGACTCCATATCAAGTAGCAAAATGCAGAAACCTTTCTTTAGGAAAAACAACCTCACGACTAGTTGCCCTCCGCCGAACCCCAATACAAACCTCAGTGTAGAAGAGATCGACAAAGATAATTTATGCTCTTTCCATCAAGCTTCCCACTCAGAAAATCTTTCCCTCAATGGATTAATAGCATGACCGTTGTGGTAAATCAGCTCCTAGAGGATCAGACAGTGGGAGAGTTAGAAGAGGAGGTCGACTCGGGTAGCAAGGAAGTATCTCCCTTGGATGAGGATCTGGGATCTACAGTCCTCACCCTTGAGGTAATCCATGGAGAAGGACCTCCCCCCATGACAGAGATAAACCTGGCTGATGAATCCCTAATCCAACCCCCCCCACGAAATTATAGCCTATGGAGCAAAGGCCCGATTTCCGATCACTCGCTTTCCTGAGGAAAATTCTGCCACCAAACAAGGAAAAAAAAACCGCAACCCCTGAAAATATAGCCCTTTTTCTACCCGAGGCACCCCCAAGGCTAGATTGTCATCAAGTTCACCAAGTGCCTCTCCGGAAACACCCTCACACTTGGAATCAAAATATGACATCATCGAAGACATGAAGAAGACGTGAGCCAACATATCCCTCTACGAGCTCGCCCGTATAGCTAACCAATGAGACTTGATTCTCAAAGATTTCACTAGCCCATCTCCGAAAAAAAAAACCACCTCGATAGACAAAGCAGTAAGCTCCACATCCTCCCAAGCTTCAGTGTGCCTTCAGTCCATCGTAAATGCCATCAATGCAAAATCCTGAGGATCCACACCCTCTTTCCTTTTGTCTTTTGAGATCTTCAATTTCAATGTCCTTAATTGCCTCGTCGATTCTAGTGCATCCACCAATTTCATGCCCCTGTCTGTATGCCAGAAATTGAACACCCGTCCTGAGAAGAATGACTCTAGGATCATTCATCTTGATAGATCCCAAGTCCCTGCCATGGGCGAATTGAATAACGTCCTGATCACCTCCCCTTGGACTCCAGGGTGCATCAGTGCATTGACATAATGGTTGTAGATATCCCATAAGCCTACAGTCTTTTATTGAGCCGAAATTGGTCAAGAAAACTACAAGGATACTTTTCCACCAATTGGTCCCACTCGTGGCTCCCATACAAGGGCAGGAATAATTAGATCCAGGTCGAAAGAGAACCTTACATGAAACACACGGTGACCGACCTCAAGGAAACCAACGAACCTGTCGGATTTGCGCAAGAAGATCTGGGCATGTGCTTCTTGGAGGTTGTGTTCGGTTGCTATCAAGCCTTTTAATCTCCTATCCCCCAAGATACCTAGTTAGATCTGCTCCCGGCTACTGCTTTCAGCCCTGTCGTGTGTTAGAGTCAGTCTTTACATCCCTCCGTCAGAGATCGTTTCTCTTATTTCATTTCCATTTTTAGGTGTCTCATTCTGCTCATTCATCTGTATTCTGTTAGGGCATGCCATCATCTGACGGAAGGGTCTCTTCACTCGTTTCCCTCATGTTTGTACCTGCTGGGTTGGTCAAAATTTATCAAAATTCATTAAAGTTGATTTCAGTCATTTACAGTCATAGATGGTCTTGTGGTCAAAAAAGAGTCTTTCAGTCACTAGGTCTAGGGTTTGGTCTTCAGAATGTCAAATAATGCTTGCAGGCCATTAGGATGTCTTCAATAAGTTTTCATTTCAAGATTTTCATCATTAACAATGCTCAAGGATGTTTCTTCTTCAAAAATCTGTTTTGAAGAAGAAATCGTAAAATTTGTTGTTTGTAATAAATATGCATTTTTAAAGTTTTCCACCATGAAGTACTTCAAATGCAGCCTCTGGTCATCCTTTTCCGAAATCCGATGCCACCATCCCTGCAAAAAATCAACCAAGAAAGCCATCATTTCAAGCCAAAAAATCAAAAAGGAAACTTGAAGAACAGAGCTGTATTAAAAGTGAAAAAATGCCAATTTTGAAACATTACAAAACTGGGTCTTTACAAAGAGAAAATCAAAGCCATGACTTTATAAATATATTTTCATTGTTTGAAAAGCCATTTTCATCCAAGACATCAAAGAAAGTTGAAATTTAGTGGTGAGAGGGTGAAGCTGTCATTTTGGAGCCAAGACTGTGGGTAATTGTCTGTGCGGCGCATTGGGTAAGAGTGCGGCACACACAGGCTGCGCGACACACTGGACCTCCTGCCACAGTGCTTTTCTCCATTGGCACGGTGCATCCACGAGACGCGGCACACTGGGCTTGTGCACAGCGCACAGAGCCTTAAAGACACAAATTCATCACGGCTCCATAAAAAATCAAATCGATTCAACTCATTTGTTCCAAGTAAGTTTGACAACGCTTGTTCAGTGATTTTAGTCATGTGTGGTGTTGTTTGGAGGCAAAGACATTTGAGTTTTGGTTGGTGAAAAACAAACCCTATTTCCATATCAAAATCTGCTCCCTTAGGGTTTGAAATGAAGTGTTGAAATTTGACTATTGGTGCTAAACACTCCCACTCCATTGTTCATTCATGTTCCCATCACTGTCATACTGTTATCACAGTCCTTTCCTCTTCCCTCTGTCCCAAAACAATCATATCCCTTGTACCCATTTTCCCTATCACTAAACCCTATTAGCCCTCCCACTTCCATATCACTTATAAAAACCCTAAATCCCAAAGTTCCTAAACATAAATCAAGTGACTGTTTTTGCATTAATTGCACTTGACAAACTCCCACTTTTCCCACTGATCATACTTACCACAGTCCCTCATTTCCTACTTGGTACATATTTGGCACATTTGGTATTGAAAGACAAACACCAATTCACCATTTTCAAACAAACCAAACTCTTGTTTTCACCACATATATATCAGCATATCCTTGTTATACACATTACAAAGCACCATGTCAGAGATAGATTCATCATATGAGCAAGAATATGAGCAGGACAGTGATTCAACCACCGAGCTTAATGTACCGAGAAGGTCTCATAAAAGTGGCAGGCACGTCAGAGAAGAGCCCACTTCCTTGACTCAATTGCAGGCCTGACCGCTTGCACCAGTAACGTGCTGATAACATTCATGTTTTAAGTATTACGAGATGATATCTCAGATTCAACACCATCCAGAGTTGGTTCAGTTATTTGTCCTACATTTGCGTGGTGGTCATGTAAATCTTGCTGGAGTGAACTTCACCTTAACACCAGAGACTATTTCTGAGGTGACCGGGATACCGAACATTAGTGAGGAGTGAAAAAGTGGAATAAGAGACAACGGATAGATAAACATCAATATGAACCTTGTCGAACTTTGGTTATATGAGCGCTCGGCAGGGTGTTCCTTTCGGTTCTTGAGAGTCTATGCCCCCGTGTCGTCATCATTAGATACTTTAGTTGCGGTGGAATTCTCACGCCTTTATGCCATTAATAGGTGCAGTGCATTTTCACGAAGTGAGGCCAGTGAATATTCCGCCATGTGTCTTGCCGAAACATAGAGCGGATGACTACCTTTGTGCAGAAGAAGACTCCAGAGCAGCAACATAACAACATTTATCATTATGCGCTCATCAAGATGATTGTGGTACATCAGCTTGGATTGCAGGGCATTGCATGGGAGGAGTTCATTTCCCGTGACTTTTTTACAGCCCCTCAGCCTCCTCCAGAGATTTTTCACGGTGCAGGTGAGCCTTCACATCAGTTTGAGGTTCCTGAGACAGAGCCTATCAGTGTTCCAGTGTGTGTTACCTATCAGAGAGGTACCAGAGCCTTATTTGCAGCAGCACGATGAGTACTATCTCCACCCGGGATGGAAGGGGTCTCGTTACCTTCGACAGCAGCGCGAGTACTATCTCCACATGGCGTGGAAGGGGTCTCACCTTCTACATCAGCATAGGTACATGACAGAGGCAAGAAGCCTATGCAGGATGAGGGCCCCTCAGAAGGCCAAGATACTGATTTTATATTGATCGATGTTGATTCGAGCTCTCCCAGCTCAAAGCTGAAAGAAATAATCCAAGAGCAGAAAGCTGAGATCGACACATTGACCGAGAAATTGCAGAGAGCTCAGTGGGTTATAAATTACTTGGAGCAGTGGAATAAACAATTGGAGGATCAGTAGACACTCATAGAGTTGCGGCAAATTCGTGAAGACCGTGAATTGGCTCGAAAGAGACCAGGTGACATGACACCATTTGAGCGGGAGACTTGCCTTACGAGAGTCAAAATTCATCTGGAGAAAATTTTGGCGAAGGCCAATAGGGAAAAAGACATGCTCAGACATATGAAGAACCACTATTGGGCCCACACACATGTTTGCAAAGCGAAAATGAAGATCCTGAAAGCGAGGCTGAGAAGGGCACTAAGGAGGCGCAAAAGGTCTGATCCACTTCAAATCTTGGCCGAAGCTTCTTTGGCTGAGCATGGGACATGATGGGAGACATTCACTCCAAATTTCAGCAAGTTTGGGGAAAATTTTGTCATTTTTGAAATTTTGGTTGCAAAACAGGTTTTTCTGCCCGACGCGTCGCGCCACTCGACGCGCGCTTACGTTTGAGAGATCTTCTGGAGGAAAACTTGATATTTTTTGGGTTTTTTATGATAAATTATGCATGCTCAGGAATGGCTAAGAGATTTCATCAAGTTCTGGATGGTCTTAAGGGTCGAAAACACACCAAAAATGGCCTTTCTGCCACCTTCTGCACTAGCATGAACCAGTCTTGGGATATTGAAGTTTTGAAGGGGAAAATGAACTCAAAATTGAAAAATTCCACTTGGGTTGGATATTAGACAGATAGGGCTTTCCAACTAGCTATCATGAGCTCAATTTGGAATTTGGTAAATGCCTCAAAAACAGGCCCAAAGTGGCGCGATGCATTGAGTTTTCTGGCGCGGCGCATAGAGAAATTTGGCCTCATTTTGACTCTTCAGCTCAGAAATTCGCCCAGTTTTGACTAGTTTCACTTTTTGATGTAATTATTGATCTATCTTGATGTAACTTGATGACTATGATGTAATTTTGGCTCATATTTACTTTTTCTAGAGGATTAATTCACTAAAAAGTGAAAATTAAGTGAATGGATCAGTTTCCTAGCATATAGAGGCAAGTTGTTTGATTGCCTAGATTTCAGTTCATAGTTTAGAATTGGTTGAAACAGCTCCTGGAAGGATGAACTCGACCCCTAGAGGCATGGGAAGGGGTTAGGATGGTCTATATCATGTGTTTTCTGAGACATTTTCGGGGTTGGACTTTTGGGAATAGATTGGCACCTCATTGTATATTCATTTCAGATTTTTGGCAAAAGAAAGACCAGAGTTTTGCAGCACTTGTTGGGATCCTTGTGGCCCTGAGTTTTGATGATTTTTTTCTCCATGTATCTGTAAGTTTCATTAATTTTTATGTATGCCACTTCCCTTCTCTTTTCTTCTGAATTAAACAAATGAGTAACTAAGGTAGAATTCATTAGTTTGCTGGTGCTCTGCCTTAATATTTTGTTTAGTTTTATATGTTTTCGTCAGTTTGAAGAGGATCCTTGCAACTTCTTGCCCTCTTCAGCTCCTCAGCAGTCTTTTCTACCCATTCATTGAATCTCAAACATCAAATCCATTGCCTACCCTGCCCCAACTTGAACTCTGCAAGAATTTGGCCTCATCCCCAAGCCCAAAATTGCCTTTCCCTTTTTTCCAACAAAAAACCCCTAAAAATCATTTCAAACTCCTTGATTAATATACCTAGCCTAAAATTAGCACTCATTTCAGTCATCTCAAGTCCTATTGATACATTTTTACTGAGATTGACCTGGAGAGAGCCCTCTCCTTTTCTGGTAGGGCTAGCTACCAGACTGAGCGTGGTTTGGTGTTACCCTGAATCCTGCCTTCCTTCAGCCTGAGGTGGATTTGGGCAATAACACCGTGCCAAAGGGACCACCGGATGTCTCTTTCCCAAGTACCCCTCTTGTACACACTTGTGATCTTGAAAAATATGAAGACAAGGTCTAGACCCTATACTACGACGGTTCCAATACCCACGATGGGGATGGTGCATGCTATATCTTGTTAGATCCCCAAAAAAATAAGTTCTTGATCTCTTGCCAATTGGAATTCCAGTGCACCAGTAATACAATCAAATATGAAGCATTGATCCTCGGTATAAATAAAGCAATCGACCTCAAAGACAGTTGCTTGAAGGTAATCGACGACTCCGAAATCATTACCCGGCAAGTACGCAGCACTATTCACTGCGTATATCCCCATTTGAAAGGGTATCAGAAAGAGGTATGGCATTTGATTTTTACCTTTGATGCTTTCAGTATTAATTCTATACTTAGGATGCATAGTGCAACAAGCGATACGTTAGCAAATGCTGCCGCTAGGTTTACCCCATTGAGAGATGGGTTTTCTATTGAAATTTTTTATAAGCTTGCAGTGCCGGATAATGTAACTAATCTTCGTGTTTTTAATGATGATCAGTAGGTACTAGATTTCATGTTGAACGTAGACCTGTTCAAGTACACCATGATTGAGGAAGTAGATCATGACTTGGCCTTACAAAAGGAAAGGGAGGAACACAAGGGGAATCCCATACCCAAAGGGGTCGTGTCCCTTGAAAATTTATTTGACCTATAGAACCGGTTTCGAGGGCCTCCCAACACAAAGGTGTAGAGCTCCACCCTACTACACTAGAAAGTGAACCTTGGGACAAAGACAAAGCCGAAGTTTGTTAATCTCGGTACAAAATGCACCCCCCAGGAGAGGTAGTCCTTTATTGAATTATTCAAGAAATACCGAGATGTTTTTGCCTGGATGTATGATGAGCTACGAACTTATGACACACGAATCATCGAGCACATAATACCAATGAAGGAAGGAGTTAAGACTTTCCAACAGAAGCTAAGGAAGGTGCATCCTACTCTGGAACCAATGATCCAAAAGGAGTTGAAAAAACTTCTGTATGCCCACATCATCTTCAAAGTCTGACATTCAACATGGGTGTCAAATCTGGTCCCAGTTCACAAAAAGTCTAGCGAAATCCATTTACGTGTGGACTTCAGGAATTTGAACCGATCATCAGACAAGGATAACTACCTACCGCCCCCCATGGAGGAGATTCTTCAAACGGTTTATAGGTCAGAAATGTTCTCATTATTAGATGGTTTCTCAGGGTACAACTAAGTACTGGTGGTTGAACCCGATCATTTGAATACAACATTTAGGACCAAATGGGGAACGTTCACATCAGATGCATGACCTTTGGCCTGATTAGTCTTGAAGAAACCTTCCAAAGGGCCATGGACATCGCCTTCCAGGGGCTAATGGGGCAAATTTTGGTGGTCTACCTGGACGATGTCACCGTGTTCTCCAAGCACAAATGTGACCACTTGCACCACTACAAGAAGATTTTCTAAAGGTGTCAAAAATATGGGATCCCACTTAACACTAAGAAGAGCATCTTCGCAATCTCTGAAAGGAATCTGTTGGGCCACATCATAACCCGAGATGGCATAGTGGTAGACCCAGAGCGCGCAAGAGCCATCTCCCAAATTCGTCCCCCAAGTAGCAAAAAGGCAATGCAGTCGCTTCTCATGAACATCAAATTCCAATGAAAGTTCATATCGGACTTCGCCAAAATCGTGAAACCTCTGCAAGGTATGATCAAGAAGAACACGAATTTTAAATGGAATCTGCCTGAGAAAGAAGCGTTCAATAATATTAAACAAGCCATCGCAGAAGCACCTACCCTTCATAGCCCATATTTCAACAAAGGCTTTATCTTGTATACTTTCACCTTAGACTCGTCTCTCGCAGCCATCCTCACTCAAAAATATGGTAGCAATGACGAGCGGCCCATATTTTTCATGAGCGCAGGGTTGCAAGGTGCTGAGCTAAATTAACTGGATATTGACAAGCAAGCCTACGCGGTGTATAAGGCAGTCAAAAATTTCAGGCCATATATTTTGAAGAATGACGTTACGATGTTCGTACCCCACCCAGCAGTACGCTCACTTTTTGTGCAGCCAAAGCTGGGTGAGAGACGAGGCAATTGGATGGCATGCCTTCAAGAGTATGACTTGGAATTCAAGCTTGCACACACTGTCAAAGGGAAAGGCTATGTCGGATGGCTGCTGAAGCCATAGACCGACGGGGCAATGAAAAGGAATGTTGGGACCACGAAATATACATGTACCAAGCCTACAACACACCTCAATGAAACGCCCCATCATGGTACATTGATCTCCTACAATATCTTGGCCACGACCCCACCTTAACAACACAGTAGAAACGAGCAATAAGGCTAAAGGATGCATCCTACTAGCTGGTGCAGGGTAAGCTATTCCACAAGCATCATATAGGTGTCTTGCTATGCTTCTTAGAGCACAGTGAGGCCCAATAGGTCCTGAAGGAACTACATGACAGCCCAGCCGGTGGGCAGTATGCGAGTGATGCCACAACTCACAAGATTATGTGAGCTAGTTTTTATTGGCCCACTCTATTTAAGGATGTGCAAGCCTATGTTCGGAGATGCCTTGCATGTCAAAAATTTTCCAGCAGAGAATCTCGATCTTCCACCCTGTTACAGTCTGTCACGGTGGAAGAACCATTCCAGCAGTGGGGGCTGGACGTGATCAGGGAAATTTTGCTGCACTCCTCCAAGCATCATCGATATATCCTTACAACCACATACTATTTCATGAGGTGGGTTGAAGTAATACTATTACACCAAATCAACGATAAGGAGGTAATAGCTTTCATCATTTAGTACATCATGACCAGGTTTGGCGTTCCAACCTCCCTTGTTTTTTATAATGCTACTTATATTTCGTCGTTCAAGTTATATGAATTTTCTTTAGAAAATGGTATAGTGCTCAAACATTCCGCTAACTATTATCCCCAAGGGAATGGGTTAGTTGAGTCAACCAATAAGAACCTTAACCGTATCATCAAAAATACCTTGCTATCCCAACACCAGAACAGGCACAACGCCCTCCATAATGCCCTCTGGGCTGATCAGGTCACACCTAAACTGTCACTGGGAACCTCCCCATTTTTCCTAGTCTACGGGAAATTAGAAATTATTCCTCCCAACCTGTCTTTCCCGACCCTTCAATTGTCCCAAGAAACACATGGTACCGCATGCCCTTCCTTGCAAGCCTGCATAGACACTTTTTTGAAATTGGAGGAGGAAGGGCTGAAAGCAAGGGAAAAATTCACCATCCACTAGAGTCAGATAAAACGACGGTTCGATAAAAATCCACCAGAAACAATTTTTTCGAGGTTGGCGACCTCATCCTCAAATGGGACAAGGCTCTTGAAGATAAGGGGAAACACACCAAATTTCAAGCCCTCTGGTCAGGCCCATTCCAGATCAAAGAAAATTTCGGTTCCCACACATATAGACTCCAAAGCTCATAAGGGAGGATCGAGGTCCTCCCGATAAATAGGCATGAACTCAAGCACTACTTCACCTAAAATCCCCAGGGCCGTCACCATGCTCTGTACAATAGTTTCCTTTCCTTTTCTTTACTGCTCTTGTTTTTCATTTATTTTGTGTGTTTCAATAAACAACTTGCTTCGAGCAAGCTCTCAGAACTTCATTTCCCTAGTACCTCAAGTTGAAGGATAGCCGTTGTAGTTACTCAATTGGCAGGTTGTACCAGAATCTCTTCTTGCTAAGAATCAACCCTGGAACACAAAATGGCCCAAGCTTGTCTGTGATAGACACCCCATGGGGAAATGTGACCAAGTCCCAAGACCCAAGCGCAAGTAGCTCACCTAGTGGGCTAGCTCGAGGAACTAATGTACAAGGGGAAGTTTTGGTGAAATAGGTCATTGGATGGAAGGGGAACAAGGCCGAGCTTGGAAGGCAAAAGGATATTTGGGAAACACCAAAGGTCCCTAAATGCAGACCAGGAGCAACCTCTCTTGCAAGTAACATAAGTCGGGATCCCTTTTTTGCCCAAGAAGTACTTGCCACATTCAAATAAGTGCCTTGAGCACATTCAAATAATTGGTATTAGCACATGAAATAAAGAGTAAAGGATTAAGAAAGGCTTCCTGCGGAGAGAGGTGATGTGACAACTCCACTGGGGTATTAACCAGGCTCGCTGGAAACAGAGCAATGTCTATGACTCCTAGGCAGTCACTTCGTCGGGGCTGCCAGGCTCGGTGGCAGCAGAGCAACACAAAGGGACCAAATAACTATACCAAATCCTTGAAGCCCATGAGGTTACTCTAACCCCTTTTGTTCGGTCTCCGAAAATGAAATCACGGTGAACAAGCGTCCCGCGCAGTGCAAAAAAGTGAAGAAAATATGCAAGGGCTAGAGATGAGAGTAGTGGGACCCATGCGGGTGAAATTAAAAGTCTACTAAGCCCCCCCGCCCCCCTCAAAGATGAAGTGCAGGAAGAGATTTTAAGTTCTACCAGTAAATCGCCATTTGTTGTAGCCGCTACAACACCCTCCAAAATTTAATCCCGTTTTGAAATTTCAGAGCCCTTGACTGCTTTGATGAAGGTAAGTCCGTTGGACCCTCAACCATGAACCTTGAGAAATTCCCTTTCAAGCAATTATCTTCAAAGATAAATTCATGACCAGTTTTCCTTTAGCTAGTCACAAGATCGCAAAGTTGCAATCCAGATTAAAATTACAAATTTGCGACTAAGTGACCTTGCGACCTCTAGGTCGCAAGGTCGCAAGCTCTATGAAAAATGCACATTTTCAACTATGCAACCTAGGGACCTTGCGACCCTTAGGTCGCGAGGTCACAAGGTCTATGAAAAGTGCACATTTACGACTATGCGACCTAGCGATCTTGTGACCCCTAGGTCACGAGGTCGCAAGGTCGCATCCTTGCTAAAAAATTAACATTTGTGACTGAGCAACCTAACGATCATGCAACCTCCAGGTCGCAAAGGTCACATCCTTTCTTGAATGGCCCTGATTTGCAACTTAGCGACCTACATTAAATGACCACACGTGTGACCCCTTTATAAATAAAAGGGTCGCGTAGGTCGCATTCGACCTGCATGACGGAGAAAACAAGACGTCTAATAAGCAATTGGAGTGAATTTTTTCTCGGGTAAGTTTCCTAATCCTCCTGCTGTTTCCTATTTTATTTAGATGTTTCCTTACCTACCCCATACCCTAGCCTATTAATTTCCCTTGGCCCCATTCCTTTTCAACCTAAATCCTCACCATCTCTCTAGCTAAGGTTTTCAACTCACCTATGCTAAATCCTCTTTTCCTCCTCTTCTGAGCCTTGCCTTGCCTCAGTCTGCTACAAACACCCCTTCCTGGCTTTCTAAGAGGGTTTTCAACTCTGATTTACCCATCTCCCTTGGGATTTTTCGCCTTCTTTCACCTTATTCCCCGCGGGTCGCGATCGCTTAGATTTCTCTTAGAAAGCTGTAATGCGACCCTGCGACCCCGCGACCTTGTGACCTGGTCGCTAAGTTGCGAAGTTGCTAGGTCGTAGATCATCCTCTGACCACATGAATCGCAACCTTGTGTTCTTGCAAGCTAGTTGCAGGTCGCTAAGTCGCAGAGTTGCAGTTTTATATCTTTCACGTAGGCCTGACCTTGCGACCGTGTGACCTGGTCACTAGGTCGCCAAGTCGCAAAACCTCCCTAATCCTATAGATAGCGACCGACAGAGGTCGTAGTGACTTAAACAGAGCAGTAAAGTCATTTATAGGTCTAGTTAGTCCTGTCATATTTTGTTATCATGTTTTTCGTCTTATCATGGGATTGTTTTTTGAACATGCCACGGGATATTGAACCTGAGCCTCAAGCGATATGGGGCCTCCAGCAGTTCTAAAGAGAAAAAAAGCCCCGAGATAGAGATATCAGAAGAGGACATGCCTCCTCCACCACCCCCTTCTTTCACCTTATTCCCTGAGGGTCGCGATCGCATAGATTTATCTTAGAAAGCCCTAATGCGACCCCGCGACCCTGTGACCTTGCGACTCGGTCGCTAAGTCGCGAAATCACTAGGTCGCATATCATCGACTGACCACACGAATCATGACCTTGTAACCTGGCGACCGTGTGAGCTGGTCGTAGGTCACCAAGTTGCAGAGTCGTAGTTTTAGATCTTTCATGCAGGCACGACCTCGTGACCGTGCGACTTGGTCGCTAGGTTTCCAAGTCGCAAAACCTCCCTAATCCTACAGATAGCGACTGACAGGGGTCGCAGCAACCTAACCTGAATAGTAAAATCATTTATAGGTCTAGTCAATCCTGTCATATTTTTCTATCATGCCGTCGTTCTTATCGTGGGATTTTTTTTTAACATGCCAGGGGATATTGAAGCCGAGCTTGAGTGGGTTTCCATATCTTCGGCAGGGAAAATTTTAGGGGCGAATTTTAGCCCAAAGGCGGATTTTAAGGGATTTTGAATTTTAATAGGGCAAATTTTTTATATAAAACCCATTTTCTATAGTTTAATAAAGTTAGCCCAATAATTATTTTAAAAATAATTAATTATTAAATATTAGCCCACCAAAAAAAAGGCGCATAAAACTGAAAAAATGAAATTCCCCCCCGATTTTCTTTGGTTGGAGCAGATTTCCATGGCATTCGCCTGGATTTACAGGGTCGGAGGGAGGGGTTAGAGTGATTCGCCCCATTTTTTCACTGGTTCGCCGGAATTTAGGAGAGGTGGCTGGGGCTTTGTGCACATCGATCTTCTTGCTGGCTGAGCGAGGGACTTGATCGACCCTCTCTAGTCTGTGAGGCTTTTAGAGAAAAAAATTATGATCATACAGTTGCCTCGTCATTTATTTTCATGAATCTAATTGTATATGAAAATCAAATGACTTTAATTAGTATTTGTTCCCATGGTTCAAATTATTTTTCTGACTATTTAATTTTGCGTACAGGCTTTAAACAAAGTGAAAAAAAGTTACGTTGAATGCTTCTCTTTTAAGTAATATGCTTCCATGTTTTTTCAAATGATCTAGGGAATAATCTACCTAAAGATTATTTTGTCCAGTTATGAAGTCTTCTTGATTTTAATTTGAACCTTAGCATTTTGAGAGTTAGAATTGTACTTATACTTGTTTGTGTTCTGCAGGCAGAGAATATGATGTTGGAGAAAGGAGTAAATAAATAGGCATGCATGTGTTTTGTGTGAATAATCATGGAATCATTTATGGGGTAATCACTTTAAGTGTTTCACATTTGAAATTTATATTGTTTTGCTTTGTTTGCAGTATCTTCCTATCGAAGGTTTGGCTGCATTTCTTAAAGCTACTGTGGAGTTGTTGCTAGGAGCTGACAATGATGCAACCAAGTAAGGGTGGATAGGTTCTCCATGAAGTGTTTTTGGAGAGAGTGGCAAGAAGAGAGGGAGATAATTTTACTTTTAGGTTGCACAATATTTTATCTTATGTAGACAATGCCAGGAAAAAGGATATATATGCCTGTAGATTTGTTTAACAAAAAACTATAAAGATTATTTTATAGTTTCTCTTTTATTAGTTTGTCAATACACCGCTTCTGACCATTAGAAGCTTGACTGGTTGGTCAATCAGGGGGGTAGATGATATATCCCCTCCTAAGATTCAATTCTCTCTAAGAGCATGACAGATTCAATTCCCCTTAAGCTGTGGTAGATTATGCCTCCTCAAGTGTGGGGCAGTCAAGACCAGCACACCAGGGTTCAGTTCCCCTTCAATGTGTGGGCTGGTTCAATTCCCCTCAAGTGGCCAGCCTACCAGGTTTCAATTCCCCTTTTAAGTGAGATAACTTACGCTGTGGTGATGAATAAAGTTCCTAACCCCTATTAATTATCAACATTCCCTCAATTACGAGGTTGTTTGGGGGCACTGAAAAAGTATTACAAAATCATCTCGTTGAAAGTTTCCATTACATTGCTTCTGTGATGTGCATTGTAGGATGAAACTATTTTATGCCTTTATATGTTTGAATCAAATTGACAGAATATTCTGTTGACACCTTTCTCCAGGTTGCAACTGTCCAAGGCCTTTCAGGGACTGGGTCTCTTCGCCTTGGTGTTGCCTTTATTCAAAGATATTTTCCTGGAACTCAAGTCTTGATTTCCTCTCCAACTTGGAGTAATTCAGAGATTTTGAGTGAGATGCTAAACTCTAAATGATGTATTTGCAGTCGCCATGCGTATTTTACAGTTGTAACATAATTTGATGCAAAATAATATTCCATCATTTGAAATCTTTTTTATTCTAGATTGATTTTACTAGGAAATCACAAGAACATTTTCAATGATGTTGGGGTTCCTTGGTCGAAATACCGTTACTATGATCCTAAAACTATAGGACTAGACTTTGAAGGGATGATTTCAGACATTAAGGTATGACCATTTATTTTACCTACCTTTTCACAGAATTAGATGTTAGGTAAATACACTGTTAATTTTTTGATGGTAGACTACTAATTATTTGACTTGTTGCAGGCTGCACCAAGTGGTTCTTTTGTGTTGCTTCATGGTTGTGCTCACAATCCCACTGGAATTGATCCAACTCCCGAGCAGTGGGAGAAAATAGATGATGCCATTCTGGAAAAGAATCATACTACTTTCTTTGATGTTGCTTATCAAGTTCGTGATGATTCACTGATATGGAGGTTAAAGTCACAGTTTTCATATTTTATATGAATTGCCCAGTGTGTAGATTATTTTTTGCAATTCGTTTGTATGGATTTTTATACCTTGCCAGTTTCTTTTTACTTCGATTATTTTTTAAGTTATATTGCTTCTTCATTTTGAAGCCTTGATGAATTCAATGGAAACACCTTTAGAATTCGATGCATTAAAAGCCCTCTTTAAATGGAAAAATCGTTTGACATGGTTAGTAATCCTTTATTGAATGCAATTATTTTTATGAAAAAATCCTCCGGAATTTGGGTTTTATTGATATGACCTTATGGTTATTAAATGTATATGAGTTCATAGTTCTATTGTTTTTACTCATTACATTGAAAGAAGCTAAGTGATCTTACAACCCAGGTGGAATATATCTGTGATGTTATAGTCTTAGAAGCATTTCCAAAATGCCATTCATGAGGTACTGGCCTTTATGCCAATGGGCATCCATAGAGGCCCTCCCTGGGTGAATATGCTTGCTTGGTTCACCTTCCTCTCTCCTCCTCTGTGCAGCCTCTTTGTTGTTGCGTGTCTAGTAATCCTTTGTTGTAATGAAATAACAATTGGTCTGAAAGGACCCCTATTTTTGCAATATAATATGCTATTTTACCTGAACTTGCAGGGATTTGCAAGTGGCAGTCTTGATGCGGATGCATCATCTGTGAGGTTGTTTGTAGCTCGTGGGATGGAAGTTTTTGTTGCTCAATCCTACAGCAAGAACCTTGGTCTCTACGCAGAAAGGATAGGAGCTATTAATGTTGTGTGCTCCTCATTAGATGTTTCCAATAGGTACCACTAATAAACTTTGGATTGTTTCTTTCTAGTGGATATGTTTATTATTGGAATATCTTCAACTTCCAGCATTATTCAAATGGAACGCTAACTGCATTTGTCCATGCGCTTCTGGCAGGGTGAAAAGCCAACTTAAAAGGCTTGCTACACCAATGTACTCGAATCCTCTAGTTCATGGGGCTAAAATTGTGGCAAATGTTGTAGGAAATCCTGCCATGTTTGATGAATGGAAATCAAAATGGAACTTATGTCTGGAAGAATCAAGGGTGTGAGGCAGCAACTGTATGATAATCTTTCTGTAAAGGATAAGAATGGGAAAGATTGGTCCTTTGTCCTTAGACAAATTGGCATGTTTTCCTTCACAGGTCTTAACAAGGCTCAGGTAAGAAAGGCCGTAGTCTATCTAGCTTTCAAATTTGTCTAGAAAATTATGGAAATTCTTACTGGATTTTGATAAAATCTAGCAAGAATTTTTGTAAATCCAAGTTACAGTTGTCAAACTTAAATATTTTGGGTGTCCCAGGAGTTTTTGATGGTGTTAAATCCATTTCCACCCTTAAAAAATCATTCAAACATTCCTATTGTCATATTTTTTGAATTTTTTTTACAGAGTTCCAACCATTTTTGGCCGTCTGGGCAAATTTGAAGGCTGGGTAGACGATGCCATAAGAAAATGTTCAGTAACTTTTCACCGTTTCAGAATTCCAGCTTTTTTAATCAGTGTTGGTTTTACCGTTCTTTCCCTAATACATCTTTTCAATTCGAACAGAGTGAGAACATGACAAAAAAGTGGCATGTCTACCTGACAAAGGATGGGCGTATCTCCTTGGCTGGGCTGCCTTTATCCAAATGCGAGTATCTTGCAGGTGCCATAATTGACTCCTACTACAATGTCAGTTAAATAACAATAATATATCAACAATAAAATCAATTCAATTGTCTATGTTAGAAATCATTTTTAATATTGAAACACCTGAGGTCATAGTTAAGTGTTGATGTATTAGGCAATCTCATTAGCCTGTAATCCACAAAATTGTGTCTGGTCTACTGATCTTTCAATACTTATCTTTGTTACATAAAGGTTGACATTGGCCACCACATGGTTGGCAGAGTATTTTGCAAGCAGTTTCTGCTTTCTACAACAGCTATCCTTCTATTTTGTTAATGTAGGTAACATTTTAAGTTGACAGAATATGAGCCTGGTTTTCGAAATCTGGAAAGAATGCTATATTGAAGGCCTCATAAAACTTTATATTTATTAAAATCTCCTGTATGGCACTGATCAATATTCATTTCAGATAGGTTTGCAATATGATGGGTCACCTGTTGTAATTACATAAGTACAGTTGCAGAGGAATGAATAATAAATGGATGAGATTGAGATGGCTTCCTTGGTAGAACTACTTATCATTATTGCCTCAAATACAACATTCATTTTCAATACAAGCATGAAACACAAGATTGATTTTGACTATCACTGTCCAAAATATAACATCCATTATTTTGATGATCACTATGCAAAATATAACATCCATTATTTTGATGATCACTATGCAAAATATAACATCCATTATTTTGATGATCACTATGCAAAATATAACATCAATTTCAATTCATTCTCAGTATTCTAAAAATAATGGTTTTCGACCCATAAGCATAAAATGTGGTAATCTCCATTAACTTCCACAGAAAGGGAAAATGATATACTTGGAGAGGGCCTCTATGGTGGTATTAGAGATCATAATTTCCCAAGGTTAATTGTCTGTTATCAATTATTGAAAAATCTATCCAATGCATCGAGTTGACTCTATGACCCCTCTGAAGTGGAGGCCAATTATACAACAAAATCTACAAATAAAAGGAATGAAACTAGGATCTGATGAAGTAGGCAACCATCCTGAGATTGAGTAAATTCCTTGATGAATTGCTGGTAATCAATGCAGATCCCAACTAGTCTGGGAGAGAGAACACACACCCACTTGACACCCCCAATACTCATGATACCTTTAGAAAATCTGTAGTAATCGCAAAAACTGCCAGTCATTCTATCATAAAGCTGCATCACACTAGAAACAATTTCCTCAAGTAGTCCAAGGACACGAAGCTGCTTGATGGGTAAATTCATGGGAACAGTGCAGTGCCAAAAGCCTTTTGAAAGTCTACAGAGCAACAATAAGCCTTCGAGGATGTTTTTCTGTCTAGTCTCATCTATAAATTATAATATCAGAGAGTAAATATGCAATCCAATTCCCAGTTGTCTCTCTTGAACCAAGCCTGGTCCCTGCCTCTCCAATATTTCCCCTCAAGAGTCCAAACAATCGAAAAGTCAAAGATGAAAGGTTGTTATTCACCTTAGCCAGAAATTTTTAGCAATGATGCATCCTATGTTCATATTTTGCAGATTATTTTGACAATAGTCACACTGTATTCAAGTTAAAGAATAAGAAAGACACTGAGCATTAAAAAATCAAGAGTCTGTTCTTTTTAATAATTGAAATCTTATTTTTATTATTGTTTTAAATCTACAGATTTGTTGCTCAATAAAATAATAGAACCACAACTGGCAAGCCACGGGCTTTCTGTCTGACCAAACATCAGACGGGTAGAAAATGTTGAGAAATCTAGAGGGCAGTAGTTAGGATGATTTCTCTTTTAATGATAACTGCTTGTGGCTTCTTCCCTAATGCTAGGAGTTCCTCTTCAATCCCTACCAGTGTCAATTATTCTTGTTGAGATTCTGTGGTAGAATCTGTGCTAAAAATGCATATCTTTACTATCTTCTTGATCCTTTCCAAATTCTCTTTCACCTGAGCAGCTATCATATCCTCGACTGGCCACTTTAAATTTACTGTTGCTTTGAAAATAGATCTCTAACTTCTCGCATTATTCAGGTTAATGAGAAGATTAAGGGTGTCCAAAATCCTCTACACCAAATATCTCTCTTTCCTCTATCGCTCCTATGTCATTTTATTTTCACTCTTAAAGGAGAAGGGTCAACAGCTTCATAAATTGTTTGATGGGCTTTGTTACACACCCAAGTGGGTAACCCCTAGGAGAAAATTTTTGTCCTATGGATGGATCACTGATTAAACAAAATTATAGATCATTTTTTGTTGTATTCTTGTTCCCATGCTTCACCTTGGTGGTTTTTACTTACCCCTAGTCTAGTGTGATCTTCCTTGAGGCCTTTCTTCCCTGATCTATTTTGTCAAACAAAATAATGTACGTCAAAAATTGCTCAAGTTTGCAGATTGTGTCAGTTCCTGCATTCAAATTTAGCTCTTTTCCTCAGTTTTGTTTCCAATATACTTCCAAATTTGATGAGTTTTATTTTTGGATATAAATTTTATGGGTTTTGGATTTGAGATTGAGTTCATCCTCAAGATATATGCGATTGGGATTTTTCTTTGTTTTGAATTCTCACATTCAAGTTGTCTGTTGTTCAAGCGGGAGCAACAATTCTGTGGGACCTCATAGTTGGTGGGTGGGATGTTTCATATCGGTCAGAGTTTGTGTTGAGTGCACAGGGAAGCTATTCAAATCTAATTGACAAGAACAGAAAGTTGTCTTCATCTGATGAGTCAATTTGCAATTCCTTCAAGGCATCAGAGGCAGGGAAGGTAGTTCTGATCATAGACAACTCCTCTTCAAACAAGAAGAAGGCTACAGCCTATAGATACATGGTAAAAAAGAACATAGTCTAGGAGTTTGAGCCTCGCAGTAGATTACATGTACTTAGAAAGCTTTCTTACATTCATCAATCAGAAATGTTAGTAGTTAAGAATGTGCCATCATGTTGGAGAAGCAAGTTTGTCTCTTTGGAAGCTGGAAATTTTATCTACATATGTGCTACTATATAAAAGTTAATATTGGCAATAATAAAGGTTGGTTGTGTTTCCAGAGCAGAGCATCACTGTGAATTCCAAAGCTTTTCATGTTTGTGATTGATAGGCATATGATATACATGGTAAAGCAAGTATAAATAAAATTTATAAATATTGACCACCCCAAGTATAGTTAAATTTTTTATTTATTGTTTACCCCATACACAAATCTATAGAAATAATATTTTAGTTCGAAAATTGAATATTGTATTAAATTCCTCATCAATAAAAATGTTCTTCAAGGAATGGTCTACATTCAGAGGGTTACCTATATCTAAATGAAATCAGTCTATGTTCCATCTAGGTTCCATTATTTTATAGATCATTACACGTTAAACCGACTTTACTCCTTGACTGACATTGCATTCAACATTGTGCACACGTATATTTTAAATGGATCAATCAAAAGTATGATTTTATCTATATTTGATAATGCAAGTTGAATACATCATACAATACATAGGAGCGCTATTGTTATGAAGTTCAATATGAAATAATCTATTGATTGCTACTATTATTATTATATAAGGGGTGCTCTTCCAATGGCCATTTATTAGCTATGTGAAGAAGGCTTTGTAGAATTTTTATTTACTATAAGATTATGTATAGCTGAGTTGCGGAAAAATAAGTAGAATTTGGTAGGAAGTTTGGAGTATGTGTAATTCATAATGATTTTGTCTTCTCTTCATTGATGACTTTTCAATGTGTGAGTTTTGACCTAAGCCATTACATTATCAATGTGTCAAGGCTCAAAACTCGACCTATATGCCAACTACTTCTTATGATCGTTCCTAGGAACACGAACCCTAATTTTTGTAGGTTTAAAATTTATCACAAGTTTTCTCTATTGTGGTCGAATTTGTGGAGGTTATTTAAAAATTTATTTAAGGTACCATGGATCTAAATTTCTTATGAACTTTCAACACTAACAAACTTTGGTGCAAATTGTTGATCAATTCTCACTTGGTTAGGGTTATAGATGTTAATGAAAATTTTGTGTGCATGCATGAGAGTTGGGTGCAAATGCACAATGTTGTGTAGCATTAGTGTGATAAATATAGGATAGTGCAAAGCATAGTTTTGAAGATTAGTCTAAGTTGACTCGTACCTAATCAACTCAGTCAAGTTGATTGTTGGTTGAACAGTTAATTGTTGGTTCAATGGGCAGAATATCTTACAGGCACAAATACCAAAGGGAAAAATGGAGCCCATCATGGGGTACTCTTTGTAATTCTCCACCACTGCTACCTTCCATGCTTCCTCAAACTCCTCTCCAACCTCAATATCAGTGCTAGTAGTAGCATGAGAAAAAGCACTATGCTTAGTAGAACTAGAATAATGCGTTTTCCAAACTACACAAGAACTACTTCCCTCACGAGTCACCATGTGCCATGCTTGGTCTCGGTGGTTCTCTTCCTTCTACTCCTGGTTCAACTACCATATCTTCATTGGAACCAACACCCCGAACTCCATTAGAAAACGATTCACCATTTTGTAGTAGTGATTTTCCATTTGTACTGGCGATTCGCCATGATTTTACAAGATAATATAATCTCGTGAGAGATTCGCAAAAAAATTATATATACATATTATATTATTAATAAAATCGCCTTCCATTTTTCCTATGTATCATGGGGATTCGCCTATTTATTATATATATAAATTTAGGGGGGTTCTTAAAATTTTCCCTGATCTTCGGCCTAAAGCGATATGGGGCCTCCAGAAGTTCGGAAGAGAAACAAAGGCCCCAAGATAGAGATATTAGGAGAGGACACGCCTCCTCCACCATCCCCTATCTATGGAGACACCACCTATGTCTTTGGAAAAGGATCCTTGCATGTCGAGACGGGCTATGGAAATAGTAACCCAGGTAGCCAATAGGTTTCCCATTACATAGAGTACCTTTATCAGGGTCTTCGGATCATTCAAGGCACCTCACGCACTACCCAAGTATGTCACTAATAAACTAGTGCTACAAGAGGTGTGCTACCAAATGTCAAGCGGGTTCTCCAAGGTCCTTTACAAAGGAAAAAAAAAATCCATGGCCTACCTTCCCAATTACTATTGGTGCCTACATTGTTAAGGATTTCAAAGAGGTAGAAGGAGAGGCGGAGGACCAGTTCACACATAAGATCAGACGGGAGAGGAGAGGGTGCCTCGCACGGAATCCAGCCAAGCCTCTCACATCGACCCCAAAAAAGTACATAGTCCTAGACACTAGGACTAATCCCATTATGATAGCATCAGCGGGAACCGCGTTCGCAGCAGCTACAGAGGAAAATGTTAGCAGGATGAGTAGGGAGATCTTGTCCCTGCAAAATATATTCGAGACTTTCGAGCAGAAGGAAACTCAGGTTGAAAAGGAAAATAAGGCGCTGGAAGCAGAAAATAAAAGGCTCCAACTCACAACCACTCAGGCCAATGGGTTACCAACCACCATTCAAGGGGACTTGGGTACTTTGGAAACTGCCATGAAGCAGGTATATGAGGAAATGTTCGCTATAAAACAGACGGTTTCCCCGCTACCAAGGGCTCAGGAAGAGACTAAGAAGAATACTACACAACTAAAAGAAGCCTCCATGGCATTAGATAGTATGCTTTAATGGTCTGAAAGGTATCCACAGGCTTCTGACACCTTGCCAAAGAAGGATTGGATCTACACGTAGAACGACAAAGTACATATACAGATGAGAATACAATCCAAGGATAGGCTTTTAAAGAATGTGGAAAAGGTGATGTATACCTATGAACACCTAATTAGTGGCATCGATTTGATGGCGGAGGTGCATCACATCCCTTCCTTGGGGGAATTGGACACACAGAAGACAAGGGAGGAAGTGACCCAAGAAATCCAAGCATTTCTGGACCCCATCAGGCAAGCAACTGTTTCCAAGGACCTTTCAGCCTCAGAGGAGAACATTGATCGGTTCATCATTGCACCAATCCGGATCTACACCAAGCTCGACTCCTTATCCTATCAAATCTCCATGAAGAGGTGCACTTTGATTCCGAACGCTCTCGAGTGTTTTCACAGTTTAGGAGAAGACACACCTCAGGTCACTCCAGTGGCCACAGACTATCAGACCTGGTAGACTTATCTCAGGGAACAACAACAGATATAAGTCCCAGACCTTTCCATCACACAAATTCTCCCTTGAAAATGAATAGTTTTACAAGTCGCAGGTCACAAATAGGACCCAATCGCATGTCTCAAATAGGATTAGTTCACAGGTTGCAACATCACCTGGGTCGCAGACCATGCCAACAGTCAAGAAGTTGAAAGGATAGGGCCACCCAAATGTCACTTTTGGTTCTATAAGTACTCCCTCTGGGGATAATGTAAAGGACCTTTTTTGGACTCCACAAGGAGAAGAGATAATTGTATTGCATTGAATGCATGATTCCGAGAATGAATACAAACCAATGTTTTGACTCTACTACTCGATTTGATGAAAGCTCATGTGTGTTAGCATTATGAATATTATGTCTTTATGTATTTGCTATCTTTTATAACTAACTAGTCTGTGTTTTCTGTTCATATATCATCTGTACGTTTAAGCTCTTTGGATGTGTCAATGATATGTGGATGTTTTTGCTCAGGGATGTTTTGATAAATTAGTTTTTTATATCGTTTTAATCTTTCGAAAAATGCTTAAGGAATTGACGGGTGTTTCGACCATAAAGAACTGTTTCTTTTATGGTCAAGCAAGCTTCTTTATGAGCATGACCCTAATGATGTGTTGCTAACAACATTTCCTTTGGCTGCATGCTTTGAATCTCAATTTGCTATTTATAATGTTTCATTTTCAGGAGAAATCATCGACCATTTGTCTCGTATGATTCGAGTAGCCGTGCATCCTCTTTTCTGCGAGACAATCCTCCATCTGAGAAAGGCATATTCAACGGTAGCCGGGCCTACACCCCAGATGGGATCCCTATCTCAAACGGTCTAGACTCTAGTTGGGACTTTATACCGGGTAGATCCCCTTACTATTGGCTAGGCATTTTTTCCCGTCAACATATTATTATGCAGTAGTTTCTAAATACAAGTCTATGACTGTCGAAACTGACAGGTCATACAGAGGAAAAGCTGACAAATAAATCTCGTGAGAAAATCTCACTCTACGCAGGAATTCGACACTGTCCTCAGCTCAAGATGAGTTTCTTTGCGCTACCTCTGCGCAGTGAGTGTGTCACCCTACGCAGTATTTTTGTCACAACTCGATACAACCCTCCCTCCCACCATTGGATCTTCTGCTGACTGGAAATGAGGCTCAACTGGCCTCCAGAAACTCCCTCCAGCTTCTGGCATTGACCCTTGACTGTTTCCTCAACAAAATTTCGAACTCCCTCTGAAACTCTATGCTTCCTTTACGTGGCACTGCGTAGTCTCTTTGTGGCTTTTACTATCTCCTCTGCCTTGCACTCTTCGGATCAGGAAAATATTCCACGAGACAACTATCCATGCCCCTCACTGCAAGAAATCACATTGATCACTCTCCGACAACTGATGCATTGCTCTCTTGAGAATTCAATCTCTAGATCTCTCACGCAATGTGATTTCCAAATGCCCATCGAGCCTCTTCTTATAATATTCTCATTGAAAATTCAACAACCCAAATTAAATCCTAATCAATGGATCATATCATCTTGACTCAACATATGTATTTTTCTAGAAGATTCACACCCAGTTTAAATATTACCCTTTAATTATTATAATTTCCTAAGTTTAAACTTAGGCATCCATTAAAAATAATTAATTATTTTAATTAAACTCTCTCTGAGTGGAATTTCCGAAAATGATTATTGGGTATTGTGGAATACATGTGTCTTAGCCTCCTTGAAAATTCTTGAGGCTAGAGCACATCCGATGCTACCATAAATCAACATGGTGTTATCGCTCGGATCGTAGAGGTACCACGACAACTGCTGAGGGCGAGGGCTGTCACTGTGATCCCCACCCACTCTGTTCTAGTTGTCTCCCAACAATAAGACATGGGGGTTAGTCCCTATGGAATGAGGTGAAGGAAAACAAGTTGGGAACCAACTTGTTTGAGAGACACATATGAGTGGTCTAGCTACTCGGTTAAATTTAGCAAGATTTATGATTAGATTAGATTTCTTAAGTATGAAACCAGTGCCTTATGGAGTCACAGTTCTTTCTTAATGAAAATTATTGCCAAGTAACTAGATGGACTCTCGCTTCTTAGATGATTGACTAACTTATATGATGTGAAAATCCTAGAATCTATGTGTGATGCAATGATCTTGGTTATTTTTAATTATATGCCTATTCTACATGTGACCTTCCCTTAACTATTTTGAATTTGGGATCCAAGGTAGGTTGTGGGAAGGAGGAAAATAGGAAGAAGGCTAGGTCCTGATTAATGATACCTTATGTTGTGCTCCTATCATCCCATGCCTTCGGCGTTGTAGAGACTGTGGCTCTGATGACTACAAGGTAACTGTGTTAACCACTGAAGAGTTGACAAGCCCCTCAATATAGGTGAGAAGGGTTTCCTAGATATCTATCAACCTATCTTATGCTGGGAAGTAGGTTTTAATGCAAGCTAGATCTAGGATGCTTATGCATTCGTGTTGAGTGGAATCACTTGAGTTAAGATTGTTTAAGTTATTCAAGTACTTAGTGTGAATTTTATTGTTACAAGAATAATTAACAATGAGATAACAATCTTAAGCAAGATAAATGACAAAATATATAGGTGCAAGCTTAAACTATAGATCAATTCACAAGATGCTTAACCAATTTAGAGAAACTAGAGCACTTATTCACCCATTATTATCAACACATGATGTAAATAAAACATATTCTTATGCTAGTACCACAATGCCAATTGAATCTTAAATGCTCAAGTTAACTTTATTCATCAATTAGATTAGCCTCAAATTTTTGAGTGTTTTCAAGTGAAAAATTAGAAATTTTTTGAGACCAAGATAGACAATAATACTTTAGAAAATTCAGAATTTATTAGTTTTATGACAACAGTAAGAAAATTACTTCAAACTACGAAATTATCCCAACACATGGAACATAAAATTTCCCAATGAACAACAAATGTAAATTTACTTGTTTAGCCCACTTTATGATGATGTATTCAGTGATATATCAAATATGAAGTAAGTTATTATAGCATTAAAAAACCAACAAATCAACAATCTAGTGATGCTACAACCAATGCCCAACATGCCCAAAAATATGAAAAATTCAATGAAACTAAAAAAATCAAATTTTTAGCCTTCTTTAAGATGTGTGATTCAGAAATTTCAGATCTGATTCAATAATTTATGCAATAAATTATAGCAAACATAAAATTATATCTAGGCTAGATCTAAGATGGCCAAGTGGCCAAAATCTAGGAAAATTGAAATTTTGCAATTTTGAACTATTTTGACCAATTTGTATGTGATTTTAGGGCCTAAGTATTACTGTTATCAATTTTGTAATAAATTAGAGGTAAAATGAGGGTTTAGAGGTCAAACGCTAAGCCTAAGGCCTTGTAGATGCACTTGCCCAAGATGCCCAAAAATTTATGATGAAGATGCCACATAAAAATCAAATATTTAAAGCCCAAAAAACTGCAAAACCACCAAGTATTCAGTTCCAAAATTTTCAGAGGATGGTTTAGGGAAAATTAGGGCAGAAAAGGCCAAGGAGGGTCAACTCTAGGCCAAAACTGAGGACTAAGGGAGCTAGGATGATAGATCAGAGGTCTAAGAGGCAAGAGGAGGCCCGAAAGATGCAACATTGGAGGGATAAGGGCTTAAAGGATGAACACTAAGGCTAGAAGAGGAAAATGAATAGGTTTTAGGGGCTGAAAAACCCATGTATAGCCCTAAGGGAAACCATCTAGGCTTCCAGAGGGAGGCCAAGGCCATTTGAGGCCACAACTAGGACAAATCTAACCTTAAAACCTTTGTGCAAGGACTAGGAGGGGAGGCTGAGGCCTATAAGGCTCACTATCTACACTAAAAGGGCCAAAAAAGTGGACGTGAGAGGGAGATAGGTTGACGTAGGGGTCTCAAAGGCTGACGCTGGGCTGGAGGAGGCCGGATCCGAGCCCGAGAGGCCCAAAAATTGAAACCACTCTGAGATTAGCAGGGAGATTAACATAACCCAAAGTCGGAGTACAGCTTGAAGGAGAGGCCTTGGGTGTGTCCTAATGTCTAGGTTCATTGTATGTTACCATACTAGATCACATAACAAAATTCATGGAATTTGACTAGGTCTAAGTAGAATTTTTAAAAAATTTAAAATTTCCCGGAAAACAAGATTTTTTTATTATTTTTTTAAATAAGTGGTCTTAGGAAATGTATGGGGAATATGAATACTAGAAATTCATTTGCAAAGGCCCAAAATTATCCTAGGACCCACTTTGAGGGTCAAAAAACAACTATTAGTCCCTAAAAATCCTATTTTTCTAACGTCAGTGGCAAAAGTGAAGAAAAAAAAAATCAATACTTGGAAATTTTTTAAAATTTTCCAAAGTCGAAACAAGTCAAACAAGTGACATGGAAAATTCAATGAAGGTCAAAGGTGATGTAGCAAGAATGTGGGGCCCATCAGATAAGGTACAATTCAATGTCAAAGTTTCAAATGCAAGTCAAAGGGAGTCGAAAGTTCCCACATTGAGTTAAAGAGACAATGTTGAAATATTACGTATGCTGAAAAGTAAAATTATCAATTAATTCATGTTGGAGATTAAAGTTGGGACTTTAATAAAATGATTGGGGAATAGACCCCACTCACTCTCCATATTCTACGTATAGCCAACAAAGTAAATATGCACATGCCTTAAGAGATGTCCACACAGATTTGAGACCAGTCAAACTCACAACTGTCAAAAGGGACAACATTTCCAAGTAGGACAAGTCTTGTCCTCCACTAATCCTCTGCCAACCAATCAAAAATTCAAGTTCCAGTTAAGAGGCTTGCATTGCCTTGTTCCAGCTCGATTCATCAGAGATCTACGCTGATTTGGAAGGTTGAATTAAGTGTGATATATTTCAGAATTAGTGGAACATGTATCCACTTTAGTCTCCACGTTGCTCCACCTATTAGCAACCAATTATCACATAATATCACACTTGTAATCTGCCAGCTGATAAAGAATCCTACGCAGTCAAGGAACAATCCACATATTTCTCACGCTAACACACCAGTTCAACTTAGATTTGCAAGGGATATGTATTTTTTTACTCCAATTTTTTCAAACATGGCTCACTCCACTTCAAGCTAAAGAATTCGCTACCACTAGAGAAGAATGTAATGTTCCAAATTGAAATTTACAGCTAATAATAGACACATGACCTAGGCTATAGAAAATAAAATCACAAATATGCATGCAATATAAAAAAACACCAAGAAATTGGGAAAATAAGCTGAGCCATTTTAATAAATTATGAACTGTAAGGAGTAAATATAAGAGGCTTGCATTGTCTTGTTAATAATTTTTTTTCTCCTTCAGATTTGAATTTTGCTACAAAATCTTCAGTGGATAGCCCTGAAAAGTTTCTTAGAGACTAGATCTTACCCTCAAGGGCCTAGATATAGCTCTTCCTCCACTTGATCTCTGCAAAAATGAAAATAAAACACCCAAACCCCAAATATATACAAAAAATCTTAAAATCCCAAAACCCAAGTTAGCAAAAATAATTTACAAATTATATTTGTAAAATTATTTACAAGATCTACAAATATACATGGGTTTTTAAAGTTTAAATTTTTGAGAGAAAATATTTTTATGGGTTTTTCTTTGATGAATGGCTAAAAACACTTTATAAACCCCAATGCACACTATATTCTTAGCGAAGCTTTAATCCACAACAAAAATATTTGAGATCCAAGAAAAATGATTACTGCCCAAGTTTGTGAACTTGGAGGCCAAGGACTGAAGTGCCTGCAAACAATATGTATTTATCTCAAAATAACCCGTTAATCATATAAATAATCAAACCACATAAGATTACCCCAGAACTATCAATATCATGATTTTATCTCTATCCAATGATAACAATCTTTCCATTATTCAACACGAGATAGGAATGCCTGTAGTTAGTACGTACCACAAATCAATAAGCATAGAACATCTTGAGTTGCACCCCAAAGTCTTTATTATGATAGAAAGTAATAGTTCCCAATAATAAAATAGTTTATAAAGATGCTTCAACATCAATTTTCTAGCCAGAGATCAACATGCTAGAGACTCAACTGACTCTCTAATTTATAGATAAATCCTCCAAGTGGAAAAATAATTGATAATTTCTTTGATCCTTGTAAAAATAATCTTTGCCTTTGATAAACACTTCAATGTCTTTTAATCTTGGCCCTTGAATTTTTTTTTTATTTTTTTTTGAGGAATTTTCGAATTTATAATTTAATTCCACTTTTATTAGTTCGAAATTAATTATTTTGAGCTATTTTTCTCAAAAAATAGACTTTGACTTAACCACGAAGGTCCAAATGTCCAAATTTTCTTGAAATATACAATATTCCCTTGGTGGAGGACCTTTAAAAATTGATTCCTTTAAGACCCACGAATTTTTCCACTTGGAGAATTAATTTTCCTAAGATAACTTAATTTTTACTCTAATTAATTACTTTTTTGGCTTAGGATTTACTTTTATTTTTCCAGAAAAATTAATTCATTTACACATGAGGGGATTTCATATTTTTCCACCCTCTAATTCATAATATTTTGACATTTACAACCCTCAAAGGGGGAATACACATTTGGATTAAACCCTCAAGACACATAACCCATTTGCGACACAATAGGATCTAGTAGACCAAGTGATTTGTAATAAAATAATTAAGCCACTTTGCTTAAATTATTCCCAAATCAATTTTACATTAGACTCGACTAAAAACACTAGGACTTACCTAATATTTTCACAATAAATTTTCCTAACTTTTGTGGTTTAAGTTGGAGGGAAAAAACTCTTTTGATTAGCCGTGTTTAGAAACACAGGTAATCAGTGAGGTTAAAAAACCTCCTAGGATGAAATTCGTCGCCAAAATAATAGGCTTACCTAGGTTAATACATAATTAAATGTTCGTACTAGAATTATTTACATTACAAATTGCAGAATGGGTTGACCATGAAACATGGACTATTGATAAGTGATCTGATCCTGTTGAAAAAATTGTTACTTCTGCTTCCTTTGACCTTTGAGAAATATTGTGCAATAGGTGGTAAATAGTGCTAGGAGTGAAATCAATTCCCACCAAACTAAAAATCTCCTCCCAAAATGACCCCATGAAACGACTGTCCCTGTCACTAACTATGGTATTGGGAAGACCATGCAGATGTAAGACCTCTTTGAAACAACTCTGCAACTTGCAAAGCAGAGTACTGGGAGGGGATAGCAAAGAAATGTGCATACTTCGTCAACCTGTCCACTACCATGTAAATGCAGTCATGACCCTGCACCATGGTAGGCCCTGTGATGAAATCCATAGAGATACTCTCCAAATTTCTCTCCGGAATGGGAAACAACTGCAATAACCCAACTGGAAGGGTTAACTCCCCCTTATTCCTCTGACATGTCTCACACTCTTCAACATGCCTCAACATGTCCCCCTCGTTCCTCTGAAAAGTATCACACTCTTGAACATGCCTCAAGATGTTCCCCTTGATGCCCTTCCACATGAAACGCTCCCTGACCATCCTATAATCTAAAGGAACTCGTGATGTCTTAAAAAGGATGAATCATGGGTTGCCTAGAGAATCTGTAATGTCCCTTCCTAATTATTTTTTCTAAGGTTTGAGGAACAATTTTGGCAATTTTTATTAGTAATATCCTAAGGCAGCTTTGGTGAAGGGTACTTAGGAGAAGTGTCTTAATTTGCATGTTAGTGTAATGTGGTGGTCACTCACCCACAAACAATACGCACTCAAGGAAGGGAATTTGAATTCCGTAAGGTGAAGTCAAAATTATATGGGGCCCACATAAGGCTCATGGCCATAAATTATAAATAGGAGGAGTGAAGCAACATTTGGGGTCTTTTTCCAATTCGTAAAACATATTTTTCTTAGTTGTTCAGCTGAGCTAAGTTGTGTTGTTTAGCACAAGATCTTCCCATGGAGTGAAGCTCATCCTTTCTTTGATGGACCTAAAGTGCCACCCTAGGAAGAATTCCTTTATATCATTGAGACCAAAGGAGACACATTGACATGACACTACACATTTTTGGAGTCAACCTATGCAGTTATGGAGCAGCCACTGCACAGAGGAAGAGGCTACGTTGTTGGTGGAGGAGTAGTGGAGTTGGGTGCTGAGTTGAGGAGCCACATGAGAATTTCTTTATCATTTCCAGCTGAGAGGTGTTTAACTACAACAGAGCAAACACTATCACACGCAGAACGTATTTCCGGAGCTCGGGACTGCATCACTCCCTCCATGACTGTGCAATCACTAGATTGAGGTGTTTGGGGAAAGCACTATCCATAGGATTGAGGAGTTGGGAAGTTGGTTGGAGGTTTATTTGGAGGGGATTTCTAGAGTTTTGGGAATAGAGATTGACAGGTTCAGTCATAGGAGAAATATTATGGTTTGGAGGAGGGCCAAGCCGTGAGAGGCCAATTTTGGGAGGTCAAAACCAAGGGAAAACCTTTCTGGTTTTTTCTATGTTTTGGGCAAGGAGCTCACCCATAATTTACTATAATTTTTTGGGCAGTTTAGAGTGGCCAAATCAGATTTTGATGTTGGATAACAGTGTAGAACCAAATGGACAATGTAGCTTTCTGGAGAGAAGAGTTATTGCAGCAGTTCAGAATTTTTGTATTTATCACCTGAAGCTTGTAGCTTTCCTTTTGCAAGACCAAGTGCACTTTCTCCAACTTATTTGGTCATCAAGAAATATTTTCTAATAAAATTGGGCCAGTTTGGTGTTCTGAGAAAATTTCCAATTTTTATACGTGTGTTTGTTGAATATTTTTGTGTTGTAATATTGCATGTCTTTGTTTATCATTGTAAAATTCCAGTAGGAATATTATAGTGGTATCATAGCATGTTATTGGTCAGGATGAGGAATAGGAGCAGGTGATGCCACCTAGATATTAAGGAGTAGTTTTCCAGAGAATTTGTGGTAGAGGCATAGGCAGAGGCCATGGTAGAGATTACAACCCAGATCCATTTTCAGACACATAAGTAGAGAACCAGAGGGGTGGAATGGATAACAAGGAGGATAATGAACAACATAGGCCAATGGGCCAGAACCAAGTTTTGGAGGAACTGCTGAGAAATAATTAGCAGATGATGAGACAAGGACAAATTATGATGGATATGATGCAGCAAGTGATGGGGCTGTAGATGGGTGGAAAACTAGAGGGGGAAGTAGAGCCTCAAGGTGATGGAGGTTCAATAACATAAGGGGGAAGTCATACTTATCAACCCCCACATACTCCCCAACATGTGCAGGATGGCCATCCCACCTTACCTCATTTTGTGGATGAGCTTGAACCAGAGAGGGAGCCAGATCCGGTTGCAGATTTGGTCCACTCAGTTGCATCTGGCATTGATGAGTATGAGGGGTTGGATCCACGGATTGAGCGAGTGATGTCTTTTGGGGAGTATATTCACCTTAAGGAGAGGTGTGTTACAGGGCCTGGGACCTATTACAGAGGAGGATCATCCAACCAGACCGTGCATAGGATAACTCGGAAGGCTACACTTCCAAAATTTGATGGCTCAGCAAAGAGCTCAACCAGAGCATGGATACAAAAGTTAGACACATATTTCCACCTGAACACAATGCGGGAAAATGATGCCATACGATTTTCCACCCTTCATTTAGAATGGGATGCACAAGAATGGTGGTATCTTGGGATGATTACGTTAGGACACATACATATCACCACTTACTCAAAGTTCACCCAGAGGTTGCTAGAGAGGTTTGAGAGGAAAGACCCGGAGTTGCATTTCAGGGAGTTAGCCCACTTGAGACAGACTGGAAACGTAAAGGTTTTCATAATGGAGTTCCAGAGGTTGGAAGTGATGGTGACAGATATTTCAGAGGCTCGAATGATTATGCTATTTGTGGAGGGGCTTGTTGAACCTTTGTGTGGTTGGGTGAGGGCTTACAAATCCCTTCAGGATGTTATTTCTAGGACTCGAGATATGATTTATGTAGTGCCCAAGAACCAAGATTTTGTTCCACTAGACCCACGACCCCACAGGGGAACAAAGACACTTGGGCACCATAGAGGGATGGAGGACATGGCTAGTTGGATGATGATACCCGGAGAAACCTCAGGAGGAGGAGGTTGTGTTTTACATGCCAGGAGCCTTGGGCACCTAGGAAAAAGTGCACCAAGGGAAAGACCCTTTTCATTGAGGTGTTTTCATATAGTTAGGAAGATGAGGAGGTGGAGATAGTAGATGAGCCAGGAGATGAGGGAGGACCATCATCAGGAGGACCACCACCACCACCTAGAGGAGGATCATTTGCCCTAATCGAGGGAGTCCTTGCTTCACTTCAGGGAGTGCCGAAGTACTTGACACTCAGGATTAGGGGGACCATACAGGGGCAGCGTATGTCAGTCCTAGTAAACAGTGGGGCCACCCACAACTTTATTGATGCCCAGATGGTGGAGCATAGGGGCATCCAGACAGAGACATTTGATGGGTTCTCTGTTTTGGTACCAGGAGATCGGACCATGCAGTGTGCGAAGTATGTTCCTGGGCTGAATTTGAGGATGGGGAACTACTCACTCATTGATCACTTTTTTTGTGGTTGATTTTCCAAAAACCAATGTGGTTTTGGGTGTCTAGTGGTTGTACACATTAGGGAAGGTTACCACTGATTGGCATAAGTTGGAGATGGAGTTTAAGGGGCCAGATGGGAAGCCGATATTATTGATGGGAATGCTCTCTTATCCACCTCAGACAATTTCATCTCACCGGATGGAGGCAGATCTACAACATGGAGATGTGGAGTGGTCAATTAAGTTGAGTATTTCAGAGACAGGGGAACGCACATAGTCTACGCATCCAGATATACTGGCCTTGTTGGAGAAGCACCATGAGGTTTTTGGGGATGTTGCACTAGGCAAACCACCATACCGTTGGAGGATAGGGTGAACGTGGTCATCACCACCCCGTATAGGTACCCAAAGGCCTATAAGGACGAGATATAGAGGGCCATTCAAGAGTTGCTGAGACTGGATCACATCAGGCCTAGCTCGAGTCCCTTTGCTTCTTCTGTTGTGTTGGTGCATAAGAAGGATAGGACATTGCACATGTGTATTGACTACTGGGCTCTCAATAAGAAGAAACTGAAGAATAGATATCCCATCCCACGCATAGATGAGTTGATGGATGAGCTTAGGGAGCTAAGTACTTCTCTAAGATAGATCTGTGTTTGGGATATCACCAGATCTGCATGAGGGAACATGATATCCCAAAGACTAACTTATGCTGCCATTATGGACATTTCGAGCTTTTGGTGATGCCCTTTCGGTTGATCAACGCTCCTGCCACATTCCATTCATGTATGAACCATGTGTTTCGCATGAAGTTTAGGCGCTTTTTCCTAGTTTTCTTTGATGACATACTAATTTATAGTTGGACATGGGAAGAGCACCTTAAACATTTGGAGGTAGTGCTTTGCATACTTGAGGAGAAACAATTGTATGCAAAGATGTCTAAATGTGAGTTTGGAATAACAAAGATGTTGTACTTTGGGCATGTGATTGGGGAGGACGGAGTAAAGGTACATCAGGAGAAGATTTGGTTTATACTGGATTGGCCCACACCGAGGAACGTGATGGAGTTGAGGGGGTTCCTGGGAATTTATACATACTACAGGAGATTTGTGAGAGGGTTCTCACAGCTTGAAGCGCCTCTCATAGATTTGATGAAGAGGGTAGATTTTCAGTGGACACAGGTAGCAGAGGAGGCTTTTGGGCGCCTCAAGAGGGTCATGACTAGCTTCCCTGTTTTAGCCTTACCGAGCTTCATGCAGCCCTTTGTGCTAGAGTGTGATACTTCTAGCGAGGGAATTGGGGTCATTTTGATAGAAGTTGACCATCCCATTGTATTTGAGAGCAAGAAGTTGCTACCTCATGAGCAGTTGTACTCAGTGTATGACAAGGAGATGTTGGTTGTGATGCATGTGCTGGCGAAATTCAGACAATATTTGGTGGGTATCTGGTTCAAAGTGAATACTGATCGCAATGGTCTTCGGTTTTTATTAGAGCAATATTCATTGGAGGAGAGACAACAAAAATGGGTGAGTAAGCTCCAAGTTTACAATTTTGAGATTGAGTATGTGAAGGGAAAACATAACGTGGTGGAAAATGCCCTCTCTAGGAGACCCACAATGATGTCCTTGATGGATGTTACGTAGGATAGGAAGGCTTAATTTTTGGTTGAATACTCCAAGGACATGTATGCTTGTGATATCTTGGATGGAACACACAAGGATGACAGATTCAGGGTGGTGGATGATGTGATCTATTACAAATACCAGATTTATTTGGTGCTAGGATCTCAGCTGAAAGAGAGGATTATGCAGGCAGCCCATGATTCTCCCTTAGCAAGACATCCATGCTTCCTCAAGATATACCATGATGTAAGAGATAGGTTCTCTTATCATGGGATCAAGGGATATGTGTTGAGACACATGAGGGAGTGCGTGGATTGTTAGAGGAATAAAGTAGAGTTGTCACACTCTGCCGGTTTATTACAACTGCTTCCCATTCCAGAGAGGAAGTGGGAAAGCGTTTCAATGGATTTTATCACTAGGCTTCCAGCTGCGTAGGGAAGAGATTGCATTTATGTAGGGGTCGATATATTGACCACGTTTTCCCATTTCATCACCATTCCATCGAGATCTTCAGCCTCCCACGTGGTTGAGTTATTCTTTCGAGAGGTCTTCCGCTTGCATGGTCTTCCCAATACCAATGTGAGTGACAGAGATAACAAATTTATGGGGGATTTTCTAGCATGAGTTGTTCCATCTGGTGGGTACAAATCTTACACTCAGCACTAACTATCACCCCCAAACCGATGGGCAGAGAGATATCATGAACAAATGGCTGGAAGGGTACCTACGCAACTATGTGACGGGCTAGAAAAGAGCGTGGGTCAAGTGGATTCATCTCAAGGAGTTTTGATACAACACTACTTATCATATGTCTATCGGTATGTCTCCTTTATAAGCACTCTATGAATATGATGAAATTAATTTTTCTGACATGATATTTGGAGATAGCAGGGCCCCAGGGGAAAAGGATTGGGTTCAAGAGATCCAGGAGATTCTTCGAGCTCTCAATAAAAACATGCAGGTGGCTCAAAATCAATAGAAGATATATGCTGATAAGAATAGGGTGGATCGACAATTTGAGGTAGGAGACATGGTCTACCTACGCTTGCAACCATATAGACAATCTTCACTCAAGCAGAAAGGTGCAAAAAAAATTCAACCACAATTTTATGGGTCTTACAGGGTGGTCAAGAGAGTAAGAGAGGTGGCTTATGAGTTGGAGTTACCTTCAGAGAGCTGGGTCTACAATGTGTTTCATGTCTCATGCCTGAAAAAGGCATTGGGGTAGCAGGTCGAAGAAACAACTGATTTTCCTCTATTGGATGATGAGGGGAATTTTTTTTTGGCACCAGAGCTAATATTGGAGACCCGTGAGAGGAGGTTGAGAAACAAGGTCATCCTAGAGCATTTGGTCAACTGGAAGGATTTTCCGGAGGAGGATGCTACATGGGAGAATGAGAAGATTTTGTAGCATCCGACTCTACAATTGCTTGGGTTCAAGCAACATCTGGGAGGGGAGGGCTGTAACGTCCCTTCCTAATTATTTTCCTAAGGTTTTAGGAACAATTTTGGAAAATTTTCTAATAATAACCTAAGGTAGTTTTGGTGAAGGGAACTTAGGCGAAGTGTGTTAATTTGCATGTTAGTGGAATGTGGGGGCCACTCACCCACAAAAAATATGCACTCAACGAAGGGAATTTGAATTCCCTAAGGTGAATTTGAAATTTTATGGGGCCCACATGAGGCTCATGGCCAACAATTATAAATAGGAGTGAAGCAACATTTGGGGTCTTTTTCCAATTCAAAAATCATATTTTTCGTAGCTGTTCAACTGAGCCAAGTTGTGTTGTTTAGCACAAGAGCTTCCCAAGGAGTGAATCTCAACCTTTCGTCGGTGTACCTAGAGTGCCACCCTAGGAAGGCTTCCTTTCTATCATTGAGACTGAAGGATTTTCATTGAGACCGGAGGATACGCAATGACACACCTCTACGCATTTCTGGAGTTAGCCTACGGAGTTATGTAGCAGCTACTGCGCAAAGGAAGAGGCTATGTTGTTGGTGGAGGAGCAGTGGAGTTGGGTGATGATTTGAGGAGATACAAGAGCATTTATTGATTACTTCTAGTCAGGAAGTGTGTAGCTCTAGTAGAGGAGACATTACCACAAGCAGAACGTATTTTCAGAGTTGAATACTTCGTCACTCTCTCCATGACTACACAGTCACTGGAGTGAGGTGTTTTGGGGAAGCACTATCCGGAGGATTGAGGAGATGGGGTGTTGGGAAGTTGGATGGATATTTATTTGGAGGGGATTGTTGGAGTTTTGCGAATAGAGATTTACATGTTTAGTCATAGGAAAAATTTTCTGGTTTGGAGGAGGGCCAAGCTATGAGAGACCTATTTTGGGAGGTCAAAACCAAAGGAAATAATTTTGGGTGTTTCTGGGTTTCAGGCAAGTAGCTCACCCTTAGTTTCCTAGATTTTTCTAGGTAGTTTAAAGGGGACAAATCAGAGGTTGAAGTTTTCCAGCACTGTAGAACCAAAGGGACAACACAGTTTTCTGGAGAGAAGAGTTATTGCAGTAATTGGACATTTCTGTATGTATCACTTGAGGCTTGTAGCTTACCTTGTGCAAGCCCAGGTGAAATTTCTCCAACTCATTTTGTACTATAGCACTATTACTAGTAAAATTGGGCCAGTTTGGTGTTCTAGGAAAATTTCCAATTTTTATATGTGTGTTTGCTGAATATTTCTTTGTTGTAATGTTGTATGTCTTTGATTATCATTGTAAATTCCTAGTAGGAATATTACATAATCATCTCCCTCAAATGGAAACCTAATACAAAGAATATGTGCCCCTTGTAGTAAATGACATCTGCTATTACCCGATAATGCTCATCCCCATGATTTCCCTCCAAGATATCACATGCCCTTGATCCCTGGAGTACTCCACCAAAAGCTGTGATTTCCAATCATGGCAGATGCTCATGAGGGAAAGTGTCGCGGGCCTCCTGGATAGTGCATTCGCTACCAACTTATGCTTGCCCTTGACATACTATATGTCGGAATCATAATCCTAGATCCTGCTGACCCACTTCTGCTATCTATCATTGAGGCCTTTTTGCCCCAAAAAATGGCGAATATTTTTGTGATCAGTCTTCACTCTAAACCTGTTGCCCACCAAGTACTGTCGGAATTTGGCCAATGCATGCATGATGGCCAACATATCCTTGTCGTAAATCTAGTACACTCTCTCGTGTGGAAGGATCTAGCTCTCAAAATTAATGGGATGACCACCCTGTGACAGTACTGTGCCCATGCCTTCACCCGATGCATCACACTCCAAGGTGAGCGACTGGGTAAATTAAGGGAGTGACAATACCAGAAAACTACTCATCACCTCCTTGAGCTAATAAAATGCTTCTTGTGATCTGTCTGTCCATGCAAATGCCCATTTCTTGGTCAAATCGGTGAGGGGAGCTACCAACTGTGAGAATCCCTTCACGGACTTTCTATAATAAGTGCATATACCCACAAATCCCCTCAACTTGGTCACATTCAGGGGCACTGGCCAATCCCGGATGGCTCGATTCTTCTCCTCATGCACCCTCATGCCATCCTACCCAATGATGTGCCCTAAATATAGTATATTTGTTATCCCAAACTCACACTTGGACAACTTAGCATAGAACTGTTGCCCCTCTAAAATATTGAGCACCTCCTCCATATGCTGCAAGTTCTCCTCCCATGTCTCACTATAGATCAATATATCATTAAAGAAGACAAAAAAATAATGCCTTAGCTTCCCCCAAAATACATGGTTCATACAAGACTGGAATGTGGCTGGCACATTGGTTAGCCTTAAGGGCATAAAAAAAAACTCAAAATGCCCATAATGGCAGCAAAATGTTGTCTTGGAAATGTCCTGCTTATGCACCCTAATATGGTGGTACCCCAAACACAGGTCTATCTTAGAGAAGTACTTACCTCCTCTAAGTTCATCCATCAACTCGTTGATTTGGGGAATGGGGTACTGGTTCTTTAATGTTTTTTTATTGAGACCCCGATAGTCAATACACATCCTCAGTGTGCCATATTTCTTCTTCACCAGTATAACTGATGAAGCGAAAGGGATAAAACTAAGTCTGATATGCCCCAATGCCAACAACTCTTGAATGGCCCTATAGATGTCATCCTGATAAGCCTTGGGATGTCAATATGGAGTCGTAATCATCGCTTGTACTCCTGGTTCGAGCTCAATAGTGTGCTCAAACCCCTTGTTAGGTGGTCATCCCAGTGGAATGATTTGATTGAGCACGCTTGAGTCAAAGAAGCATGTCTGTAGTGATGTTTATCACATGAGATATTCAAGTGAAGATCTCAACCTTTGCCTCGGGGGAATTCGAGTGCTAGCTCAAGAGAGGAGTCTTGCATTTTGGTGAGGGAATTATCTAGCAACATCAAAAAAGACAACGTAGCCCCTTCTAGACTATATAGAGGAAGAATAAACTACACAGTGATTGCACAGTGCAGTGTGGAGTTGGTGTCGGGAGTGTGGAGAGAAGAGGAGATTCAGTAGGAGATTCAAAGGGGAAGTTAGCCACCTCCTACTAGGGATTTATGTAGCATTCGAGAGGCATTTACCAATAGTTTCCTCCAGTGGTTTAAATTCCCCAGCAGTTCAGTGAGCCAAGGACAAAGGGGCCAATTTATAGGGTCTAGCTTTCATCAAGCCCTTCATAGGTTTTTGTGGGATTATTGAGGAAATTTTGGTGTCCAATTCCTGAAATTTTCTGAGCAAGAGAAACAACCTAACCAACAGTTTGAAAACAACCAGTAGCAACATTTTCTAGGCTAGGCAGTGTAGTGATTGAGCCACGCAGAGCCACTTTCATTAGGAGTTTTTTCTTGGGTTTGAGTTTCCCTTTATCATCTTAGGCCAATCCAACTTCTACCTCCCGATGGGCTAGCTTCCGAACTGCCCAGAAAGCTTGCCTGAACTGAACCTTCTTGCCTTCTCTCTTATCTCTGCCTGCCCTCTTGCTACCTGCCTAACTGATATCTTTCTTTATCCCTGCCTTCGATCAACCTTGATTCCTGCCGCCTTTGATCTATCTTGTGACCTTCTCTCTTCGGCCTTATCGAGACCTTGCAACCTCCTGCCTTCAATCAATATCTTGCTACATGCCTTATCTCAACCTTGCTTACTGACTGCTGACCTTACCTTCGACCTTCCACTGATCCTTCAACTTGACACTAAATTCCTTCATCGAACTTCGAACTTGCTGCCTTCATTGAACTTGCGACTTGGCTGGATACCTGATTTCAAACTCATTGATACCCGGATCTATCGATTAAGATCTCGTATCGATCTTGATACCTGACTTACTTATCTCTATATCTTTCTACCTGTCCTATCGATATTCTTGACAACCACCCACTGTCGATCTTGCTACCCGCTGATGAATTACTATGCTTCACGATACAAGAGTAACAATTATGGTTCGCTCAAATAACCCGACCATCGAGGAGCTCGACGGAACGCATAGATTGAATAACCCGACCTATGATCCTTCAAACTGCCTGCCTGAGATATTCAATTTGGCCACCTGCCTTTGACCTTAGATCAAACTTGACAAATTTACGAATCCTATCTACACCGTGCCATCCTCATATCCTCCTATTGATTGATTGAGCTATCCTCCTCCCTATGGATTGGGCCTCTCTCCTCCTTAAAACCACAAGAACTTATCTTCCTTTTACTTCATCTCTAGCGGATAACACCCATTTCATCCAGCCATGTCTCTGAAGTTTTGGAAATAGTTCCTCTCCTTTATGTGTCAGCCTGCTTGCGCATCATGACTGGAAGAAATGCATAATTACATAAATAATGAATGAATATCTCTCCTTATCGAAATCACATCTCTCTGGTCTGGAAATAACCTCTAAGTCATTCAATCTCTGGTAATGAAATTTGATTGTATAAGATCTCACTCAAAAATACCGCAACATATATAAAGAAATATTCCAATTTGCTACTCAAAGTGACCTAACAACCACCATTCATTCGCCTCATTTTAATGAAGATAGGACCTCTCTTATCTAGCTAATTCATCTCCCCTTATTCATTTCAAGGAATTACGAAGTGACATGTCTAATTTATGCATTTTCTGGTGTAATGAAATTGATCATGAATGATTGGATTCGAAAGCGTAATTACATATATAATATATGCATTTTCCACTATAGTGTAATTACATATATAATGAATGAAGGCATAATTACATATATAATAGCAGCATTGTCTTCCAAACCGTAATGAATGAATGACTGGAAGAAATGTTCTGAATGTGAAGGATGGGGTTGGTTCCACTCTAATCTTATATGACTCAACCAACCTTCTATGGCTCCTAAGAAGGCTGCCTTGAGCAAGCCTAGGTGTAATCTCTTCAACACCTGATTTGTACTCTTTCCCATTATATTGATAAAATGGCTCAACAATGATTTTGGCTCCAAATTGTGTGTTTTAATGGTGTATTTCTTGTTGCTGCAGTTTTTAGTCTATTTTGCTTTGAATTACTATTTAATCCCAATTTGGGATATTATAGTGGTATCACAGCTCATAGAATTGGCTCAACCTATGGAGCACGCAGTCAATGACAATGAAAGACAAACATAACGTGACTTACCAGAGGCAGTGATACAAGAGCAGATAAATGAGGCTCGAAATCACTCCAGATCCAGTTGACAGTGTTCCAGTGGTTGAAGAAAGAGACATGGTGCACACAAATGATGGGAGGAATGAGAAGAAGAAATTTTCTCACCTTTTTAAAGATTTGTGCAAGACCTCTCCAAGAAGATTGAGGAGATGGGTCAGAAACTCAGTAATGGTAGTAAGGGGAAGGGAATTCAAGGGGAATTCCATATTGGAGAACGATCTGGCACTTTGCAGTACTAGGCAGGCCCTCACACTAACTTTCTGAATGTACCCTACACTCCACCATGCTCCACCATTTCCATGTTCTTAGCTTCAGGGACATGAGGACATTAGGAGAAGGAGGAGATTTACTATGGAGAATCCTTCGTAGAGTACCAATCCTAGGGCCATAATTTGGAAGGGCCATTACCTTCAATGAGTTTTTCCAGTTGAAGAATATAAAAAAACCAAAAGGCCAGGCCAGAGGAGGAGGGTACATGCAGGGGAGTGACCTGTAGCGCACTGTGGGTAGGCTTTTTCTTCCGACATTTGATGGGTCCTCAAAGAGCTCAACTAAAGCATGGGTGGAGAAGCTATATATCTACTTTCAGCTCAATCAGATGACATAGTTAAAGGCCATCAAGGTGGCTATGCTACACTTCTAGGGAGGAGCCCATGATTTGTGGTTTCATGGGCTAATTACGCTAGGTCACACAAGGGTGAAAACTTATGATGAATTTATAAGGAGAGTGCCTGAGAGGTTTGATAGGAAGGATCCTGAAGAGAACTTTAGAGAGCTAACCAAACTAAATAGACAGGGAGCCCTGAGACATATATTTCTGAGTTCTTGAGAATGTCAGTAATGGTTTCGGATCTGTCGGAACCCAGGAGGATTTTCATGTTCATATATGGGCTAGTAGAGCCATTGCATGGGTTAGTGAGGTCAACTCGACCCACTAAGCTCCAAGATGCAGTTGGGAGGACCCAGGATATTCAGGATGCATTGTTGAGGTCTAGGGCCCCTCTACAATACAGACTATCCTTCCAGCAGATAGGAAGGGATGCGAGAGCTCCACCCCCGAGAAGGAACCAAGGCTAGGGGACATTATATGATGACACCAAGAGATACTTGAGGAGGAAGAATATTTGTTTCACATTCCAGGAGTTATGGGCACCCGACCACAGGTCTGTAATAGGGAAGACACACTACATCAAGGTATTCTAATATAATGAAGGAGAAGAGGAGACACTCTTTGAGATGGGAGGTGAGGACAACACAACATATCAGGAGGAAGGGCCTCCATCTCCACCCCTACCAGCAACAATAGGGTCAGTGTTTTCACCGACCAAAGGGGTCCTTGCATCTTTACGGGGGATACCTAAATACTTAATGCTAAGGATTTGGGGGACAATTCAAGGACAATGTGTCTCAGTTCTTGTGGAAAATGGAGCAACACACAACTTCATAGATGCACAGATGGTGCAGAGGAGGGGCATTCAGATAGAGGGATTTGAGGGATTCTCTGTGCTAGTATTGAGAGCTAGGACCATGCAGTGTATGCGTTATGTTCCAATATTTATAGGGACGATGGGGACTTACTCAGTAATAGATCATTTCTTTGTGGTCGAAATTCTCGACACCAACATAGTGTTGTGGTTTCAATGGCTCTTCACCCTTGGTAGAGTCACTACATATTGGCATAAGCTAGAGATGGAGTTCTTGGACAAGAAGGTGAAACCAATGATGCTTAGTGGTATGCATTCAATACCTACCTCAGACAGTATATGCACATAGGATGGAGGCAGGCTTAAGACAGGGAGACATAGAGTGGGTAGTTGAGTTGAGGATTTCAGAGGTAGATGGTACAACTAGACCCACACATCCAGATGTACAAGCCATCCTCGATTGTTACTCCACAGTTTTTTGGGACATTCTACTAGGGTAGCCACCTGACCGAGGATTTGAACACACCATTGGGTTGGATCCTAGTATTTAGACCGTGATATCAACTCTGTATATGCACCCCAAGGCCTACTGGGATGATATTGAGAGGACTATATGTGATATTTTGGCCTTGGGGCACATTTGACCGAGTTGGAGCCCCTTTGCTTCATCAATTGTCCTGGTGAAGAATAACGATGATACACTGAGAATGTGTATCGATTATAGGGCCCTGAATAAGAAGTTAATGAAGAACCACTACCCCATTCTATGGATAGATGAGTTGATGGATGAGTTGAGTGGGGCTAAGTTCTTCTCAAAAATAGATTTGAGATCAGGGTACCACTAGATTCGAGTGAGGGACAAGGATGTCCCCAAGACAACGTTTAGGTGCCTTTATGGGAACTTTGAGTTTTTTTTATACCCTTCGGGCTAACCAATGTTCCAACCACCTTCCAGTCCTATATGAACCACGTTTTTCATGGCCAGCTGTAGTAGTTCGTGCTAGTATTTTTTGATGACATTATGATATATAGTTGGACATGGGAGGAGAATTTGCAACATGTGGAGGCAAGGCTACATATTTTGGAGGAGCAGAAGTTTTACGCTAAGCTTTCCAAGTGTGAGTTTGGACAGAATGAAATGCTATACTTGGGCCACATTATAAGGGAATATGGTGTGCAGGTGCACGAGGAGAAGATCAGGGCCATCAGAGATTGGCCAGAGTCCAAGAATGTCACCAAGATGAGGGGTTTGTGGGCATCTGCACTTATTACAAGAAGTTTGTGAAGGGATTCTCTCACCTAGTTGTGCCCCTCACGAATTTGACTTGGAAGGGAGCATTCAATTGGACCCCCACAATGCAGAAGGCTTTTGATCGCCTCAAGCAGGTAATGAGTAGATGCCAAAGGAATGAAATTCCTGATTTCACCAAGCCATTTGTCTTTGAGTGCGATGCATCCAGAGTAGGAGTTGGGGCAGTATTGATGTAGGATGGACACACCATTACTTTCGAGAGTTAGAATCTTTTGCCTCATGAGAGGAATTACCCCATATATTACAAATAGATGCTGGAAATCATGCATTCACTAGCCAAGTTCAAACAATATTTGGTGGGGAACCGGTTCAAGGTTAAGACCGATCACAACAACCTCTGGTATTTCTTAGAGTAGAAGCAGTTGCATGAGAAGCAACATAAGTGGGTCAGTAAGATCTAAGATTATGAATTTGACATTGAGTATTTCAAAGGGAAGAATAATGTGGTGGTTGATGCCTTGTATCAAAGGCTAGCATCCCTTTCCTTGATGAGTATAGACGCAAACTAGAAGGCGCAATTATTGGTGAAGTATTCGAAGGACCAGTTTTCATGTGAGGTGTTGGATGGGTAGGTGATGGATGACTGGTATAGGGTGATGGATGAGGTCATCTATTATTGAAACCACATATTTTTGATAGCCAACTCTTGGTTGTGGGAGAAGATCTTGCAAGCAACACATGGCTCCCCACTATCAAGACAGCAGGGGTTTACCAAGACCTATAGGACCATCAAAGAGAGGTTCTCCTGGAAGGGCCTCAAGGAGGATGTGCTTCGGCATGTCCGAGAGTGCATGGTATTCCAGAGGAATAAGGGAGAGTTGACCCATCCAGCCGGGCTATTGCAGCCACTCCCCATTCTCGAAGGGAAGTGGGAGAGCACATCGATGACCTTCATCACAGGGTTTCCCATGGTGCAGGGAAAGGACTACATCTTCGTCGTGGTCAACAGGATGACGAAGTATGCACGCTTATTTTCTATTTCAGCTTAGTACACAACTTCACATGTGGCCGAGTGTTTTTCAGAGAAATTTTCTGGCTACATGGTCTTCCAAAGGCCATATTCAATGCTCAGGACAACATGGTTATGGGAGGATTTTGGGAGGAGCTGTTCCGACTGGTGGGAAAAAAGATCACACCAAGAACAAGATGCCATCTGTATACTAATGGGCAGACAGAGATAGTGAACAAGCGGATGGAAGGCTACTTGTGGAACTCTGTCATAGGGCAGCAGAAGGCTTGGCTGTGTTGGCTGCATTTGTGGGAGTATTGCTATGACACCAATTTCCATATGTCTATTGGTATGTCCCCTTTTTGTGCCTTGTATGGTTATGGTGCATTTACATTTTTTGATGCCATGATTGGGGCAAGTAAGGTCCCTAGGGCCAAAAATTGGATCCAAGAGCATCAGGACATCCTAAGGGCTCTCAAGGACAACTTGGGGACAACGCAGAACCAACAGAATATGTATGCAAACTGGGGGCACGTAGAGAAGCAGTTTGAGGCAGGAGACTCGGTGTGCCTCCGACTTCAACTATATAGGCAGTCCACGCTGAAGAAGAAGGGAGCTGAGAAGCTCAAGCCTCTCTTTTATGGGCCATATAGAGTTGTTGGAAAAGTAGGGTAGGTGGCATATGAGCTGGAGTTGCCATAGGGGAGCCGAATCCACAACATCTTTCATGTGTCGTTGTTGGAGCGGGGTCCTCTGGGGTCAATTTTGGTTATGTTTTATATATATTTTATTGTGCACGCTACACGAAAGAGTCAAAGGGGCTTTGGGGCGGGTCAAAATCTGTAATAAATATAAATGGGTCTTAAGGGAAAACTATGAGTCTCAAACCATGGTTTGAGACCATGGTACTCGTGCGCTAAGATTAATATAAATTTGGATAGATCGAGTCAAGTAGAGACATGAATAGTATGCTTATGTTTTGATGACGAAATTTTTGTAAGGATTGATAAAAGTTTGGGTTTTTGGGTAGAAAAGGTTCTTGTTGGCTGTGTGCGTGGAGACCTTAGTCCTGGCTATGTGCGGACTCCGTTGGATGTGTGCGCAAAAGGGTAAATTGTGAGGGAATTCTGAATGTACTGGAAATGTTGAATCTATTAATAAAGAAGATTGTTTTGGCGAACTGAATCTGTTGTGCGATTGATGTGTTATGTATCTGTTAATTGCTTGAGATCAAAATCTGTTCTATGATTGCGCCTTTACTTTTGCTATGGTTAAATTGCATCTACGGGAATAAATAACATATTTTATGCATGAGTGTCAGTTGATGATTAAGTAAATTATTGATGAATAAATCTGCTTAAGTGTATCTATTTACTGTGCGCGAAGACATGTATATTGCATGCTGGAATAATCTGCGACGAAGTTGATCTATTAGTCTATTGTTGTGTTGTTGTGCGCATCTGCATACTCTCTATGATAAGTTATGTTATTAGTCTGTTTAGGGCCACCACATCAAATTCTTCCTTAGGGTGCAGAAATCTGGTTCTAGCACCCCCTCATACTGCTTCGGGTGAGACTTTGATCTGCACAAGCTGGTTATTGTCGAAAGGGCTAGTAGTTGAAGGGTTTTTTGGTTGCGCAATATATCCAAACCTGGTTCAGGACCCCTCAACCCAAAAAATGGTTCCGTTGCTGGGACCATGATCATTTTGAGGGAGAATTGATGTATTGGCATCCTACGTAGAATGAATTATAATATTGGTTGGATAGAAAGATTTTTGAATTTATGATCCAAGAGAATAGAAGCTCTAAATTATCTGCTGAAGAGTGGGTTTAAAAGTAAATCTATACAGAATTTCACGAGATATTCTTTTATTCCTTTGCAAATAAGTTGCATAAGTGGCTATCTCGATTGACTGAATTTAATACCCGCACGAATGATGATGCAGTCACTCAGTGGACTCGAGAATTTGTACAACATTTAGAAAAAGACCAGCAATATGATTATCCGCGCGATATATCATTGGATTGATCGTGTTCTGGGAGGATTTGTAACTGAGTTTGCTATTGATCAGTTCGTGTCTTATTCTGAAGCAGAAAGAAGATTTTTCAAGGGTCCCAGAGATAAGTTCCTTTGCTCTTTAAAATTGTGGATTAAGATGTTATTGTGTGAAGAGGGTAGTTTGTGTGAGCATATTGCGTGAATGTCCCGAAGAGGCCCGAAAACGTGCAATGGAAGAATTTACCACACATATCTGAAAGAAGGGTTTATTTACAATCCTCTCAAGGGTAGATTCGATAGTGACAAGGAACTAGAGACTAGTAGATCTAGTGATTCTACGCACTCTGAAGAAGAAGAAGTCTCACAAGATTTGAATAATCTGGGAGTGTTGAACATAGTTCAGATCCCATCCACCCCACTTCCACACTCATCTCACAAGTCATCCATTCCACCTCCACCTCCACCTCCACCAGGCATAGATATGGCCGTGTCTATGAAGCTTCCTAATTTCAGAGGTATTGGGAATGAAGATACAAAGCAATTCTGGTTTTTCACTGATGCTGTATGGAGATCACAACATGTTAATAGTGAAAATGTTAAGAAAGAATAGTTAGCAATTTATTTTCAAGATCACGTGCCAAACTGGTATTTAAGATATGTATTAGCGAACCCTAATGAAAATATGAATGATCAAAAGGATGCCCTAAAATAACAATTCAAGAAGCCTAAGTCATATGCGCAATGTGTCATGAAATTGAAAGAGATTCACCATGAGGTGAATGAATCTGTATGGGATGCAGATCAGAGATTGAAGCGCAATATCACAGATGGTGGATTCACTATTGATGATACCCAACACAAGGAATGGTTTATTGCTATGCTGCTCCCACACCTGCACCAACCCTTGATCCAACAAAAGATTACTACGAAGGCTGAGGCTGCGGAAATTAGAAGCTGCGCCAATGCCTGCTGTGATTGGAACTCAACACATTCAGAGAAAGTTAGAAGAAATGCATTTGGAAATCCAAAATATGCGCAAAGATAATGGAAAGGAGGTGTGCACAGAGATATGGTTCATATGATGCAAAGATGTTGGGCATCATAAGGATCAATGCCCCATGTTCAATGATTATATGCACGCTGAAGGACCAAGCCCGCTTAAAAGCACGGTTGGACTAAGTGGGACACCTCCAGTGTGGTGCGAAATATGTCATTCTATGGGTCTGCATGCGACTGATTACTGCCCAAGGATTAGAAAATATATGTTTGGGCTAAAGAAACTGTTTTGTAGATTCTGATCGTCACTCGGGTATGATGAAAAACATTGTCGAAGTTTTGATTTGATGATTGAAAAAGATGAATTGTACAGAATGCAAGTTGAACCTACCTCACTAGCATCCCTGTATGGGCATGGTGGATTCTAGACTAGAGGATGAGGAAGAGGAGGAGGATCAGCTGGTTGAGGAAGATGACAACTAATTTGCTACAATTGTGGAGATTCTGGTCATTATGCGTGTGATTGTCCAAATCCTGTATTACAATCTTGCAGGTATTGTAGGTAGTTTGATCATGTAATTGAGTATTTTCCTATTTTAATTGCTAATATGCAGGAGAATAAAACACAAACTTCAATGCAGAATATTCATATGGTCAGGGCACAGTTGTGTGAAGAAGATCCTAGCATAAATGTTGTCACTAGGAGCGATGCAGCCACTGCTGAGGATAAAGGAAAGAAGTCGGATGTTGATATTTAGATTCATAAGGCACCTGAGAAAAATGATGGATTTGACTTACAACGTGAAAAAGACACTTTTTTAGAAGAAAAGAAGGGGTTTTCCGAAGCAAGCACATCAACCTCAGGTAGACCTATGGATGTGGCAGGAGTAGATGAAGAAATAAAGCCATTTCTGCAAGCTTGCATCAAAATATTGTGTAACAAGAAGGTAATGGAGAATCTTCAAGAATTGATAGATAACATCGCAGAAAAGGAACAACCTTGAGTGGTACAGAAAGTTGTTAACAAGATCTATAAGAAAAAAATAAGAACTGGATGAGAGATGCCCTTGACTACTCAGATTGGTGCCTATGAGATAGATCAGGTCATTTTGGATATAGGATCTGATGCAAATGTATAACCTAAGCAAACTTGGTAGCACATGGGAGATCCTAAGTTGGAGTGGTCTACTATTCAACTACGCATGGAAAATCAACTGAAAAATCATTCCATTTGGAAGACTGTCACAAGTTGTAGTAGATATTGAAGGAGTTAAAAAAAAAAAAAATCTTCAACTTATGATGGGGAGATAGAGGAAGTTGCGGAAGCATTGCTATTCAATATAAAAAAGTTCTTCCAAATATATGAGTACGACGAAAATATGAAAAAAGTTCTGGCTATCTATCAATTAAAAGGGAAGGCCACATTATAGTGGGAGGAAGTCAAGGTTGTTCATGGACTTGAGGATCATGGAGTGACTTGGGAGGAATTGCAAAAGAATTTTAAAGCACGATATTTGACAGAGCAGTTTTATGATGATAAGGAAAAGAAATTCCACGATATTCTTCCGGGATAATTTTCTATTGATGATTTTGTGACTAATTTTACTTCTTTAGTAAGGTATGCGTCATATATACATGAAAAGAAGGCCAAGGTGCATCGATTCATGAGCATTTTTCCTACCTTCATGAAAGAACACCTAGAATTTGACAATCCTAGGACCATGGATGAAGCCATCCAAAAGGCCTGAATATGTTATCAACAGATGAAGTGGAAAGGGGAAGGTAAGAAGGGTTGGACCAGTAAGAAAGGGAAAAAAATTTCCTGAATTTCAAATCTCCAAAACCTAGAAATACTAGGAATTTGACAAAAAATTATCACAGCAAGAACCTAGGCAAAGGGTAACAGAAATTTCAACCACCAGGTGAAGTCAATCACAATGAAGCTTCTAGTAAACTAAAGGACAACCAATTTCAGAAACCTCCATTTCAATTTTGGGGGTGTAGGAAGCCTCATTACTACAAACATTGTCCCCGCCACGCAAGGATGGAGCATGTTGTCAATTTTCAAGAGGCTTCTATGGTCGGATATGTAGTTAGAAGCATACCCAAAATAAATGTTGTTTTAGACGATCGTCAAGAAGAGTACCAAAATACTATGATCGAGCATGGAGGTAAATTTTTAAACCATGTTGTTTTAGTTTTAATAGATCCAGGAGCTAGTCTAACTTACATTAGCCCAAATATTATTGAATTATGCAATTACAAACTTGTAAATTTCCCAACCTGTAGGTGGTACAGTTGGATATCAGTGCAAAAAGGAGGGTATCATCTAAAGTAGATAACTTCCCCATTGAGATAGTAGGTCAGACCATTAAGGTGAATTTGAATGTATTTAGTTTAGGATCGTATGATGTACTAATTGGGATGGACTAGCTAGAGCACCATTGGTCTTTAGTGAACTATAAGGGTAAGACCATTAGTTATATTTATAAAGAAGGGTTAAGACGAGAAATTCAAGGGACATGAAAACTTATGAAATTACGATCTATTACAACTTCCCAGTTGTGTAAATACGTCAGGAAGGGTTTTCATATTTATGCAATTCAAGTGGGATATACTATTTCTAAAGAGAAGACAACAACTTCAGAAAATATACAAATTATCCAAAATTTTGTTGATGTGTTCCCTTAGGAAATTCTTGGATTACCCCTAAAAGGTAAGATACATTTCACTATAGAGTTAATCCCTGGAGTTGCACTAGTAGCAAGAACCCCATATCGAATGAGTGTTCCTAATTTGACTGAGTTAAAGATATAATTTCAAGAATTACTTGATAAGGGTTATATTCACCCGAGTGTATCTCCTTGGGGAGCCCTTGTTTTGTTCGTTAAGAATAAATATGGTACATTAAGATAGTGTATTGATTACATACAACTTAATAAGTTGACTGTTATGAACAAGTATAATTTACCAAGGATTAATGACCTGTTTGACCAAGTTAAAGGAGCTACCATATTTTCTAAGATTTATCTGTGACCGAGATATCATCATATAAGGGTAAGGGAGAAGGATATTCCTAAAACAACCTTCTGAACTAAGTATGGCCATTATGAGTTCGTAGTGTTGCATTTTTGACTTATCAATGCTCCAGCAACTTTCATGAGTCTCATGAATCATGTATTTCACCCTTACCTTGACAAATTTGTTTTAATCTTCATTGACGATATCCTTATATACTCGATAAATATGGAGGAACACAAAAATAATTTGAAAATAGTACTTCAAACCTTGCAGGAACATGAATTGTATGAAAATTTTAGTAAATGTGATTTTTACAAAGACCAAATCCAGTATTTGGGTTATGTAATTTTGAAGGAAGGGATAGCCGTTGGCCCTAAGAAAATTAAAACTATTATGGAGTGGCTTGTACCCAGTAATGTTTTTGATATTCGATATTTTATGGGTCTTGGAGGGTACTATCGATGTTTTATTGAGGGATTCTCCATAACAACTTACCCCATAACCTCCTTGTTGAAAAAGGGAAAGGCTTTTAAATGGACAAATGAATGTCAACATAGCTTTGAATAATTAAAAAACTTATTTACTTCTGCCCTAGTATTAGAAATTACATACCCTGCAAAAGAGTTTATAGTCTACACTAATGCATGTCAAGAGGGAGTTGGGGGAGTGTTGATGCAAGAGGATAAGGTGGTCGCTTATGAGTCTCGAAATTGAAAGAGCATGAACAAAGATACTCTACGTATGATCTTTGGTTGACTGTAGTAGTACATTCTCTCAAAATTTGGAGACATTATTATTAGGAAAGAAATTTTTATTAATGACTGACCACAACAATTTGACTAGTTTCTTTAAACAACCTAGTATTAATGCACGAAAAGCCAGATGGACAACTTTTCTTAGTGAATTTGACTTCGATATTAAGCATCTATAAGGAAAATAAAACCGAGTAGTGAATGATTTAAGTAGTAAATCATATCATAGTTACAAACTTACATTTAGTCAAGTTGGTTTTAACTTCACAGAATTAATCAAGGAGGCCTCACCTAAGGATCCTAAGTATATGTTCTTGTGGCAGCAAGCTTAGCAAGTGGAAAGTTCAAAACAACAATATGAATTTAGTATAAACAAAGACAATTTATTGACCTTTAGAGGGCGAATATATGTCCCAAACTACGTGTCTGTTAAACAAAAAAATATTGGGTGAATTTCATAAAATACCTTATGTTGCTCATCGAGGATACCATAAATTATTTTTTTCTATAAAGAAGAGTTATTTTTGGCCTGATATGAGGAGGGATATCACAGAATATATGGCAAAGTGTCTTGAATTCCAGCAGTTTAAATCTAAACATCAACATCCAACTGGGTTACTACATCTGTTACCCATTCCAGAGTGGAAGTGGGAGGTAATCACCCTAGATTTTATAACATTTTTTCCTAAAACAAAGAAACAAAATGATTCTATTATGGTGGTGGTGGAAAAATTGAGCAAGGTAGATCATTTCATCTTTGTTCAATCCACATATAAAACTTTCCAAATTGTGAATGTATTTATGCACGAAGTATTTAGACATCATGGGATGCTAAAATTCATGATCTCTGATCGAGATGCAAAGTTTACATTTGTATTTTAGAAAACTCTTTTTGCAGGATTAGGTTCACAATTTCATTTTAGTATTGCCTACCATCTCCAAACTGATGGTCAAATTGAGCAGGTAAATCAAATTGTGGAAGATATGATGATAATGTACATGATGCCGCAACTTGGGAAGTGGGAAGAATATATACATTTAATATAATCCACCTACAACAATAGCTATCACGAGTCTCTAAAAATGAGTCCCTTTGAGGTCCTATATGGAAGGATATGTCGTACACCCAATAATTGGAATAGCCTAGAGAATAAGTTTTTGTTGGGGCCAGATATGTTAACATAATTGGAGGCAACAGTAAAAAAGGTTCGATAAAATATGAAAGCTACCTAGGATTAGCAGAAGGCATATGCTGACAAGAAAATAACTTACAAGGAGTTCCAAGTGGGGGACCATGTATTTTTTCAAGTAAAACCTCGGAAAAGAAATTTATAGCGGAAAGGATGTGAAAAATGATTCCCTCGGTATTACAGACCCTTCTATATTCTGGAAAGGGTGGGATTGATTGCCTATCGACTTGCCTTACCTAATAACATACATGTTCATAATGTGTACCACGTTTCCTTATTAAAGAAATACGTGTATGACTCTAGGCACATCATTAATTGGTAAGAAGTGAAGGTATCAATATTTTTTTTTTTAACTGAAACGGTTGTATCTTTATTTATTTTGGAAGGAATTTGGACTTACGCCACTGCTGCCATCTTTACATTGCATCCTAATCTGTTCCATGTTACATGCTGCATAATCCTTATGGGTTGCATAGATGAATGGAGCTATCCCCGTTTATGAGAATTTGGCCTTTCCCAAGTGCGCAGCCCTTGTTTGCCAAAAGATCAGCTTCACTGTTCAGATTTCTGAGAATGTGGAAACATTTGAAGGATTCAAAGTCAAGAAGTACATCCTTTAATCTGCTCAGAGTTTTGTTGAGGCTTGCATTGGTGAATAAATTCTCCGAGTTTAACTTATTAATTAAGATCTCGGAGTCTCCGAAGATTTGGATTTCTTTATCCCCTCTATCTCTAGCTATTTGGCAGGCTTTGAGGAGGCTTAGAATCTCAGCTTGATTATTTGATTTCAGCCCAATGCCCCAGGAGAAGCTGTCCCTTCTGGCGCCATCAGGTGCGAAGATGACCCCACCTGCTCCAGCGACCCCGGGGTTGCCTTTTGAGGCACCATCAAAGAAGATCGTAGCAATATTTTGTTTTTTCCACCACTCTTGAAAATTCTCTTCAGGTTCCCTTATTCTCCAAACAGGTCTCACCGATTGAGGAACAGAGAGCAGCCTCCGGGGATAAGGGGAGAGTGGGCTCAGCCATCTTTCTTCTTCAGGACGAAGCAAGGGATCTGCAGAGAAGTACTGCTGTTGGGCAGCTTCCAGGAGAAGTGATTTCGCTTTGACAGCTACAGCAAAAGGAGTGTGTTCCTTTCCATTAAAAATCAGGTCATTCCGGGCCAACCAAGTCTGCCAGCAAGTGAATTTGGGGATGGCATTCCAGACTTTCCTCCAAAAAGATTTGCTGGGGATTTTGTATGAATAGCTTTGGTTCCAGGAGTCGAAAAGATCAGCTACAGAGTTGTACGTAGGAACAGTGATGTGTAACTCCTGTAGAATGAGACTCCACACCTCTTTGGCAAACTTGCAATCCATGAAGAGGTGTTTGGCAGTTTCTGCACTGGTTCTGCACAGCGCGCATCTGTGTGGGCCAGATATGCCTCTTTTCATCAGATTGTCTCCGGTTAACAATTTGTTGTGTGCCAGCGTCCAAAAGAAGAAGTTGACTTTTGGTAGCGCGAGAGGCTCCCAGACTTTCTTCCAGAAATCCGGATTTCTGGTGCTGTTCTTGTTGGGTTGAAGAGCATTGAACGCTGCAGCTGCTGTGTATGTGCCGGATAGCCCCCACCCCCATCTGTCCTTCGCCCTTCTGCTCACTGGGGCTGCGTCCTCCAACATCTCTTCGAGCGCACAGATCTAATGGAACAAGCGGGGAGGGATGCCATGGAAATCCCAACCATTCCATGCTCCACGACTGTCCCACTTGGAAAGATCGAATACGCTGTTGATTCCAGCTCGCTCCAGCCAATTCTTATGTCAGCGATCTCGTCATTTTCTGAAAGAGGGGCTCTGTTCATTATTCGATCGTGCCACAATTTTGTGTGTTTTACATTACCTGGAATTTTGTAAACTCCATCTTTAAAGAATTTCAAACTTTTGCTGCATAGTTTCCATACCTGGGAGACGTTGATTGATTGAGGCGCCTGGAGATTTCGAAGTGGAACATTGTTGGCGTACTTTGCTTTCAGAGTTTCGCTAACAGGATGCGTAGGATTCTTATGAAGATTCCAGAGGATTTTTCCTCCCATTACTAGATTAACCGTGGCAGGATCCCGGATTTGCAATCCTGAAGGTATCAATATTAAAATGGAATATGACAATAATTTATTTTTAAAGAAACATTAACTGATGTTATATATTGAATATTATGATCTAATACTAAGTTATGATGTTGGCAGGTAGAATCGAACAGATAAATTTTGGTAGAAACCTTGTGAATTCACGAACAAAGATAAACAACACTCTAGAGGCGAGAAATCACCAAGGTTAAAGTGCAATGGAAGCACTTTATCTCGGAAGAATCTACCTGGGAAGACGAAGGTCTTATGCAAGAATCATACCTAGGCTTGTTCCAGCGGCAAGATTGAACACCAGGGACAGTGTTTCGTACAAGGGGGGAGTTGTAACTCCCATTGATTATGAAAGTAATTACACAATTGATGTTACGTAGATTATTGACTTGGAGTTGGAATTTAATTAGAATTATATCTATTTTTCATTTTAAATATAAATATATACTTGTGTGTGTGATTTTAATAAAAGTGGATGAAATAATGGAAAGGTTTTGAGGAGTGGTCTTCATTCCAAGTAGTTGGAAAATGGTTACACCTATTTCTTGAAAGATAAAAGGGAAATTATCTTGGAGAGAGGGAAAACTAGGGAAGGGAACATAGATTATCTGAGGCAGGACACTTCTCAAAGAAAGAGATAACGGGAACATCACAAAGATCTTTGAACTAGGTGATACTAGTGGGATTTTCTAGTCAGGGTTTGGACTTAACTTGCAGTCTTGAGGTCCAAGTAACCCATTAAGTATTCCAAACTTGGAAGGAAGAATATTGGGGGATCATTTGGACGCAATTTATAGATAAGTATGCTCACCTGAAAGGTTATGTTGTTTTAACAAGAAAAAAAACTGTAGAAGAATCGTTTATTTCAATATTACTATGATAATGTATTGGAATAGATGTATTCTGTGAATAGTTGTGCTATGAAATATTACGTTTTGTGAATGAATACCCTCTTTGAAAACAAATTTTTTCTGCAAATGATTATGCTCAATGGATTAAAATATAATGTGAACAATTTCTTATGTGAAAGATTATGCATTGTACAGGAATGATCTCATTGATTGAATACACATTTTTAATGAATAATCTCATTGGGTGAAGTAAATGAATAATCTTATTTATTTAATGTTTGATGTGCATGAATAATATTATTGGAAAATAAATGAAATGAAATAACAGGTCCATGAATGGATTTCATTGTGGATTCAGTTGTTGGTAGTAAATGAAAATAGTGGGAGTATATAAACTTTCATTATGAGGAATTACAACACAAAACCCTATCCTTAAATATTTTATTTTGTGTAAATATATAATACAATTAGGTTGAAATAGATACTATGTAAATTCTCAGGACAGGGTTTCCCCATTTAAGAACCAATGAAGACCGTACCCTCTACGTGGTTAATTCGAAACTATGAATTAGAAGACATCTAATGAAGTTTACAATCAAACACATAATAACCCTGTTATAGTAAATTGGAGTGCATGCAAAGTATTATCACTAGAAAATAATGCATAAAATTTTATTAAAACAACCCTCAAGCATAAATAACCACCGAATCAATTTACTGTACTAATATTGTAGAACCTGTTAGTTCCAGAAAAATCCTATGGGTTTCATCCAAAACAATATGTTGTTCCAAAAACGATAATGATACTCACCCCATGGGATGAGTGGTAGACATACATAATACTCTCAATCGGGCATTCATGCAAACAATTAAAATAAACCATTGATACAACAAAAGAAATACATAAATTTTAAGGTAGAAAATAGCAATTTTGATAAATTAAAAGAACATCTGCTCTATAAATTAGAGGTATATTCAGAACAATATTTAAAAACCATACAATAGAACCTGCAAAATAATATTTTAAAACAAAGGTACCATATTAGCGTTCAGAGGTCAAGACTCATCGAAACCCTCCTTAACAACTTCAACATTACATATGTAGTAACATCATATATCAACTAGTCACCGGAAGGAAATTCATTTTTAAACCGTTACAATCTAATTTGAAAAGAGAACATGAAATTTTTAAAAGAGAATAGCCAACTTGTTGACTACAAATTTCTTAGGAAAATACATTAAGGAACCGAGGAGTTTCGTTGCGTCTTAACTGAGGGTTGAGCACTGACCTCGAACGAAGCCAAAGGGTGAGCACGAACTACACTTCAAATCACACCTACAGACACACAACCTGTTACTAGTCGGAAGTACATTGGAACTGCTAGAAAAGGAAAAAGTTTCTTTATTGAAAGTAAAGGGGAAGCTTACCCGTAAGCATGAAGTGGAGGAATTAAGGCACCATTGGTTGAAGGAAGTATGATTCCCAGGAAACTGAGTCGAAGTAACAAAGTAACCCCTGCACATTGAAGCCAAAAATTACAATTAAAACACCCCAAAAATACGCCCAACCTTATAGAAGAGGGAGAAATTGGTTAAGTGTTGAAATAAATAGAGAAACCTTACCATATTCCCTCATCTAGAGTGACTGTGGTTGCACCATCACTGAACCTACAACCCAAAAGGTTGTTACGAATTAACCTAAACCTTCTTTATAACATAAGAGATTGAGCAAGACAACAAGTCGTGAAAGTATAACGAGAAATTGATGAATTTTTTAGTGATATATTTGTAAGAAATTTAGTTGTAGGCATAATAAAAAACCTCATGCACGACGGAGCAGAATGATGAAGGAAAGACCGGGTAAAACCTGGTGGTTAGACTAAACTTCTGAAAATCCATGAGCACTGTTAGATGAGATGGATGGGGATCGAGGGCTCACAGGAAGCCATGTGTTGTGTGTCAATGTAATCAAAGTTTATGGAGTTCTAGATGTGGTTTAGCAGGCATCCACTACGTTATTTATGCCATTCTATAACCCCCAGGTACCCTAACTAGCATTGAGTGGTGAGTTCCAAGAGTAATACCACATAAAGTTCGAAATTAAATAGTAAGGTTAAATTATTACGAATTCCAAGACATAATTCAATACCCGAATGTTAATACACTTCAACTTATGTAAGGTAGGTTATGTAATGGCGAGGAAGAAGTAAAGCAAGATAATAATAACTTCGATATTGGGATTTGAAGGGGTAAACCAAATATCGAAATTGTTGTCAATATATGTAACTTGAAAAATCATATGTAAGGTAAGTACGTAATTTACATATTGTAATACATGTAGAATAAAATATATAATCTACATATGGTAAGACAAAATATTGAAACACCAATATTTTTATTTTTATTTTTTGGAAATTTTATGCTTATTATGTAATAAGACATGTTACAAAATATCTATTCAAATATTAAAGACATCAAGCAACATTTAAATATCAATGACCTAGGCAATGTGCAACTCAAATATCTATTCAAATATTAAAGACATCCAACAACATTTAAATATTCAGTGACACAGGGAATGTGCAACATGATATTTTTTAGTTTAATACATGCAACCTCAATATATTGTAGCATTGGAATTTTTTTATAACTTTTTACTGAACAATAACAAAAAATTAAATTTTAAATATATACATAAAATTTGTAATTAAAAATAATTATAAAATTTAACAATAAAATGCAATTATTTATTCTATAACACACACACACACACATATATAATGGTTTATGTTTCCACAATAAATATTTATAATTGAAAATTAATTTTATATGAAATTTGGTGTTTAATTATGAAAACGATAATGTAATTATGTATAAAGATTGATAAATATCAAAATTTGGTGCAGGGCGGGGGTGAGAATTATAAATTCTTAGTTTGTTCAACAATTGTTGTTCAAAAGAAAGACACAAAATCAAACTCCTGCTGATATTACATATATACAAGCATTGCAACGGTTGTGAATGCATTGATTACGCGAATTAGTTTGCAATCAAGAAATAGAATTGTGACAGAAATCAAGAAAGTTTAGGTGATGGCATAGGCATTGTTGTTGCTTTTCTTATTCATTGCAGTGTTTGTAGTTGCAGAACCACAAGGCAGAGGTGTAAATAGGTTGATGGACAGCTCCAACGTCTCCACCATGCACATGCTCCTGCCAAACAACATGATCATAGAAATCACGGAAAATGCCATTGATCGTATTCTATTGGGCATCATCAGTGGGTCACGGTCGTTAAAATATCCGAGTTCTGCCTCCTCATTTCTCCTTCAGCTGGATCTCGCTCATCGGGTGCTCATCACTGGCGAGGGAGTGGAGTCTTCACATTTGGCAGCTGAGAACGATGTGTTCTTGGGCTTTGTCATGGGTTTTTTATTTGGAAGTTGGATCGGTCAACGAAAAGATATTATATATGTTTCAATGGTGGTGTCTTTTACAACTACCACTCACTACCTGTCGCGGCTCTTCACACTGCATATGGTGGCCTCTTTGATAGTGTTGGCCCTCTCTATCATTCTTTGAAGGATACACAGGAATTGACCATGGGCGCAACCTCATGTTGAAGAATGTAACTAGGTTCGGTCTTCATAATTGTATTTGAGTCATAATGAAATGTATTTATCAAAAGAAAGAAAAACAAACTATTATTATTATTATGACTTATTAAAGCACGGGTTTCATGGTTGGGTCATCATGTTTTATGTCAAAGTCTCCATTGTGGAATTATAGATTTTATATCGAGTCATTAGAGTCATTTTTCATTTTATGAGACCCTTCTTGGGCTTTTGTATCATGTAAAAAAAACTATTATTGAGTCAAATAAGTCATTTTTCACCTCCACACCAATTCGACCCTCACCTTTGAAGTCGGCCTACATTAGTGCAATTTGACCCATAAAAAAGGCTATATATAGAAGTGTAGTTTTAATCATTTGGAGGATCACTCACTAAAGTTTGATACTCAATAAGGAGAAGTAGAAAAGTGTGAAGCTGTAGAAGAAGGAAGAGAATTGTAGGAAAAGGCTAAATTGAAGTTTTGGGCTATCTCTCTCTCACTCGTGCTAAGTTATTGGGCTATTGTTGAAAGGTTGAAGTTCTATTGCTGAGAGTTCGAAGTGGTGCTGCATCAAGGTCGAAGTTTTTATTGCATTAAGGTCGAATTTTCTGTTGCATCAAGGATGAAGTTTTTGCTGCATCAAGGTCTTTTGCTACTAGGTTGAAGTTTTGTTGCTTCTAGGTTGAATTCATCTCATGGTGATGATGATCATTATATATATATATATCTTTAAAAAATTGGCATGCATGTGAATTGATCTCATGATCTTTGTACTTCTAACTTGTCTTGTAAAGAGGAAGGAAGTGGAATCATTTTTTATAAAACTTCACTTTATCCATGGTAGGAAGTGGAAGCATTTTTTATAAAATCCATTTCACTCGTGGTCATGCTTATGTTAGGTTATTATTTCATCAGTTCCAAAAGTAAACTTAAAGTACAGGATGAGATATGTCCAATATAATAAGGATATAATGAATTCTCATTTTGTCACCTCTAAAAATTCAAAATGATTTTAATTATGTAGAGAAAGAATCCATTTGTAAATATGATTATGAACTTACAACTCAAAGAAATTGATGAGGTATGTGTTGTTCTTCAAAATGATTTATAGGTGAGTAATGACTCTCAATTTGATCTCAATATCTCAATTGGTAGTTGTTTGGAAGAATATTCTATAAATATGTTTCCATTGCTTTGTTATTGTAATGTAATTTTAGTAAATAAAACTTAACTTAAAGTTGTGCAGATTTATTAACTGTTTTAATATTCTAAATATGTCTTATGTTTTAATAGAATACTAATCTTGTATAGTATTGTTTCTAATAATTTGTGTTAGGATGTAATTATTTTGGAAAAAGAACCTTGGAAAACTTGTGAGGAAAACAAAATATATTATTTTATCTAATGATTTTCCCATTTAATCATCTTCCATAAAACCTATTATTGAAAATCGCTTCACATAATACTTACCAACTATCTTATTCATCCAAGAACCCTTTACCATCATTAATAAATCTCCAACTTAATTTTGATAGCTAATTGAGAATTAATTGAAAAAATCATTCTCCAAAAAGTTCTTATTATATACTAATAATAATATATTATTTATTGTAAATAGAATGAAGAATACTAACCTCCTATAGTGTTTGGAATTACTTTAATGCATTTCAGCAAATTCCAATTTATCTATATTTTTGGTGTTAACAATTTCAAATTTATCAAAACAAATTTCATCAAACATAGTTGTAGGAATATCACTTGCGCCTTAATACTTAGAAGGCATTCTTTAAAACACAAATAATGAATATTTGTAGATTTTTTAAAACTTTTAATTCTAACATTCAACAACATTGGTGTGAAAAAACATAACTCCCTCCTCTCCGCTTCTTTGTTTTTTAAACCTCCCTCCTCTCCACTTATTTGTTCGTGTGATAGATATTACATACATATAGGCATTGCAACTCCTACATACATAACTCAATAAAATCATTGCAATTGTTGTGAAGGCGTCCATAAAATCGATCTCACACTCACAAAAATCAAGATTTTTCAATTAAGAAATACAATGTTGATAGAAATCAAGAAAGTTAAGGTGATGGCATGGGCATTGTTGCTATTTTTTTTATTCATTGCAGTGCCTGCAACTATAGAACCGCAAGGGGGAGGTGGAAATAGGTTGGTTGACAACTCAAGCATCTCTACCATGCACATGCTCCTACTAAGCAACATGATCATTGAAATCTCGGCAAGCTCCAGGGATTGTATTGTGTCAGACATCATTGGTCGGTCATGACCATTCAGCTATGCAATCTCTACCTCTTTTGTTCTCCTCTAGCTAGATTTCACTCATCAGGTGCTCATCGCTGGAGATAGAGTGGAGTCTTCGCATTTGGTGGCTGAGAATGATAAGTTCTTGGGCTCTTTCATGGGATTTTTCTTTGGCAGTTGGATCGATCAATGAAAAGATGATATATCGGTTTCAATGGTGGCCTCTTTAACAACTACCACTCAGTACATGTCACGCCTCTTCACACTGTAGATGCCAAACTCATTGATAGTGTTAGCCCTCTATCTCTATCTTTTAAGGAACTCTAAAACAGGTACAATGACATCAATGTATGTGGTTCTGGATTTTATTATGAAGGTGATTTTTATGACATAAATGGTTGTAGCTTTTGCTCTGGTTCTTGATTTTGCTTTTGTAAGGCTATGTAAAAAACGTATAACTATGGTGATTTTAGTGATAGCACTCGCTGTGGTTTTGGAATTTTTAAGGGTACCTAAAAAAATTATGATAATGGTGATTTTAATGACAAGGTTGTCTAAATATCTAGATTTTCTAAGCGTTTCTAAAAGTATAATTATGATGTTACTAAGAGAATTGGGTATGATGTTATTAACAACACTTAGTATGGTTGTGGCATTTCAATTGGTATCCAAAATATTTGAAATGATGGTGATTTTAAAGAAAAGACTACTCTGGTTTTTTTGTATAGACTTCCAATGATGGTGATTTTAAAGACAAGACAAGCTATGAATCTTGCTCTAGATTTTTCATATAGATTTAGGATAACTGTGATTTTATTGACCGGGCTAGCTCTTGTGTAGCCTTGGCTTTTCTAAATATATCTAAGAGACGCACAGTGATGGTAATTTTAATGACAATTCTAGCTATGATTATGGATTTTTTGAAGGTAACTAAAAGACTTAGAAGGATGGTGATTTTAATGAACATAATGATTTTGGCTGTGGCATTTTTAGATAAAATTTTAATGATGTTGATTTTAATGACCAAACTTGCTCTGGATTTTCTCAGGATATCTAAAACATGTAAAAGGATGGTGATTTTAATTACAGTACTTGTTATGGCTCTCGGCTTTCTAAAAGTTTCTAAAAAACTTACAATGATGGTGGTGATTTTACTAGCTCTGAATCTCGTTGTGGTTGTTTTAATACTCAACGATTTTTTCTTAAATTTAATATTCCATGTGCATATATATTTTAAATTACAAATTTGTTGGAGTTTTGCAACTCCATAAATTTGGGCACCAGTGATAGAAATTAAGATTTTACTATGAAAGAAGGTGGTTAATTTGTGTTTCTTGAAAATAAATGTAATTTTCAAAAGTTTTAATTCTCTCTCAGTGTTGTCTTCCTTCCATTGTTGTTGAAAAAAAAGAAAATAAGTGAACTCTAGTGCCGGGGAGCGAACTAAGAGGGAACGACGCACTGACTCATTTAATAAAACACAGTAAAGGTTTCTCGGAAAGGAGTTATGTGAGATAGTAAAGGTTTCCTACATTGCAGAGAGTAATGGTTTATGGGAAAGGAGTTATGTCACACAGTGGTAATTGAAATTCATCAGTGTATCGAATTCTGGTATATGTTGTACATAAGCTCTCCATACTTATTCCAAAACGTTGAAATATATTTGGCTTCCATTAGCAAAAGTCATTTACAGTCTTGAAAAAATGGGAAATGACATATTTGTTAACACTTTGTGATTAATTTATTTTCTAATTCGTAAGATCAATTTTTATTGGTTTAAAGTGGAGAAAGTTGGATAGACAGAAGAAATAGTATAAATTTGTTGTTGTTGTTGTTGTTGTTGTTGTTTTTTTTTTTTTTTTTTTTTTTTTTTTTTTTTTTTTTTTTTCTCAAATTTTATTTTTTTAAGGAAATAAAGAAATAGTTCAAAGGCACAAAACTTATGACCAATTAAGTTATGATATGTTTATTTTCAATAATTGAATTATCATATGTTCTCCAAATATTTTAAATTCATTTATTTTATCATATGTTCTCCAAATATTTTAAATTAATTTATTTTATCATATGTTCTCCAAATATTTTCAATTCATTTCGATGGAAGAAAACGATTGAAGGAGATATGTGTTAGTTTGAGTGAGTTATGATATAACTTTCCTTTACTACTAATTTGATATTTCATTATTTTCAATTGATTTACTTAAAATTACTTCATCGCAGCTTTGTTGTCTGGAATCGTTGCATTAAATAAAATAAAACAGATTGTCGTCTTGTTACCATTACAGGTAAAGCTTTTGAATCGACAAGATTGTGTTTCAGTGTATTATTTTTGACTTAGTGTTTGTGTGATCTTCAACGGGGTCCATGGGAGGAGGGATTGACGTTTCTGTGTCAAACAGAGTTTGGTGTACTATAAAGTGCAACCTCCTTCCATAAACACATATAACAAAACACTGGAAGAATTTATCCCATTTACATCTGCATTTTGGAAAACTCTTTTTGCAGGATTGGGTACACAATTTCATTTTAGTACTGCCTACCATCCCCAAAATGATGGTCAAATTCAGTGGGTAAATCAAATTTTGGAAGATATGGTGATAATGTACGTGATGCAACAACTTGGGAAGTGGGAAGAATATAAAAATTTAATGGAATTTGCCTACAACAACAACTATCATGAGTCTCTAAAAATGAGTCCCTTTGAGTTCCTATATGGAAGGAGATTTCGTAAACCCAACAATTGGAATAGCCCAGAGAATAAGTTGTTGTTGGTACCAGATATGTTAGCAGAATTGGAGATAATGCTAAAGAAGGATCGATAAAATTTAAAAGCTGCCCAAGATCAACAAAAGGAGTATGTTGATAAGAAAAGAACTTACAAGGAGTACCATGCAGTTTTTCTAGTAAAACCCTGGAAAAGAACTTTATAGTGGAAAGGATGTGAAAAATCATTCCCTCGATATTGCGGACCCTTCCAGATACGGGAAAGGGTGGGAATGATAGCCTATCGACTTGCCTTACCTAGTAAAATATGTGATCATAATGTGTTCCACGCTTCCTTATTAGATAAATACGTGCATGACTCTAGGCACTTCATTAATTGGTAAGAAATGAAGGTATCAATATTAAAATGGAATATGACAGTAATTTTGTTTTTAAATAAATATTAATTGATGTTATGTATTTAACATTATTATCTAATACTAAATTATTATTTTGATATGCAGAACGAGACAGATAAATTTTGGTAGAACCCTTGTGAATTCGCGAACATAGAGTAACAACACTCTAGAGGCGAGCTATATTCCAGGTTAAAGTGCAGTGGAAGCACTTTATCCCAGAAGAAGCTACCTTGGAAAACAAAGGACTTATGCGGAAATCATACCCAGGCTTTTTCCAGCGGCAAGATTGAACACCGGGGACAATGTTTCGCACAATGGGAGGAGATGTAACTCCCCTTGGCCATGAAAGTAATTACACATTTGATGTTACATAGATTAGTGACGTGGAGTTGGAATTTAATTATACTTAGATATATTTTTCATTTTAAATATAAATATATACTTGTGTGTGATTTTAATAAAGGTGGATGAAGTAATGGAAAGGTTCCAACGAGTGGTCTTTGTTCCAAGTAGTTGGAAAAAAAAATACACCTATTTCTTGAAAGATAAAATGGAAATTATCTTGGAGATATGGAAATTGAAGGAAGGGAACATAGATTATCTGAGGCAAGACGCTTCTCAGAGAAAGAGATAACAAGAACATGACAAAGATCCTTGAATTGGGTGATACTAGTGGGATTTTCCAGTCAGGGTTTGGAATTGACTTGCATTCTTGAGGTCCAAGTAACCCATTTTGTATTCAAAATTTGGAAGGGAGAATCTCAGGGGAGCATATGGATGTAATTTCCAAATACTATGGTTGGGAGGAGGAACCTCTCCATCATTTCCTCGACTTGTTTGATTTAAGATAAGTATGCTCGTCTGGAAGGTTATGTTGTTTTAACAAGAAACAAAACCATAGAAGAATAATTCATTTTAAGATTACCATGATAATGTACTGGAATAGATGTATTATGTGAATAGTTGTGCTAGGGAAGATTATGTTATGTGAATGAATGTCCTCTTTGAAAAAAAAATTGTTGTGCAAATTATTATTCTTAGTGGATAAAAATATCATGTGAATAATTTGTTCTGTGAAAGATTATGCATTGTATAGGAATGATCTCATTAATTGAATACACATTGTTAATGAATAATCTCATTGGGTGAAGTAAATGAATAATATTATTGAGTTAATGTACGATGTGCGTGAATAATATTATTGGGCAATAAATGAAATGGAATAACAGATCCATGAATGGATTGCGTTGTGGAGTCAGTTGTTGGTAGTAAATGAAAATAGTGGGAGTCTGTAAACTTTCATTGTGAGGAATTACAACGTAGAACCTTGTCCTTAACTATTTTATTATGTGTAAAGATATAATACAATTAGTTTTAAATATTTATTGTGTAAATTCTCGGGACATGGTTTCCTTATTTAAGAACCAACGAAGACCATACCCTATACGTGGTTAATTTGAAACTGTGAATTAGAAGACATCCCATGAAGATTATAGTCAAACCCATAATAACCATGTTACAGTAAATTTGAGTGCATGAAAAGTATTATCATTGGACACTAATGCATAATAGTGTATTAAAACAACCCTCAAGCCTAAATAACCACCGAATCAATTTATTGTACTAATACGATGGAACCGGTTTGTTCCAAAAAAATCCTAGGGGTTTCATCCTAAACAGTATGTTGTTGCAAGAACTGTAATGATACTCACCCCATGGGTTGAGTGGTGGACATACATAAGTCTCTAAGTCGGGAATTCATGCAAACAAGTAAAATTAACAATTGATACCACAAAATAAATACATAAATTTTAAGGTAGGAAATAACAACTTTGATAAATTAAAAGACCAATAGAAGCTCTAGAAATTGGAGGTATATTCAAAAAAATATTTAAAAACCATACAATAGAACTTACAAAATAGTATTGTAAAACAAAGGTACCATATTAGCGTTCAGAGGCCAAGACTCATCGAAACCCTCTTTAACAACTTCAACATTACATATGTAGTAACATCATATATCAACCAGTCACCTGAAGGAAATTCATTTTGAAACCATTACAGTCTAATTCGAAAAGAGCACATAGATTTTTTAAAATAGAATAGCCAACTTGTCGACTACAAATTACTTAGGAAAATCCATTAACGAAATGAGGAGTGTCGTTGCGTCTTGGCCAAGGGTTGAGCACTGACCTCGCTCTAAGCCAAAGGGTGAGCACGAACTACACTCCAAATTGCACCTAGAGGCACACAACCTGTTACTAGTCAGAAGTAAATTGGAGCTGCTAGAAAAGGAAAAGCTTTCTTTATTGCAAGTAAAGGGGATGCTTACCCATAAGCGTGAAGTGGAGGACTCGAGGCGTCGTTGGTAGAAGGAAGTAAGATTTCCAAGAGACCTAGCCAAAGTAACAATGTAACACTGCAAAAATACGCTCAACCCTACAGTAGAGAAATAAATTGGTTAAGTGTTGAAATAAATAGAGAAACCTTACCATTTCCCATCATCCAGAGTGACTGTGGTTGCACCATCACTGAACCTGCAACCCAAACAGTTGTTGCAATTTAATCTAAACCTCCTTGAAAACATAATATATTGAGAAAGACAGCAAGCCATGACAGTATAACGATAAATTGATGAATTTTGGAGTGAGGTATTTGTAAGAAATTTAGTTGCAAGCATAGTCAAAACCCTCATGCATGACGGAGCAGAATGATGAAGGAATAATCGGGTAAAACCTGGTGGTTAAACTAAACTTCTGACAATGCATGAGAAACTTCGGATGAGATGGATGGGGATTGAGGGCTCATAGGAAGCCATGTGTTGTGTGTCAATGTAATCGAAGTTTCTGGAGTTCTAGATGCGGTTTAGTTGGAATCCACTATGTTATTTACGCCAAACTATAACCCCTAGTTACCCTAACTGACGTTAAGTGGTGAGTTCCAAGAGTAATTCCACATAGAGTTCAAAATGTAATGGTAAGGTTAAATTATTATGGGTGCCAAGACATAATTCAATACTTGAATGTTAATACACTTCAACTTAGGTAAGGTAGGTTTTGTAATGGCGAGGAAGAAGTAAACCAAGATAATAATAACCTCAACAATGGGATTTGAAGGGGTAAACTAAATATTGAAATTGTTGTCAATATATGTAACATGAAAAATCATATGTAAGGTAAGCACGTAATTTACAAATGGTAAGACATGTAGGGTAAAGTATATAATTTACATATGGTAAGACAAAATAATGAAAAACATATTTTTATTTTTATTTTTTTGGCAGTTTTATGCTTATTATGTAATAAGACATGTTACAAAATATTTATAAAAATATTAAATACATCAAGCAACATTTAAATATTAGTGACGTAGGCAATGTGCAACTCAAATATCTATTCAAATATTAAAGACATCCAACAACATTTAAATATCAGTGACACAGGGAATGTGCAACGGGATCTATTTTTAGTTTAATACATGCAACTTGAATATATTGTAGCATTGGATTTTTTTTTTTAAACTTTTTAGTGAACAATAACAATAAATTAAATTTTAAATATATACATAATATTTATAATTAAAAATAACTCTAAAATTTAACAATTAAATGCAATTATTTATTCCATAATAATAAATATGTATATATATATAATAAAAAGCATATGGTATATTTATGTTTCCACAATAAATATTTAAAATTAAAAATTAATTTCATATGAAATTTGGTGTTTAGTTATGAAAACGATAATGTAATTATGTATAAATATCGATAAATATCGAAATTTGGTGCATGACAGGGGTGAGAATTATAAATTCTCAGTTTGTTAAATAATTTTTGTTCAAAAGAAATAGAGAAAATTGAACACCTGCTGATATTACGTACATACAAGCATTGTAATGGTTGTGAAGCCATTTATCACCCGAATTGAGTATGACATAAATCAAGATTTTGCAATCAAGAAATAGAATTGTGACAGAAATCAAGAAAGTTTAGGTGATGGCGTGGGTATTGTTGTTGCTTTTCTTATTCATTGTAGTGTTTGTAGTTGAAGAGCCAAAAGGTGGAGGTGGAAATAGGTCGATGTACAACTCCAATGTCTCTTCCATGCACATGCTCCTTCCAAGCAACATGATCATCGAAATCACGAAAAACACCACAGATCGTATTATGTCGGGCATCATCGATGGGTCACAATCGTTAAAATATTTGAGTTTCGCCTCCTCTTTTTTCCTTCAGCTAGATCTCGCTCATCGGGTGCTCATCACTGGTGAGGGAGCGGAGTCTTCACATCTGGTAGTTGAGAACGATGCGTTCTTGGGCTTTGTCATGGGATTTTTATTTGGCAGCTGGATCACTCAACGAAAAGATAATATATCTGTTTCAATGGTGGCGTCTTTTACAACTACCACTCACTACCTTTTGTGGCTCTTCACACTGCATATGGTGGCCTCATTGATAGTGTTGGCCCTCTCTCTCGGTCTTCTAAGGATACATAGGCATTGACCACGAGCGCATCCTCATGTTGAAGAATGTAACTAGGTTCGGTCTTCATAATTGTATCTGAGTCATAATGAAATGTATTTATCAAAAGAAAGAAAAATAAATTATTATTATTATTATTATGACTTATTTAAAAGCATGGGTTTCACGCTTTGGTCATCATATTTTATGTTAGAGTCTCCATTGTGGAATTATAGATTTTATATTGAGTCATTAGAGTCATTTTTCGTTTTATGAGACACTTCTTGGGATTTTGTATCATGTAAAAAGAATTATTATTAAGTCAAATAAGTCATTTGTCATCTCCACACCAAGTCGGCCCTCACCTGATGAAGTCGACCTACATTAGGGAAATTCGACCCACGGAAAATGCTATATATAGAAGTGTAGTTCAAATCATTTGGAGGATCACTCACTCAAGTTCAATACTCAAGAAGGAGAAGTAGAAGACTGTAAAGTTGCAGAAGAAGGAAGAGAATTGTAGGAAAAGACTAAATGGAAGTTTTGAGCTATCTCTTTCTCACTCGTGTTAAGTTATTGGGCTACTATTTAAAGGTTGAAGTTATACTATTCAGAGTTTGAAGTGGTGTTTCACTAAGGTTGAAGTTTTTATTGCGTCAAGGTCGAAGTTTCCGTTGCATCAAGGTTGAAGTTTCTGTTGCATCAAGGTCTTTTGCTACTAGGTTGAAATGTTGTTGCTTCTAGGTCGAATTCATCTCATGATGATGATGATCATTATATATATATATATATATATATTTATATTTATATATTTAAAAAATTTCATGCATGTGAATTGATCTCATGATGTTTGTACTTATAACATGTCTTGTAAAGAGGAAGGAAGTGGAATAATTTTTTATAAAAGCCATTTAACCCATGGTAGGAAGTGGAAGCATATTTTATAAAATCAACTTCACCCATCGTCGTGCTTATATTAGGTTATTATTTCATTAGTTCCAAAAGGAAACTTAAAGTACAAGATGGGATATGTCCAATATAAAAAGGATTATAATGAATTCTCAATTTGTCACCTCTAAAAAATCAAAATGATTTTAATTATGTAGAGAAAGAATCCATGCTTAAATATGGTTATGAACTTACAACTCAAAGACATTGATGAGGTATGTGTTGTTCTTGAAAATAATTTACAAGTGAGTAATGATTCTCAATTTGATCTCAATATCCCAATTGGTAGTTGTTTGGAAGAATATTCTATAAATATGTTTCCATTGATTTGTTATTGTAATGTACTTTTAGTAATTAAAACTTAACTTAAAGTTGTGCAGATTTATCAACTGTTTTAATATTCTAAATATGCCTTATGTTTTAATAGAAGATTAATCTTGTATAGTGTTGTTTCTAATAATTTAAGTTAGGATGTAAGTATTTTGGAAAAAGAACCTTGGAAAACTTGTGAGAAAAATAAAATATATTATTTTATCTCATGATTTTTCCATTTAATCTTCTTCCATAAAACCTATTACTGAAAATCACTTCACATAATACTTACCAACTATCTTATTCATCCATCAACCCTTTACCATCATTAATAAATCTCCATCTTAATATTTCTAGCTAATTGAGAATTAATTGAAAAAATCATTATCCAAAAAATTCTTATTGTATACTAATAATAAGATATTATTTATTGTAAATAGAATGGAGAATACTAACCTCCTATAGTGTTTGGAACAAATTCCAATTTATCTATATTTTGCATTAACAAATTCAAAATTTTCAAAATGAATTTCATCAAACATAATCGTAGGAATCTCACTTGTGTCCTAATATTTAGAATGCATTCTTTAAAACATAAATAATGAATATTTCCATATTTTTTAAAAATTTTAATTCTAACATTCAACAATGCTCGTGTGAAAAAACCTAACTCCCTCCTCTCCGCTTCTTTGTTTTTTAAACCTCCCTCCTCTCGACTTCTTTGTTCGTGATAGATATTAAGTGCATACAAGCATTGCAACTCCTACTCACAGAACTCGATAAAATCATTGCAACTGTTGTGAAGGTGTCCATAAAATCGAACTCATGCTAACAGAAATAAAGATTTTGCAATCAAGGAATAGAATGTTGAAAGAAATCAAGAAAGTTAAGGTGATGGCATAGGCATTATTGCTGGTTTTTTTATTCATTGCAGTGCCTGCAGCTGCAGAACTACAAGGCGAAGGTGGCAATAGGTTGGTTGACAACTCCAGCATCTCCTCCATGCACATGCTCCTGCGAAGTAACATGATCATCGAAATTCTGTCCATCTCTAGGGATCGTATTATGTCGGGCATCATTGGTGGGTCGCGACCATTAAACTATGCAATCTCTACCTCCTATGTTCTCCCCCAGCTGGATTTAGCTCATCATGTGCTCATCACTAGTGATGGAACAGAGTCTTGACTTCTGGTGGTTGAGAATGATGCGTTCTTGGGCGCTTTGGCGATGGATCAGAGTCTTGGCATCTGGTGGCTGAGAATGATGTGTTCTTGGGCTCTGTCATGGGATTTTTCTTTGGAAGTTGGATCGATCAAAGAAAATATAATATGTTTGTTTCAATGGCAGCATGTTTTACAACTACCACTCAGTACATGTCGTTCCTCTTCACACTGCAGATGGTGGCCTCATTGATAGTGTTAGCCCTCTCTCTCTATCTTCTAAGGCTATCTAAAACAGGTACAATGTTAACAATGGATGTGGTTCTGGATTTTATAATGAAGGTGATTTTTATGACATAAATGGTTGTAGCTTTTGCTTTGGTTATTTCTTTGGATTTTGCAAGGCTATGTAAAAAACGTATAACTATGGTGATTTTAGTGATAGCATTGGCTGTGGTTTTGAAAAATTTCAAGGTACCTAAAACACTTACAATGTAATTTTAATGACAGGTATGTTTATAGCTCTAGCATTTCTAAGGGTTTCTAAAAGTATAATTATGATGTTACTGAGAGAACTGGGTATGGTGTTATTAAAAACACTAGGTATGGTTGTGGCATTTCAATTTGTATCCAAAATATTTGAAATGATGGTGATATTAAAAAAAATACTAGCTCTAGGATTTTTGTATAGACTTCCAATGATGGTGATTTTAAAGACAAGACGAGCTATGAATCTAGCTCTAGATTTTTTATATAGATTCAAAATTACTGTGATTTTAATGACCTGGCTAGCTCTAAGTGTTGCCCTGGCTTTTCTAACTGTATCTAAGAGACACACCGTGATGGGAATTTTAATGACAAGTCTAGCTATGAGTGTGGATTTTTTAAAGGTATCTAAAAGACTTAGAAGGATGATGATTTTAATGAACAGACTGGTTTTGGCTGTGGCATTTTTATATAAACTTATAATGATGTTGATTTTAATGATGATACTCGCTCTCGCTTCTCTAAGGATATCTAAAAGATTTACAAAGATGGTGGTTTTAATTACAGGATTATTTGTGGCTTTAGGCTTTCTAAAAGTTTCTAAAAAACTTAGAATGATGGTGGTGATTTTACTGGATCCAACTCTAGTTGTGGTTGTTTTAATATTCAACGATTTATTCTTAACTTTAACCTTACATATACATATATATTTTAAATTACATGTGTGATAGAGTTTAATAGCTCCATAAACTTGGGCACCAGTGACAAAAATCAAGATTTTGCTATAACAGAAGGTGGTTAATTTAGGTTTCTTGAAACTAAAAGTATTTTTCAGAAGTTATAAATTATCTCTCAGTGTTGTATGCCTTCCATTGTTGTTGAAAACAAAGAAAAAGAAGTGAACTCTGGTGTCGGGGAGTGAACTGAGAATGAATTACGGTCAGACTCATTTAAAACTCAGTAAAGGTTTTCCGGAAAGGAGTTATGTCAGGCAATAAAGGTTTCCTACATTGCAGAGAGTAAAGGTTTCCGGGAAAGGAATTATGTCACATAGTGGTAATTGAAATTCATCAGTATATTGAATTCTTGTAAATGTTTTTTTTTCTTCTTCAGAGGGAAAACACACTGATTTGTATTAATCAACAAACAGTACATTACAATCATAATTTCGTTTTATAGTGACATATTTTCCAAATTTTCAAGAGGAAAATACAAATCCTAAAGATTGCAACATAAACCAAGAAACATAACACAATCCCTATACCAGATACAAGCCACATAAAACATATTCGATCATAATTAGAAACGCATCAGATGAAATATGCCTCTGGAAAAGCATAAGAGGTATGAGAACTATAACAAAGGGACCGTAAGCTTGGAAGTGGAAGGGAACGACACGCCCCAAAAGAACCAGCTCGCTTGAGAAGAGAAATAGTCTTGCCAGAGAGAAACATAATAAGCATCCCGACAAAAATAGACAAAAAGAGATGGACTGATACAAAAAGAGAATAGGCTCGCTTGATGAAGACAACCTCACTTGAGAAAATATCAATAGAAGCACCCCTACACAGAGCAGACAATTTAGGGAATAGGGATAGAAAAAGACCCTGTTATTTCATTATTTTGATAACATCGGATATGGACAAGGCTGAAAGGTTCAAAAAGGCCCATTTTGGACAAACCATCAACACGCGTGTTTGCCTCCCTGTATATGTGCTAGAGGGATGGTACTCTGATCCACTACAATAGGAAGGAGATGGGATGCTATTGATCCAATTTTGGAGCCCCGGTGGCTGAAAGTCACATATGCCTTTAATCCCGTCGATAACCACTTTGGAATAAATTTTGTAAATAAGTTCTCCATACCTATTCAAAACGTTGAAATATATTTGGCTTCATTAGCAAAAGTCATTTACAGTCTTGAAAAAATAGAAAATAACATATTTGTTAACACTTTGTGATTAATTTATTTTTTAATTCGTAAGATCATTTTTTATTGGTTTAAAGTGGAGAAAGTCCGATAAACCGAAGAAAGAGTACAATTTTTATTTTTTTTGAGTTTGCTTAAAATTTGATTTTTTAAGGAAATAAAGAAATATTTTAAAGGCCCATAACTCATGACCAATTAAGTTATGATAGGTTTATTTTGAAGAATTGAATTATCATAGATTCTCCAAATATTTTCAATTCATTTCTTTATCATATGTTCTCCAAATATTTTAAGTTCATTTCTATCGAAGAAGATATGTGTTAGTTTGAGTGAGTTATGATTGTTGATATTGCAACAAGATGATGAGCTTAGTGGAAAGAAGTCGCCTTCACTAAGTAGGCCCGCGGGCTATTTTTGGCGCAAGTCTATTTTTAGACTATCTCTATTTTTAGACATGTCGATCATATTCTATGAGTTGCAGGCTGCTATTTGTGGATGGTTGGTCAAGTTGGAAAAATAGATGGACTTCTATTTTTAGACATATTTTGCGGAATCTATTTTTAGATTGCCAGTCTAAAAATAGATATGTCGAATATTATTAGCTCTTAATAATATTTGGACTATAAACATTATCTTATTCTCTTGGAGCACTTCAGTTAAGTGCACAGATGTGGCACAGGAGCTGACAGAAGGAATTACGCTATTCCCAAGGGTTAAGTGGAGCTATTGCATGGATACTTCAGTTAGAACTCATGTGAGAGAGTTTGGTGGAGTTGATTGAGGAAGTTAATGGAGTTGTGTTCAGTTTAACTGAGTTAAACATAGTTGAGCTAGTTGTATCTAGTCTAACTGATTGATACACTAGTGAGAGTGGTATGAATTAATTATTAATTAATTCACTAATTATTAACTCATTAATCAACTAAAGAATACATCAGTTAACTACAGTGCATGGACAGTTTCAGTGGAGACCAATGAAGAGGTAGGTGAAAGAGCAGTGTGACTATCAGTTGTGACTATACTGTTGCATGATTTTCAACACACAATGAATGGAGATGCCAATGAGGATTGTGTGAGCAAGGCTGGACCAATTTGAGTTCATTCAGATCCATTCTTCAGCAGTGATTGCGCAGTAGAGGCAAGCTAGCAGGTGGCAGAGATTGGAGCATGTGTTTTGCTAGATCAGACCTGATTAGTGTGTAGGAATTAGAGATTGTACTGAGAGCTTTGTGAGGAGCTTTGTATAATGATTGTTACATGATCTATATGACATATAATATACAGAAAGTTCGGGGTTTTCAGCTTTAATTTTTCTCATAAAATACTGTGTTCATATGTGTGATTGTCTATGGTTTTAATGTGCGCATACGATTGTTTTTTATTTCCGCAATTAATGATCAATGGTAGAAGAGATTATGTATTGTGCATGAAGTTAAAATAGTGTGTGATCAGGAGAATATCGGTGTATAACATATCAGTTATCAAATTTCTACATGGTATCAGAGCGATATTGATCATTGGAGCAATTGAAAAACATTGAAACGGTTGAGTTTTGTGCTGGTGGAATTCGAATTTGCAGCAGTGTTTTCTTGGTGTTGAAGTTGAGATGTCTTTCAACGGATTGCGATTGGAGTATGCCCTTGAGGGCAGCTCTAATTATATTTCATGGAAGGACAGGATGGAGGCGGTGCTGGATGACAATGGGTTGAAGGAGTTCATAGATGCAGAAATTCCAAAACCTGCTTCTAACGATGCTGCCACAATTGACGCATGGCAAAAGAAGACAGCAAAGTGTCGAAGAATTCTGTTGGAAGGTGTAAAGGATCACATAGTGTCCAGCATTCATGGTAAATCTTCGCCATTCTTGATGTGGAAAGCGTTGACAGACTTATTCCAAAGCAAGAGCAACCAGAGGAAGTTGGCGCTCAAGGATAAACTTAGGAACATAAAAATGGAGAAAGGCGACAGTATGCCCAAGTACCTCACAAAGTTCATCCAATGCAGGGATGAGCTGGGAAGTGTGGGGGTGACTATATATGACGAGAACTTGGTTAGCTTGGCTCTCCTTGGGCTTCCGAAGAGTTGGAATTCCTATCAAGACTCTGTCAATGGTCGGGAGAAATTGCCAGGATGGGAGTGACTTTGGTCGTATCTTGTGCAAGAGGAGATAAGGTGAAGTACCAGGGACGGATCTTCATCAAAGAATGCAGATGAAGAAATTGCGCTTTGGCTGCCAAAGCAAGGAAGGGGAAGAGCAAGAAGAATGCTTCTCAATCCGGTGCGAAAGGCAAGAAGCAGGACATGTCCAAGGTGAAGTGCTTTCACTGTCACCAACACGGACATTACGCCACTAATTGTCCACGGAAGAAGAAAAATAAGCAGGTTGTTGGATCTGCAGCTGGAGAGGCCTTAGCCTCGCAGTTTGAGCTGGATTTTTCGCTGATCGCATGCTTGGTCTCAAGTGTGATGGGTTCAGTTCGGTTTCTTAACAATGGTGTGTCTTTTCACATGACAGGAGACAAAGATTTGTTTACTGATCTGGATGAGAAAGATCTTGGAGTGCACATCGAGATGGGTGATGATGGTAGATACAGTACGACCGGTATCGGTACCATTTCCTTTGAGAGGGAGTCTAGTAAACCCTTCGTATTGAAGGAAGCGATGCATGTTCCAGGATTGAAGAAGAATATTATCTCTATGGCGGTGTTGGAAGACAAGGGATATGATGTTGTCTTTAGCGAGGGAAAGGCTTTCCTGCGCAGTAAGGCAACTAGTGAAACCCGGAGGATAGGGGTTCGAGTTAAGAACCTTTATCAATTGCAGGTAGATGGCTGTATAGCAATGGCAGGCAAGGCAGAAGGAGTGGTGAGCCAGGATGAGGGCGAGATGTGGCACAGGAGATTGGGCCACCTTCACCATGGAGCTTTGAAAATTATTAAACAGATTTCTACTGGGCTTCCTAAGGGTACTCTTGTGCAGTCAGATCAGTGCAAGGTATGTACCTTGGGAAAATTTGTGAAAGCCAACTTTCACGAGAAGGATAGTCGTGCCACGACGATCCTTGAAGGAATTCACACAGACGTGTGTGGACCTTTCTCAGTAGCTTCGAAAGAAAAGCACAGGTATTATGTGATCTTTGTTGATGAATTTTCTCGGAAGTGCTGGATCTTCTTCATGCAAAAGAAGAGTGATACATTCTCAAAGTTCTGTGAATTCAAGGCACTGGTGGAGAAAGAGTCGGGGAAGCAGGTGAAGGATCTTAGGAGCGACAATGGTGTTGAATTCATCTCTAGCGAATTCAAGGACTTTTGCAGCGCAGAAGAAATTCGAAGAGAGCTCATAGCACCTTTATAACCCACAGCAGAATGGGGTTGCTGAGCAGAAGAAAAGAACGATCATGGGTGCTACACGGGCGATGTTGCATGATCAGGGCCTTCCCATACACTTGTGGGCTGAGGCATGCAATACTGCGGTTTATGTGCAAAACCATTGTCCTCACAGGATACTTGGAATGAGTACACCCGAGGAAGCGTTTTCTGGTAAGAGGCCTGATATTTCCCATTTGAGGATTTTTGGCTCACCTGTTTACATTCATGTGACTAAGGATGCTAGGAAGAAGCTGGAGCCGACTACAGAGGTTAGGATATTTGTGGGGTACACTGATACACCCCACAACTATCGTGTGTATTTTCCAGACAGTCGCAAGACTGTTTTGCGACGAGATATCAAATTTCATGAGGAGAAAGCCATGAAGTGTTCGCTTGAGAGGGAGCCACACTTTCATGCAGATGAGGAGCTATTAGTTCCTAAGGATGAGCCTCAAGATGTGGATCAGCGACAAGAGGAGGTTCATGGAGTGGAAGAAACCACTCATGCAGCACCAACCATCAGAGGGCGAAAGCGCACTACAGAAGCTGAGCGACTGGCTCAAGATGCAAAGAAGATTGTAGGAGCACCGACATCACAGCGCAGACAGAGACAGTCACCTGACCAGTACACTAGATATATGGCTCTTATGAGCAAGTGTATCGTGACAGAGCCATCCTCTTTCGAGGAAGCTGTGGAGGATCCCGCATGGGTAGATGCCATGGTGGAAGAGTATGATTCGATTGTCAGAAACAGTGCATGAAAGATTTTCCCAAGGCCAGAAGGGAAATCAGTGGTGGGTTCGAGATGGATCTACAAAGTGAAGCAAGCAGCTGACAAAAGTGTGGAGAAGTACAAGGCAAGATTTGTTGCCCGAGGCTTCTCACAGATTGAGGGGATCGATTATGAGGAAACTTTTGCACCTGTCGCAAGGTATTCTTCCATACAGACGATTCTTTCTCTCTCAGCGCAGATGGGGTGGCACATTCATCAGATGGATGTGAAGACTGCGTTCCTCAACGGAGTCATTGAGGAGGAGGTGTACATAGAGCAGCCCAAAGGTTTCGAGATCTTCAGCAGCGAGTTGCATGTGTGCAGGCTCAAGAGAGCGTTGTATGGATTGAAACAAGCACCTCGTGCTTGGTACACATGGATAGACAATTATTTCACCGGACTTGGATTCTCCAAGAGTGAGGTAGATCCTAACCTATAGCAGATTGTGGTGGAGGGTAAGTTGCTGATCATTTTACTTTATGTAGATGATTTGATTTTGACAGGTGATGAATTGTTGATACACTCATGCAAGGCTGATCTTGCAAAGGAGTTTGAGATGAAGGACTTGGGCCTCCTTCATTATTTCCTAGGATTGGAAATTTGGCAGCGCAGTGATGGATTGTTTGTGTCTCAAGGCAAGTATGCCCGGGAGATATTGGAGAAGTTCAACATGCATGGCTGCAAGCCTATCGACACTCCTCTTCCTGGTGGATGGAGGAAAGAGGATGCTACATTGGCAGAGGTAGTGGATACCACTGTTTACCGACAGTTGGTGGGGTCGCTCATGTATCTGGTCAATACACGACCCGACATATGCTACGCTATTAACCAGCATTCACAAGCTATGGTTAAGCATACCAAGCTCTTATGGAAGGCAGTAAAGCATGTATTGAGATATCTCAGAGGCACATCGGGATATGGATTATGGTACAGATAGTCGGATGAGGTGAAGCTGTGTGGCTTCACGGATGCAGATTGGGCAGGGAGCCCAACAGACAGAAAGAGCACATCTAGAGGGATTTTCAGTATCGGGTCGACAACAGTTTCTTGGTACAGCAGGAAGCAAAGATCCGTGGCACTCAGTTCAGCAGAGGCCGAGTATATGGCAGCAAGTTTAGTTGCATGCGAGGCTATATGGATGAGGAAGATCCTGGTCGAGTTGTTCGGTTCACACTTAGATCCTACTGTGATATATTGTGATAATCAGAGTTGCATCAAACTCTCGGTTAATCCAGTATTTCATGATAGATCTAAACACATTGACATCCGGTATCATCATATGAGAGATTGTGTGCAGCGGAAGATCATGTTACTTTCATACATTCCCACGGAGGATCAGGATGCTGATATCTTGACGAAGGTGCTCACCAGGAGAAAATTCGAATACCACAGGGGCAGGATAGGGGTTTCAGATAATCCTTATCTTGTTGAGAGGGAGTGTTGAGATTGCAACAAGATGATGAGCTTAGTGGAAAGAAGTCGCCTTCACTAAGTGGGCCCATAGGCTATTTTTGGCGCAAAGTCTATTTTTAGACATGTCGATCATATTCTATGAGTTGCAGGATGCTATTTGTGGATGGTTGGTCAAGTTGGAAAAATAGATGGACTTCTATTTTTAGACATATTGGGCGGAATCTATTTTTAGATTGCCGGTCTAAAAATAGATATGTCGAATATTATTAGCTCTTAATAATATTTGGACTATAAACATTATCTTATTCTCTTGGAGCACTTCAGTTAAGTGCACATATGTGGCACAGGAGCTGACAGAAGGAATTACGCTATTCCTGAGGGTTAAATGGAGCTATTGCATGGATACTTCAGTTAGAACTCATGTGACAGAGTTTGGTGGAGTTATTGAGCTAGTTGATGGAGTTGTGTTCAGTTTAACTGAGTTAAACATAGTTGAGCTAGTTGTATCTAGTCTAAATGATTGATACACTAGTGAGAGTGGTGTGAATTAATTATTAATTAATTCACTAATTATTAACTCATTAATCAACTAAAGAATACATCAGTTAACTACAGTGCATGGACAGTTTCAGTGGAGACCAGTGAAGAGGTAGGTGAAAGAGCAGTGTGACTATCAGTTGTGACTATACTATTGCATGATTTGCAACACACAGTGATTGGAGATGCCAATGAGGATTTTGTGAGCAAAGCTGGACCAATTCGAGTTCATTCAGAGCCATTATTTAGCAGTGATTGCGCAGTAGAGGCAGGCTAGCAGGGGGCAAAGATTGGGGCATGTATTTTGCTAGATCGGACCTGATTAGTGTGTAGCAATTGAAGATTGTACTGAGAGCTTTGTGATGAGCTTTGTATAATGATTGTTACATGGTCTCTATGACATATAATATACAGATAGTTGGGGGTTTTCAGCTTTAAGTTTTTTCATAAAATATTGTGTTCATATGTGTGATTGTTTATGGTTTTAATGTGCGCATGCGATTGTTTTTTATTTCCGTAATTAATGATCAATGGTAGAAGAGATTTTGTATTGTGCATGAAGTTAAAATAGTGTGTGATCAGGAGAATCTCGGTGTATAACATATCAGTTATCAAATTTCTACAATGATATAATTTGTCTTTACTACTGATTTGATATTTCATTATTTTCAATTGATTTACCTAAAATTACTTCATCTCGTTTGGAATCATTGTGTTAAATAAAATAAAACAAATTGCAATTTTGATACCATTACAAGTAGAGCTTTTGAATGAGTAAGATTGCGTTTCAGCGTATAATTTTCGACTTACTGTGCGTGTGATCTTCAATGGAGGCCACAACCACGAGAGGAGGGATTGACGTCTCTATGTCAAACAGAGTTTGGTGTACTAGCAAGTGCAACCTCCTTCCATAAAAACACATAAAAAAAACCTGGAAGAATTTATCCCGTGATTTTCGATTCCTTTAAAGTAAAAAAAGTCCGCAAACTTCACCAAACTTTATGCACGTGGGGCTGATATTCTTTATTTTGAATAATCAATGTCAATATCCATATCCTTATCCACTTAGGTTTAACGTATATATTGTTCTCAAGACGTTCATGGTCGTTATAAATGTAATAATTTAAATACGACCATTTAAATTAATAAAATAAAATTTTAATCAATATTTTTCTTTATATTCCAATATTATTATTATTATTAGTGTAATTTTTATGTTTTATGTTTTTGTATATATATTTTGTATCTTTATAATAAAATTTGATAAACAATTTATTGGTTAAATTTATATGTATTTATCACCAAAGTAAAGGTGTTTTTTTATATTTAAGTGTTAAGATGCATTTTAAATAATGAAAAATAATTATTTTATTAAAAATAATTATATAAATAATGAAAAACTAATCATCTCACTAAAAATATTATATAATCAATTCTAAAAATTAAAAAGATAAAAATAATAATTTTACTAAAACTTATATAACCTAATTCTTACTTTAGAATAACAAAATCTTAAAATAATACCAAATAGAAAAGATGTATTTGAAACATTCTATTTTCATTCTTGGAAATTTATTAATGCTACAACCTCAACATTTTGGAAATTTAATAATGCTATAACTCCAAGATAATGTAAGTGAGTTATCTTTTAATTAATGATATAAATCATTAATTTCCTTTTCTTTGTATAATCATCTTGAGCCAATTTTAATTTCTTTTTCCTTGTATAATGATCATGGAAAATAATGATGATTTGTGGACTATTCATAATGGTGATCCCAATTTGTAACAACTAAAAATTCATAGATTACAGTTTTTGAGATTGCCGTGTTGAAAAATTCATAGATTATAGTTTTTGAGATTGCAATGTTGATAGGATTACATGTAAACCTTTTGAATCCTTAATATTGAGTTTTATAAGAGAGGAATGTAGTTTTAGATTTTTATTAAAAAAAATGAATATTTTATATTTATTATATTTAGGCCGATAGGCCTTCTCTTTTGAATTAATACAGTTGCTTTTTCGTCAACCAATTCATTTTGATAATGACACATTTCACTAGTAAGACGTGTGCAAAAAAGTAGCAAGTTCACATATTTCTCTAAATTTTTAGGAATTTTCCCTCATAACTCATTTTTTTGAATTACTTGATCATAAAAATCATAAAATATAATAGTTCCAAAAATAAAATAATACTATACCTTTATCATAAAAATCATAAAAGATAACCGTTCAAAAAAACAAAGAAATATACCTTCATCATATATATATATAAAGTTAAAAAAAAGCATAAGAACATGATAACTTTTTACCAAAAATGACACTGAGTTTCCATTTCTAATTTGGGTAATATGATTTATGCATTATTGGTAATATGCTTTATTTGCTAATGCTTTACTCTTGCCTTGTGCTTTCTTTTATTTGCATCCTAGCTCTTCATATTCGATATATACCATATGTGGAGGATACGACCTTATTCGAAGAAATTCTGCTGGTTAGGCCGATAGGCCTTCTCTTTTGAATTAATACAGTTGCTTTTTCGTCAACCAATTCATTTTGATAATGACACATGTCACTAGTAAGACGTGTGCAAAAAAGTAGCAAGTTCACATATTTCTCTAAATTTTTAGAAATTTCCCTCATAACTCATTTTTTTGAATTACTTGATCATAAAAATCATAAAATATAATAGTTCCAAAAATAAAATAATACTATACCTTTATCATAAAAATCATAAAAGATAACCGTTCAAAAAAACAAAGAAATATACCTTCATCATATATATATAAAGTTAAAAAAAAACATAAGAACATGATAACTTTTTAGCAAAAATGACACTGAGTTTCCATTTCTAATTTGGGTAATATGATTTATGCATTATTGGTAATATGCTTTATTTCCTAATGCTTTACTCTTGCCTTGTGCTTTCTTTTATTTGCATCGTAGCTCTTCATATTCGATATATACCATATGTGGAGGATATGACCTTATTCGAAGAAATTCTGTTGGGGAGCATACGTTAAAGAGACTGGGGAGAGTAGGTTATTCAAAGAGATTTCTACTCGGATATAGAAAAACACGCTTATGGAAGCTGCATTTTCACGTTATTCCATGATGAAGACTCTGTTTTTTTGCTTCAGGCCTATTGAGCTTTGGGGGTGCGTAATTGGCATGAATTCATTGGGTATTCAATATGTTTTGCAGAGAATATTTTCTCACATGCCTGCAAAAGAACTAGTATGATACATTAACCCTTTTATTTCGCTAATAATGAGGGATGGCTGGGAGAGAAATTAGTGATGAACAAACCCCCTATTCTTCGGAACATTTTGGCTCTGCTTTCTTTGTAATCATTCATTTCTGAATCCATGTTTTCTATAATATTTCAAATAAAATAATATTGGATTGAAGATATTGGTGCACACTTGAATGATAAAAACTGTTGTTGGCAGGTGAAGGCGATGGGAGAGCGTAGAAGCAAAGTTGCATTGCCCACTATTGGCTCTGGGCCGCCATCATGTTATAATAAATGTGAGGGGTGCAATCCATGTACGCCTGTGCAGTGCACCGTCACTCCACAACTGCAATGCCCTCGCACTCCAATAGGTGGAGACGATCCAATTGTGTGGAAATGCGAATGCAGCAACAAAATCTATGACCCATCATACTACCAATCCCCTGGTATTTGAGCGCTGATCGCAAAACTGTTCGACTATCCGCCACCTTTCGCAGAAATGAGAGACCATGGAATGTTTCTCCAAGTACAAAAATTTCTGCTTGAAATAAAGAAATCAGTTCATGCTATTAATGAATTATACGAATGGTCCCACTTGTATTTGCTTAACTATTTTGTTAGGTTATTTAATTTAATTTAGTTCATGCTATTAATGAATTATACGAATGGTTCCACTAGTATATGCTTAATGGTTTTGTTAGGTTATTTTATTTTTCTTTATAGTCTTAAGCTCTAAAGAATTTTAATGTGTGCTTTATAAATGGTGATTGTGTGAAACCATTATGAAAATACACTTGCTTTTTTTTGTCAATCAATTCATTTTGGTAATGACACATGTTATTAGTGAGACATGTATGTAAAAAAAATAGAAAGTTCACATATTTTCTTAAATTTTTAGGAATTTTCCCTCGTAACTTATTTGTTTTAATAGAATTAGAGATCTTTCCAAAAAGATTATTTTTCTTTATAGAAAGTAACCATAAACTTCTAAGTTTCCCAATTTGAACTCACATGTCACTAGTAAGACTTGTGTAAAAAAAAATAGTAAGTTCACATATTTAATTAATATTTAATATATAAAGTAATATTTAAACTATAAAGTAATGAATAAATCTTTAATTCACATATTTATTTTAACTAGATTTACTTCACATTTTTCTATTATATTGTAATTGAATTTCCACGAATCTTTCTCCAAGTTGGGTTTTTTACCATTACACTCTAACTAAATTTCAATGTCTTTTGCAAGTTAGGATAATTATATTAGTTGAATCCCACATGTTGTTGCTATATAGCTATGATAAAGCTTATTTTTTATTGCAATGTATGATTTATGAAGGAAGCTATACTTAAATATGAATTCAATGTCTTTGCCTAGTGATTTGATTCCTAGATGTCTATTTTCTACCTTTTTGAATTTGAACTTTTAACCTTTTACAAGAAGGCATGCATTCTTAACTATTAGAAGTTTAAAACCACTCTATGTATAAATGGATCCTTGAGACATTCAATTTTTGTAAATTAAAATATCATCTCATCTATTAGTTAGATTACTTTAAAATATAATGTAATCAATTTAGTATTTAATATTCCACCATGCGGTTCTAATGACATTGGAGAATGTTTTTGTTAAACAATTCTAATATAGTTACATATTATAAATTTAAGAAAAAAATACAAAAAAATTAACTTAAATTTAAGTTATCAATTGCTATTTTCTTGTACAATTTTTTTTATTTAAAAAACCTATCGGCCTCTCTTTGCGCCTTTTGGAGCAACTGCTAGTTTAATTTTATATTGAAATGTGATGATATCATTGTTGTGGGATCGTGATTTATTGTTATTTAAAGTAAATTTTAATATAAAAATAAATTTAATATTTTAATTTTTTTAACTTAGTTAAATTTGAAACTTAATAACCTAAATTTATGATTTTAATAAATTTTATTAAAAACACACACACACACACAAATATATATATATATATATATATATATATATATATATATATATATATTACTAGACAATAATACAATATAGAATGCACTTCATTTTAGAGGTTTTATTGACAATGCTAAATAGCCCTAAGTGGTTCATTTTCAAAATGTGTGTAATTTCACTCAAAAAAAATTTAATGTATTTTTAATTAAAAATAATTTATAATATTCATAATAAAATTGAATATTAATTTTATTATCTTAATTTAAATTACTTAATATTATTGTTTAAAATAAACATATATAAATTAATTTTCATTAATTTTCTAATATTAAATTATATTTTAAAGATAAATATTTCAATCATAAAGATTGTTCTTTATTAAAATTTTGATAGATGTGAATGCTCTTAATTAATATGAACCAAGTGTTTTATGTCCTTAAGTATTATAACAAGATACCCTTAACCAATTCCATATCTAAAACTTAGTCAAACTAGTCAAATTTCTTAGAACAAGTACCATCACTTAAATCAAATACCATATATATAACCAAGGAGCAAAATGAGTGATTATTGAGTACATATTTTATTTATCTTGTTTGTCATAATAAGTGGATCTCACTTCTTGTTATCCTACCAAGCATGAGAGTTGAATGGACAATATTTATAAAATATTTCAAAATAAAAATGTTCCCTCAATATGATTGTTTCTCTTTACAAGTTTTGATAATTTGTAAGGAAAAGCATCACAATTTTGTTGATAGCTTTTGAGATATTTATAAATTTAAATTGCTAAATAAAACAAAGATAAAATCACCTTTACATATATGTGGGATACTCAATGCTTGCAACATTTTGGCACATAGATTATGTAATATTACAATGTCACCAATCTTAAATAGACATGTTTTTATGTCTTCATTGATGCCTTTTATATTACAAGGAATGAAAATATGAAAACAATAGATAAATTAGTAAAGAAAAATTGAATGGTATACCAAAACATATTTTTTGGGTTGAAACTAAATATATTAAAATTAACAATTATTTGAAGAATATTTTGTGATTCGTCTAAATTATAAAACATTTAAGTTTAAATAATTAATTCTTTGAAAATGTTAGGTAATATTATTATTTCATTAAACCATGGTCAACTATGAAATGTAATTTATGTTAGGGAGAACATAAAAAGGTATTCCTATGATTAGGAGAAATGATAGTTTGATATGAAAACTAAATTGGATATTATAGTTAGTCACAACACATCTTGTAAAAATAGATTATAATATGAAATCTATATAACGAGGTCTTATTTCCTTATATATGTGTATTTATTAGTTATTACTCTTTTTTATTATGTATAAATTACATAATATGTGGAAAATAGACATAAGAAAAATACAAAAACAAACCTAATAAAAAAAACATCAATTCATATGCCATGTGTTTATCTACGAGCATGTTATTTATTAACTAAAATTTAATAAAAAAAATTATAAACATTCATCAAACAAAATAACAATTGCAATATTTTTTTTCCTTTGAAAAATAAAAATAATGATAAAAATATTATTTAGGAAAAAAAGAAAATTTCAAAATCATATTTTTTCCCAAAAATTATAATAATAAAAAAACACAAGTGTAGTAATCATTAGTTTAAATTTGTAATTTTTTAAATTTTAATTAAAAAGTATAATGTGCATAATGTATTTATTTAAAGTTTGAAGTTGGAAAATTGTTCTAATCATGAATGAATTAAAAAATGTATATAGCTTATTTAAAATAAATAAATAACAAGCTTAATAAATTTCAAACTTTTTTGTAATAAAATTTCGCAAGTTTGTTCCCAAATGGGGTATTCAACATGAATGAAGGTTGGGTTTAAGAGGGGGGAGGGGATGGGAAATACCGCCATCCCACTTGGTCACATGATTGGGGATGTGGCAACACACCCCCTTAAATGCTTAGTTATGAATGTTGGTTGAGGAAGGGTATGGATCCTCCTCATCTTTCTGAAACATTATGAATGATGTTTCATTTGGCCAATCCCAACCTCTGTCAAATCTTCCTCCACTGGGATCCATCTTTGATCTCTCACGTGACATTGCCTTGTCCTACTAGGGGTGAATTTATGCCATTGAACATTGAGATCAATGAGATGGCCTTGGCTTTTAATTTCACTCATCTCAACGACACTCTTGATCAACTTACTATCCAACTTGCTAGAAGCACTAACTCCCTTTATTTACAGGCACCAACCCCCCGATCTTTATAGGCACCAACCTGAAGGAGACACCAATCCCATGATCTACAAGGACATACTTGCTCTTCTAGTTATCAGATCCCTTTTTTATTCTTATTCAAACTCATATATAAGGATTGTCTATCAGGAAACCATATAACCAACAAATTAAATTTTCAAATTTGCATGAATTTTCCAACCTTGTCTCTCAAACAACCTCTCATTTTTTTTCTATGGTGTAAATAACCCTTTACAAGATGATAGACACTTCTCGAATATTTTACATATGGACATTCGTTCATTTATGGGAGAAATTTGCATTTAATGAATTAATTCTTTGGATATTTGTTTTCTATAATACACATTAGCTCCAAATCTCAACAAAACTCTGTTGTATCAACAAAACACGCCTTTTCTTGCTCTCTCGTAGATTTAATTTGGAACTCATATCTCTTACCTTTCAATCAAATGAACTTAGTTTTTTCTATTCCTCGACCGTAGTTGCACATGTTGTGATATGCATGGGAACTCCCATTCTTGTATGATTCTCTTTCTATTTATGGAAGCTAGTGTCGTATATTTTTTCGATTTGAACTTCTTTAAGTTTCAACTCTCAAACAATCTCAACCATTGATCTCGCTCGAGCAAATTTTTTTATCAATTAGCTTGCACGTGTTTTAACACCCACTATATGGGTGAAAGGGTGATATGTTGTGAAACTAGCTCCAAAAATAGAAGAAAAGAGATATCAACGCCTTAGAAATAAGCCACTTTGAGGGGTAACCTCCAATACATTAAATGAATGAACAATTCTTGGATGATTCAAATTACAAAACCTCTTTTCTATATATAGGAGTCCATGGGGCCACAATGTAATCCTAGCCGACCTAAAAATAATAATTTAAGGGCACAATAATAACAATATGGGGGTTACAAGGGTACAATAATAACAATAAGGGGGTTACACTAACAACAATAAGGGACTATACTAGTAATATAGGGACCTAGCATGCCCCTCTCCTTCAAAAAAGTGTTGTCCTCAATGCTTGAGTAGCTTTGGGTGCTTCTGTATAAAATTCTCATCCTCCCATGTAGAATCTTCAGTGGGTAAGTTCTTCCACTTGATGAGATACTCTGAAATTGATCGATTTTTTAGCTGTCGAGTTCTTGTTTCCGTGACCGCTTCAGGTTCCAATATGATTTTTCCTTCCTCATTAAGTTCTGGAAATATTGTTTGAACTGGAATATTTTCACCTATACCCTTCTTTAAGCATGAAACATGGAAAATTGGATGTACTCGTGAAGAAGCAGGAAGCTCCAATTTGTATGCCATAGTACCAATATTTTGCAACACCTTGTAAGGACCATAGTACTTTGGCGATAATTTATTATCCTTCTTAGTTTGATTGAGGGACATTTGTTTGTATGGTTGTAGCCGTAAAAATACCCAGTCTCCTACATCAAAACTTCTCTCACTGCGATGTTGATCTGCATGTTGTTTCATTCGATTTTGTGCCAAATTTAGGTTGTCCTTTAAGAGTTGGACAACTTCTTGTTTATGCTCGATGTGATCTTCCACTGCTTGAACCTTCAAATTTTCTCTTAAATATGATGTGATGGATGGTGGATGATATCCATAAAGTGCCATAAATGGGGTCGTTTTTGTTGCAATATGGAAGGAAGTGTTATACCACCATTCAGCGAGAGGTAACCACTTGACCCACTGCGTTTGTTTATTAGATACAAAACAACGAAGATATCCTTCCAAACATTTATTTACTATCTCAGTTTGACCATCGGATTTAGGATGATAAGATGAGCTATGAGCTAATTGAGTACCCAAACAGGAAAATAACTCCGTCCAAAAATTTCCACTAAAAATTGGATCTCTGTCACTCATAATAACCCTTGGGTTTCCATGTAAATTTTGAATTGTGTCCATAAATATAGTAACAATTGTACTTGCTTTAAATGGATGAGATAATGCACAAAAGTGTGCATACTTGGTAAGTCTATCAACTACCACCCTGATGATGCTCTTTCCTTCAAACTTAGGTAAACCTTTGATAAAATCCATTTAAATCTCCTCCCATGTTGACTTGGAATGGATAAAGGTTGTAGAAGACCCGAGGTCTTAATTGTCTCAACTTTATTCTGTTGGCAAACCAAACATTCCACCACAAACTTTTGAATATCAGATTTAAGGCCATCCCAAAAAAATTCTTTCTTCACCCTGTGGTAAGTTTTCAAAAATCATGAGTGTCCTCCTAAAGGAGAAGTGTGCATTTCCAAAATAATATCTTATTTTATTTGGGAATTCTTACAAAGATATAAGCGATATTTGTACCATAAGGAATCAATTTTCCAACTAAATGTATCAGATGTACTAGGATCTTGCTGCAACTTTTGAATGAGTGTCCACACTTCTTTGTCCTTTGGTTATCCAATCTGGTTGGATAATAGAAATGGCACAAAGCAATGCTTCCACCTCTTCATTCTTTCTTGAGAGTGCATCTGCAACAACATTTAGCGTCCCTTTTTTGTAGATTATTTCAAAGTCATAACCCAACATCTTTGTGACCCATTTTTGCTGCTCTTCTGAAGATAGTCTTTGTTCCAAAAAGTGTTTAAGACTATCATGATCAGTTTTTACCTTGAAGTGTCTTCCCATTAGGTAAGTTCGCCATTTCTTTAGTGCATGCGGTATTGCTAACATTTCCTTCTCATAAATAGGTTTTTGTAAATACTTTCCTTTGATTGGACGACTTTCAAAAGCAATGGGTCTTCCTTCCTGCATTAAAACTGCATCAATTCCATTTCCTGAGGCATCACATTCCACAATAAAGGTTTTTGTGAAGTCTGGCGTAGCTAAGACCGGTGCTAGGCACATTGCCTCTTTAAGATGTTGAAAGGCCTTAGTTGCTTCAGGAGTCCATGAAAATGCATCTTTCTTCAATAATGTTGTTAGAGGTGCTGCTATTCTCCCATAATTCTTAACAAACTTGCGATAATACCCTGTTAACCCGAGAAATCCTCGCAACTGCTTTATGGTTGTGGAGACTTTCCATTCCTTAATGGCTTTAATTTTGTTAGGGTCTACCTTAACACCCTCGTGAGATATAATATGACCCAGATATTCCACCTCTTGTACTCCAAAGAAACATTTGGATGTTTTGCATATAATTGTTTCTCCTGCAATAGTTTGAGCACCCTGTCAACATGTTGAACATGATCCTTCCAAGACCTGCTGTAGATTAGTATATCATCAAAAAATACTCGCAAAAATTTTCTAAGGAAGGGTTTGAAAATGGAATTCATCAACCCTTGAAATGTAGAAGGTGCATTGGTAAGGCCAAAAGGCATGAAAAAAAATTCATAATGACCCTCATGAGTTCGAAATGTTGTTTTCAGAATATCTTCAGTCTTCATTCTAATTTGATGATATCCTGAATGAAGATCTAACTTTCTAAAATAAATTGTTCCATGTAATTCATCCAATAATTCATCAATCACGGGAATGGGAAATTTATCTTTAATAGTGAGCTTATTGAGCTCCCTATAATCGGGACACATGTGCCATGATCCATCCTTCTTGTGTACCAATACTACAGGAGCAGAGAAAGAACTTTGACTATGTTGAATTATATCAGCCTCTAACATTTTTGCAATCATATGTTCAATTTCACTCTTTTGGACATAAGGATATCTGTAAGGTCGGATGTTTGGAGGAACACTTCTTGGAATCAAATGAATAGCATGATCATGATCATGAATAGGTGGGAGTCCTTTGGGAGTATCAAACACATTGGAATGATTGTCCAAGACTCTTTGGAGATCTGGAGAAATAGATGATTTTGATGTTGGAACTTCTATTGAGCATAATTATGCAATTACGCCTCATTGTTCTTTCTTCAGAAGCTTTGTCATGACATTAGAGCTTGTTGGGTATGTGTTATATTCTTTCCATGACTAGCCCCACACGCTGTACGTTGCACCGGGCGCAGTAGGGGGGTCACAAGGGGGAGGCAGCGCCCCGACGAAAAAAAATTTGGTGTGCGGACCCACCCATTTTTTGTGCATGAGTTTGCACATGGTTTTTGGGTACGATGGTTTTCGGCCCCTGGTATTTTGTAGATCCGGTCAAGTGAACTACGATTATTTTCTAATCCAGGGTTAATGGATTGGGATTTATGTATGCTTCGGCATGTATATATATATGTGTTATAACACTAAAAGGAATATAATGAAAAATCAAGCTGGTCGTCCCGATTTGGGATCCAGGGGAAAATCTCTGTGTTTATCTGTTTTATGTTTTATGCTCTCGCTATTGTTTATTTTCTGTTATAAGATTCGTGCGTAGATAATTTCTGTTCAGGGTTAAAACCTACATTTGGTATTAGAGCTAGGTTCGGCTTCAAGGGGACGCCTTTGCTGTTGAGGGTTTTTTTCTCGGGCCTGAGGTAGACCCTGTTCAGTGGGAGATCTGCGGGATCGATTCTTGCAGTGAAAGAAGATGGCGAGCGGCAAAAAGATAGAGATCGAGAAATTTAATGGTCAGAGTTTTGAGTTGTGGAAGCTCAAAATGGAAGATCTGCTGGTGGATAAAGATCAGTGGATCGTGGTAGATCCAGGTACTAAACCAACGACAATGTCAGATGAAGACTGGAAGAAACTGGATCGGAAGGCTAAGAGCACAATACGGTTGTGTGTCTCAGATTCAGTATTGTTGAATGTATTTGGGGAAGCTACGACGAAGAATTTGTGGGAAAAACATGGGACTTTGTACCAATCTAAGTCTCTGGTGAATAAGTTGTTCTTGCGAAAAAGCTGTATAACCTGAGGATGAAGGATGGAGACTCAGTGACAGATCATCTGAACGCCTTCAATACTATGGTAAGTCGGCTGTCATCTGTTGATATTAAAATCTCGGATGAAGATAAGTGCATCAGTTTTTTGTGTTCTCTACCAGACTCGTGGGATAGTCTGGTTATTGCAATAGGTAGCAATACAACTACCTTGAATTTTGATGACATTGTCTTAGCCTTGCTGTCGGAGGAAATGAGACGGAAAAATATGGAGGGCTAGAATGGAGATTCCTTATCTATACAAGGAAGGTCACAAAACAAAAACAAGAATAAGGTTTTGAGTGGGAGATCCAAATCTAGAGGGAGATATAAATCTCCTAGAAAGTTTGTAAAGGTATGCTGGAAATGCAGAAAGGAAGGGCACTACAAAAAGGAATGCAGATATAAAGCTCCTAAGAAAGGAAAGGGATCTGATGATGCTCCTTCTACAAAGGCAAAAACCACCTCGGATGAAGGTGGGGATGTGTATTTGGCTTCTTCTTCAAATACACATGTAGATCATGAGTCATGGTTGATTGACTCAGGTGCATCCTTTCACTTCACTCCCCATAGGGAGTGGTTCTGTGAGTATGATAAATATGATGGTGATGTCTTCCTAGGAGATGATAGGAAGGCCAAAATCATTGGACGTGGAAAGGTCAAGCTGAAGCTGCAAGGTGGAAGGATTAGAACACTTCCTGGTGTTCTACATATTCCTGCATTGGCCAGAAATCTGATTTTTGTAACCAAGATGGATGATGCAAGTGTAAAAATAGTGTTCGATAAAGATGCCTGCAAGATGGTTCGGGGAGCACTGGTATTAATGCAGGGAGTTCGGACTGGAACTCTGTACAAGCTACAAGGTAGCACTGTTATTGATGGGTGTAATAGTTATGTGGTTCCTGAAAGTGGAGCGGAAAGCCTAGCTATCTCTGAAGAAAAGACCATGCTATGGCATCAAAGGCTTGGACATATTGGAGAGAAGGGCCTTCGGGTACTACATAGAAATGGTATGGTAGAAGGTATGTCTAATTGCTCTCTAGATTTCGATTTTTGTGAACATTGTGTATATGGGAAGCAGAATCGGGTGAGTTTTCCTTTTGGTGCTAAGAGGGCGAACAAGATATTAGAACTTGTGCACAGTGATGTGTTTGGACCTGTGTCAGTTCCATCACTGGGAAATTCTGTGTACTATGTTTCATTCATAGATAACTTCTCAAGGAACACATGGATATATTTCTCGAGGAAGAAATATGAAGTCTTTGACAGATTTAAATAATTTAAGGCTCTGGTGGAAAACCAGACAGAGAAGAAGATAAAGGCGTTGAGGACAAATAATGGTGGGGAGTTCTGCAAGAAGGAATTTGAAGAGTTCTATAAGAAGTGTGGTATAGCACGGCAGAAGACTACTCCATACACACCTCAGCAAAACGGAGTTGCAGAAAGAATGAACAGAACGCTGATGGAAAAGGCAAGAATCATGCTCAGTGGTACCAGGTTAGGACAAGAATTCTGGGCAGAGGCAGTGGAGACTGCATGTTACTTAGTTAACAGATCACCTTCATCGGCGTTGGAGGATAAGACCCCACATGAGGTATGGACTGGTAAGAAACCCTCTCTTTCACATCTAAGGGTATTTGGATGTGATGCATATGTACATGTTCCAAAGGAGAAAAGGACCAAGTTGGATAATAAATGTGAAAGGTGCATCTTTATTGGGTATAAGGATGGTTTAAAGGGTTACAAGCTTTGGAACCCAGAAACAAGGAAGGTTGTGTACAGCCGAGATGTGGTGTTTAGAGAAGTGAAAGATGTTGTTAAACATGAAGTCCTATCAAAGGAACCTGAAAAGATAGAGTTTGAGCTAAAGGAGGATGAATCGGACTCTACAACAGAAGAAGACTCAGAAGATGAAGAGCCACAAACTCCAGCTTTGAGAAGATCAGTTCGGGAAAGAAGGCAACCAGAAAGGTATAGTCCATCTGCTTTCTGTTCAGGTTTTGCCTTAACTATAACTGATGATGATCCCAGAACTGTCAGGGAGGCAGTAGATTCCGAGGATGGAAAACTCTGGAAGGAGGCCATGGTTGATGAAATGGCATCCTTGCACAAAAATGAGGCATGGGATCTGGTGGAGTTGTCGGCTGGAAGGAAGCCCATTGGGATCAAATGGGTGTTTAAGAAGAAGATGAATGTAGAAGGCAAGGTGGAGAAATACAAAGCTCATTTGGTATCAAAAGGTTATTCCCAAGTGCCGGGAATTGATTTTGGTGATATTTTTCCTCCTGTTGCCAAAGTTACTTCTATTAGATTACTTTTATCTGTTGCTGCTGCATTTGATTTTGAGATAGAACAGATGGATGTGAAGACAACATTTCTTCACGGGGATCTAAAAGAGGAGATCTACATGAAGCAACCTGAAGGCTTTATGGTGAAGGGTAAGAAAGAACTGGTATGCAGGTTGAAGAAGTCTCTGTATGGGTTAAAACGGTCACCAAGGATGTGGTATAAGAAATTTGATACCTATATACGGGGACTTGGCTTCACTAGAAGCAAGGAGGATCACTGTGTTTATTTTAAATTAATTGGTGACCGTGTTATTTATTTGGTCTTGTATGTGGATGATATGTTGTTGATTGAAAATGACAAAGAAATTATCCAAGATTTGAAGACCCAACTGTTCTCCAAATTCGACATGAAGGATCTGGGTGCTGCAAACTATATTTTGGGCATGGAAATTAAAAGAGATCGGGCAAAGAGGAAGCTCTGGTTAAACCAGAGGAAGTATGTCGAGACTATATTGCAGAGGTTCAATATGCAGGATAGTAAACCGGTGAATGTTCCTATTCCTGTAGGTGTAAAGCTGTCTGTTGAACATTGTCCCAAGACACAAGAAGAAGAGGATATGTCTGTGTTCCATATGTGAGTGTAGTGGGTAGTGATGTATGCAATAGTCGTACAGATGGACATTTTACTGTCTTGATGGGAGTATTAGCGTAGAGTTTGTCCTCAGAACCCAAGGAAGGGAACATTAGACGTGTGATGGAAAGCAGATTTCCAGAATATTTATGTGGCAACTGGCGAATTATAGCTTGTGCAGAAGACAGATTGGAAAAAGAGTGTGGACATTCATGGTTTTGTTAAGTGGGAAAGAGTGGGGTGGAGATCTGGACCAAAGAAGATCTACAAGTGGGTATGTGTTTGTTTTATTTTGTTGTGATCGATTGGATGAGTAAAAAGGCAGTGTAGTGGCTCTTTCAACTCTAGGAAGCGAATACATAGGCAGCCACTCATACGAGCAAGGAAGTGGTTTGGTTGCAGAAATTGTGTTCAAGTATGGGGTTGGTAAACAGAAGCTATAAGGATAGGCTGTGATAGCCAAAGTGCAATTTTCTTGGCTAAGAACCCTGCTTATCATTCAAATACAAAGCACATTGATGTTCAATATCACTTTGTTAGAGATATAGTTGAGGCTAAAAGGGTGTTGTTGGTAAAGGTTGACACTTTGAAGAATGTTGCAGATGCATTGACGAAGTCTGTGAGCACTCAGAATTTCTCTTGGTGTAGAGAAACAATGGGTGTTGAACAATTGTCCCAATGACTAATCTCTCCTTTGGCCCCCTGTGGAAAGAAAACAACAAGTGGGAGAATGTTGGGTATGTGTTATATTCTTTCCACGATTAGCCCCACGCACTGTACATTGCGTCGGGCACAGCAAGGGGGTCACAAGGGGGGAGGCAGCCCCCACTGTTGGTGTTCGGGGCAGCGCCCCAGCGAAATTTTTTTTGGTGTGTGTACCCACTCATAGGCGGACCCAACCATGTTTTGTGCATGAGTTTGCACATGGTTTTGGGGTACAATGGTTTTCGGCCCCTGGTATTTTGTAGATCTGGTCAAGGGAACTACGGTTATGTTATAATCCAGGGGTAATGGATTGGGGTTTATGTATGCTTCGGCATGTATATATATGTGTTGTAACACTAAAAGGAATATAATGAAAAATCAAGCTGGTCATCTCGATTTGGGATCCAGGGGAAAATCTATGTGTTTATCTGTTTTATGTTTTATGCTCTCGTTATTGTTTATTTTCTGTTATAATATTCGTGTGTAGATAATTTCTGTTCAGGGTTAAAACCTACAGAGCTTATTATCTTTCCTGGCTTCCCTGTGATACCCCGTAATTCAATTTCCTTTCCTTCCAAAAAAAATTTCAAGAAAGTTCTTGAAAATTAAAAGCTACTGTCCCCAAAGATTGTAACCATTGTACTCCTAGTACGATATCAGCACCTCCCATTGGGATGGAAAGCATTGGACTATTCAATACATATTCCCCCATGGATAGCTTGATATTATGGCATTTTCCAGAGAAATTTATAGTTCCTCCATTTGCAACCATCACTTAACATTTTGTTGGTGGGTATAGGAAACAATTCAATTCCTTGGCTACCTTACAATGAACAAAATTATGGGTACTACCTGAATCAATCAACACTATTACCTTTTTCTTCTTGTTATGTCCTTCTATCTTAAAAGTTTTAGGAGTGGTAATTCCTGCCAATGCATTACACGATATGGTCGGACTCATTTCTTCCTCTTCTAGGGTTGGTTCCTAGTGTATATCCTCTTATTTTTCATTTTCTTCTTCCTATTGTTGTGGTTTCAACCTTGTAGGTTGTTGAAATCTAGGAGTAGCAACACTTCTCTCTTTATAGAAGTGAGTGGTGGGCTTCCTTGTCGCCATAATTTTACATTCATTTTTTCTTGCCAATCGGAATGCCTTCTCCAATGAATCAGGTTCCAAAACGCGAATTTCATTTAGGATGTTATCCTTTAAAGTACCTATGAAGAGATCAATCCTTTGTTCCTTTGTAATATCAGTTACCCTTCTATTCAATTTTTGGAAGTCCTCAATGTTCTCCCCCACTAAACCCTTTTGTTTGAGATTTATCAGTTGGCTAAAGAATGTGTTGCTCTTTGTATCCTCATAATGTGCTAATTTTTTACAAGAGCAGAGCCATCGATACCATACAAATGTATTTTGTTCTAGATGTAAAGTTGCAATGCGTACCTTTTGTGTGTTTTGCACATTATTGAGATCAAAATATTGCTCCATCTGTAGTATCCATGTTACGGGATCCTTGCCATCAAACTTCTTCATAACCATATTTGGAATATGGTGGTTTTCCCACCGACATTAGATTTTATGAAATCGCGATTAACATTTATTTTTTTCTCATCATGAGTTTCCTCTACTATCTTTTCACCATTAGGAAACATTTGTTGTATCAACTTTGTCAAACCTTCCACGTCTGCTTTTAGATCATTCTTCATGTTTTCCATTTTTTCATCGATGGCATCCATCTTAGCTTCCATGCCAACTTCCATGCCATCCATCTTAGCTTCCAAACCATTCATCTTAGCTTCCACACCTTTCTTCAAACCATCCATCTTATTTTCCATTTCATTTTTTGTTGCTCTCTGCGATAGCAAAATTTGGTGCACTTGCTCATGGACTTTTGATATCTCGTGTTGCATTTCTTCATCTTCATGAATCATAGCAGAGCCTTCTGAAGGCTTAATGGGTGTTGAATTCTTTTTAGGAGGTATTTTATAACCCAATACTGATAACTATGCTCAATAGGCCGTTGGAATCAACTAGAACTGATTTTTCAAACAAGACTTATGCAATTTGAAAAAATACACACCTTTTTTTTTTTGAGGAGCTCAATATTGAAACTGAATTATCTCTGTGATTTCAGATCTTCAATATTTGAAATTTGGCCATGAAGTAACCCTCTGAATCTTCTTTCGAATGCCACAGGTCTGACCTGATTTGGATTCTTCAAGGCAAAGTTATGTCCAATCTCCCACAATGACCCAATTATGGACTGGTTCAGTATAGTGAACTTGTACGACTTGCCATGTGTCATTTTTTTTCCTCTTTTGGCTCTAAAATTGATAGAAAAGAAACTAAAGTTCGTGTACTTGTAGCCAATTTTTACAACATTCCAATCTGATACTCAGAGAGAGAGTTATGAAGATTTTCCCACGATAACCTCTTTGAGATGAAATTCGGGAGCCTGAAAAAGACCTAACTTCCACAAATCATATCTCCGAAAATATTGCAAACCAAGGTCTAAAATTTTTTGATGATGTTCCTCAGGATTTTAGCTTCGCTCTATAAAACTTTTAGCTTCTGAAACTTGTAAAAAAAAAATTATAGTGAAAATGTCGCGATGACCTGTTTAGGTTAAATTCAGGAGCTTGCAAAAAGCCCTAACTTCCACATATCATATCTCCGAAAATATTGTGAACCAAGCTTTGAAATTTTGCGACAATGTTCCTCAATATTTATTCTTCGCACTCTAAAAATTTCAGCTTCTGAACCTTTGTAGAAAAATAGTTATAGCGAAAATTCCACAATGACCAATTTGGAGCAGCGAAAACCCTAGAATCCAAAGCTCTGATACCAAATGTTGTGAAACCAGCTCCAAAAATAGAAGAAAAGAGATAGAAATGCCTTATAAATAAGCCACTTCGAAGGGGAAACCTCCAATACAATACATGGGTGAAAAATTCTTGGATGATACAAATTACAAAACCTCCTTTCTCTATATAGGAGACCATGGGGCCACAATGTAAGCCTAGTGGGGCCACAATGTAATCCTAGCCGACCTAAAAATAATAATTTAAGGGCACAGTAATAACAATATGGGGGTTATAAGGGTACAATAATAACAATAAGGGGGTTACACTAACAACAATAAGGGACTATACTAGTAATATAGGGACCTAACATAGATGTACCTATGATTCTCTTTAAAACACGTAATTCCCTGAATGCTAACTCTCATGACATCGTACTAGTTTTGGATGATGATGACATGACTCCAAATGGAAATATGATGACACTCATGACACTCTCATGATAAACCTTATGACATCATGACTCTTCATTTTCATATTATAAATCATGACATTTAATGAAGGAAAAATGATCTATGGTGACTAAATGACTCATGAAACTGATTATGAATTGACTTTGATGACCATGAAACGAGAGTAGAATTACACTTAGACAATGACTTGACCATTTAACAACTAAGAGATATGTAAAATTTTATTTGAAAATATAACAATTTGACCATAAGACTCTAAGTACATTGAAAAGAGTAAATTTTGATCACTGTGACTATTGGACACTAACATTGGCTCCAATGGGGATGGAATCTCCTTTAGGAGGTGTCAAGAACACCATAGACCAAGTAGCCTTATTCATTGGGCAATGGAGTCACATACAAAAACTTGACACTCAAAGTACTGACTAACTAAAATGAGAAAAACAAAAATTGACTTGACTTGACTCAAAAATTGACTTGACTTTTCAACTTTAAAAAGAAAACAAAGTTGACTAGAGAAGCCTTATGGCCTTCTCCTCGGGCTTCAAACTTCTTTGACATATCCTTCACTCTTTGGCAGAAAATAAAATGTTATTTACAATGGAAGTGAAACCTTTTCTTCAAGGCCAGGTAAAATAGTGTTTGAGGAACCTACCATTCACTGGTGCTCCTTGAAGTGTTTTCCCATCAATATCGTCTAATAAGTAAGCATTATTCCCTCTGAATTCTAAAATCGTGTGGGTTTCTTTCTATAGGTTATCGAACTTACCATGTTTGCCTTTATCCTCATTTCGAGCATCCCATCGGAGAACAACATCTCCCAAGTTGAAATCCTCGACCTTAGTTTTTTTTATCATAAATCTTCGTAATCTTCTCTTGCAGCTTTGAGGTGTTGTTGAAAACTTCTTCCCTGGATTTCCGCAAGTGTATCATTTGATTCATTCTTCGTTGAATGTCATTTGGATCACTATCAATATCTTGTAGTATTTTCATCATTAGCACTACTAGGGAAGTTGGAAACACTGTATCTACACCATAAACCAGCTGAAAGGGTAACATGCTGATAGATTTCTTTGTGCTAACTTTGTCTACCCATAGAGAATTAATTAAATTTTTGTGCCAATACCTTTTTTTCTCTTGCATTATCTTTTGTATTATGTTCACCAATGATTTGTTTGATCATTTTTCCAACCCATTGCCTTGAGGGTAATATGTTGTTGAATGCCCGAGTCTTACGTGATATTTTCAAAAAAATTATATCATCTTTTTGGATTTGAAGGTTGTTGCATTGTCAATAATTATTTTCTGTGACTAGCCAAAACGAGACAAAATATTACTCTCGATAAATTGAATAATTACCGTGTTTGTAGCTTGTCTCTTAGGAATGGCCTCAATCCACTTTGTAAAGTAGTCAATGGCAGTGAGTATCCACTTCTGATGAGTTGATGATGGAGGATGAATCTCACCGATGAAGTCAAGCCCCCACTGCTGGAAGGGTACTTAAACTAAAATTGGTTGCAAAGGCAACAATAAAAAATTTCTCTTTCCTTGAAAATTTTGACACTCATGATAGCTCATGACTATTTTATATACATCTAAAAACAAACTTTGCCAATAGAAACCATCCCTCAATACCTTATTTGTTGTAGTTTTACAAAAATGATGACCACCAGAATCACCTTTATGGAAATCATTCATCACTTTCTCAACTTCAATTTCTATGAAACATTTTAATAAAACCCCTCCCATATCTTTCCAGTATAAATCATTATTAAGAATACAATACTCAAGAGCCTTTAATTTCAGAGATCTACCTTTACTCTTGGGAAAAACCGGTGGAGGATTCAAATTTTGTGGCACATGAACTATATTTGAATACCATGGTGATGAAATATAAATTTAAGATACCCGAGGGAATCACCCTCATGCTCCTCGGAAAGTGCAGCAATAAAGTTGATGTCTAAGGCATGTAAGTTAGAGTCTTCCATGAGCTTACCTAAGCCTTGTCCTTTGATCAGTTTTGTAGGTCTGATTTCTAAATCATATTCCATCATAGCAACTATCCACTTACCACGCTTGCCTTCAGGATCATTTTGTGTTAACACATCCTTGACAGTAGTATTCAGAACATAGGAAAGAACATGGGAATGAAGGATATAAACTCATAAGTCATTCAAAGCTTTAACTAGCGCCAATGCCTACTATTCAATGATATTATTTCTTAAAGCCCCATCCCCTATTGTCCTACTAAAGAACGCAATCGACTGCTTTATTTTTTTATCTTTCTTTTGCATGAGTACATCAACTAGTGTGTGTTTCGAGGCAAAGGAAAAGACGATAAAATCAAGTGTATAATCTAGGATAATAAGGATGGGAGCATGAGACAATGCAAACTTGACTTGATTAAATGATTTTCTCGCCTCATTGGACCATTAGATCTCATTGTCTTTATTTAACATATTAGTGTAGATATTTATTAATAATGATGTATTACCAGATTCTCCTGATCTAAAAATATTTATCTTCTTGCTAAATACAGAATCCTTCCACTATTAAACTTGCAGAAATTTAAAACTCAATTGCAAACACATGTGAATAAATTCAATTGCACATAACATAGTTGTTTAACGAGAAAGCTTAAGGTAAAAACCCCAACTATAATATATTATGTATATCAATGGGATCATGTAATAATCTCATACAAATTTTAGTACATCAAGCTCTCAGTACAATGTAGATTCATTACACATTGTCATGTAGAAATTTGCATCTCCATGCACCAATTTCTTGCCTCCTAACAGCCTGCCTCCACTGTGAAATCCCTGCTAAAGAATACCTTTGAATGAATTCGAATTAGCCTTGCCTTGACTTCACAATCCTCATTGGCAACTCCAATGTGTGTCAGATGCATTGAATGCATCACTATAGTCACAACGGATAGTCCATCTCACCCTTTTACCTATCTCTCCATTGGGTCTCCACTAGAACTGACATGCAATGTAGTTAACTATTGTATCTGTTCAGTTGTTAGTGAGTTATTAGTTGTGAATTAATTAACTAATTAATTCACTAAACTCTCACTAGTGTATCTTTCAGTTAGACTAGATACAACTAGCTCAACTGAGTTTAACTCCATTAACTGAGTTAAACTAAATAACAACTCCTGTAACTACTCTTCCAACTCTATCATAACTTTTCCACTTCATTTCTAACTGAGTCCTCCATGCATGAGCCACCAATAAACCCTAGGAATTGTGTAATTCCTTCAGCCCACTGATTTTCCAAATCTGTTCATTGAAATAAAGTGCTCCAAGAGAATAATTTGATGTTTTTTGTCGTATTATTACTAAGGGTTAATAATAATCGACATGCACCTATTTTTAGATCAACGATCTATATATAGACTTCGCCCAATATTCTAAAAATAGAAATTCATCTATTTTTCCAACTTGATCAACCATCTACAGATAGCATCCTGCAACTTATAGAATATGCTCACCATGTCTAAAAGTAGACATACACCTAAAAATAGTCTGTGAGCCCCACTTAGTGAAGGTGCTTAATTTTCACTAAGCTCATCATCTTGTTGAATCTCAACACTCCCTCTCAAAAAGATAGGGATTATCCTTCACCGCGATCCTGCCTCTATGGTATTCGAATTTGCTCCTGTCGAGCGCCTTCATCATAATATCTGCATCCTGATCTTCCATAGGAATGTACTGAAGCAACATGATCTTTTGCTGCACACAATCTCTGATATGATGATATCGGATATCAATATGTTTAGATATATCATGAAACATAGGATTAATCTAGATTTTAATGCAACTCTAATTATCACAATGTATCACTATAGGATCTAAATGTGAATCGAACAAACAAACCAAGATCTTCCTCATCTAGATAGCCTCACATGCAGCTTGAATTGCTGCCATATATTCTGCTTCCGCTGAACTGAGTGCCATGGATCTTTCTTTCCTGATGTACCAAGAAATTGTTGTAGATCCGATACTGAAAACCCCTCCTGATGTGCTCTTTTTGTCCGTTGGGCTGCCTGCCCAATCTGCATCCGTGAAGCCATGCAACTTCACCTCATCCGTCTGTCTATACCATAAGCCATACTCAGATGTGCCTCTGAGATACCTCAGGACATGCTTGCATGCCTTCCAAAAGAGGTTGGTAGGCTTAACCATCTCTTGAGAAAGTTGGTTCACCGCATAGCATATGTCCGGTCTTGTATTAACTAAATACATGAGAGAACCCACCAACTGTCGATAAACAGTGGCATCCACTACCTCTGCCGATGTAGCTTCCTCTTTCCTCCAATTTTCTGGAAGAGAAGTATCCATGGGCTTGCAGTCCTTCATGTGAAACTTACCAAGTATCTCCCGAGCTTACTTTCCTTGAGACACAAACAGTTCACCTTCTCGCTGCCATATTTCCAATCAAGGAAATAATGAAGGAGGCCCAAATCCTTCATCTCGAACTCCTTTGCAAGATCTGCCTTGCATGAGTGTATCAACTGCTCATCACCCGTTAGTATTACATCATCAACATAAAGAACAATGATTAAAATCTTACCCTCCACCACAATTTGGTACAGGTTTGCATTCGCCTCACTCTTGGTGAAGACAAGTCCAGTGAAATATTTGTCGATCCATGTGTACCAAGCACGTGGTGCTTGCTTCAGCCCATACAGTGCTCTTTTAAGTCTACACACATGTGACTCATTACTGAAGATCTCAAATTCTTTAGGCTGCTCAATGTACACCTCTTCCACAATGATCCCATTAAGGAACGTAGTCTTCACATCCATCTGATGAATGTGCCAACCCATCTACACTGAGAGAGAAAGGATGGTCCTTATGGAAGAATACCATGCGACAGGTGCAAAGGTTTCTTCATAATCAATCCCCTCGATCTGTGAGAAGCCCCAGGCAACAAATCTTGCCTTATACTTCTCGACGCTCCCATCAGCGGCTTTCTTTACCTTATAGATCCATCTTGATCCTACAACTGATTTACCCACAGGCCTCGGAACAATCTCCCAAGCACTATTTCTGACAATGGAGTCATACTTCTCCACCATGGCATCTACCCATGTGGGCTCCTGCACTGCTTCTTCAAAATAATATGGCTCTGTCACAATACACTTGCTCATAAGAGCCATGTATCTAGTAAATCGGTCAGGTGACTGTCTCTTTCTGCACTATGATGTAGGGACTCCTACATTCTATGCTGCATCAAGCTTCAGTCTCTCAGTTTCTGTGGTACGCTTTCTGCTAGTTCTAATGTGTGGCTCTGCATGAGTGGACTCCTCCACTCAATGAACTTCCTCTTGTTGCTTATCCACATTTGGAGGTTCATCTTTCAGAACAGGAAGTTCCTCCTCTGCATGCAAGTCTAGCTCCCTCTCAATCATAGCTCGTGCAGCACCCACAATTGTTTTGTTCTTCCTCTCTGTGACCCCATTTTGTTGTGGGTTATGAGGCGCTATGAGTTCTCTCCGAATTCCTTCTTTGCTACAAAAGTCTTTGAATTCATTCGAGATATATTCACCACCATTATCGCTCCGTAGAGCCTTCACTTGCTTGCCCGACTCCTTGTTGAACAATGCTTTAAACTCACAAAACTTTGAGAATGTTTCATTATTCTTCTGCATGAAGAAGATCTAGCATCTACGAGAATATTCATCAACAAATATAACATAATACCTTTGTTTTGTTGTTGAAGCAACCAAGAAAGGTCCATACACGTCTGTGTGAATTCTCTCCAGGATCACTGAAGCACGATTCTCCTTCTCATGAAAGGTGGTCTTCACAAACTTACCCATAGTACATCCCTTGCACTGATCTGAATGCACAAGAGTACCCTTGGGAATTCCAATAGAAATCTACTGCAAAATCTTCAAGGCGCCATGGTGAAGATGGCCCAATCTCTTGTGCCATAATTCACCCTCATCCCAGCTCACCACTTCTTTTGATTTTCCCATCATTGCAATGCAGCCATCTACCTCCAGCGTGTAGAGATTCTTAACTCGAATCCCAATCCTCTTGGTTTGACCTGTTGTTTTATGTCGTAGGAAATTTTTTCCCTCGTTGAAAAAAATGTCATAACCTCTGTCTTCCAACATTGCGACCAAGACCAAGTTCTTCTTCAGACCTAGAACATGCATAACATCTTTCAACATAAATGGTTTACCTGACTCCCTCTCAAAGGTAATGGTCCCAATGTCAGTCGCACTGTATCTACCATCGTCGCCCATCTCTATATGCATTTGGAGATCCTTCTCCTCCAAGTCACTAAACAACTCCTTGTCTCCCGTCATATGGAAATACGCACCACTATCAAGAAACCACAGCAATCCCATTGAGCTTGAAACCAAGCATGCGGTAAAAGAGAAATCAACTTAAAATTGCGAGGCTGAGGCCTCTCCAGCTGCAGCTCCAGTAGCCTTTTTTTTCTTCTTTTTCTGTGGGAAGTTAGTGGCGATATTCCCATTTTTGTGACAGTAAAAACACTTCACTTTGGACAAATCCAGCTTCTTGCCTTTAACCTCGGATTTTGGATGGGATTTCTTCCGCTTCACTTTCCTTGCTTTGGTAGCCAAAGCGCAATTCTCTTCATCATCATTCTTCGATGAAGATCCATCCTTGGTACTTCGCCTTATCTCCTCCTGCACAAGATCTGACCAAATTCACTCCTAACCCGGCAATTTCTCCCATCCATTGACAGAGTCTTCCTAGATATGCCAACTCTTTGGAAGCCCAAGGAGAGCCAAGATCACCAAGTCATCATCATCATCAGTAATCCCACACTTCCCATTTCATCCCTACAATGGAAAAACTTCGTGAGATATTTTGGAATACTGTCGCCCTTCTCCATTTTTATTTTTCTGAGCTTATCTTTCAGCGCCAACTGACTCTGGTCGCTGCTGCTTTGGAAAATATCTTTAAAATCCTTCCACATTGCAAATGGAGTGGATTTCTCATGAAGGCTTGACACAATATGGCCCTTCACACCTTCCAACAGAATTATTCTTGTCTTTGCTACCTTCTTTTTCCATGCGTCAAGTCCTGCAGCATCGCTAGAAGCAGGCTTAGGAACCTCGCTATCGATGAACTCCTTCAACCCATTATCTTCAAGCACCGCTTCCATCCTATCCTTCTAGGCTATGTAATTCGAGCTACCATCAAGGGCATACTCCAATCTCAACCCATTGAAATACATTTCAAAGAATACTCAACTGTCGCACCAAGAAATTTCTGCAACAAATTAGAATTGTCCACCAACATAAAACTCAGCAATTAATCACAATTGCAATCTCCAGTAATAAGTACTACTTCGATACCATGTAGAAATTTATTAATACTGATGTATTAGCAGATTCTCCTGATCTAACAATATTTATCTTCTTGCTAAATATAGAATCCTTCCACTGTTAAACTTGCGGAAATTTAAAACTCAATTGCAAACATATGTGAATAAATTCAATCGCACATAACACAATTGTTTAATGGGAAAGCTTAAAGCTAAAAACCCCAACTATCATATATTATGTATATAAATGGAATCATGTAATAATCTCATACAAAGCTTAGTACATCAAGCTCTCAGTACAATGTCGATTCATTACACACTGTCATGCAGAAATTTGAATCTCCATGCACCAATTTCTTGCCTCCTGACAGCCTGCCTCCACTGCGCAATCCCTGCTGAAGAAGACCTCTGAATGAATTCGAATTAGCCTTGCCTTGATTGTGCAATCCTCATTGGCAAATCCAATGTGTGTCAGATGCATTGAATGCATCATTATAGTCACAACGGATAGTCCATCTCACCCTTTCACCTATCTCTCCAATGGGTCTCCACTGGAACTGACATCCACTTTATTTAATTGTTGTATCTATTCAGTTGTTAGTGAGTTGTTAGTGAGTTATTAGTTGTGAATTAATTCACCAAACTCTCACTAGTGTATCTTTAATTTATACTAGATACAACTAGCTCAACTGAGTTTAACTCCATTAACTGAGTTAAACTAAATAACAACTCTTGTAACTACTCTTCCAACTCTGTCATAACTTTACCACTTCAGTTCTAACTGAGTCCTCCATGCATGAGCCACCAATAAACCCTAGGAATTGCGTAATTCCTTCAGCCCACTGATTTTCCAAATCTTTTCACAGAAATAAAGTGCTCCAAGAGAATAAGTTGATGTTTATTATCAGATTATTATTAAGGGTTAATAATAATTAACATGCACCTACTTTTAGATCGATGATCTATAAATAGACTTCGCCCAATATTCTAAAAATAGAATTTCATCTATTTTTCCAACTTGATCAACCATATACAAATAGCATCCAGCAACTTATAGAAGCTCACCATGTCTAAAAATAGACATACACCTAAAAATATCATGTGGGCCCCACTTAGTGAAGGTGCTTACTTTTCACTAAGCTCATCATCTTGTTGAATCTCAACAATTAGTGATTTCCCTTAAGTTTGTTCAGCAAGATTATGGAATAAACATCCTCAAGAAATTAATCTTACCATTGAATGACTGAATTTCCTTCTTATTCCTATGATAGTCTAGATTTTGAATTGCCTCAATCCTTGAAGGATCTCTTTCGATTCCATCTTTAGATATAAAATGACCAAGAAATTTCCATTACTCCATAGCAAACAAACTTTTCTTTGGATTCAGCGATATGCCAAATTTTCTGCATCTTTGGAAAATTGTCTTTAAGTGTTGCAAGTGTTCTTCATCCGTCTTTGAAAAAAAATTTATGTCATCAAGATAAATGACAGAAACACATCCTTCTTATTGGAAAATGCAATATCTATTGCTCATTGAAATATTTATCCTGTGTTATTCGACCCAAAAGGCATCTTAGCATACATAAAATTACCCCAAGGTGTTGTGAAGGTTGTCTTTTCTTGGTCATCCGAATGAACCAAGATCTGATTGTATCTAGAATATCCATCTAGTAATGAAATCTTGGAAAAACCAACCACCCTTTGTAGGATATGATCCATATTTGGAACTGGATATTTGTCCTTCAATGACACTGATCCTGGTGGATATTGGTGGCAAACCACCTATTCCATTTGAACCCCCACCATCAGTTCTTTCAGTTTTTTAGTTTCAGCACAACTTACTATTTTCAGCAGTTTTTCGGGTCCTGAACTTCCAGAGCCGTTTTGAGGTCCTAAACGATGTTTTTTGGGAAAATCGAGAGCAACATGGGACCATAGATTGATGTTCCTTATTCAAAATTTGTATTCCTTGGATAGATCTTTCTAACGAGGTATTTATCGCGTCAAACGGAGATTGTATTCCAAATTTAAGTTCCTTGGAAGATTGATGTACCAATTTATGCAAACGGGGCCCACAGTTTTGGCGCTTCATCTCCTAGGCTTAGGTTTTTGGATGTTTCGGGTTTTTCATTATTTCTCAACAATAAATAGGCCTTCGAGCCTCATTATAACACAGTTCATAGGCCTTTAGCTACCACATATCTTCTCAGAGATACACTACTAGCGCCCTAGCTATTTTATTTCCATTATGTCTGTAAGCATATTTCTGTTATTTGATATTAATGAAATTAAATATTATTTCTGCTACATCTTTGTGTTTATGTTTATTTATGTCTATTATTATGTTCCCGCATAAATCCGGATCAGACACTTTATTTAAATTGCAGAAATCGATACACAAGTGGATCTCACCTACATTCATTCTTATCGTTACTAAGTTTGACATCCAATTTGAAAAACGAAAAGGGGCCATAATACCAGCAGTGTACAATATGTTTAATTCATTTTCAATGGAGGTTAGCAACTTTGGATTCATCCTTCTCATTTTTTTACGGAATGTCTTCTGATCGGGCTTTATGGGAATGGTATGATGAATTATTCTCTTGCCATACACCTCTAGATCAGTATATTCCCATGAAAAAACACCAGAAAATTCATTCATGAGTGTTGTGTATTTACCTTTCATATCTATACTCAAAGACTTTGATATCTTAAACATTTTTGGCTTCTCAGGAATTCCAAGTTTAACATCTTCTACTCCTACCGCAGTTGGTAGCATTGTTGGTTTCCGTGCAACATCATCATGATCAAAAATCTCCTCCAAGGGTAATATACCTCTTGGAATTGAGTTATCTTTCAACTGCAGTACCTTCAATTTTTTTGCACGCATTTCTTTATCATCTTCGTAAAATTGTTCATCAATTTGTGAACTAACAAACTCTTCTTCCATCTGCAAGAAATTGTCAATTTCTTTATCATTTTGGAAGACTCGCCAATACCAAACATTGTCCGGAATAGAAGGGCGATGTTTGACATTGATCTCATACTTCTTGTTGGGATAAACCAGAATCTTGAACATACTAGCTAAAGTGGCAAGGGCATCAGTAATGATATTATTGTTCCTTGGAATCAATCATAGAGTGTATTCAGTGAAGGTCTTAAGAATGTCTAATAACGCATTACGTTATGCTCGCATTCTAGGATGCTTGGCCTGGTATTTCCCTTTGACTTGATTTATTTCCAACTCGGAGTCGCCATATACATAAATCTTCTTAGCACCTAATTTCTTGAGTATTATAAGACTAGTTATCAAAGCCTTATATTCTGCCTCATTGTTGGAACAATCAAATGCCAATTTATAGGAACACATCTGGACATTAGGAGGAAGATGAGATGGCTGCTTCATGGGACCATTAATCCAAATTCCAATTCCAGCTCCTTCCTTACCAAAGGCTCCGTTAAAATCCATTGTCCATAGGCCATTTTCTTTATCGAGAAGCTCAATTCTGGATGACTGGTCTTGATTATCTATTTGAGAATGATATGTTGTCCCAATAGGCCCTGACTTATTCATTGTTTCAGTTGTCCATTTGACTAATGCACTTGGTTTCAAGCTTCATGGTACATGTTCTTGTTTTTTTGCACTTGAAATTTCTTCAACACAATATGAAATTCCTGCTTTTTACTCTACCAAATATTCTAACAATATTGAACAATCATCATTATACAGAATAAATGACTCTAAATATGTATGAACAACATGAATTGGGTGAATATTGGGTTTTTCCTTGCTACTAATCATGTAATTCATTTTTTATTCCTATATACTTTTATGAGTTGTCCAAAAATTGGTATAGTAGCATAGGAAAATTCTAACTGTAGAGTGCCTTTAAGTTTGGCTCCCCATGATCGGGAGAAGCATTCCATATCTCGAGGGAATGTCAGCTACAACAGCATCCATAAGAATGTTCTTAGCTATAATTTTATCTAAGGACACCACTAAATCTTTGATAAGACCAAGACACTTATCCCTTCCTGAGTCAAAAGAGTAAAGTCCATGGTATGGCCTAGTAATATCCAATCCTAATTTATCCATGATAGATTTAGGCATGATATTATGGGAGGCCTCGGAGTCTAGCATAACATTATGAAGGATGAAGTCATTAATTTTGAGACTAAGGTAAAAAGGTGGAACTTCACTGTCTCCAAAGCTACCATCTACAGCAAGGCTAAACAAAAGCTCGAGGTGGTCATCACTGACATTTACCATATCAAACATTTAGTCAACCTTAAGCATTTTGGCTACCTGTAACTTGTATTTTTCATTCTTAATTAATTCGGTCAAGGGAATTGCGAATTTAAGCTTTTAAATTTCATTTTTAATAATAAATAAAGTATAATGTTTTCTACCTCTTTAGATGGCATGTCTTTATTTTCGGGCTGATCTCTGATTGGGATCTCCTTTATTTGTCCTGCAACTTGAGTTTGTTTATCGTTCTTCAAATTTATAGTGGAAGCTTCATTAATTTTTCCCTAATTAGTAACAATAGGTCATTTGTCCTTATTCTGATTTGTAGAGATAATCTCCTTCATATGAACATCTTCTTGAGAATTTTTCTTTTTCTGATTTGAAGTTATCGGCACATTTCTATTTCTTAGACCATATTGCCTTTGCACTTGGCTAAGGGAATTTTGATAATCCTCTGTTTGTATTGCAAACATACCATCACTATAAATAACATACTATTGATCATTAGGTACATAAGGTTCTTTAGAAAATTCATCCTCCTTAGTCAAGAAAAGGGGTTGCCGATTTTTCTCAAAAAGGTGATTTTCCTCTTATATATCTTCTTCCTCATCAGGGCCCTCTGTATAATTTTTTTGAAAAGGATTACGGATCTGTTGTTGACCATATTGATCTTGACCCCTCTGCTCCCTTTGTTTAATCATGTATTGAGGTTGTTGTTGTTGACCTCTAAAGTTGGGATTTCTGATTGGAGTTTTCGTTTGTCTAACTGTGATGGTCATCTTGTCCATCATCTTCTCTATTGTCTTAATAAAAGTATCAAGTTTACCCTCAGATGAAGTGGATGGATCCTCCCTTATGGTAACCCTCTTTTCTGATTTCATCTTTGACTTTTTGATAAGTATATTTGCCTCAACACTTATTGCATTCCTTTGCCTGTCTTCAAGGGTGGAAGGATTTCTCTCCCTCAATTGGTAGGCCATATCCATATCAAAAGCATCAGAGTAATGAAGAAGTGCCAGGCCAGGAGGAGGCTTAATTTTTTGTGGGATAGAATCATATATATTCTATTAAATCTGGGTGTGAAATCTTGCACAAATTCATTAGTATTTCTCTTCAAAGCATTGTACTTAGCCAGAATTTGCGGAGGGTTCTTTTTCTCTTCCCACTTTGCTAGGAATAGGTCAATTAACTATTGTGGATTGGCCACAGAAGTATTTGTTAAGGAATGAAACCATTTCTTGACTTCCCCCGAAAAAATTTGTGCTATTATGCGCATTTTGCATCATCATTATCAATTTCCTCAAGATCAATACTATATGTTATTGAGTCGTGACCTCTATTGTCCCATAAAACAAAGGTAATATTTGACCATAATTTTGAGGCAAAGCAGTAAGTTGGGGTGGTAAAATCAAAGGAGAAAATATTTCCATGACTGTTGCAGAAGGTTGTATGGAATTCACAACAAGAAGTGTTGATAGAGGAGATGATTGCAGAGGAAGTGATGGATTGACAGTGAAGGATGTTGGAGCAGTTGTATGAGGAGGTGTAACAATAGATGTAGCAGCAAATAAAGTCTCTTGTTGGTACAAGATATAGGCCTTTTCAAAGGTTATATGGACCTGATCAACCAAGCTATGAAGTTTATACAAATCTGCCCATACCTTACTATCACCCTCGTAAGATGAAGACTCAGAAAATGGAAAATATATTTCAAACTTAATGGGATCAAAAAATGCTTCTGAGAGGAAATATTCTGACTTAGAATTGAATAAATATGACAGAAATTTGAGATCAAAAGATAGATCTTTAGGAACAACCAACCTTGCAGGTAAATATGTGGATCTTACCAGTGGAGGTGTACCTTTGTTAACTTCTTGAGACTCTGACCTTTGCTTTCTCAATAGCCTCTCAGGGTCATTAACTACTGGTGAAGGATTGGGATCAGGATTGGACCTCGTATGCCTTTTGGGAGCCAGTGTTCTTCTCAATCTACACTTTGTTTCGAAATGACTAAATTAGCCTTCTTTGAGTGCTAGCACCTATGACCCACAGGTATAGACTTCAAAAAACTATAATAAATATCCCCACAAAATATTTGACACTCGTTCCTCGGCAGCGGAGCGAAAATTTTATCGCTCCTTAGTTTCCTAAGGCTGAGAAAGGAAACCAAAGAGGTAACCACAGACCAACTTTTGACTCGGTATCTAGGCCTACTAAATTAGAGAGGGCTCTCTCAAAATGAACCTCACAACCAATGGAAATGAATGTATATTATTATGGTTTTAGGCTAGTTATCAGCTCAATAGGTTTTTTATTAGGGTTTTTTTGGATAAGAAGCATCGGGTTTAGGAACTAGGCCAAGTATTCCAACGAATCAGTTGCAGAAATATAATGAGACATGGTAGGTGTAGTTAGTGACACAAAATAGATTTTTCATTGTAGTATAGTAAAGATAAAGAAACTAAGTGAGCATACATGCATGAATTCACTTGTTAGCGGATAAAAACACTTATATGATAATCCCAAACAAAACAGAGCATTATAGGTAATGAAATATGTTTAAAACTTAGGCTATTTAACACAAGAAGAAATGTAGATGGCAGCTAGGAATACATGATAATGAAATGCATAAGAAATACTGAGGAAAACAAGTGTCACCAACCACAGCACATGAATCCCATAAAAATAACTGCAATTGCCTGTATATTATTTCTACAACAAGTCAATTACACTTGTTCCAAAAAAGTGTGAACTTTAAATATCCAACCTTCTCTTTGACTTCTTTCTAAGTACATATAGAATACAAACAAGATTCCACCTCTAAGGGGTCGAATAATAATTTATAGCAACTAATTCATGAACCTAATGACTCATTTCCAAATCCTAGGGAAGATTGAAACAACTTTCCCCTTTTTTAGCTAACTAATTGAGATTATCTATCAAAGCATTGATCACAAGATTATTTACAATGATAATCATTAATAAGCCTATTAATCATCAGATAACTCATGATTCAACTATTACATTGACCAAATTTTACCTTTCACCTCCACGTGCAGTGAAAAATATCTAAACACAGAAACGCAGAAACTTTCCCAGAAACGCAGCAAATGTCCTTAACAGAAACGCTACAACTTTGGCTTGATTTTTTGATGACTTGGAAGAGGTTTTGAATGTTGTTGAAGGTTGGTGAAGAAATATTAGGATGTATACTATACCCTAGTACCATTAAGTCATCCAAACTCATCATTTCATCCCCCTCCAAATTGATTTTAAAACCAAGTGTCTCGAAACATTGCGAATTTCTGAAAAGGTGGCAGAAAGGTGTAAAAAAGGCATTGTTTGATCATTATCTTCAAAATCATGACTCTAAAAACATCCTAAAGTGATTTTGTGATATTCTTATATCATTATCTATCCAAACATTCTTGAAATTTTGGATATGGACCCTCTGAGAAAAAACGCAGCAAATAGTTATTGTGTTTCTCTAAGATGATTTTTTCCTGTGTCCACAAAAACTTCAAAATTTCAAAATTGTGTCTCCTTTTTCTTGGATTTCTATTTTCCCTTCATACCACCAATGATGCATCAACCAATAGGTCTAGGATTTTCTTCATTTTGAGTCTCCTTAGGGTTATTTTGATTTTCTTCTTCGTATTTTTCACCCTAACTTTGCAAATCATGTGCCTAGCATAATAGTTCCTTGCCATATTTCTTTGCATGCATGTGGTATCCCTGTTTGCTTTTTACAATAGCTTCTCCAAGTGTACATACACTTTCTCAAGCCATTACTCCTTGATTTTCTCAATATAAACACTGTTGGAGTCAAATATAGTATCTTGAGCTTGAGGAGGATATGGAGCTTCTACATTTTGTTCCTTCCTAGCCATTTCTCTTGTCTTAGGTCTCCTAGGTTGTGTTTGAATATTATTTTCTTTCGACTGCTCTACATCAATGGTGGATTTACCTTTTTCCTGTGTTGCCAAAACACTTATTTTACTTGCTGATGGAGGGTCTTCTTGTGACTTTCTTTGCTGCATTAGAGTCTATCTCAATTGTGTATCCTCTTGTTGTAAGAAAGAAACCGTGAAATTGGATTTGGATAGGTCATCGTTCAGCTCTCTAATGTGTGCCTCTTTCTCTTTGATGATATCATCTGATGCCTTATCTCCATGCTATTCTCCTAGGTCAGCCATCTAAAATTCTGGAGGTGCCTCTTCTTCATTATGCAATGGTGAATTATGTCTGCTCAGAGGTGATTCCTCTCTCATGGTTTCCAACCGAACTGCCTCTTCACTAACAACCTCCTTAGGTATTCTTTTTTCCTGAGATCTAGTTTTGGGCTTAGACCTAGGAATCTCCTCTTTTGTTTAAGGAACAAAGACCAAGTACTTACCTTTCTTGTTTTTCCTTGAAATCTCTGTTCTAAGTTGATTTTTTGTCATGGATGGCATGCTTGATGTTTCAGCTCCTTTTGGTCCTGATGGTTAAGGAGAGCTTTGAATCTTGACTAGTTGGAGACAGGTAAGAGAGCAGTTGCCTCCATGAAAGCTTCCCATGACATGTTGATCTGTGTCAGCTAGTGGAGGACTATTACTTTGACTAGAGCATGATGAAAGAGGCTAGCTTGATTATCTATTCCTTTAGACTGCACCTTCTCTTTCATCTTCACCAAACTTCTAAATAGATAGTTAGGTAGGTTTAGGGGCTTTTTGGAAGTAAAATGCATCAATAATATGATATGATACTGATATAGCCTGCTAAACCTACCCTCACAAGTGAAATACTTCATAATAATATTCATCAAAGGGTTGTACTTGTCCAACAATTTCCTGCTAGGAAAAATACGAGAAGGAGACTCCTTGTACTGTGGTTTCAAGAACATCTTGTAGTGCTCTAGGTCTAAATCAATTCCCTTGAACCAAAATTCACCTTGATTAGGGATAGTAGTTGTTGAAGCTATGACCTCTTCTGATACTGGAAAACTGATCCCTGCTATATTTTCCTGATCCTTCTTGAAATTAATGGCAAAGAGGCTTATTAAATCATGATGATAGCCTACCTCTTGCACCTTTGGACAAAACCCAAGGCAACCTGCCTGCTAAAATGAATTTCTAATAAATTTTGATGCATTGACCTCTTGAATATGAGTTGGCTCATATCTAGAGATGCCTCCTCCCTTATACCTCCTCATTTCACTGTTATTAACCATGTTTATAGCTTCGATTTTGATATAAAACCCTAATTTCAAAAAAGGAAGGCAAGGGGTTTGAGCTACAAAACAGGGCTAAAAAAATAGCAACTTGAGGGAAGGGAATGGAGGGGATGGAGGGTAGGAAAAAATATTTAAAAATTATGGTAGGTAGGGATAGGTGTTAGGGATACAATTAAAGTGAAATTTCTCAAAATGAGTGAGTAACAAGGGTGGAAAAGGGAAAAACACAGACTTGTGCCAGAAGCGCAGCAACAAGCTAGGTTTGATAAGGGAAATGTTGAAATGAGGGAATTTTAGTGAGGGGAAGGATGGGGAATGTTTAATGAGGATAATTAAGGATGGATGAACCCACAAACAAGTATAATCCCTCTCTATTGAATCTATAGACCATTGGAAGAGAAAACCTAGCAAGAAAACGCTCCAAAACCCTAGGGATTGAGCTTGATCAATTTTTCTGAAGAAAAAGACTGCATATAGGGTTTGCAAGGTTGGACTTACTTGTTAAAAGAAAATTTAAAGCAGTGAGATGATAACTAAACCCTTTCTTTCTCCCTTTGGCCTCCAAATGAAAAGTTCATCAAGACCCTCCAAAAACACAGCAAACTGATAAAATATGGCAGTGATGGTGAAACTCGCAGTTTTGGTGGCTATGGCAAGTACCATAGTGATAGATAGGATCTCGTGAAGCTTTTGGAAGGATGGAATGAAGTTTTAAAATACTTTGGTACTTCTTTATAACTTAAAAACTCGATTTTAGCTTGATAGTAGAGTGACATCATGTACTTTTACCAAATGACTTTATGATGAGATTAGTAACGCAACATCATTTCTTTAATAGGAAGGTTACATATCCAATGTGAAATAGATGTACCTATGATTAACTTTAAAACACTTTATTCCCTAAGTGCTAACTCTCATGACATCTTACTACTTTTAGATGATGATGACATGACTCCAAATGGAAATATGATGACTCTCATGACACTCTCATGATCAACCTTATGACAACATGACTCTTCCTTTTCAAATTATAAATAATGACACTTAATGAAGGAAAAAATGACCTATGGTGACTAAATGAATCATGAAACTGATTACGAATTGACTTTGATGACTATGACATGAGAGTAGCATTACACTTAGACAATGAATTGACTCTTTGACAACCAAGAGAGATGTCAAATTTTATTTGAAAATATAGCAATTTGACCATCAGACTCTAACTACGATGAAAAGAGTAAATTTTGATCATTGTGACTATTGGACACAAACAAGTTCAAAAAGAGGTCATACGTCGGAAAGCTCTAATTTAGATAAGTAAACTCCACCAATTACAACAATGAATGATTTGGCAATGGTAAAATTTAACACCCAATCAAGCAGATGGTAGAAGGTACAAACCAATAAAGGGAAGAAATAAAAGTTATGTGATTATTATCACACCTAACTTTGATTTTTATTTATTTTTTTGTTTATTTTTTTATTTACTTATTTTTCTGTGTTAATTTCTTCTCACTCATAACTCAAGTGGCTTATATTATTGAATGCTTACAACATCTACATAATTTAATTTTGTTACTTGATTCAAGTTGAATAAAATTACTTCTTATATTTTCGTTGGTATATATAAGGTTGATCTCTTTTATCGGATGGAAGAATGGACTATCCACTAGTGCGATGTTATCACTAGGATGGTGTGAAGCTCAATCCAGCTTGGACGTCCATTGGGATATTTTAATTTCCCTAAAAGTGGCTTCCATCCTCAACCCCTCCCATTGATGTTTGAACCTGAGACCTAGTGGGGACTAAACCCACTCAAACCAATTGGTCTACGCCTCATGGGTCCACTAAATATTAAAATTGGTACATGTGAAAATAATATACAAATACAACAAGGGGTGGGTGAAATTATATGCTAAGGGAACAACAATTTAAAAGAAATAAAAAGAAGAGAAACAAAATGGGAAGCACCAACCTAATGAGATAAGAAGATCTAGAAGAAGGGTGTTCCTTGGCTCTGACTTGTTGCTTTAAAGGACTTCTAACGTTCAAGGCCATGAAGAAATGCATGATGGTTGTGAGGTTATAACACGGATTAGGTTTATGACATCTCATAGGGTTGTCATGTATGCTTGTAAGTTGACCATATGCCCCCTTCCTACAAGCATTAGAGGATTGGAAGTAACATGTAATCAACCCCATGCATGTTAGTTTGTGGTGTTGGCCTACAACATGTTTTTTATGATGGTCGAACATCCCTTGAAAGAAGAGGGCTAAACATCTTCACTCCTCATAAGCCATGAGTTCTTCGAGATAGGTAATTGGATCTTTGAATAAATCAAATAAGTTTCTAATCTCATAGTAGGGACAACATTGAAATATAAAGTGGTCCCTATGTTAGGCTCTAAGGAGTAGATCATGTAAATATACTACATATAAACAATATAATGATCCATCTTAATGCGAAGTGAAAGAAAACTTTACATGAGTGAAAGTGATCCTTAGGCTACAGGCTGATTTGATTTTTTTGCATCTCATGGTTGAATGAGCCCACTACCACATTGGAGATACATGTTGAAGTATTGCTAAATTTTCGTAGAAAGTAACTCTGTAGACTTAGATTGCGTCGATTTAAGGTAGCCTTTGTAAATCTCAATAACAATAGCCTTGTTTATCTCACCCTTTGGAGAGATCAAGAATGTCCACTTAAAATTTATGCATGGGTAATGTTGTAACGTTATTTGTTTTTGATAAGTTAGCATAAGTAGTTAAATAATTTTCAAAATGATAATGCAAAAGAATGAAAAAGTTAAAAAATGTTAGGATAATTATTATTTTTGTAGGCATCCATGTCAATAAAATGTTAGGTGTTAGATTCTCTAAATAAAGAAGGAAAATTAAACTAAAAGTGTTAGGGAAGCAAAAAGAAAAACGAAAGCTTCATTCTATTTTAAAAATTTGATTGACAGTTAGTCTAAATGCGCCTATGGAAAAAGTGTTTTGTATGGTTTAAATCTTGATTATTAATTACATGTATTAAAGTTTTAAACGATATTATATACCCCAGCATGCATTTACATTAATCATTCATCCCTACCACTAATTTTTGTTAAATAATGAAACCAAATCATATATCCCTAAAGTAATCCCCGCCATATATTTCCCTCATTTCACTTTATTACTACATTTAATTACATTTCCATTACATCGTTCTCTCGACACATTATTTTAATAAATTCCCGACCCTACCATCCACGTCATTATATTTATCATCCCCATATTCTCGTATAATCTGACAATCATCGTCATGCTTGCCGGCATCCAACGGCTCGTATGGCCTTTCAGCCCCCCTCCGCCATCTGAATTTTATCACCAAGGGGGGTTCAAAAAGAATTGTATTCAGAAATCGCTTTCCCATACGTTTCAACCCCACGTGAGTTCGGACCCCCCAAGTGCAAAACCGCAAACCGCCTGATACCCCCACACACCCCCCGGAAAACTATTTCCAGTATACTGCCTACTATGATGATCATTGTGCATCGCTCCTCCACTGCCACCTCACTACCCGTTAGCCAATTAAATTATCTCCCTCCACAATTCGGTTGTAAATTTAATTACCTATATGTTAACCCGCACCATCAATAGAAACACGATTTTTTACTATTTAACCTGCTAAATATCTCTAAAAACGCCTTTTATCATTACATGTTATTATAATTCATTGTTTGCAAGTTTTTTACTGATCCATAAGCGCTATAATTGCTTCAACACACCTAATCTTACCATTTTTCATTCTTTTCCTTGTTCTTGATCACATAAACTCATTTCTTCCCTCTGTTCCACTGTCAGTTGTAGCCATTATGCCTCCCAGAGAGAAATATCCCTAGGAAAACATTAATCCTTTGATTTTCCCTCCTTTAGACCTTCATCGCATCCCTATGGCTGACAGATATTATCAAGTTTATGAAACACATTCTGATATCGACATTCTTGAGATGTACTATTGGGTGGAAGACAAATGGATTGAAAAATCTGATGAAATCCAGCTCTGGGAGTCTAAGCTTTCCCAATTTATCTTTCCTCCAACCCACAGTGCTCCTAATTTCATCAGGAAATGTCATGCCTATTACTTGCCCAGCCAGAGAGCTATAGTCAATTCTAATGGCCAAGTTCTATTTACCATAACCCCTCAGGCCATTTAACAGATGATGCTAGCTCCCACAGTCGATAATGGTGCCCCATTCTCTCATGACGCTCTGGTTGAAATATATCAAAGATTATATCTTGCCAAGAGAATCCAAACCTTAGAACTATTCCTAGCACAAGATGTTGCATTCCTTAAAAGAGATCCTCCTTATCCTTCATCCCTCTTCCCTGAGAGAACCAAGCAAATAACAATTGTCCTATCTTACCTGCTTGGTTACTACTCTGACCAATACATAGATGAGGCTATTATAGGATTTCTGTCTATATTTTCCAATGATGTCGAGCCTTCCGTAATGTTCAATTTCAGTCACTTCCTTGTAGAATCCATTCATCAACAGTTTCTTGATTTCAAGACAGAGGAGGTATTTAAATATACTTCTATTCTAGTTTATATGTTCATATACTTCCAAGGAGACAATATGAAATTGTCATTGCAAAAGCTAAATGATAAAGGAGACCAACTGTCAGTAATTTTCTGGACCACCTTGGTCATGAAAGAGCAGAATGAATTCACCTTCAAGCAGTTCATTGAAATGTTTGTTCACCAGCTATCAACCTTCTAAACAACAGAGAATAACCGAGAATCAGTGAAGAAATTCAGAAGATTTTGTAGCTGACAGAACAAGCTCAGACAGTAGATTGGTACTTGTATGAAAACTACACTGAAATAAGAGTTTTTGTGTGTGAACTGCAGCCATACAAGTTGCCCAAATTCCTCCCAATGAGTATTTTTTCTTTGGAGTTCATCAGGAAAATGATCAACATGGACCAAGTATATTTTGTAGATGCCAAGAAGAAGACTCAGTTCAAGCTAAAAACTCATATTGGCCCATTCATATGTAATAGTAGAAAAGCAGCAGCAGAGGAAAATCAGATATTAAAGAAAATTCAATTTGATTTAAGCTTCACCTGGTCATATGACCCACTAGGCACTGTGTCTAAATTAAGGGTAGAACTCAAAACTACTCCTTACCTTCATACAACAAGGCCGGAGATAGAGTAATATAAGAACAAGCCAGAGTGGACAGAGAACACATTGCATGAAGCAGAAGAACAGCCAGTTTCATCATCAACAATGCAGAATCCAACAAATCAGAAAAATACAGCTAAAAGGAATAAAGAAGAAGGGTCTCCTTCAGAGACAAACATGTTTAGTGAAGGATTCAAAATTATGTATAGAAAGAAGGCTAAACTTAGCTCCAGACTAAGTATTAGCAAGGATTCATAGCAGCGGACCCCTGTCAACACCAATTAGCCATTTATATCCTCATTGATAGGAGAGAAGTCCACACCATCCCCTACTACTTCCATGACTACTTCAAATCAGAAAAAAATCATTCAAATGGGTACTTCAACTTCAACTGAGCCAGAGAAGAGCACCATGGACATCTTCAAGGAAATCAAACTAAAAAATGAAGCCTTGAAGATTAATACATATTACCAATTCTGGAAACAAACTTCAAGTACCCAAAGTAGGCTTTTGTCAGCCTTTGATGCAGATAAACGACGAATGCTAATGGAATTTCTTCAAGCACAAATTCCTTAGCCTAAAGGAGAAGCATAATATAAGAAAACATCTTTTGAGTTTGATGCCAAAGATATACATACCATTGATCAAATTGAGATGCATAAACAAACTGGAGAGATGATCTTCAAAACTATAACTAACAATGCCATGTCTTTATCTAAAATGCAAGTTACACTAGAAAATGTCAATGTTGCGGAGGATTTAATCAAGAAAAAGAATGCAGAAATTGCAGCACTCATGAAGCATTTGAAATTACCAGCAACAGAAGATCCTTTAGCCAAGGAAATTTCAGAGACAGAAGCAAAAAAGGCAGATATGCTGAAACTCATTCTTGAATAGAGTACACAGCTTAAACATATGGAAACAGAGATGGAAAAATTGATTAAGGAAAGCAAGAAACCAATCAAGCAAGCTACTCCTTTAGAAGCACTTCCAATGACATCTATTCCCGCTACTATAGCTGCTACTACCAGTAAAAGAGATTCTGCAGATCAGTTAGCCTCCACACTCCAAAACATGACCTTGCAAACAAAATAAATAAAGAAGCTATAGGACAAAGTCAAACTTCTTGAAGAACAATAGAAGAATTCTGATACTTATCATGCATTAGAGCTTCAGAGAGCTCAAAGCCAAGTTGAAATATAGAAAAAGTCAGCTACTGAAGCTTCCATTGGCTACACTCTAGGCAATGTCAAAGAAATCATTTGGACTAAGATTTTTGAAGAGATTAATGAAATATGGTCATCTATCAGGATCATCTTCGAGCAGAAAGAGTTAGTAAAAAAGGAAAATCAGGAAATTTTTGATGCAAACACTCAAATGGAAGATATTCCCAATACAGCTAGCAGCATCATTAAATTCTAAACTCTAAGGACAACCAAGAATTGGATGAGTTAGGAGTAGATGATAGTACTGAGACTATCCTTGAAGTAAAGAAAGTTCTGATTAAAAATAACTTGGTAGTACAGTTAACAGAAAAATGTCATACTCTAGATATAACAATCAACAGGTTTCTTACAAGGATTGATGCATTGATTAGAAAAGGTCTCCCATCACTGTTTGTTATAAATGAAAAATTAATGCCCAAGGAGGATTATATGAAGAAGCTCAAAGAAACAACAAGGTCTGCATCTATGTCTTATATTCAAGTTTCTTTGACAGTTAAAACATTCTATAAATCAGTTGAAGATATCGGTTTTATTCACCATGAAATAAAACACATTTTCATTGTTAAACCAAATTTTACGAAGTACACTGAGGTATATGAAATCTAACGCAAAGTTATTAAAGCTTCAATTCCTGATGAAGAGCGGTGGGACAAGCTTTGCAAATACCAAGAGTAAATAACAAGTCAGCGTGCCAGCACAACACTCAGATTTTCCAGCACAACATTCAGTTTTGCCAACGCAGTGCTAAAAAAGTGGTGAATCAGCAACAACATTCCAGCATAACAGGGCCAGCAAGTAGATTCGCTTATTTTAGATTGTTTTTCTTTCCTTTATGTTTGTTTTCATAAAATGTAGTTTTCCTTGTCATTGATTATTATATTTTATATTTTGTATAAATTCTCCATTCATTGAAGTATCCGGGGTTGCACCCTTGCATGAGCAGATTTTGTAAAGCAGAAATTGTATTAAGTCTTTCTGATCATCATTAATACAAGGATTCTGAATTTATTTCACACAACTCTGTTTTCCTCTGTAATTTTTTCTAGTTTTCTTAAATCATTTTGTTTCTTCATATATTTAATTATTGTCAAGATAACTAGGTGAGGTTGAATGTGTTTCAGCAACATTATAAATACTCCTGAAGTTATTATCATTATAAAGACTTATTTACTTGACAATCTGTTAATGTAAGTCCCTTTAATTTATTAATTGTCAGTATCTTGATGATATTAGATATATTTTGTTGAATCTTTGAACATTGTTTGAAGGTTTTCTGGCTTATTATTTATTGAAAAATTCGATCTGAATATTTAATAATCATATTCTCTTACACAAGTCCACATATTCAAACCATTAAATCTTAATCATTGTGTGAGATGAACAAGCAGCCCTCACTTATAATTACTGATATTATCTGCAAGATTTAAAAACCTTAACTGTTTGATTTAAATTTATCTTATGCATTAGTCCTCCAAATATTTCAAAACCAAACAAAACATTTTAGATGCTTTGGCATGATTATTGACAAAAATCATCTCAAAGGACAACATGTAGTTTTTTAATATCTAGGCCAATGGGGTGAATAAATGAATCAATCCCACCTTCCACCTACTCTAAAGAGGATTTGAGATTAAGACATGGACATCTAAGAAATACCACTTAATGAGTTGCCCATTTTTGTAAACCTATTTATCATACTCAATAAATGCAAGTTTGCTAAATAAATGAGTGGACTTATACAAAAAATTACAAAAATGATATCACGAGGCGTTGGCCCATAGCATGAAGATGTTAGATAAATCATGATAAACATTCTATCTATCATGTGTTAGTCTACTCCTTAAAACTATGGTCAACGAACCTTACAACCATACAAGCAAATAGATGTGACAAATAAACCAAAAACAATCAATTCTTCAATTGATTATCCTAAAAATCAAATTGAAAAATATTACTTTTCAAAAACCTCGAAGTTACATATACATATTCCTTACAAAATGTAATTTTTATTATTAAAATTAAATTAAAACATGATTTGGGGGAAAATATGAAACATACATATAAATATTATAAACATTAAAACTAAGTTAAAAAATATCTTGGAAAAGAAACTTGAAACATACATATGGCAACATTATCTGAATCCTTTTACTTCCTTAAAGTCACATATTCCTTACTCAATGTAATTTGTATTTATTCAAATCAAGTTAAAACATGATTTAGAAAAAAAATATGAAATATACATATACAAACATTAAAATTAAGTTAGAAATAATTTGGAGAAGAAGACTTGAAACATACATATGAAAACATTATCACAATTTGTTTACTTTTTCTCCTTCTAAAACCACATATTCCTTATATTAAACTAATAAAACATCTGCCAGTGTAAATACTTCAATCGATAATATATATGAAGGAAAATACTACCACTTTTAACTCATTATTTTTTCATGATAAAGATGATATTATTTTTACTACTTGAGATGTCACAGTCTTATATATATATATATATATATATATATATATACTTTCAATCCAATTTGAAAGGCCATCAAGGAACCAAACAACAATAATTGACTCCAAGCCATTAAGCATGGGCATGCATACATATATACAAATTGACATGGCCATGCATATAGCTTTTGGTTGCTTTCCCAAAGCACTAGATAACCTGCAAGCCAAAGTGGTAACAAGCACCGATGGTAAATTCCAAATGACAGTACCCACAACTCTAACACCTAAAACAACATATTGCAAATATTTATGAATTCTAGTTTTGTAATTACATGTTGGAATTGTAAACATCGTGAACTGGATGAGAAATTTGACACGGGTTTAGTAGCCTCAAGGAGGATATTGCTTGGGAATTGGGGGATGGAAGGGTGTGCATTAATGGCCACCAAATCCTTGACTCGTTTATTGAATTTATGACTGAGACTTTAATGACCGACTTAAAATAAATGAGGAAGAAAATGGGGCTTCCTGAATGGAGGATGTGGAGCCTCAAGACTGCCTCAATTTTGACAGTTCTTTTCACTATCTTTCCTTCTTTCTGACAACACCATAAGCTCAAATAAGTGTTGAAATGCACATTTTTGACTTAGTAAGGTATCCTAATCATCTATTTTCATATTTTCAATTGTTCCTTATTATTAGAATGAAATTTGTATTTTGCTACGGAATTAATGCAATTCTACAACCAAACTCTATTTCTGTAGCCACTGTCATGGTTAGACAGGTTCTAAGGTATTAATGGAGCAGGGGAATATATAGGCAGTAGGAAAATGAATTGGTCATGGATTCTATCCTATTCATATGTCCAAAATCAAGCAATAAATCACCAAAGAACACGGTCAAAGGAGCGGTCAACCAGGAGCTGGAGCAAGTGAGCGAGAGCTTCACGATTTGCTCTGCCATGTAGCAAATTGTGAAGCAACAAAACTCTCATTTTGTTCAGATTTATAGATAAAATTTTCGTAGTCTTATAAGGCATAAAATCCTCAGAACATTTAACGTCGGGCTTTTATAAATAACAGGCTAAGTAATTGTACAGAGACAGTGAATTATTGCAAGATTGTGACATCTTTTTAAAACTCGATTTTATCCTTTAATCGAACGAAGAAGCGTTCCAAAACTCTAATGCAGAGCTATTCAAGTGCATATTTGAACCATATATTGTCGAGGGCCCCTGCAACAGAAAAGGTTTTCATTTCGTTTTCTTTATTTAATTGTCATTGCATAGTTTAAATTCTTATGCGTTTACATTGTGTTGTAGTATAGATGTGTGCTCTATTTTAGTCATTTCTCCATTGCAATTGTTTTTGAGATTTATGTTTTTTAATTCATTTATTGTTATCATTGTCTCTAGAATATTTTCATGTTAGAATAGGTTCTATGTTCCTTTTATAGATTTAATTCATAGATGGTTAAAACGCAGAGGTAGTTTATCGTAGATCAGTTTATTTCCTCTTCATACAGTAGAAGTTTATCAAAGATTAGTTTATCATAAATTATTTTATCATAGATTAGTTTATCATAATCCAGTTTATCATCGATCAATTCATTTCTTTTTATGCAAGTAGAAGTTTATCATAGATCATAAATTATGAGATACATTTTAGAAGATTTATTTTTCAGTTTTAGATCAATTTTGTCTTATGAGTTCAATTAAGTTTTATTTAATAAATAGAGATTTCTTTTATTAACGTAAAATAGTTTTTGGTGAGCCTTTAGAATCAGTTTCATTCACATTAAATTTTCAAAAAGACATAAAAATTAGAATTTCTTGTTGGTTTTAGAATTTTAGTACTTTTTTAGAATCAATTCTTAGCTACTAATAAGATTTGTCATTTCAATTTCTAGGACTTAGTTAAAGTTTGGATTTAGTTTATTTTCCATAATTCGGTATTCTAAATTCATTTAAGAACATCTGGAATAAAAACATTTTCAAAAACAACTTCCACATATCACCAAAATAAATTAAGTAAAGAAGGCTTCTAGTATATACAGTGCATTTGCACTTCACAAGATTACCTACTCTGGTCGATAATTTATGATAACAATTTAAGAACATTAAATTGACTAAAAATTTTGGCGCTGTTGTCGGGGAAGTGTATTTAGGAGCCTTATTTCTTAAGTCCAAAAAAACAACAACAACAAAACAAAAACATAGAAAAATGACATGCGTAGAGAAAGAGATTCTAAAGGTAGATTTGTAGCTAGAGGTAGAAGTTTGATTCCAACAACACCACTCACCCCATCAAGACCTCCTAGTGCCACACCACCCACCCAAACCTACATACCATTTTTAGCAGGTAGACATAGGCTTCCGAAGGTATTAAGATCAGAAATTCAACCTAGAGATTCACCAACTTCATCATCTAAAGTAGTTGTGGAAGAGCAAGATCCCACATCCCCAATAGAAAGAATAGTCTTTCTAACCCCTATTGGAGAACAAATTTTAACCCAAGAGCTAGAAATTCCAAGTGAAGAGGAGGAAGAAGAGATCTTCTTTAATATACCATTGATAGAGGAACCAGAGGAATTAGAAGAGGAACAAACAATTCCAAACCTATAATCCTATATCAATTCTAAAGAATCTACAATGGCTGGAGAGGGGGAAGGAGAAGTACACAGTGTGAATGGCGATCAATTAAGACTAGGAGGAGGTGGACCTAGGATAGGAGGTAGAGGAAGATATGGAGGAACGGGAAGAGGTGAAGGTAGAGGAGGTAGGGGAGAAAACGGGGAAATAATAGATCCAGATCATGTTCGATTTCCCATACTAGATGAGGATACTACTTCCACAATGAAAAATATCTCACCCTCTATCCTTCCTAATTTTCGTGGATTAAGAAGTGAAGATCCTGAAACATTTCTCTTTGAATTTGAAGTTTTATGTAGATCAAATGACTACTTACTTGATTCTCAAAAATTGAAATTGTTTCCAACAACTCTTAAGGATGCAACATTAAAATGGTTTATGGGCTTAATAACACATTCTATTAGGACATGGGAAGACATGAAAAGAGCATTCCTAGAGAGATATAAGGAATATTTCACATCTCATAATCGGAAATATGAATTTTTTAAGATGATGCAAAGAGAGGATGAAAACATGGAGGATTTAATTCAAAGATTCAGCTATAATCTAAAAAGGGCTAAGATGGAAAATCTAGATGAAGACACTATAAAAGCTCTCATGTTGAAATCCATTAGAGATGAATGGATAGATATCTTTAAATGATGGGAAAAGGAGACATTTTTCAACTATCACTACTTGAAATTTCTAAATTATGTATACATCTTTCAAGAGGTAAGTCAAGAATTGGGAAGAATTCAATAAATCCTATTCTCTATAGAATCAATAAATCTGTAGTCGGAACAGTAAGTAGGGCTGAGATAGGAAATTTTCTTGACAAATTTAAAACAGATATTTTAGGGAGTCTTAGTGAAAAAATAGACACATTGAAATTACAAAACAATCAAAGAGATGAAATTGATGCCTTATCTATATTTTGTCCTCAATGCAGAAAGAAACATGCCTTGAGAGAATGCCCTCTTGAGTTAAAAATCATAGAAACCTATGTCATATGTACAGAAAATCATGAAACAAAGAAGTGCCCTTCCATTCCAGGTCTTAAAGTTTTCTATCAATAGGAAATAGTTCCAAACCAGGTAGATCCTCTTTGCTTCATTGCCAGAAGACCATGGCAAGGATCTCAAACTCAAGGTTACAATGCACAAATGTATAACCAGCCCCCACAAAATAACTAGAGCACATCAATGTCATGGAAAAAACCTTGGTCTCAACCCTAACCTTGGACATAAGGATGGAAAATCCTTATGGTGGATACTCTCAATATCACCAGTATTCACAACCTTATCCAAAATTTCCACCACAACATTTTCATCATACCAGTAAACAACCTCAACACTCATGACATGTTTATCTCTGATGGAAATTCAACAAATAGATTCACATTATACCCTCCAGCAAAAACAATGATAGAAATATAAAATGAGGAATGGATGGATGATGACAATGACATACAACATATTTCTACTATCTCTCAAATTAGTGAAGACAATCAGATTCTAAATGCAATAGAAAATAATGAGTTATCTTCACAATGTGAGAGTAGTCAAAATCTTCAAGAACAATGCAAGTAAAAATCTATTTCAAAGGAAGAAATTAATGGAAACATTACAAAAACACTCTTCCGCATATGCATGGGAATACATTGATAGGAAAGGAATCAATCCTGAAACTTGCATACATCACATATATATTGAGGAAAATTCCAGACCAATCCGACAACCTCAGAGAAGAATGAATCCAAACTTAAGGGAAATTGTAAAGGAGGAACTACAGAAATTGTTGAATGTAAATTTTATCTACCCAATATCAGACATACAATGGGTTTCACCTTTGGTAATTGTCCCCAAAAAGAATGGAAAGTGGAGAGTATGCATTGATTATAAGGAATTGAATAAAGCTACTTTAAAGGATCATTTTTCATTGTCTTTCATAGATCAAGTTTTTGATACATTAGCAAGGAAGAAATATTTTTCATTCTTGGACAGTTTTAGTGGGTATAATCAAATTCAGGTAGCCCCAGAAGATCAAGACAAAACCACTTTCACCTATCTATCGGGAACTTATGCTTACTAAGTGCTTCCTTTTGGACTCATCTAAAGTTTAATTTATTTCCAAATTATAAATTCCAAATTGTCAAAAATATGTTAGGAGTTTTCTTGGTTTTATAGGATACTATTGAAGATTCATAGAAAACTTCACAATTATTGCATCTCCACTCTTCAAGTTGCTTACAAAGGATTGTGAATTTATATGGAATCATGAATGTCACGCGAGCTTTTGAAACTTTGAAGGAAAATATCTCTGAAGCACCCATCCTAAGAGGACCAAATTGGAAATTTCCTTTTCATATTTCAATTGATGCTTCAGAAACATGTCTAGGAGTTGTATTGGGACAAAAAGACTTGACTCAATATGTCATTTATTACACGAGTAAAAATTTAACTCCAGCAAGGTTGAACTATATTATTACCGAAAAAGAGTTTCTAGCTGTTGTCCATGCCATTAAAAAATTTAGACATTAAAACACTACTTATGAAACTTTCATTCACACAGATCATTATGCAATTAGAACTATAATGAATAAATCAATTACTAATGGAAAAATCACAAGATGGTTACTTTTATTGCAAGAATTCAATATCACCATTTTAGATCGACCTAGAAAAAAGACACACTTGCTGACTTTTTGTCTAGAATTCAAAATGATAACAATGATACACTGATAGTTTTCCTTATGAATATTTTTTTGCAATATCCAGTAAATCTCCATGGTTTGCAAACATTTCTAATTACTTAGCTACAGGAAAGCTACCATCATATTCGTTTCCTAGAGAAAATAAGAAAATAATTCAAATGAGTGCATCTTATTCATGCGTAAATGAAGAATTATACAAGACAAGTACAGATCTCATCATTCGAATATGTGTGTATGAGAAGATGAAATACTTGAGATACTAAAATCATGGCATGATGAGCCATGCGGAGGACACTTCGCTGACAAGAGAACTACCTACAAAATTATTTTCTTAGGATATTATTGGCCTTCCCTTTTCAAGGATGCCAAGGAATATTTTGATAGATCTGATAGTTTTCAAAGAATGGGGAAACCTGATCCTTCATATGAAATGCCTTTACAACCATAGGTACTCATTGAACCCTTTGAAAAAGGGGCTCTAGATTTTTTTGGACCAATTAGTCTTCCATCAAGACAAAAGAGGTATATTCTTGTGTGCACTGATTATGTCACTAAATGGGTAGAAGCTAAATCACTTTCCTTTGTTAATGAAAATGTTGTAGTTTCATTTCTTTTTGAGGATATTTTTACTCATTTTGGTGTCCTAAGGGAAATTGTGACAGATCAAGGAACTCAATTTACATCCAGAATGGTGCAAAAGATCATAGAAGAGTACAAAATCAATCATAGAAAGTCCATTTCATATCATTAACATGCAAATGGACAAGTAGAGTTCACTACTAAGGTGATTTAGGCAATCCTCACAAAGACTGTACATTTGCATAGAAGGGATTGGGCAGAAAAACTTCCAAAATCTTTATGGGCCTACTGCACCACATGGAGAAGTACAACAAAACATACTCCCTATGAACTTTTTTATGGGATGCAAGTCTTGTTTCCAATGTAATTCCAAATAAAAACTTTCAATACAACAGTTAAATTGGGACATGACTTATCAGAAGCACAAAGGCATAGAATGGAACAACTCAATGAGCTTGATGAAATAAGACAAGATGCAATTCAAAAGACCAGCTTAGTTCAGCAACAAAGATCCAAATGGCATGATAAATATATTAAGGAAAGAAAATTTCAAGCTGGAGATTGGACTCTTCACTTTGGTTCAAAGTTCAAGGATTTTCAGGGGAAATTTCAAACTCATTGCCTTGGGCCTTATGAGATTGAGAGAGTATTTGATAATGGAGCAGTCAGGATTAGAATTATTGATGAAGAAAAATTTCCCCTTCTTGTAAATGGATGTCGAATAAGGATCTATCATCAACCATTCACAAAAGAAGAATTTGTAAATATTTTTCAAGATAATGTTGATATAAAAATGGCTTAGAATAATTTTCTTCTTCCCTAACTTAGATATCTTCTTTCATTTATTTTTCAATCTAAAAAAAATATAATTGAAATATATATATATATATATATATATATATATATTAAGTGTGAAAACCAATCATGGATTGGCATCCTTATATAAAAAAATATAATGTGAAAACCAAAATATCTATTTTTGGCACCTTACATTTTCTTTATTCCTGTTCTAAACATCCCAATTCTATGCATCTCTTTTTTTTTCTAAAAAAAATATAGGTACATAATTGATGAATTTATGTAGCTCCCATGGATTTCTACAACTCAGACATGACAGGACCTTTTCGACCAAAGTAGTTGAAGAATACCTGCAAACATGACAAAAAGAAGTAGTTTAAGGTTAGCAATATCAATATTTAAGGTATGCAAATGCAAATTTTGTTTAATAATAAGGATGAAAACATTGATATATGAATTAGATGATCATTTTATACCACCAACTCAAAAACATTATTAAAAAGAGTTGATCATGTCAAATCAAAATTCCATCTCATACTCTGCCACTAAACCCTCATCATATATACGACCACTCCAACATAAAATCCTGAACTCGTTGGTGAAATAATCCAACTCATACTTCAAATGGTCACTTTCATTAAATCTCACTCACGCTCTCGAAAATTCTGAAACCTTAACCATTCATTCACCCTTACATATCATCCATTTCATAACAGAATTCACTTATGCTCACAGCTCATACCAAAACCCTTAGCTTACTCTGTCAAAGAGGAAATCTTAAGGTAAAGCTTCTTGGAAGCCATGGGAGTGATTATGAGGACAAAACCTGAAGGGAGAAAATTTATGGAAGGATATCCACAGGTGAAAAAAATGTTACAGAGAGCACAGTGGCTCAGTTTCGTAGAAAAAAATGAGGGGTTTCATAAGGAGGTTACCAAATCTTTTTCTGAAGCAACTGATCGACTGGAGGTCGAAATTGGAGACATCAAGTTCGCAATCATAGATTCTTTCATAGCTGAAGCCACTAGACTACCAAGTAAAGGATAAATATGGTTCAAAATAGAGGAATTGAAGGAGAAGGATGGAAAATCTTTCTAAAAAACCCAGGTATGGATACTAGCATTTTTAAAAAGGGGATTCCTAGCACAACCCTTAAAGGAAAATGGAGAAATTTGTTATTGATAATTTAGAAATTCATTACCTGCGAGGGAAGGTTTGGTTGCATGTTCATTTACCATACCAGGTTGTTAATGAATTTCCTTGAAGATAGTGAAATAAACCTTCCATACCTTTTATTGCATAGTTTGAAGAAGATGGCAAGAACTGTTCAGAAAAGAATTCAGTTTATAGAGAATACAATGTACCATCATGGGTTAGTAAAAATTCTCATTGAATTTCACCTTCAAAGCTTAGGGGATACTTGGGAAAAATTCTTAATTCGGAACCATTTCTAAGAAGGAAGGAAAAGAGGAAGGAAAATAAAAATTAAAAATGAACAACCACACCAAGAACAGTCAGAAGATGAAATCCCCATTGCAAATTTTTTGGGAAAATTCAAAGATCAAGTAGATAAAAGGAAGGAGGATAACATAAAATAGAAGGGTAAAAACACAGAAGAACTTAAGAAAAATAAAAGCAAGGCCAAAGTTGAAAATCCTCCTCAACTAGTAAGAAGAAGTTATAGACTTAGAAAGACAGTAAAGGAACCACCTTCAAAAGAAACAGAATTTGTTGATTTAGAGGAAGATCCTAGGGTTCCATCCCCCACTACCATTTTACCTACTCATAGTACAGGTCGAAGAAATCTAGAGATTGATCCAGTACTGCAGGAGATTTATGATTATAGTAAGTCTTTAGAGAAAAATGATGCAGGGAAGACATCAGTTTTTGAAGATCAGCCTCATGTTCCATAAGAACCTCTAGTTGTGAATACTTTAAAACAAGAAATATTTGAACTAGAGACATGAGACAGGCATATTAAACAAGAAAATGAAGCCTTGAAATTACAGATTCAGATTGAGAAAACCATAAATGATAATACTCTTCTACATCTGGGTTTATGGTTCAATAAGAACAAAAAGTTAAAAAAGAAGAATAAATAGCTAAGCAGGCAGCTCATAAATTTTAAATATAAACTCCTAATGAGAAAGCCAAGGGTAGTTATAACTGCAAGGAAGGCAAGGAAGATGAAAGTATATGTTCTATTAGAGGTCTCAAGGTAGATGCAGTAACATGATAAGACTCACAATTTTGTGTTTACACGAGGACATGCAATTGTCTCCTCGTGGGGGAATGTGAAGCCTCAAGACTGCCTCAATTTTGACACTTGTTTTCATTATCTTTCCTTCTTTCTGACAACACCATAAGCTCAAATAATCGTTGAAATGCACATTTTTTACTTGGTAAGGTATCCTAATGAACTATTTTTCATATTTGCAATTGTTCCTTATTATTAGAATGAAATTTGTATTTAGCTACAGAATTAATGCAATTATGCAACCAAGCTTTGTTTCTGTAGCCACCGCCATGGCACGAAGGGTTCTAAGGTATTAATGGAGTAGCGGAATATATGGGCAGTTTAAAATGATTCGTTCATGGATCCTATCTTATTCATCCGTCCATAATCAAGCAAGAAATCGCCAAAGAAAACAGTCAAAAGAGCAGTCAACCGAGAGCTGGAGCAAGCGAGCGAGAGCTTCACGATTTGATCTGCCATGTAGCAAATAGTAAAGCAGAAAATATCTTATTTCTGTTTAGAGTTATAGATAAAATTTGTTGTCTTAGAAGGCGTAAAATCCTCATAACATTTAATGCCAGGATTTTATAAATAGAAAGCTAGCTAATTGTAAAGAGACGGTGAATTATTGTGAGATTGTGACATCTTTTAAAAACTTTGTTTTATCCTTTAATCTAATGAAGAATTCCAAAACTCTAATGCGAAGCTCTTCAAGTGTAGATTCGAACCATCTATTGTGGAGGGCCCCTACAACATAAAAGGTTTTCATTTCGTTTTCGTTATTTAATTGTCATTGCATAGTTTAAATTCTTATGCGTTTACACTGTGTTGTAGTATAGAGGTGTGCTTTGTTTCAGTCATATTTCCATTGAAATTGTTTTTGAGATTTATGTTTGTTATTTCATTTAGTATTATCATTATCTCTAGAATATTGCCATCATAGAATAGGTGCTTTGTTCCTTTTATAGATTTAGTTCATAGATGGTTAAAACACAGAGGTAGTTTATCATAGACCAGTATATTTCCTCTTCATACACTAGAACTTTATCAAAGATTATTTTATCATAGATTAGTTTATCATAGTCCATTTTATAATCAATAAATTCATTTCTTCTTTATGCAAGTAGAAATTTATCATAGACCATATATTATGAGATACATTTTAGAAGATTTATGTTTTTAGTTTTAGATCAATTTTGTCTTATGAGCTCAATTAAGTTTTATTTCATAAACAAAGATTTCTTTTATTAACATAAAATAGTTTTTGGTAAGTCTTTAGAATCAGTTTCATTCACATTAAATTTTCAAAAATACATAAAAATTAGAATTGCTTTTTGGTTTTAGAATTTGAGTTCTTTTTCATAATCAATTCTTAGCTACTAACAAGATTTGTCATTTCAATTTCTAGGACTTAGTTAAAGTTCGAATTTAGTTTATATTCCATAATTAAGTTTTCTAAATCCATTTAAGAACATCTGGAATAAAAACATTTTCAAAAAAAACTTTCACATATCACCAAAATAAATTAAGTAAAGAAGGCTTCTAGCATATACAGTGCATTTTCACTTCACAAGATTACCTACTCTGGTCGATAATTTATCATAGAAATTTAAGAGCATTAAATTGACTAAACATAGGACATGCCCATAACTTCTTTGTATTTCCTAGTGCACTGGGAAAGATTGAACTTAGCAAGGGATAACTACACAAGACGACACATGGGGTGGAGGAGAAGAGTGTTGGGACAAGGAAGGAATTTAACCGACATTCAAAGGAGGAGAATTATGGAAAAATAAGAAGGAGAGAATGCTGGTAAAAGGAAAAAAAATGGACAACAGTGCATTTGGGACAACATGCTTACAGGTTACAACATGTTGGTAAAGTGTGGGAGAGAAGAAAATAAACCACAGGTCGGGGACAAGTCTATGGGTGCACGCATCAAAGCATGGGAAAATCACTACTCAGGTGAAGGAGCAAGGTTCTATGGACTCCTGATTTTGGGTGGAGGACTTGTATCCTTTGGATTTCTAGCTTGCATAAGTGTTCTCTATGTTTTTAATATTTCACTGCATGCTTGCAATTTGTTACAGTGTGCTTTGGATTCTCAATTTAGGGTGGAGACACTGGAGGCAACATTTCCTAGTTCAAGTGGGTGAAGATGGGGTAATCTTTGGATTCCATGTATCATTTGATTGCTTGATTTATTTCCTTTGATTACTCCTATTTAGTCTTTGAATCTACCTCAAGGGTGGTTTACTGTAGGAAAGGTCGTAATGCAATCAACCTAAGGTTGGGTGGAGAGTTGAAGTCCCATTCTTAATTTTCAGGATCATTTATATCACAAGATAATTGGTTCACTTATGTTAATGTGATTGTTAATTCAATATGACATTATATTGTTTTTATATAACATGTACTATTAATGAGGATCCAAGGTTCATTGTGTAAATGAATGAATATGTGAATGAGAAATATTCATATGATGGGAGCTTGAGACTCCCTATAATACTATAATGTTCATGATAATTCTTATGGCATATCAAATGGTTTAATGCACTGATAAAACAACCAATAGTCTCCTGACAGGGCTTTGTATTAACCTGAGATATAGTATGCCTGAGCGCTTCATTAGGAAAGTGCTAGTATTCTTTCTATTTTATAAATTCAATTGCATAGATAGTGTGATTGTTAAGAATATAAGTTAATTGTTATGGTGCTTGAAATTCCAAGACTCAACTATTGTCTTAAAACAGGACCTCGAAGTTGAAGCATCCTTGGTATCGAGTGTTAAGGATGTGTGTGTTAGTGTGTTTGGTGCACGTATGTATGAAATCACACCAACTTAAGGGGTGTGGTATTCCATCTTAAGTTATTGGTCACATGCAGAAAATATATGGAGTCAAGCAAGTTAGTCGAACATGCTAGGACATAAACATAATAAATAGAGAAATAGCATGCATATTCAAACAGAAAAATTAAACTAAAACTAAAACAAATAACACAAAAGCTCTAAATAGAGTCAAAAAACTTCAATAATCCAAACGGTGGCGTGTACGTCCCCTCTTATTGAGTGTTGGTAGGAAATGAGGATGAAACTTTAACTCACTTGCCAAGGGGCCCTTAGAACTTGGGGTTCTAAGTCCCAATGCAAGGATTTATTTACTTTCGAGCTGCCTTGGCACAAAGTCTCCCTCTCTTTACTATGGTGGACTGGATTTATTGGATGGCCAAAAACTGATTTCCCTCTATCTCTACTCCAGATCACACACTACTGGTGTTGCTTGGGGAAATTCTGGCCAACATAACAATGTGCTCTCAATTTTCTCATCTCTTGGTGGCCTTTTATAGGAGAATTAAAATCCTCCTTCCCACTTTTGCTACATTGTGGATGGTGACCCAAGAGAGGAGGGTGATTCCATTGTGTGCTCCCTTGATTTCCTTAGGAGGCTTGGGTGGTTGTCCTTAGGCAGCTTCAAGTGTGGAATCAATGTTCTAGAGTGTGCTTTTGTGGTCCCAGAAAGTGACTTCCACCACTCCCAGGATTGCGCGCTTTTTGGGTCAAAAGGCGTGCAAGGGCACACTTATCGAAGGATTTTGCACACAAAAGCATATTTGACTAGTTCAAATTTTATTTTTCCTCAGAACTTAGAGTTTTTAAATAATTTCAGATTCTCTAATGTCTCTCAACCCTGTAAATCCTTTTACCTAACATTAAATAATGTCACCTTTGCTTGTATGATTTTCCAATGATAACAATGTGACTATGTTTATTTACGAGCTAATATAACTTTTTTTTATGCAAATATTCATTGTATGCCTAAGTAACAGACATCCTTATACGATCGTGAATGTGGTAGCACTGTACATTCATCATGCTTATGAATGAAGGCATAATTCATGTATTTACGAATGGGTTTAATTATTGATGTTTTTCACTTGAAAATATCTCGTTTTGATTTTGAAGTGATTTTCCTTAGTTAAATCATAGTTGGGAATATCAAATGCTCAAAATGGCCTTGGTCAATTTCTTATGTCAATCACAAAAAGTCTTGGAATGTCCTTCTACAATTAAGGGAATAAATGGCCTTGGAGCGACCTATTTGGACCAAGTTCGAGACCCAAAAGTTTGGGTGAGAAGGCCCGAGAGGTGTGAGCTTAGTACTAAGTTAGTTCGAGGTCCTGAAGTTCCGGTGTGATGGCCTAATAGATGTAATTTGAGGTTCCAATTAGTTTGGGAATGAAGGCTCGAGAAATATAGTTCGAGCTGAATAAAGGCCTAGGCTCGAACTACTCCGAAACTTCGAAGTTCCGGGGGGGGTGGTTCAAGATTGTTGGGTAAGTGTGTTACTTTGCGGGCTCAAAACCATACCAAAAAAAAAAAAATACTTATAACGTAAAATTTCCATAAAACAAGTGACTGGGTGATCTAATGGGGCGCAAGCGAAGTGGTGACATGGCAAGTATCACATAATATTAACCATTACATGTGGGAAGGCCTTGATGACATGGACATCATAGGTGAGGTGGAAGGTTACAACGTGGGTGCTGTGTGGAAATACCTTGTTGACGTGGTGAGGTTTTATTATCTTGAGTTTAAACAACTATAACATTTGATCCAAGAGTCAGAATTTGATAAAATTTATATCGTCGAAAATATCTTGATGAGCCAAACATGATAGTGTTATTTATTCTAAGTTTTAAATGAAGTTGAGGAAACATAAATTTTGTGACCCCATTTCCCTGACGGGATTATGAAGGTCAGGTTTTAACAAAAGTAATGCCTTCTAGTGCTCAAGAAATTTCTATTAGGTGGATGGATGTGTTAAAAAAAATTATGCCCTGGTGTAAGATGTGAAGAAGTGTAAGCACTATTTTATAGGGATGGAGATAGTAATCCTCACATAGCACCAACCGCTTACCTACACACCCAGAGTAAGCTACAACAAACCAAGCATTTCAAGTGGATGGGGTTTTTATACTAGTTTCATTTAGAGATCAAGTACAAGAAGGGAAACAAAAATAAGTTGGTTCACATGCTCTCAAGGACACCTACATCAAATATCATAACTTTCAAAACTCTTATGCACATGGAGCCATTAACCCATGATGCATATAGAGAGGCATATTTTGAATATGAGTACTTCAATGGGGTGTTTCAGCAGTTTTAAATCCAAAGTCATGTGCACGATGGTGACAACACAATTGACCGCCATCTCCAGAGCAGGTTACTCTACAAGTTAGACAAGTTATGTGTTCCTAAAGGTGAGCGATTGCAACTGATTAGAGAGGCTCACTCCTCCAAGGTTACAGGGAACTTTGGTTTAGGGAAGACAATGGCTAACTTGCATAGGTATGCATATTGGCCCAAGATGCAAGAACATGTAGCTAGGTTCATTAGGGGGTGCTTGCTTTTTTGTATCAACAAGCCTAGTAACATGAAACAGGGTCTATGTCATCCTTGCCTATACCCAATCGTCCCTAGGAAAGAATTTCCTTGTACTTTTTGGGGGGTTCACCAACAACCATGGACACGTTTACCTTTTTTGTGATATTTGACATGTTCAGCAAGATGTGTGTTTTGAGGCCTTATAAAAATACCATCGATGGGTAGGAAGCATTGAACTTCTACTTTGGACATGTCTGGATGCACTTTGGGATATCAAGGTGCATTGTTTCAGATAGGGACACAATATTTATCAATGCATTTTTTATTACTTTGTCGGAGAATATGGACATGAATTTGAAAATTTCTACAACATTCCATCCACAAAATCTTAGGTAAACAAAAGTAGTTAATAGGACTTTGGTGCAACTTTTGAGCGGTTACAATTAGAAGCATCTAAAGACCTAGGATAAAATCTGATATATATATACAACATTTTTATAACAAAGTAGTCCACACTTCTACTCATAAGTCCCCATTTGAAACTTGTTTTAGATCTTTGACACCTTCACCTTTGGCTATTTCATATGGGAAGAAAAGAGGAGTGATGGAGGATCTTATAAGGGATGCCTCGAGGGACGAAAAAATTATTGAGAAGATCAAGAAAATACATACATAGGTACAAGAGATACTACATAAGTCATTGGAAAAATGTAATGTCGGGCATGATCACCATAAAATAGTGAATTCGTTCAAGGTGGGAGTCAAACTATGGTTATAGTTGCACAAGGAAAGGTAACAGGGTCTTGATAATAAAATCAATACTTTATTGTATGAACCCTTTGAGATGCTCAAAAGGATGGGAGATAACGCCTATATATTCAGTCTACCCCCATATATGCACATTTCCTCAGTTGTGAATGTTGAGAATTTGAAACTCTATGAGCCTTCCATCCTAGATCGGGAAGAGGAACAAATCCTACCTTTCGTAGAGGTTTTGGCACTGGACGCTCAGCTAGAGTTGAAAAATGATACAATTTTGCATGAGAGGTCCATGTTGAAAAAATGCAGCAAGAAATTATCAATTTGATTTTCCTTGATTAAATTGAGAAAATTTGAATTTCCACATCAACAGACAAATTAGATGATGTTAACTTGTGTGATATGGATTGCGTCACCTATTTTACTCAGTAAATTAAAGTTGGAGGAGTTAGATTTTAGTTAAGCATGTGTGATTGATAATTTGTAGCAATCTATGTCAGTTATCTAAGGTATTTTTTAGTTAAATTAGCTCCAACTATTGGAAAAACTAATGGAGGGTCAAGTTGTGTAGTGGGACTTTAGTCAAACTTGGCGATCATCCAATTAATTGATCAATCAACCCAAAATAGATAGTGCATGCAGAGAATTTGAGTTCCCCATGCTTGGTGGAGATTCCAAGGGAATGTAACATCAATTGTAGACTATTCTTGAGTGTATATGTGTTTCCTGCAATCAAATGATCGGCCTAATAAATTGCGCTATTCAATTTGAGAAATTCCCTAATTCCTCAAGGAACAATGCAAGGAAATAGGAGCTCAAGCCAAGGAAGAAATTAATTAAGTCTGGGTCAGAGGCCTTCAGTGAGTAGAGAGATAGCTTGTGCACTTGCAGGGTGAGATCAGTTAAGTAAAACAATTGTAATACATCGTTATTCATTTGATTAATGCAAGAGGAATTGGGGTTTTTAGCATATTTATTTCCCCAGCTAAAAATACTAGTTGCATGTATGTTATTTCTTATTGCATGTCTAAATTTTTTGTTTTAAATTGTGAATTAATGTCTGCATAGAAGTAAATTAGGTTTGTGTCTTGTGATTTTGATTAAAAATTCATGAGCAGTTGCAAATATACCACATAATTTCTACAGTCCATAAGTAGATTAGGTTTAAATGACAGCTTCTAGACAAATCTAAATGGTATAACTGAGAGAAGGTGGAGGAAAATTTTCCTCACCTCATTTGGTAAAAGCTTTTAAAACCAAAAGCCTCCCAAAATGGGGAGGTTCGATATGGTTGGAACATTATATTTTTTTCATCCATCTTAATGTTTTCAGAGTGGAAAAAGTATAGAAGTAAGCTCAAAGAATCATTTTTGCCGACGGGGCCCAGTTTGGAAAATTGGGGGATTCTCCTGCTATAAGAAAGCAACCATGAAATGTACCATCATGGGTTAGTAAAAATTCTCATTGAATTTCACCTTCAAAGCTTAGGGGATACTTGGGAAAAATTCTTAATTCATAACCATTTCTAAGAAGGAAGGAAAAGAGGAAATTCAAAAGAGGAAGGAAAATAAAGATTAAAAATGAATAACCACTCCAAGAATAGTCAGAAGATGAAATCCCCATTGCAAAAATTTTGGGAAAATTCAAACATCAATCAGATAAAAGGAAGGAGCATAACATAAAAGAGAAGGGTAAAAACACAGAAGAACTTAAGAAAAATAAAAGCAAGGCCAAAGTTGAAAATCATCCTCAAATAGTAAGAAGAAGTTATAAACTTAGAAAGACGGTAAAGGAACCACCTTCAAAAGAAACAGAATTTGTTGATTTAGAGGAAGATCCTAGGGTTCCATCCCCCACTGCCATTTTACCTACTCAGAGTACAGGTCGAAGAACTCTAGAGATTGATCCAGTACTGCAGGAGATTTATGATTATACTGAGTCTTTGGAGAAAAGAGATGCAGGGAAGATGTCAGTTTTTGAAGATCGGCCTCATATTCCACAAGACCCTCTAGTTGTGAATACTTTAAAACAAGAAATATTTGAACTAGAGACACGAGACAGGCATATTAAACAAGAAAATGAAGCCTTGAAACTACATATTTGAATTGAGAAAACCATAAATGACAATACTCTTCTACATCTGAGTTTATGGTTCAATAAGAACAAAAAGTTAAAAAAGAAGAATAAATAGCTAAGAAGACATGTCATAAATTTGAAATATAAACTCCTAATGAGAAATCCAAGGGTAGTTATAACTGCAAGGAAGGCAAGGAAGATGAAATTATATATTCTAGTAGAGGTCTCAAGGAAGATGCAGTAACATGATAAGATTCACAATTTTGTGTTTTTACATGAGGACAAGCAATTGTCTCCTCGTGGGGAAATGTGGAGCCTCAAGATTGCCTCAATTTTGACACTTCTTTTCACTATCTTTCCTTCTTTCTCACAACACCGTAAGCTCAAATAAGTGTTCAAATGCACATTTTTTACTTGGTAAGGTATCCTAATGAACTATTTTTCATATTTGCAATTATTCCTTATTATTAGAATGAAATTTGTATTTAGCTACGGAATTAATGCAATTCTGCAACCAAACTTTGTTTCTGTAGCCACCGCCATGGCTCGATAGGTTCTAAGGTATTAATGGAGTAGTGAAATATATGAACAGTTGAGAAATGATCCATTCATGGATCCTATCTTATTCATCCGTCCATAATCAAGCAAGAAATCGCCAAAGAACACAGTCAAAAGAGCAGTCAACCGAGAGCTGGAGCAAGCTAGCGAGAGCTTCACGATTTGATCTACCATGTAGCAAATAGTAAAGCAGAAAAGATCTCATTTATGTTCAGAGTTATAGATAAAATTTTCTTAATCTTAGAAGGTGTAAAATCCTCATAACATTTAATGCGAGGATTTTATAAATAGAAGGCTAACTAATTGTAAAGAGACAGTGAATTATTGTGAGATTGTGACATCTTTTTAAAACTTTGTTTTATCCTTTAATCGAATGAAGAAGCATTCCAAAACTCTAATGTGAAGCTATTCAAGTATTGGAATGCTTCTTCATTTGATTAAAGGATAAAACAGAGTTTTAAAAAGATGTCACAATCTCACAATCCAAAACTCTAATGCGAAGCTATTCAAGTGTAGATTCGAACCATCTGTTGTTGAGGGCCCCTGCAACAGAAAAGGTTTTCATTTTGTTTTCGTTATTTAATTGTCATTGCATAGTTTAAATTCTTATGCGTTTACAATGTGTTGTAGTTTAGATGCGTGATTTGTTTCATTCATATTTCCATTGAAATTGTTTTTGAGATTTATGTTTGTTATTTCATTTACTGTTATCATTATCTCTAGAATATTGCCATCTTAGAATAGGTGCTCTATTCCTTTTATAGATTTAATTCGTAGATGGTTAAAACATAGAGGTATTTTATCATTGATCAGTTTATTTCCTCTTTATACACTAGAAGTTTATCAAAGATTAGTTTATCATAGATTAGTTTACCATAGTCCATTTTATCATCAATAAATTCATTTCTTCTTTATGCAAGTAGAAGTTTATCATAGATCAGATATTATGAGATACATTTTAGAAGATTTCTCTTTTTAGTTTTAGATCAATTTTGTCTTATGAGCTCAATTAAGTTTTATTTCATAAACAAAGATTTCTTTTATTAACATAAAATAGTTTTTGGTAAGTCTTTAGAATCAGTTTCATTCACATTAAATTTTCAAAAATACATAAAAATTAGAATTGCTTTTTGGTTTTAGAATTTTAGTTCTTTTTCATAATCAATTCTTAGCTACTAACAAGATTTGTCATTTCAATTTCTAGGACTTAGTTACAGTTCGGATTTAGTTTATTTTCCATAATTCAGTTTTCTAAATCCATTTAAGAACATCTGGAATAAAAACATTTTCAAAAACAACTTTCATATATCACCAAAATAAATTAAGTAAAGAAGGCTTCTAGCATATACAGTGCATTTTCACTTCACAAGATTACCTACTCTTGTCGATAATTTATTATATCAATTTAAGAACATTAAATTAACTAAACAGAGGACATGCCCATAACTCCTTTGTTATTCCTACTACACTGGGAAAGATTGAACTTAGCAAGGGATAGCTACACAATACGACACATGGGGTGGAGGAGAATAGTGTTGGAAAAAGGAAGGAATTTGAGCGACATTCAAAGGAGGAGCATTATGGAAAAATAATAAGGAGAGAATGTTGGTGAAAGGGAAAAAAAAAAGGACAACAGTGCATTTTGGACAACATGCTGGAAAGTTACAACACGTTGGTGAAGTGTGGGAGAGAATAAAATAAACCACAGGCCGGGGACAAGTCTATGGGTGCACGCATCAAAGCATGCGAAAATCACTACTCAGGTGAAGGAGCAAGGTTCTATGGACTCCTGATTTTGGGTGGAGGACTTGTATCCTTTGGATTTCTGGCTTGCATAAGTGTTCTCTATGTTTTTAATTTTTCAATGCATGCTTACAATTTGTTACAATGTGCTCTGGATTCTCAGTTTAGGGTGGAGACACTGGAGGCAACATTTTCCAGTTCAAGTGGGTGGAGATGGTGTAATATTTGGAATCCATGTATCATTTGATTGTTTGATTTATTTCCTTTGATCACTCCTATTCAATCTTTGAATCTACCTCAAGGGTGGTTTACTATAGGAAAGGTTGTAATGCAATCAACCTAAGGTTGGGTGGAGAGTTGAAGTCCCATTCTTAATTTTCAGGATCATTTATATCACAAGATAATTGGTTCACTTATGTTAATGTGATTGTTATTTCAATATGACATTATATTATTTTTATATAACATGTACAATTAATGAGGATCCAAGGTTCATTGTGTAAATTAATGAATATGTGAATGAGCAATATTCATATGATGGGAGCTTGAGACTCCCTATAATACTATCATGTTCATGATAATTCTTATGGCATATCAAATGGTTTAATGCACTGATAAAACAACCAATAGTCACCTGACAGGGCTTTGTATTAACTTGAGATATAGTATGCCTGAGCACTCCATTAGGAAAGTGCTACTATTCTTTCTATTTTATAGATTCAATTGCATAAATAGTGTGATTGTTAAGAATATAAGTTAATTTTTATGGTGCTTGAAATTCCAAGACTTAACTATTGTCTTTAACACAGGACCTCGAAGTTGAAGCATCCTTGGTATCGAGTGTTAAGGATGTGTGTGTTAGTGTGTTTGGTGCACGTATGTGCGAAATCACACCAACTTAAAAGGTGTGGTATTCCCTCTTAAGTTATTGGTCACAGGAAGAAAATATACAGAGTCAAGCAAGTTACTGGAACATGCTAGAACATAAACATACTAAATAGAGAAATAGCATGCATATTCAAACATAAAAATTAAACTAAAATAAAAAAAATAACACAAAAGCTCTAAATAGAGTCAAACAACTTCAATAATCCAAACGGCGGTGCTTACGTCCCCTCTTATTGAATGCTGCTAGGAAATGAGGATGAAACTTTAACCCACTTGCCAAGGGGCCCTTAGAACTTGGGGTTCCAAGTCCCGATGCAAGGATGTATTTACTTCCAAGCTGCCTTGGCACAAAGTCTCCCTCTCTCTACTATGGTGGACTGGATTTTTTGGATGGCCAACAATTGAGTCCCCTCTATCTCTACTCCAAGTCACACACTACTGGTGTTGTTTGGGGAAATTCTGGCCAACATAACAATGTGCTCTCAAGTTTCTCATCTCTTGGTGGCCTTTTATAGGAGAATTCAAATATTCCTTCCCTCTCTTGGTACATTGTGGATGGTGACCCAAGAGAGGAGTGTGATTCCATTGTGTGCCACATTTATTCCATTGTGTGCTTCCTTGATTTCCTAAGGAGGCTTGGGTGGTTGTCCTTAGGCAGCTTCAAGTGTGGAATCAATGTCCTGGAGTGTGCTTTTGTGGTCCCGGAAAGTGACTTCCACCACTCCCAGGATTGCGCACTTTTTGGGTCAAAAGGCACGCAAGGGTGTGCTTATCGAAGGATTTTGCGCGCAAAAGCATATTTGACTAGTTCAAATTTGATTTTTCTTCAGACCTTAGAGATTTTTTAAATAATTTCAGATTCTCTAATGTCTCTCAACACTATAAATCCTTTTTCCTGACATTAAATAATGTCACCTTTTCTTGTACGATTTTCCAATGATAACAATGTGACTGTGTTTATGTATGAGCTAATATAACTTGTTTTTATGCAAATATTCATTGTATGCCTAAGTAACAGACATCCTTATGCGAACATGAATGTGCTAGCACTATACATTCATCATGCTTATGAATGAAGGCATAATTCACGTCTTTACGAATAGGTTTAATTAGTGATGTTTTTCACTTGAAAATATCTCATTTTGATTTTGAATTGATTTTCCTTAGTTAACTAATAGTTGGGAATATTAGATGCCCAAAAGAGCCTTGGTCAATTTCTTAGATCAATCATAAAAAGGCTTGGAGTGTCCTTCTACGATTAAGGGAATAAATGGCCTCTGAGCGACCTATTTGGACCAAGTTCGAGACCCAAAATTTTCGGTGAGAAGGCCCGAGAGGTGTGAGCTCAGTACTGAGTTAGTTCGAGGTCTCGAATTCCAGTGTGATTGCCTAATAGATGTAATTCTAGGTTCCAATTAGTTCGGGAATGAAGGATCGAGAAATATAGTTCGGGCTGAATAAACGCCTAGGCTCGAACAACTCCGAAACTTCGAAGTTCCGGGGGGGTGGTTCAGGATTGTTGGGTTAGTGTGTTACTTTGCGGGCTCAAAACCCTAAAAAAACAAAAAAATACTTAAAACGTAAAATTGTCATAAAACAAGTGACTAGGTGGTCCAATGGGACCCAAGCAAAGTGGTGACATGGAAAGTATCACATAATATTAACCATTACATGTGGGAAGGCCTTGATGACATGGAAATCATAGGTGAGGTGGAAGGTTACAACATGGGTGTTGTGTGGAAATACCTTGTTGACGTGGTGAGGCTTTATTATCGAGAATTTAAACAACCATAACATTTGATCCAAGAGTCAGAATTTGATAGTTTATAACGTCGAAAATCTCTTGACGAGGAAAACACGATAGTGGTATTTATTCTAAGCTTTAAATGAAGTTGAGGAAACGTAAATTTTGTGACCCCATTTCCCTGACGGGATTATGAAGGTCAGGTTTTAACAAAATTAATGCCTTATGGTGCCCAAGAAAGTTCTATTGGGTGGATGGATGTGTTAAAAAAATTTATGCCCTGGTGTAAAATGTGAAGAAGTGTAAGCACTATTTTATAGGGATGGAGATAGTAATCCTCACATATCACCAACCACTTACCTACACACCCACAGTAAGCTTCAACAAACCAAGCATTGCAAGTGGATGGGGTTTTTATACTAGTTTCATTTATAGATCAAGTACAAGAAGGGAAACAAAAATAAGTTGGTTGGCGTGCTCTCAAGGACACCTACATCAAATATCATAACTTTCAAAACTCTGATGCACATGGAACCATTAACCCATGATGCATATAGAGAGGCATATTTTGAATATGAGTACTTCAATGAGGTGTTTCAGCAGTTGTAAATCCAAAGTCATGTGCACGATGGTGACAACACAAATGACCACCATCTCCATAGCAGGTTACTCTAAATTTTAGACAAGTTATGTGTTCCTAAAGGTGAGCGATTGCAACTGATTAAAGAGGCTCACTCCTCCAAGGTTACAGGGAACTTTGGTTTATGTCTAACTTGCATAGGTGTGTATATTGGAAAGATGCAAGAACATGTAGCTAGGTTCATTAGGGGGTGCATGCTTTTTTGTATCAACAAGCCTAGTAACACGAAACAGGGTCTATGTCATCCTTGCCTATACCCAATCGTCCCTAGGAAAGAATTTCCTTGTACTTTTTGGGGGGTTCACCAACAACCATGGACACGACTACCCTTTTTGTGATATTTGAAATGTTCAGCAAGATGTGTGTTTTGAGGCCTTATAAAAATACCATCGATGGGTAGGAAGCAATGAACTTATACTTTGGACTGTCTAGATGCACTTTGGGATATCAAGGAGCATTGTTTCAGATAGGGACACAATATTTATCAATGCATTTTTTATTACTTTGTGGGAGAAGATGGACATGAATTTGAAAAGGTCTACAACATTCCATCCTAAAAATATTAGGTAAACAAAAGTAGTTAATAGGACTTTAGTGCAACTTTTGAGTGGTTACAATCAGAAGCATCTAAAGACCTGGGATAAAATCTGATATATATATATATATATATATATATATATATATATATATATATATGTAACATTTTTATAACAAAGTAGTCCACACTTCTACTCATAAGTCCCCATTTGAAACTTGTTTTGGATCTTTGCCACCTTCACCTTTGGCTATTGCATATGGGAAGAAAAGAGGAGTGATGGAGGATCTTACAAGGGATGCCTCGAGGGACGAAAAAATTGTTGAGAAGATCAAGAAAAGACATATATAGTTCAAGAGACACTACATAAGTCACTGGAAAAATATAAGGTCGTGCATGATCACCATAAAATAGTGAATTCGTTCAAGGTGGGAGACAAAGTATGGTTATAGTTGCACAAGGAGAGGTTATAGGGTCTTGATAAGAAAATCAATACTTTATTGTATGATCCCTTTGAGATGCTCAAAAGGATGGGAGATAATGCCTATATATTAAGTCTACCCCCATATGTGCACATTTCCTCAGTTGTGAATGTCGAGAATTTGAAACTCTATGAGCCTTCCATCCTAGATCGGGAAGAGGAACAAGTCCTACCTTCCGTAGAGGATTTGGCACTGGACGCTCAACTAGAGTTGAAAAATGAATCAATTTTGCATGAGAGGTCCATGTGGAAAAAATGCAGCAAGAAATTATCAATTTGATTTTCCTTCATTAAATTGAGAAAATTTGAATTTCCACATCAGTAGACAAATTGGATGATGTTAACTTGTGTGACATGGCTTGTGTCACCTAATTTACTCAGTAAATTAAAGTTGGAGGAGTTATATTTTAGTTAAGCATGTGTGATTGCTAATTTGTAGCAATCTATGTCAGTTAACTAAGGTTTTTTCAATTAAATTAGCTCCAACTGTTGGAAGAACTAGTGGAGGCTCAAGTTGTGTAGTGGGACTTTAGTCAAACTTGGCGATCATCCAGTTAATTGATCAATCAACCCAAAATAGATAGTGCATGCAGAGAATTCGAGTTCCCCGTGCTTGGTGGAGATTCCAAGGGAATGTAACATCAATTGTAGACTATTCTTGTGTGTACATGTGTTTCATGCAATCAAATGATCAGCCTAATGAATTGCGCTATTCAATTTGAGAAATTTCCTAATTCCTCAAGGAACAACGCAAGGAAATAGGAGCTCAAGCCAAGGAAGAAATTGATTAAGTCTGGGTCAGAGGCCTTCAGTGAGTAGAGAGATAGCTTGTGCACTTGCAGGGTGAGATCAGTTGAGCAAAACAATTGTAATACATAATTATTCATTTGATTAATGCAAGAGGCATTGGGGTTTTTAGCAGATTTATTTCCCTAGCTAAAAATATTAGTTGCATGTATGTTATTTCTTATTGCATGTCTAAAATTTTTGTTCTAAATTGTGAATTAATGTCTGCATAGAAGTAAATTAGGTTTGTGTCTTATGATTTTGATTAAAACTTCATGAGCAGTTGCAAATAAACCACATAATTTCTACAATCCATAAGTATATTAGGTTGAAATGACAACTTCTAGACAAATCTAAATGGTATAACTGAGAGAAGGTGGAGGAAAATTTTCCTCACCTCGTTTGGTAAAAGCTTTTGGGACCAAAAGCCTCCCAAAATGGGGAGGTTCGATATGGTTGGACCATTATATTTTTTTCATCCATCTTAATGTTTTCAGAGTGGAAAAAGTATAGAAGTAAGCTCAAAGGATCATTTTTGCCGACATGGCCAAGTTTGGAAAATTTGGGTCTAAAGCCTTATAGGAGAATTTTAAGGCATCAAATAACATTTTTTTGGCGGTAAGACTTTCTTACTGTAGTGCAACACGTTTTTCACATATTCTACAAAAATAGATCTTTCCGACGATGCAATAATCACCTCATCCAGAGTTCGTATGCAAAAGTTATACAATCATAAGTTTACCTTGCTATTTTGGCCACCATATTTTGAGAGGATGCCATGTCAGCCCCAATTATTTATGGAAAAGGGGCTAGCCACCTGATCATGATGAATAAGACTTTATAAGGGTCCATACTGTAGTTCTAGTTAAGAGTTGAGTGAAACAAACTTAATTACTAGTAGTCTATTAGGTTGTGTTATAATCGAACCACTACGAGGAAAAGGGGTTCCATTCTTTTCTCAAGTGCATTTGTTCAATATGCAAGTAAATTAATTGAGATGGATGGGAAGAGTGTATATATAGAGGATTTTTTTATTGTAGTATTCCACGAACCACAAATCTTAATTCTTTGTACATGCAACTATTTTCTATTTAGAGAAAGAGAGTAAAGAGGCCTCAACGTCCAACTAGGTTTTTTCCTAAAAAGGTTTCCCAGGTTATTTCTTGTGTCAATCGTGATTTGTAAGTTTTTTTTTTGTTCTCTATTTTTTATGTGTAATTATAATTTGCATGCATATGTAATAAACAATCATTTATAGATCCATAATTCTAAAGAAAATAAAACCCTCACAGTGTATATTTTATATTTTTAGGTATAATTTTATTAGATTTGTTTTGACAATTTGTCTAATGGAATATCCACAATAGTTTACAGACCAATTATAAGGCATATGCACAAAATTGGTGCTCCTCCGGATTGTAAGTTAACAAGACTCATCTCTAAAATCCAATGTGAGGTGAAAGGGTTGATTTCTTCCAAATTATAAGATCCAAGGACCAACAAGCTAACAAGTTAGCTAATGAAGCCTTTTTCTTGCAGGCTAGGAAAATAAGGATAAGTGGGAAGAAAACCGCATCTTATATCCCCTACATTTAATTATAAATTATAGTCCAAAGTTTGCTATGCATCCCAAGTAGCAAAATCAATGCATGGTGATAGTTCGAGACTTTAGGTGGGGTAACCCATTAGTACATTCCCACACTTCACGTTTGACTTAGAAGCAAGCTCGTTTGGTATTTGGCTTATCAACAATGGATGCAAGTGGGATATTTCTTAACAGTACTCAGGTTATTCTTCCCATTGATTCATACTTGTTTCTAGTGTATACAATGCATTCTCCTTCTAGTTTTTACTTGGTTATGGTATATACAAATGGGCCTAGCATTCATCAAAGGAATTTCTTTGCTCTTGTTTAGAGGTAAGTTTATCCTTGTAATTCAGTTGAAGTATTAGCTGGGTTTTGTGGAGATTTACTCTAGGATTGAAATAAATTAGGGTAATATATATGGCGAAGACAAAAATTACTTAGGTAGATCATATTTGTCTTCAATTTCCATATGTGGCATAGTTGAAAATCACAATCACCCAAGATGCTACTGTATGTGTGAACTCATGGGTATCTTCGAGTTTGAAGGAGGCATGGGAATTTGTTGTCAGATAATCAAACACATTTTTTCAACACAACTATGAGAATGTTGTAATGCCCCCTTCCCACAAATACCCAAGCAACCGTCCAACCGAGGTAAATATGCGACAATAGGATACTATGGTGAGATTCAACCTCCTAGGTGACCTTAAGGAAGTGGAATTGACAAAAATTCTTCACACAAACCTTGTACATCAACAATAACACTCCCAGGAGCTAACCTAACCATTTAGGCAACCTGCCCTAGGGTTCCACTGACCTAATTTTATTTTGGGTCTTTGGACGCATGCAAAGGCCTGCAAGTCAGCGTCTATGGATTTATGGACACATTCACAAGCCCACAAGCCAACGTCCAAGGACTAAATTCCTCGGGATTGTGCCAATGTCCTCAATATTTGAGCCACTTTTTCAAGCTCATAACCTATTGCTTTGCCCATAACTTCATGACAAGTTCAGAGATGAATTAAAATGACCAAACAATGATACATTTACAAAAATGTCCATGAGGACTAAATTGGTCCCCTACTAACCATGACAGGAATTTTGTCAAACATGTCGCAAACATGAAAGCTACAGGTATAAACAACAGAATTGAGCAAAGGGGTCTCATACGTATCTGAGAATCGCTACAAATAATTTCTCCCCTACATCATTAGCTGCAATACCATCTATTTGACCATAGATACATTGTGCACTCATTTACAAGTAAAAACATGGAGAAAGCCATATATCAACATTGTCAACATACATGCTTATAACTATCATAATAACAACATGATTACCGTGGATACAACAACAATAGAATCCACATAATAACTGGTACAATTATACATAATATACCAAGGGAATGAGATTCTTATTAATGAATGTAAAAACCAACCGAATATGGAACTTCCACGTTCCACCCGACCATAGATTGGCTAATCCAAATCTCTCTTCAGCCAATCACAGCCGTGCCATATTCCAAGCATGAATGTGGGACTCAAATTAAAAGAAACAACCAGTGCATATCGAGGCTAAAACACCTTACCCTCATCAATATAAATCGGGCTTTACCATGATCTACACCCGGTCACTAGGCCAACACAAGCATGGATATCACTTGAATCTCTTTGCCTAAACCGTGAGGAATTTTCCTGTCCCCTAGTCTCTCAGGATTTACCGTAACCCGCAGTCTAAATCAGGGGTCAATAGGCTCTAAACCGAGACATACTCGCCAGGATTTACCATATATCCCAAACTCGGGATTCCTAGGCCTGATGGAGAGCAAACCACCTCTCAGGCTTTACCGCAATCCAAACCTGGATAACTGCGCCCTAAACTGAGGAAACACATAAACCAGTTTTGTGTCATATAATTAAAAGATCTACCTCAATCATCTTCAAATCCATCTGGAACTCCATCTAAACTAAAACACGAGAACTCCACAACACCATGGCTATCCGGAAATGGCAAGGCTAGGCTGAAAACATTGTCACGCCTAGCAAAAACCCATGCTAAGACAGAAAAGAACCACATTCAATACCATGAATTCTAAATCTAGTAATGGAAACACACATGCAAATTGATACTTCCCAAGAATCTTGTTGTAGTTGCTTGATTCATGCTCCTCCTTTCTTGCTTCCTCCTTCTTCCTGCTTTCTTGCCTTTCTTGCTCCAATTCCAAAGTGCTCCAAGAGACTCTAAGACGTAAGTGTCGAAGAGTGAGAGAGAGAGAGAGAGAATAATGAGAGAGCTCCAAAACTAAACTAACAAAAGGTACCAACTGATCCTCGTAAGCCTTTTTATAGATGAGGCCTCTATTTTCTTCATTTTCCATTATTTTCCTTCACTTTCCTCCTCACATGCAACATGTGACCTTTCATCTCCCTTTTCTCCTGATTTCCATTATTTTCATAAATAAATGTGCCAAAAAAGCCTTTTTTTCCTTTCCAAAGCCTTTGCCTTTGCCAATTTATTTAGCCATAAAAAACCAAATGAACACCCACTAGGATGTTTTTCCCAACATTCAGCTTGGAATAAGTGTCCCATCAACCATGGTTATTATTTTTAACTTTTATTACATGGAATTTTCACTAGGGTTGTTATAGAACCCTCCCCCTTGGGGGACATCATCCATGGTTTCCCCACACATATACCTCAGCAAAAACGATGAAAGAAAACATACTGCCAATGGAGTTTTATAACATAGCTCGATTTAGTATTTAGAATGATCACCCTACTAAAAATAAAACCTACATGACATCATAACAACATGAAAAATATAATGACATGATACCCATATCTCTTATTGGAGCTTTATAACATAGCTCATGGAGGTATTTACATCCATATACATATGTACATATACCCGAACATCACATCAAAACATCACCAAAATATATGCCAAACATATACCAACGTCACACCAAAAATTCTTTGCCTTAACCAAAAAACAAGGAAGGCTACATGGCCCACATTTGATCTGACATCTCCCATGTAGCTTCATCGAGACCAAAGTGCATCAATTGCACTTTAAATTGCTCTATTGCTCGGTTCTGGAGCATGAGCACCTTTTTCTAAAATATATACTAAGAATCGGGCTGAAATTATCCATCGGGTTCCACCTGCAATACAGAGTAGTCACATGATCAACATATTTAACATACTTCTTAAGAAATGATATATGAAAAACATCACGGACTTTCACTATGGAAGGTAGTGCAAGTCGATAGGCCACTGGTACGATCCTCTCAATGATCTTGAAGGGTCCACAAAACCGTGTGCCAGCTTGGGACATGATCCAATCTGCAAGGATATCTTCTTGGGCTTGATGCGCAAATACACATGTTCCCCAACCTGAAAATCCTTTAACAACCTGTTCCTGTCTGCATAACTATTCTACCTATCCTGCACTTCTTTCAAGTTCCTCTTGATTACCTGCATTTCTCGTTCCATTTCTTCCAACATATTTGGTCCAATCAATACCATGCTAACCGAATCACTCCAACTGATGGGAGTGTTGCAACTCTGCCTTTATATAGCCTCAAACAGACTCGTATTCAAGGAATATTGATACCGGTTATTGTAGGAGAACTCTACCAAGGGAAGATACTCTTCCCACTTTTGTTGTTGATGCATCGCATACATCCTCAACATATCCTCTAATATCATCTGTCCATCTCTTTGTGGATGATAAGTTGTGTTGAAGGCCAAGTTGATGCCCAAACCTGCAAAAAACTCCTTCCAATACTTGGAAGTGAAATTTTCATCCTTGTATGACATGATATTCTTTGGAACACCATGCAATCTGTCTATTTCCCTGATGAACACCTGTGCCACATCGCTAGTTGAGTATGTAGTCTTCATTGGAATGAAGTTTGCAACCTTTGTCAACATGTCCACAACAACCATGATGGAAACATGTTTTCTAGATGTCATAGGAAAACTTGTGATGAAATCCATGGAAATGACCTCCCATTTCCAATCGGGAATCACAATCGGTTGTAGCAGTCCACCTAGATGTTTACACTATGCCTTAACCATTTGACAATCCAAACATCTAGCTACAAACCATGCCATGTCCTTCAATTTCGACCAATAACAAAACCTCCTTAATGCAGTCAATTTCTTCTGGTAGCCCACGTGACCCGAATATGGTTTCGCATTAAATTTCTCAATATCACCTTCTTGAGCTCTCTTTTGTTCGACACACGAATATCTTGTCTCTAAATATAACCAATCCATTTGTCGTGAGACAATAGTCCAAATCCTGTACACCTGCACCTTCACTTGCACTTGTACTTGTACTATTACCTATACCTATACATGTACCACATGTACCTATACAAGTACCACATGTTCATGTACTTGTACCTATACTTGTACCACCAGTACCTATACTTGTACCACATGTTCATGTGCCTATACCTATACCCTGCCACAACTTGTGAACAATCTCCATATACCTGTGATCCTGCTGACCTGCCTACAAGATCCTATCCTATAAATTTGTCTCATAGGAGCTCATAGATGTTATGTGATTTATCGGTACCCACCTGCTAAGAGCATCTACGACCCTGTTATCCTTTCCCTTGATGTACCTGATCTCAAAGTCAAACTCAGTGATCGTGGCCAACTTATCCAAAATATTTTGCTTGAGATGTGTTAAAAAAATACATGTGAAAATTGTAGCTTAAAATAAGAACCTCTAAAAGCAAAAAAATAAGAAGAGCGAAGCAATTAACATCATGCAAGAAGACACATAATTGATATCGGATTTCGTCCAGGAGGGACTACATCTTTGGGTCCTGTTCAAATAGTGGGGAGGCCCTCTTTCATTAAGTGGCAAAAATGAAAGTACAAGTATAAAATGAGAAATTCCAACCTTATACCTCCATATTTGAAAGTGCCCGAAAATTGTAGACCTCTGACGAAGAAATGGACAACATTGTTGGATTCGTGGCGTCGAGTAGTGCATAATCCACATAAAATTTGCCTGAATCTGACAAAGTGAAAATCTGACCCCTCTGGAAAATGGCTCAGATCATGGTTCCGGCCCCCCTCCTACAAACTGCTCCTGGTTCCACTGTCGCAGTTTCCGTGCCCGCTCCTAACTGCCCTAAGCGCACTTATGAAATGAAGGCTTATATAATATAACTTGGGCAGACTTTACCATAAATTCATTCTGGATTGGTGGTTATGATTCGAAATTGGAGAGAGGGGGTCAGGTGGTCAAACCTCGACCCCTCCATAAATGAACACATTTGGTTTTGTTAACCATGGAACTTATATTTTTAAACCCCCCGCATTAATATTAAAATAAAACGGTTGGTTTTTTGGGGGTCAGGTCTGCATGGAGCGACCCGCCCGTATTCCTCGTCGGCTCCATAGTAAAAGGTGGCATAGTTGTCGTGTGGGTTGAGGCCGCGGGGTATACAGTTGGCCCCACCCATTTATGGTGGTCACCATATAAGGTGGCGGGTTGGGGCCGCGAGTTCACAACTGTTGGCCTCACCCAATACTGTTGTGGTTACCATGAAGTACGAGGGCGGCGAGGTCATGGTTCTGTAAATACTTTTTAATTTTTAATTTGTTTATGTGTTTGACGGATCCGTCGGCGCCACCCCTCCTTTATATATATATATATATATATATATATATATATATATATATATATATATATATATATATATATATATATATATATATATATATATATATATATATATATATATATATATATATATATATATATATATATATATATATATATATATATATATATATATATATATATATAGTTGTCGTGTGGGTTGAGGCCGCGGGGTATACAGTTGGCCCCACCCATTTATGGTGGTCACCATATAAGGTGGCGGGTTGGGGCCGCGAGTTCACAACTGTTGGCCTCGCCCAATACTGTTGTGGTTACCATGAAGTACGAGGGCGGCGAGGTCATGGTTGCCGACCCCCCTTTATTTTAATTACAATTTGTTTATGTGTTTAGGATCCGTAAGGCGCCCACCCTCCCTTTATATATATATATATATATATATATTTTTTTTTTATTTATTTATTTATTTATCCTTTAAACAAACTATTGTTTTTGAAAATTATGGAAATTGACCAAAGGAGTCAATTTAATCATCCCACAAATTCGCCCGAAATCCGACTAGGGTTGGCCGGAATCTGGTGGTTGGGTTCCAGCAAAATTGTTGCCTCCTTAAGCTGCCACATCACCAAGTCAACCCTCAAACTTTGACTACTCCTAACTCCTTGATACAAACTCTGAATTGAGTTCCATATGCACCATTAGAATCAGAAAGACAAGATCTTCGACCTGAACATAGTTTGAGATCAATCCAAAAACTTTGATTTTCTAGCCTTTGTACTTAAGCCACTTGTACTTGGACTTGTTTGATCCACCTGGATCATTCCTCCCCACTAAATAGCTTTTGGACCCCAAAAGCATTAGCACACTCAAAATCATACTTTCAATCTCCTGCACACAAAACAGGTACATCATTTGCAATCATGCACACCACACATGACTCAACAACCCCTCCTTGCCAAGAGATAATAGCACACACTCATTGGCCAAGGATTACATAAATAACATCAATACCTCAACTACTCATACGGAAAAGGCCAAGACATCATAGTTGAATTTCGAAGTGATGGAAACACCCATCACGTTTACATTTACTTACAACGTATGATTTACAATGGTGGCCATAACAAACTACTACCTCTAAAAAAACCAACTTAATAAAGCAGACCACCGTGAATTTGGTGGATTCATTTGTTGAACATGTTCACCTTTCGCCTCCTCCATCAATGCTTCTAGAGCATGGATCAAGGGACACATGGCTTGTTGGTGTCCCACTTTGTTGCAACGACTACAACGATTTTTTTTTCTCCAAACTTTCTGGGTCGCCTTGGGGCGCTTTCTCCTAGTGTCCCTCTGACAAGTGTTCATGCAGCCCTCACTATTGCTGGACTGTGAGGAAGGGATTTCATTTTCCGTCGTTGGTTGGTCACTAGTTGTATTGGAGCTTTCTCCCATTTCCTTTCTGGTGTATCTGAGCCTTGCACGATGCAGCAATTCCTTGACTTTGATGGGGTTTATGATGCCTTGGCCATGGATGCCGAGGCCTTTTCCCTAATACCCCATCTTCTTCAGTAGTTTGGATCTGATCCCTGTAGTATGTTTTTCAAAAGCAACGAATTCATCATCATGAAAAGTACATGAAATTGAAGGGTTGCTTTTTACCTCAGGTTGGTTATGTCGTAATTTTTCGAAGGCCTCATCCTTAGCTTGTAACTGGCGTAGTAACCTTTGTTTTTCCTCCCTTGCTTCCTGTAGGAGCCTTCTTAGCTCAACATTTTCTACTTGGATGCCTTGGTTAATCTCTTCAAGTTCTTGTAACTCTACCGCAAAACGTGTCCTTTTCATATTTGGTACAATATTTGTTGATATTTTTGTTTCATCGCTTGAATTGAAACCCAAGTCTATGGGTCCTTCTGCTGTGATCCCAGAGGCTGCAAGCTTCATTTCATCGCCAAAATCAGACCCCAAGTCAATTGGTCTACCTTATGCAAATCCTGTAGTTGTGACCTTTTCATATTCCTCGGATTCAGAATCTTGGTTTTGTTGTATCGTGGTGGCGATATGTTGCTTCCCCTTTTTGTCATTTATCTCAGGTCTCAACTCCGGGTGCAGCTTCCAGTAATTTTCTTCGTCATGTCCCTCTTTTTCACAATGTGTGCAAGAGGGCTTAACTCCCCTTCTTTTGGTCGTGATAGTCCTTTTTGGGTGGTCACTTTATTCATGCGCCCCCCTGCTTTCTATGTGCATGGCCTTTACACTAGCCTCATCGATGGTAGGAGGCTCAAACAACAATAATGAATGTCTTATGTAACTATGTAGTGACCCAATGTACTTAGTTATAAATTCAGGTGAATCTAATGAAATGCTCAAACTCAGTGCTTGTTTTCTAAATTCCTCGAGGAAGTTTTTCACGTTGTTTCCTTTACCTTGCCTTAGGTACTGCCACTCCATTAAGGCTTTTTACTCATAACCCAAGGGATAGAATTGGTTTTTAAGTGCAGCAATAAAATTTGACCATGAGGAAAGAAGGTTACCCAAATTACTATTACCTTGAATTTTTCTATCCCACTAGATGAGAGTTGTGCCACTCAGTCGAAGAGAAGCCAACTGGATCTTTGCCTCTTCCTCCACAATCCGTTCAATCCTGCAATAGACTTGTTAAGTTGTTAAGTTTCTCTGCATTACTTTCACCATTATACATGGGTAGATCAAAATTGAAATCTAACTTAAAGAAAGGTTTATTAGATGCATTTCCAGAATTCCTATGATGATGGTGAGAAGAGGAGGAAGAACTTTCACTTGCTAGAGGAGAAGGAGGTGGATCTCCTCCGCCATCTCCATGAGTTGAACCTTGTCCTTCTGAAGCATTCTCCCCTGCTTTTTCAAGTTTCTCAAGTCTAGCTAACAACTTCTCCACCCGATCTGCCATGGTGTAGAAGGTCTTGTGGAAGTTGAGCTCTTCCTCATGTCTAACACCGTCCTCCATGTTCCTTCTCTGATGTGCACGCCCTGCTTCAGGATCAAAAGACTGTAGTGTCCCTTCACCTCTTCGCAACCTATTTCTAGTTAGCATACAAGCTTGTAATACACATCTATAAACACCTGCTCTGATACCACTTGATCCAAAATATTTTGCGTGAGATGTGTTTAAAAATTACACGTGAAAATTGTAGCTTAAAACAATAAACTCTAAAGGCACAAACATAAGAAGGGAGAAGAAATTAGCATCATGCAAGAAGACACATAATTGATATCGGAGTTTGTTTAGAAGGGACTACATCTTCAGGCCCTTCTCAAATAGTGGGGAGGCCCTCTTTCATTAAGTGGAAAAAATGAAAGTACAAGTATAAAAATGAGAAATTACACCCTTATACCTCCATAGCTGAAAGTGCCTGAAAATTGCAGACCTCTGACGAATAAATGGACAGCGTTGTTGGATTCGTGGCGTCAATTACTGTAGAACCCATATAAAAATTTCCTGAATCTGACAAAGTGAAAATCTGACCCCTCTAGAAAATGGCTCAGATCATGGTTCCCCCCCCCCCCCTGCACACTACTCCTGGTTCCACTGTCTCGGTTTCCGTGCCCACTCCTAGCTACCCTCGGCGCATTTATGAAATGAAGGTTTATATAATATAAGTTGGGCGGACTTTACCATAAAGTCGTTCTGGCTTGGTGGTTATGATTCGAAATTGGAGGGAGGGGGTTGGGTGGTCAAACCCCGACCCATCCATAAATGAACACATTTGGTTTTGTTAACCATGGCATTTATATTTTTAAACCCCCCACATTATTTTTAAAATACAACGGTTGGTTTGTTGGGGGTTGGGTCCACATGGAGCGGCCCGCCCGAATTCCACATCGGCTCCATAGTAAAGGGTGGTATAGATGACGTGTGGGTTGCGGCCGTTGGGTATACCATTGGCCCCACCCATTTATGGTGGTCGCCGTATAAGGTGGCAAGTTGGGGTCGCAGGGTCATAGCCATTGGCCCCACCCAATAGTGTTGTGGTTACCATGAAATTTAATTACAATTTGTTTATGTGGTTAGGATCCGTAAGGAAGGGCGGGCCATGACCACCGCACTAGCTTATATATATATATATATATATATATATATATATATATATATATATATATATATATATATATATATATATATATATATATATATATATATATATATACGGGGTTGGCCAGAATCCGGTGGCCGGGTTCCAGCAAAATTGTTGCCTCCTTAAGCTGCCACATCACCAAGTCAACCCTCAAACTTTGACTGCTCCTAACTCCTTCATACAGACTCAAAGTTGAGTGTCATCTACGTCGTTGGAATCAGAAAGACGAGATCTTCAACCTGAACCTGGTTCGAGATCAATCCGAACACTTTGATTTTCGAGCCTTTGTACTTAAGCCACTTGTACTTGGACCTGTTCGATCCACCTGGATCACCAACCATCTAGCCTGCATGGCATTCAAATTCGGTTGGTCAAACAAGTACCTTAACCCAATGTGATCACTCATCAGTACAAGCCTCATGCCAAGAAGATAGTGCCTCCACATATTCTGTGTATGTATGATCGTTGCTAGCTCAAGATCATGTGTTGGGTAGTTCTTCTCATGCTCATTCAATTTTCGTGAATCGTAACAAGCCATGTGTCCTTCGTGCATAAGGATTGCACCAAGTTCTCTCTTGCGTGCATCTGTACACACTACAAAATCCTTGTCTGGATTTGCGATCTTTAACACTTTAGCATGTGTGAACAACTGCTTGAGTTTCTCAAAACTAGCCTCACACTCCTATGTCTAATAAAAATTCCTACGTTTCCTCTACAATGATGTAATAGGATAAGTAATTTGTGAGAAGTTCTTAATGAACCTCCTATAATAACCTGAAAATCCCATGAATTATCTCACCTCATCGACATTCTTAGGAGATACCCATTCCATGATGGTCTTTATCTTTTCCAGATCTACGACAATGCTCTTGTTGGAGACAACATGTCCAAAATAATGTACCTCAGTCTGGAAGAAATTGCATTTTTTGAGCTTATCATACAACTATTTCTCTCTCAACAACCTCAACACTACTTCCAAATGCTCGACATGTTCTTCCTCATTTTTAGAATACACCAATATGTCATCAACAAGCACAATCACAATTTTTTCCAAATAAGGATGCAACACACGATTCATCAAACACATAAATGTAGCTAGGGAATTAGTCAAACCGAATGGAACTACAACAAAATAATAATGCCCGTACCTAAACCTAAATGTGGTCCTGTAGATGTCTTTCTCTTTGATGCGTACTTGATGATATCCTAACCTCAATTCGATCTTAGAGAACACTAATGCTCCCTTCAGCTGATTGAAAAAATCATCAATCCTCGGTAAGGAGTACATGTTCTTGATGGTCAATTTGTTCATCTATCCATAGTTAATGCACAATATGAGAGTGCCATCCTTATTCTTGACGAATAAAATCGATGCGCCCCATGGTGATACACTTGGCCTAATGTATTCTTTTTCAAGCATCTCTTTCAGCTGCAAATTTTACTCTACCAACTCAGGTGTGCTAATCTTATTAGGTGCTTTTGATGTTGGAGCTACCCCTGGCACCAACTAAATAGATAATTCTACCTCCCTGTTAGCTGGAAAATCTTAAATCTTTGCTGGAAATTGTAGAAATTATATACAAGATGCATGTATATATCCAGATTCTCCTGATCTAACAATATTTATCTTCTTGCTAAATACAGAATCCTTCCACTGTTAATCTTTTGTGGAAATTAAAATCAATTGCAAACACATGAAGCAATAAAAACAATCGCACATAACACAGTTGTTTAATGGGAAAGCCTGAAGCTAAAAACCCCAGCTATCATATATTATGTATCATGGATATCATGTAACAATCTTATACAAAGCTTAGTACATCAAGCTCTCAGTACAATCAATTGTTACACACTAATCAGAAGAAATCTAAAAATCCATGCACTGATTTCTTGCCACTTGATAGCTTGCCTCCACTGTGCAATCCCTGCTGAAGAAGACCCCTGAATGAATTCGAACTGGCCTTGCCTTGACTGTGCAATCCTCATTGGCAACTCAAATGTGTGTGTGGTGCAATCAATGCATCACTATAGTCACAACAGATAGTCCATCTTGTTCTTTCACCTATCTCTCCACTGGGTCTCCACTGGAACTGACATGCACTGTAGTTAACTGTTGTATTTGTTCAGTTGATTAATGAGCTATTAGTTGTGAAATAGTTAACTAATTAATTCACTCCACTCTCACTAGTGTATCATTTAGTTCGACTAGATACAACTAGCTCAGCTATTTTTAACTCATTCATGAGTTAAACTAAATAACAACTCTGTAACTACTCGCAACTAAATATAACTTTTCACATCGTTCTGGCGATTATCATCACATGAACCACGGTAAACTAGAATTTATTGGTTCTTGATATGACAAATTTTCCAAATCTGTGCACTGAAATTAAGTGCTCCAAGAGAATAAGTTGTTGTTTATTGTCTGATTATTATTAAGAGCTAATAATAATCAACACTTCTATTTTTAGATCGAAGATCTATAAATAGACTTCGCCCAATATTCTAAAAATATAATTTCATCTATTTTTCCAACTTCACCAACCATCCACAAATAGCATCCTGCAACTTCTGAAATATGATCACCATGTCTAAAAATATACATAGTCTAAAAATAGACTTGCGCCACTTAGTGAAGGCGAGATGATTTTCACTAAGTATCATCTTGTTGAATCTCAACACTCCCTCTCATATAGAATGGGGATTATTTCACTACGATCCTACCTCTATGGTATTCGGATTTTCTCCTGGTGAGCGCCTTCGTCAAAATATCTGCATCCTGATCCTCCGTAGGAATGTACTGAAGCAACATGATCTTCCGCTGCACACAATCTCTGATATGATGATACCGGATATCAATATTTTTAGATCTATCATGAAACACAGGATTAACCAAGAGTTTAATGCAACTCTGATTATCACAATGTATCATTGTGGGATCTAAATGTGAACCGAACAAACCAACCAGAATCTTTCTCATCCAGATAGCCTCACATGCAGCTTGACTTGCTACCATGTATTCTGCTTCCGCTGAACTGAGTGCCATGGATCTTTGTTTCTGCGCACAAGAAGCTGCTATAGATCCGATAACGAAAACCCCATACGATATTGCTCTTTTATGTCCGTTGGGTGCCTGCCCAATCTACATCCGTGAGAAGCCATGCAACTTCACTTCTAATACGTCTATACGTACCATAAGCCATGCTCGGATATGCCCCTCGGATATCTCGGGACATGGCACTGCCTTCCCGAAGAGCTTGGTAGGCTTAACCGGTATATAGGCTAGTTCAGCTGTGACATAGAATATGTCCGGTCTTGTGGTAACTAAATACATGAGCGAACCCACCAATTGTCGATAAGCAAATGGCATCCTACCTGCTGTAGATGTAGCGACCTCTTTCCTCCCAATTTCTTGGAAGAGGGTGTCGATAAGCTTACATCATGCATGTGAAACTTCTCAGTGTCTCAGAGCATACCCACGCAGAACCTGAAACGATTCACCTTCCCGCTGCCATATTTCCAATCCAAGGAAATAATGAAGGAGGCCCAAATCCTTCATCTCAAACTCCTTTGCAATATCTTCCTTGCATGAGTGTATCAACTACTCATCACCCGTTAGTATTAAATCATCAACATAAAGAACAATGGTTAAAGCTTTCCCTCCACCACAATTTGGTACAAGTTTGCATCCACCTCACTCTTGGTGAAGCCAAGTCTAGTGAAATAATTGTTGATCTGTGTGTACCAAGTACGTGGTGCTAGCTTCAGCCCATACAACGCCTTTTTGAGTCTGCACACATGCAACTCACTGTTGAACATTTCAAATCCTTCAGGCTACTCAATGTACACCTCTTCCTCAATGATCCCATTAGGGAACGCAATCTTCACATCCATCTGATGAATGTGCCAACCCATCTGCGTTGAGAGAGCAAGGATGATCCTTATGGAAGAATATCGTGCGACATGTGCAAAGGTTTCTTCATAATCAATCCCCTCGATCTATGAGAAGCCCTGGTCAACAAATCTCGCCTTATACTTCTCGACGCTCCCATCAGCAACTTTCTTTACCTTTTAGATCCATTTCGAATCTACCACTGATTTACCCACTGGCCTTGGAAGAATCTCCCAAGCACTGTTTCTGACAATGGAGTCATACTCCTCCAGCATGGCATCTACCCATGTGGGCTCCTACGCTGCTTCTTCAAAAGAAGATGCCTCTGTCACGATACACTTGCTCATAAGAGCCATGTATCCAGTAAATTGGTCAGGAGACTATCTCTATCTGCGCTGTGATGTAGGGACTCCTACATTCTATGCCGCATCAAGCTTCTGTGGTACGCTTTCTACCTTGTCTGATGTTTGGTTCTGCATGAGTGGACTCCTCCACTCCGTTAATCTCCTCCTGTGGCTGATCCACATATAGAGGCTCATCTTTGGGAACAAGAAGTTCCTCCTCTGCATGCAAGTGTAGCTCCCTCTCAAGCGACAACTTCATGGCTTTCACCTCATTGAATTTTATATCCCGTCGCCCCACAGTGATCCGACTGCTGGAAAATACACACGATAATTATGGGGTGTTTCTGTGTACCCCAAAAATATCCCAACTTCTGCAATTGGCTCCAGCTTATTCCTAGCATCCTTTGTCACATGAATGTAAACAGATGAGCCAAAAATCTTCAAATGAGAAATATCAGGCTTCATACCAATAAAAGCTTCTTCAGGTGTACTCATGCCAAGTACTCTACGAGGACAACGGTTTTGCACATAAATCGCGGTGTTGCATGCTTCCACTCACAAGTGCATTGGTAGGCCTTGGTCATGGAGCATCGCTGGTGCAACACCCATGATCGTTCTGTTCTTCTTATCCATGACCCCATTCTGTTGTGGGTTATGAGGCGCTATGAGTTCTCTTCGAATTCCTTCTTTGCTACAGAAGTCTTTGAATTTGCCCAAGATGTATTCACCACCATTATTGCTCTGTAGAGCTTTCACTTGCTTCTCCAACTCCTTCTCCACCAATGCTTTAAACTCATAGAAGATCCAGCATCTACGAGAATATTCATCAACAAATATAACATAATTCTTTTGTTTTGCTATTGAAGCAACCGAGAAAGGTCCACACACGTCTGTGTGAATTCTCTCCAGGATCACCGAAGCACGGTTCTCCTTCTCATGAAAGGTGCTCTTCACAAACTTACCCATAGTATATCCCTTGCACTGATCTGACTGCGCAATAGTACCCTTGGGAAGTCCAGTAGAAATCTGCTGCAAAATATTCAAAGCGCCATGGTGAAGATGGCCCAATCTCCTGTGCCATAAATCGCCCTCATCCCGGCACACCACTTCTTCTGCTTTGCCCACCATTGCAGCACAACCATCTACCTCCATCTTGTAGAGATTCTTAACTCGAATCCCTATCTTCTTGGTTTGACCCATTGTTTAATGTCGAAGAAATGCTTTTCCCTCACTGAAAACAACATCATAACCTTTGTCTTCCAACATTGCGACCAAGACCGAGTTCTTATTCAGACCTAGAACATGCATAACATCCTTCAACAAGAATGGATTGCCGGACTCCCTCTCAAAGGTAATGGTCCCAATGCTCTCTCAAAAACCTCAACACTACTGCCAAATGCTCGACATGTTCTTCCTCATTTTTAGAATACACCAATATGTCATCAACTAGCACAATCACAAATTTTTCCAAATAAGGATGCAACACACGGTTCATAAAACACATAAATGTAGCTAGGGAATTAGTCAAACCGAATGGAACTACAACAAACTCATAATGCCCGTACCTGAACCTAAATGTGGTCTTGTAGATGTCTTTCTCTTTGATGCGTACTTGATGATATCCTAACCTCAATTCGATCTTAGAGAACACTAATGCTCCCTTCAGCTGATTGAACAAATCATCAATCCTCGGTAAGGGGTACATGTTCTTGCTGGTCACTTTGTTCATCTATCTGTAGTTAATGCACAATATAAGAGTGCCATCCTTATTCTTCATGAATAACACCGATGCGCCCCATGGCAATACACTTGGCCTAATGTATTCTTTTTCAAGCATCTCTTTTAGCTGCAACTTTTACTCTACCAACTCAGGTGTGCTAATCTTGTCAGGTGATTTTGATGTTGGAGATACCCCTGGCACCAACTAAATAGATAAGTCTACCTCCCTGTTAGCTGGCAACTCTTATATATTTGTTGGAAACTATAGAAATTATATACAAGATGCATGTATATATCCATATTCTCCTGATCTAACAATATTTATCTTCTTGCTAAATACAGAATCCTTCCACTGTTAATATTTTTTGGAAATTAAAATCAATTGCAAACACATGAAGCAATAAAAACAATCTCACATAACAGAGTTGTTTAACGGGAAAGCTTGAAGCTGAAAACCCCAACTATCATATATTATGTATCACGGAGATCATGTAACAATCTTATACAAAGCTTAGTACATCAAGCTCTCAGTACAATCAATTGTTACACACTAATCAAAAGAAATCTAAAAATCCATGCACTGATTTCTTGCCACTTGATAGCTTGCCTCCACTGTGCAATCCCTGCTGAAGAAGACCCCTGAATGAATTCGAATTGGCCTTGCCTTGACTGTGCAATCCTCATTGGCAACTCCAATGTGTGTGTGGTGCAATCAATGCATCACTATAGTCACACCAGATATTCCATCTTGTTCTTTCACCTATCTCTCCACTGGGTCTCCACTGGAACTAACATGCACTGTAGTTAACTGTTGTATTTGTTCAGTTGATTAATGAGTTATTAGTTGTGAAATAGTTAACTAATTAATTCACTCCACTCTCACTAGTGTATCATTTAGTTAGACTAGATACAACTAGCTCAACTGATTTTAACTCCATTAACTGAGTTAAACTAAATAACAATTCTTGTAACTACTCTTCCAACTTTGTCATAACTTTTCCACATCTGTTCTAACTGAGTCCTCCATGCATGAACCACCAGTAAACCCTAGGAATTGTGTAATTCCTTCAGCCCACTGATTTTCCAAATCTGTACACTGAAATTAAGTGCTCCAAGAGAATAAGTTGATGTTTATTGTCGGATTATTATTAAGAACTAATAATAATCGACACTTCTATTTTTAGATCGACGATCTATAAATAGACTTCTCCCAATATTCTAAAAATATAATTTCATCTATTTTTCCAACTTCACCAACCATCCACAAATATCATCCTGCAACTTATGAAATATGATCACCATGTCTAAAAATAGACATAGTCTAAAAATAGACTTGCACCTAAAAATAGTCTACGGGCCACTTAGTGAAGGCAACTGATTTTCACTAAGCTCATCATCTTGTTGAATCTCAACACTCCCTCTCAACAAGATAGGGATTATCCTTCACCTTGATCCTGCCTCTATGGTATTCGAATTTGCTCCTGCCGAGCACCTTCGTCAAAATATCTGCATCCTGATCTTCCGTAGGAATGTACTGAAGCAACATGATCTTCCGCTACACACAATCTCTAATATGATGATACCAGATATCAATATGTTTAGATCTATCATGAAACACATGATTAATCGAGAGTTTAATGCAACTCTGATTATCACAATGTATCACTATAGGATCTAAATGTGAGCCGAACAAACCAACCAGGATCTTCCTCATCCAGATAGCCTCACATACAGCTTGACTTGCTGCCATGTATTCTGCTTCCATTGAACTGAGTGCCACAGATCTTTGTTTCCTTCTGTACCAAGAAACTGTTATAGATCCGATACTGAAAACCCCTCCTGATGTGCTCTTTATGTCCGTTGGGCTGCCTGCCCAATCTACATCCATGAAGCCATGCAACTTCACTTCATCTGTTTGTCTATACCATAAGCCATACTCAAATATGCCCTTCAGATATCTCAGGACATGCTTGCCTGCCTTCCAAAAGAGCTTGGTAGGCTTAACCATCGCTTGTGAAAGCTAGTTCACTGCATAGCATATGTCTAGTCTTGTATTAACTAAATACATGAGCGAACCCACCAATTGTCAATAAACAATGGCATCCACTACCTCTGCCGATGTAGCAGCCTCTTTCCTCCAATTTCCTAGAAGAGGAGTGTCGATAGGCTTGCAGCCTTGCATGTGAAACTTCTCTAGTATCTCCTGCGCATACTTGCCTTGAGACACAAACAGTTCACCTTCCCGTTGCCATATTTCCAATCCAAGGAAATAATGAAGGAGGCCCAAATCCTTCATCTCAAACTCCTTTGCAAGATCTGCCTTGCATGAGTGTATCAACTACTCATCACCCGTTAGTATTAAATCATCAACATAAAGAACAATGGTTAAAGCTTTCCCTCCACCACAATTTGGTACAGGTTTGCATCCACCTCACTCTTGGTGAAGCCAAGTCCAGTGAAATAATTGTTGATCTGTGTGTACCAAGCACGTGGTGCTTGCTTCAGCCCATACAACGCCTTTTTGAGTCTACACACATGCAACTCGTTGTTGAAGATCTCAAATCCTTCAGGCTACTCAATGTACACCTCTTCCTCAATGATCCCATTAGGGAACGCAATCTTCACATCCATCTGATGAATGTGCCAACCCATCTGCGTTGAGAGAGCAAGGATGGTCCTTATGGAAGAATACCATGTGACATGTGCAAAGGTTTCTTCATAATCGATCCCCTCGATTTGTGAGAAGCCCTGGTCAACAAATCTCGCCTTATACTTCTTGACGCTCCCATCAGCAACTTGCTTTACCTTGTAGTTCCATTTCGAATCTACCACTGATTTACGCACTGGCCTTGGAACAATCTCCCAAGCATTGTTTCTGACAATGGATTCATACTCCTCCACCATGGCATCTACCCATGTGGGCTCCTGCGCTGCTTCTTCAAAAGAAGATGGCTTTGTCACGATACACTTGCTCATAAGAGCCATGTATCCAGTAAATTGGTCAGGTGACTATCTCTGTCTGCGCTATGATGTAGGGACTCCTATATTCTGTGCCGCATCAAGCTTCTGTGGTACGCTTTCTACCTTGTATGATGTTTGGTTCTGCATGAGTGGACTCCTCCACTCTGTGAATCTCCTCCTGTGGCTGACCCACATATAGAGGCTCATCTTTGGGAACAAGAAGTTCCTCCTCTGCATGCAAGTGTAGCTCCCTCTCAAGCGACAACTTCATGGCTTTCACCTCATTGAATTTTATATCCCGTCGCACCATAGTGATCCGACTGTCTGGAAAATACACACGATAATTATGGGGTGTTTCTGTGTACCCCAAAAATATCCCAACTTCTGCAGTTGGCTCCAGCTTATTCCTGGCATCCTTTGTCACATGAATGTAAACAGTTGAGCCAAAAATGTTCAAATGAGAAATATCAGGCTTCTTACCAGTAAAAGCTTCTTCAAGTGTACTCATGCCAAGTACTCTATGAGGACAACGGTTTTGCACATAAACCGCGGTGTTGCATGCTTCCGCCCACAAGTTCATCGGCAGGCCCTAGTCATAGAGCATCGCTCGTGCAGCACCCACGATCGTTCTGTTCTTCTTATCCACGACCCCATTCTGTTGTGGGTTATGAGGCGCTATGATTTCTCTTCGAATTCCTTCTTTTCTACAGAAGTCTTTGAATTCGCCCGAGATGTATTCACTACCATTATTGCTCCGTAGAGCTTTCACTTGCTTCCCCAACTCCTTCTCCACCAATGCTTTAAACTCATAGAACTTTGAGAATGTTTCGCTCTTCTTCTGGATGAATAAGATCCAACATCTACGAGAATATTCATCAACAAATATAACATAATTCTTGTGTTTTGCTATTGAAGCAACCGAGAAAGGTCCACACGCGTCTGTGTGAATTCTCTCCAGGATCACTGAAGCACGGTTCTCCTTGTCATGAAAGGTGCTCTTCACAAACTTACCCATAGTACATCCCTTGCACTGATCTGACTGCGCAACAGTACCCTTGGGAAGTTCAGTAGAAATTTGCTGCAAAATATTCAAAGCACCATGGTGAAGATGGCCCAATCTCCGGTGCCATAAATCGCCCTCATCCCGGCACACCACTTCTTCTGCTTTGCCCACCATTGCAGCGCAACCATCTACCTCCATATTGTAGAGATTCTTAACTCGAATCCCTATCTTCTTGGTTTGACCCATTGTTTAATGTCAAAGAAAGGCTTTTCCCTCACTGAAAACAACATCATAACCTTTGTCTTCCAACATTGCGACCGAGACCAAGTTCTTCTTCAGACCTAGAACATGCATAACATCCTTCAAAAATAATGGATTGCCGGACTCCCTCTCAAAGGTAATGGTCCCAATGCCGGTCGCACTCTATCGACCATCGTCGCCCATCTCTATATGCATTTGGAGATCCTTCTCCTCCAAGTCACTAAAAAATTATTTGTCTCCCGTCATATGGAAAGACACACTACTATCAAGATACCACACCAATCCCATTGAGCTTGAAATCAAGCATGTGATTAAAGAGAAATCAAGTTCAAATTGTGAGGCTAAGGCCTCTCTAACAACCTTCTTGTTCTTTTTCTTCTGTGGGCAGTTAGTGGTGAAATGCCCATGTTCGTGATAGTGAAAACACTTCACCTTGGACAAATCATGCTTCTTGCCTTTAGCTTCGGATTTTTAAAGAAATTTCTTCCCCTTCCCTTTCCTTTCTTTTGCATCCAAAGCGCAATTCTCTTCATCTTCATTCTTCGATGAAGAGCCATCCCTAATACTTCGCCTTATCTCCTCCTGCACAAGATCCGACCAAAGTCACTCCCATCCCGACAGTTTCTCCCATTCATTAACAGAGTCTTCGTAGCTATGCCAACTCTTCGGAAGCCCAAGGAGAGCCAAGCTCACCAATTATTCATCATCAATAGTAATCCCCACACTTACCAGTTCATCCCTACAGTGGAAAAACTTCGTGAGATATATTGGAATACTGTCGCCCTTCTCCATTTTTATTTTTCTAAGCTTATCTTTCAATGCCAACTTCCTCTAGTCGTTGTTGCTTTGGAACGAATCTGTCAAATCCTTCCACATTGCAAATGGATTGGCTTTCCCGTGAAGGCTGGACACAATATGGTCCTTCACACCTTCCAACAGAATTATTCTTGACTTTGCTATCTTCTTGTGCCATGCGTCAAGTAATGCAACATCGCTAGATCCCGGCTTAGGAACATCGCTATCGATGAACTCCTTCAGTCCATTATCCTCCAACACCGCCTCCATCCTATCCTTCCAAGCTATGTAATTCGAGCTGCCATCAAGGGCATACTCCAATCGCAACCCATTGAAAGACATTTCAATGTATACTCAACTGTCGCACCAAGAAATTTATGAAGCAAATTCTAATTGTCCACCAGCACAAACTCAACAATTCTTCACAATTACAATCTTCAAGAATTAACACTACTCTGATACCATGTAGAAATTATATACAAGATGGATGTATATATCCAGATTCTCCTGATCTAACAATAATTATCTTCTTGCTAAATACATAATCATTCCACTATTAATCTTTTGCGGAAATTAAAATCAATTGCAAACACATGAAGCAATAAAAACAATCACACATAACACAGTTGTTTAACGGGAAAGCCTGAAGCTGAAAACCCCAACTATCATATATTATATATCATGGAGATCATGTAACAATCTCATACAAAGCTTAGTACATCAAGCTCTCAGTACAATCAATTGTTACACACTAATCAGAAGAAATCTGCAAATCCATGCACTGATTTCTTGCCACCTGATATAGCCTGCCTCCATTGCGCAATCCCTGCTGAAGAAAACCCCTGAATGAATTCGAATTTGCCTTGCCTTGACTGCGAAATCCTCATTTGCAACTCAAATGTGTGTGTGGTGTAATCAATTCATCACTATAGTCACAATAGATAGTCCATCTTGCCCTTTCACCTATCTCTCCACTAGGTCTCCACTGGAACTGACATGCACTGTAGTTAACTGTTGTATTTGTTCAGTTGATTAATGAGTTATTAGTTGTGAATTAATTCCACTCTCACTAGTGTATCATTCAGTTAGACTAGATACAACTAGCTCAACTGAGTTTAACTCCATTAACTAAGTTAAACTAAATAACAACTCCTGTAACTACTCTTCCAACTCTATCATAACTTTTCCACTTCAGTTATAACTGAGTCCTCCATGCATGAACCACCAATAAACCCTAGGAATTGCGTAATTCCTTCAGCCCATTGATTTGCCAAATCTGTACACTGAAATTAAGTGCTCCAAGAGAATAAGTTGATGTTTATTGTCAAATTATTATTAAGATCTAATAATAATCGACACTTCTATTTTTAGATCGACGATCTATAAATAGTCTTCACCCAATATTCTAAAAATAGAATTTCATATATTTTTCCAACTTGACCAACCATCCACAAATAGCATCCTGCAACTTCTGAAATATGATCACCATGTCTAAAAATAGACTTGCCCCTAAAAATAGCCTGCGGGCCCACTTAGTGAAGGCAACTGATTTTCACTAAGCTCATCATCTTATTGAATCTCAACACTCCCTCTCAACAAGATATGGATTATCTTCACCCTGATCTTGCCTCTATGGTATTCGAATTTGCTCTTGTCGAGCGCTTTCGTCAAAATATCTGCATCCTGATCTTCCGTAGGAATGTACTGAAGCAACATGATCTTCCGCTGCACCCAATCTCTGATATGAAGATACCAGATATCAATATGTTTAGATCTATCATGAAACACATGATTAATCGAGATTTTAATGCAACTTTGATTATCACAATGTATCAATGTAGGATCTAAATGTGAACCGAACAAACCAACCAAGATCTTCCTCATATAGATAGCCTCACATGCAGCTTGACTTGTTGCCATGTATTCTGCTTCCGCTGAACTGAGTGCCATGGATCTTTGTTTCTTGCTGTACCAAGAAACTGTTGTAGATCCGATACTGAAAACCCCTCCTGATGTGCTTTTTATGTCCATTGGGCTGCTGGCCCAATCTGCATCCGTGAAGCCATGCAACTTCACTTCATCTGTTTGTCTGTACCATAATCCATACTCAGATGTGCCCCTGAGATATCTCAGGACATGCTTGCCTGCCTTCCAAAAGAGCTTGGTAGGCTTAACCATCGCTTCTGAAAGCTGGTTCATCTCATAGCATATGTTCGGTCTTGTATTAATTAAATACATGAGCGAATCCACCAAATGTCGATAAACAGTGGCATCCACTACCTCTGCCGATGTAGCATCCTCTTTCCTCCAATTTCATGGAAGAGGAGTGTCGATAGGCTTGCAGCCTTGCATGTGAAACTTCTCCGGTATCTCCCGGGCATACTTGCCTTGAGACACAAACAATTCACCTTCCCGCTGCCATATTTCCAATCCAAGGAAATAATGAAGGAGGTCCAAATCCTTCATCTCAAACTCCTTTGCAAGATTTGCCTTGCATGAGTGTATCAACTGCTCATCACCCATTAGTATTAAATCATCAACATAAAGAACAATGATTAAAAGCTTACCCTTCACAACAATTTGGTACAGGTTTGCATCCGCCTCACTCTTGGTGAAGCCAAGTCCAATGAAATAGTTGTCGATCCATGTGTACGAAGCACGTGGTGCTTGCTTCAGCCCATACAAAGCTCTTTGGAGTCTGCACACATGCAATTCGCTGTTGAAGATCTCAAATCCTTCAGGTTGCTCAATGTACACCTCTTCGTCAATGATCCCATTAAGGAACGCAGTCTTCACATCCATCTGATGAATGTGCCAACCCATCTGCGCTGAGAGAGCAAGGATGGTCCTTGTGGAAGAATATCGTGTGACAAGTGCAAAGGTTTCTTCATAATCAATCCCCTCGATCTGTGAGAAGCCCCGAGCAACAAATCTTGCCTTATACTTCTTGACGCTCCCATCAGCAGCTTGCTTTACCTTGTAGATCCATTTTGAATCTACCACTGATTTACCCACCGGCCTTGGAACAATCTCCCAATCACTATTTCTGACAATGGATTCATACTCCTCCACCATGGCATCTACCCTTGTGGGCTCCTGTGCTGCTTCTTCAAAAGAAGATGGCTCTGTCATGGTATACTTGCTCATAAGAGCCATGTATCCAGTAAATTGGTCAGGTGACTATCTCTGTCTGTGCTGTGATGTAGGGACTCCTACATTCTGTGTTGCATCAAGCTTCAGTCTTTCAAATTCTGTGGTACACTTTCTGCCTTGTCTGATGTTTGGTTCTTCACGAGTGGACTCCTCCACTCCATGAATCTCCTCCTGTGGCTGATCCGCATCTAGAGGCTCATCTTTGGGAACAAGAAGTTCCTCCTCTGCATGCAAGTGTAGCTCCCTCTCAAGCGACAACTTCATGGCTTTCACCTCATTGACTTTTATATCCCGTCGCACCACAGTCATCCAACTGTCTGGAAAATACACATGATAATTGTGGGGTGTTTCTGTGTACCCCAAAAATATCCCAACTTCTACAGTCGGCTCCAGCTTCTTCCTGGCGTCCTTTGTCACATGAATGTAAATAGATGAGCCAAAAATCGTCAAATGAGAAATATCAGGCTTCTTACTCGTAAAAGCTTCTTTAGGTGCACAAGAGGCTACTATGGTGAGATTCAACCTCCTAGGTGGCCTTAAGGAAGTGGAATCCACATAAATTCTTCACACAAACCTTGTTCATCAACAATAATACTCCCAAGAGCTAACCTAACCATTAAGGCAACCTACCCCTGGGTCCCATTGACCTAATTTTCTTCTGGGCCTCTGGACACATGCACAGGCCTGCAAGCCAGTGTTTATGGGTATTTGGACACATTCAAAATCCCACAAGCTAGCATCTAGGGACTAAATTCCTCATTATTGTGCTAGCATCCCACGAGATTTAAGCCACTTTTTCAGGCCCAGAATCTAGTGCTCTGCCCATGACTTCATGACAAGTTCAAAGATGAATTAATATGACCAAACAATGTTACATTTACAAAAATATCCATGAAGACTAAACTAGACCCCTAGTAGCCATGATAGGAATTTCGTCAAACATGTCGCAAACATGAAAGCTACTTGTATAAATAACAAAACCGAGCAAAGGGGTCTCATGCTTATCTGAGAATCGCTAAGAATCATTGCTCCCCTACATCATTAGCTGCAATACCATCTATTTGACCATATATACATTGTGCATTCATTTACAAGTAAAAACATGGAGAGAGCCACATATCGACACTGTCAACATACATGCTTATAACCAACATAATAACAACATAAATACAGTGGATAAAACAACAATAGAATCCACATATTAACCAGTACAATTATACATCAAATACCAAATGAATGAGCTTCTCAGTAATGAATGTAAAAACCAACTAGAGATGGGACTTCCACGTTCCACCCGACCATAGATTGGTTGAGCCAAATCTCTCTTCAGCTAATCGCCCTCGTGCCATATTCCAAGCATGAGTGTGGGAAAAATAAAAAAAAACCAACCAGGGCATCTCGAGGCTAAACCACCTCACCCTCATCAATAGAAATTGGGCTTTACCTTGATCTACACTCGATCACAAGGCCACCACAAGAGTGAATATCACCAGATTCTCTCCGCCTAAACCGTGAGGAATTTTCCTGTCTCCTACTCTCTCAGGCTTTACCACAACCTACATTCTAAATCAGGGGTCACTAGGCCCTAAAACGAGACATACTATCCAGGATTTACCAAATATCCCAAACCCAGGATTCTTAGGCCCGATGGAGAGAAAACCACCTCTCAAGCTTTACCGCAATCCAAATCCAGATCACTAGGCCCTAAACCGACGCAACACATAAACCGGTTATGTGTCATATCATTCAAAGATCCACCTCACTCAACTTCGAATCTAAGAAACCCAACTAAACCAAAACATGAGAACTCCACAACACCATGGCTGTCCAGAAATTGCAAGGCTAGGTTGAAAACACTGTCACACCTAGAAAAAACCCATGCCAAGACAGAAAAGAACCACATGCAATACCATGCATGCCAGATCTAGCAAGGGAAACACACATGCAAATCGATACATGCCAAGAATCTTGTAGTAGTTGCTTGATTCCTGCTCCTCCTTGCTTGCTTGCTCCTTCTTCTTGCTTGCTTGCCTTTCTTTCTCTAATGCCAAAGTGCTCCAAGAAACTATGTGTCCAAGAGAGAGAGAGAGAGAATAATGAGAGAGCTCCAAAACTGAACTGACAAAAGGCACCAATTGATCCTCATAAGCCTTTTTGTAGATGAGGCCTCTATTTTCTTCATTTTCCATTATTTTCCTTCATTTCCCTCTTCACAAGCAACCTGTGACCTTTCATCTCCCTTTTCTCCTAATTTCCATTATTTCCATAAATAAATGTGCCAAAAATTCCATTTTGCCTTTCCATAGCCTTTGCCTTTGCCTTTGCCAATTTCCTTAGCCATAATAAACCAAATGAACACCCACTAGGATGTTTTGCCCAACATTTAGCTTGGAATAAGTGTCCCATCAACTGTGGTTATTATTTTTAACTTTTATTACATGAAATTTTCACAAGGGTTGTTACAAATGTATTCACGAGAGGAAGACCAATATAATAAATATGCAAAAAATCTAAAGTTGGAAATTTGGAAAAAATGCTAAATCGGTAAGCTTAATAGAAAATGCATAGTTCTTCAACATACAATGGCGTGTTTGACAAAAATTTCATAATCACTAACTACATTTAAGAGCTTATCAATTGGGTCAACCATAAGTGAATGTTAGGAGAAAGAATTGATGCACCAAGATTCTAGGAGAATGGACATGAAAGGGATGGAACAAGAAACCATGCTAGTCTTTGAGAATCATAATGAAGTAGACAATGGTCGCTTATGTTATCAACTTTAAGTTTTTATATGTTTTGTAAACTTCTTGTGATTCTAGAATTGTTTCTTTTTTGTAAGCTAATGATCCTTCTATCAATCATAAATAAGTAATTAGAAGATAACATTCCCTCTAATGTTGCGGTCTATCACGAGGGAACCCCAAGCAACGACGAAATTTGAGGATTTTAGTTAAATAATAGATGAAGTCTAAACAAATACATATCTAGTTTTCCATACTTTTTTGAATAGTAAGGATTTATGGCTTATAAGGCAATTAACAAAAATAGCTAAAATGTTGTATATGACACGAGAAAATACTAACATAATTCAAAGTGTTGGCTGCATTGTAGAGAGCAAGAAAACCATGTATCCAATAACTGCTCACCATAAGGTACATGCCATGAAGAAGTGGAAACTTCAATCTTATTTGTTGAGGTGCTTGGTGATGATGGGCCCTTCCCACAAGCGAGGATGGCCTCTATGTGAGCCAGACAGAGTGCCATGTATCGATGTTTTGCTTAGAGATCATCTAACTACAAAATTTTCTCTCATTTTTCCACATTCCTCTGAAGGAAGAATTTACCCAGAAGAGCTACATCTCGATGGCGTATATGTATAAATTTTGTCGACCCCAATGTGGTTGATATCCTGCACCCAATTAGCCACAAAAGCCACAGCTTTAGCATCAACAAATTCGTCTCTATCAACCAAGACTCTAGTTTTTTCTTGTTGGATTTCCTCCCTAGACTTTAGGGGGGTTTGTAAGTGAAGACAACGAGCAACAAAGCGAGCACGGAGGCAAGATCTAGAGCTACCCTCCACTCTTCTCGAGGAGCTTGTCTTATTTTGAGCTTGCTAGGGAACAAAATGCCACATGCCAAAGCAAGAAAAGAGAGATGGTAGAGAGAATACCCAGGGGGAAGAGTGACTAAACCATCAAATAATGCAAAGACAAATCTATGAGGGGAGACTCTAAGGGAAGAAAAAGGCCCATAGGTGGAAGCACCTCTTTAAGGTAGCTAGAAAAATCCAAGCCACATATCCTAAGCATGTAGACCACATACAAAGCTAAGGGGAAGTAAACTTGAAATGAACACAACAATTTTAAACTAACAACTTCGTAATATGAACTCAAAAGTAGACACTACTATTTATATCAGGAGTTGATGATACTTGAAACTCGATCCTAATCGAAGATGACAAATTGAAAGGCCCAAGGAGCTCATCAACTTGTACCTAACACGCAACCACACTGACTCTCGACTTGAAGTATTGGATAAAACTAATAATAATGGGGGAGGCCAAATCAAGAGGACTTGGTCCTTACCTGCTTAAAGAAATAGAAACAATGCTACACTTATGGAAACTCCTCTCTCTAATTGTCAGATGCCATAGATAAAACCTCGTCCTTATCGAGTTTGAGTTGCATATACTTAACTCTATCCCACTCTTAGGTTCCATTATGGAATTAACACCTTTGATATTATTCTTCCGACTACCACCCCAAAACATCCTTGTGAGCATAATGCAATTAGATGTGTGAATGATCATCCATGCCCTGTGATAAACAAATGTGGGAGAGAGGTGGCCAAGCCTCCCCGTTTGTTGAGTGGGGCGACAGTGGTGGTACGCACCCTCTGACCGTTTATCTTCATCCCCCACGCCATATAAGGTGGATTCTATATTATTATGCAAGATTATACTAGTGAGCTTTTTTGTACTTCCTTTACATATCAAAAACATGTTACATAATAACAAGCTCCATTATCTTTTATACAGGAAAGTTTACATTCTGTTCCAATAGAAAAATTATTACTGTAATCATACCAAATATAAATATTGTTACTACTATATGCACGACAAAATATTCCACATAACAAAATGCATTTATACTGAGTTGACATAGCTTACGAATAGGGATCGATGGACATTTTGTTCGAAGGGCCACCCGAGGTACTGCTCGCTACGTTGCAATTTTCATCTAGAGCCCTCTAAACTGTAGGTCAACGACTTGTCGACATATTCAATCCAATTTGTCTTCCAACTGCTATTCTAACTTGGTGTTGATGGAACTCCTCAGTTAGGAAGAGTATGATGTCTGATTGTTGATGAATTTGTTGGCGCAGAGCTCGAATATCTTCGTAGATGTTAATAGGAGGGTGTGGGCAATAATCGCATGGGTTGGGAAGATCGAAAGGCTTATCATTATGGTTCATCATGCTTCTATTGATTAAACTACTAGATAGACGACCCTTTCCCGAAGGGAGAGGTGAATAGGCATGACACCAACCTAATGGACTCCCAAAATCAAAGATATCCATTGGACAACTTACGAGAAAATTGCCGATCAAATGAGAAAATTACCAATTACCCGTTTCTTTGAGGTAGCAAAAAAATCACTCGATTTTGAAAAAAAAGTTATTCAGAATAACCATTATTTTTTTTTGAGCATATTTTTGGCAGTTTAGATTATTTTATGTAACATTTTTTTTTTTAAATGTTACTCATTTTCATGTTGATTTTGAAAAGTGTCGATACAACATCAACCCATTTTTTTAGAGAGTTTTTTTTTTTTTTTACAAGTTAAATTTTCTAGTGTATTAAGCGTGGATAATTTTTTTTAAATATTGGTGATTTTCATGTTGGTAATAAAACATAAAAATAAACGAAAAAAAAACATTAAAAAAATCATATATATATATATATGAAATTAACATGTAAAAATAAAAAAATTAAACAAAAAAGAATTAAATAAAATATATATCAAAAAATAAATTAAAAAAGAGAGAATTTAAAAAAACCCATAATTTAAAATAATTAAAATAAGAATATTAAAAAAAAAATTAATTTTTTTTTAAATATTTAAAATAAAAAAATTAAATAATTAAAATTAAAAAGAAAATTATAATAATTATTAAAAAAAAAATTAAAAACAATATTTTTTAAAAATTTAGAAACTATTTAAAATAATTAAAAATAAATAAATTAAAAAAATAATAAAAATTGAAAAATAAATAAAATTGTTTTGAAAAATATTTTAAAATAAAAATAAAAATAAATTTCAATTTTTTTTTCTTTCAAAATAACATAATTACTTTCAAAATAAATATCAACCTCATAACTACTTTCAAAATAAATATCAACCTTAATTTGAAAAATATTACGAGATGAAATCTCTACAATCTATTTAATAATTAAATTAAAATGAGAGAGTTTTGTTTTAAAATAAACAAAAATAAAGTATTAACAAGAAGTTTTATTGTTGCATTGCTTCTCTTTTATATTTTAAATTTGGATAACAAAAAGCATTATGGTTGCATTCTTTTTCTTTTATATTTTAAATTTGGATCAACCTTGTTATTAGAAAATGCCACTTAATGTCAAAGCAAAGTCTGTGTTGTTTAACTATTTTAAGTTTGGGAGTTTTTTCCTTCTGAAATTGGATGAAACATTTTTTTGGTTAGGATAGTGACCCTTTGGTTATTTTTTTAATATATAAATAGACTATAATTGAATTGTCCAAAGTTTATGAATTAAATTTGTGATTTCAAACTATTTTACATAATTTTGAGCGATTTTAACTTTGAAATAAACTATATCACGACAATAATTAGATTGCAACGAACGGATTAAATGAAAAATGACATTTAAACGAATAATTAATCCTCCGTGAATGTATGGGCCACTGCATAAGACTAATATTTTCACCCCGATTAATCCTCCAACTACACCATTGCAACATGAGAAAAATTCAATGTAGAGAAAGTGCATACATAATTTAGAACGATTTGAAGTAAGAGACAACTTGCTACATATATCAAACGGAGAAAAGCTACAAGAATTTATTTTTGAGATACTGCACTATTGACCCTCTAAATGAAGATATTAATTGCAAGAATTCATGTAGTATATTAGATGTACTTCTCACGGTACGTTATTGGAATATTTAACTAGATTTGTTTATTGTTTTACAAATACTTCGAAGAAAATGCTATTTACAATGAGTTTGAATAACCTGACAGCCATTGCAGGTCGATTTCAAGAATAGACCTAGCTGCTCAGGGCTGTTTCCCGACAGCCCTGGGTGGCCAGGTCGATTCCGACCTAAGCTAGCCTAGGCAAAAAAATAAGTCGAATTTATTATTATTATTATTATTATTATTTTTTTAATAATATTATTTTATTTTATTTTATATATTTTTTAATTATGAGGTTTTTTTGATAATTTTTTTTTCTTCCCTTAAATTATATAGTTTTTTGAAATTCTTTCCCAATTTATTTATTTATTTTTTTGATATATATATACTAGTTAATTTTGTTTTTTTTTTTTTACATTTTTTTGATTTTTTTTAGTCTTTATATATATATATATATTTTATGTTTGATTTTATGGTCATGTTTTTCTTTTTTATTATTTTTTAATATAATTTTTATATTTGATTTTTTTTTCGGGTCATGTTTTTAATTTCTAATTTTGTCATGTTTTATTACTTGTTATTATATATATATTTTTTCTTCTTCTTCTGCAAGGTCTGTGTTGATGCTCAACTAGCAACCTGTTTTCATTATGTGCAATTTGATAGTTTATTTTAAATTTGTTGTTATAATGAATCGAGTTTGCCACCACAATGTGTCAATTTTATGGTTGGTCTTTAAGTTTTCATTACAATGGGTCGAGTTCATCTCCACTGCGTGTCAATTTGATGGTTGATTTATTTTTATTTATTTATTTATTTATTTTTATTTATTTTATTTTATTTTTATTATTTTTATTATTATTAATTTTTTTTATATTATTTTTATTTTTTATTTTTCTAATGTATCAAGTTGTCGTAGGCTAAGATTTTATAATCACTATACATTTAGCATATAAAAAATAAATTACTCTTGGTATAATGACTCTTTCATTCATGTGTTCTTTTTAAGAGTTTTTTTAGTCGTAAATTTTTTCCATAGTGTCATGTTTGAAATATTTTGAAAACTTAAATTTTTTTTTAGCCATAATCTTTGGTTTTAATTCCATGGTTTTTTTTGTTTTTGTTTTTTTGAATAAGTTTAATCTATTAGTATACAAAAAAGTTTACATGGAGGCCTGGGCCTCAGAAGTTCTGGCCCATGGTATGAGCATTCTAAAATAGCAGACATGATCAACATGTATAAGGCGAATTAACAAGAGAGTGCCGCCCTCATAGGGGAAACCGACCATGAAGCTCCAACAGTTTATCAACACACAATAACTAAGAGAAGTTATGCATACAAAATTGTTCCCGGTCAAAAAACATAGCCACCCGCAAAGGGGAAACCGGCGACTAGACAAGCTGTAAATCTGAAAGTAACCAAGCTGTGGCTGCGAGCAAGTAACAGTGACTAACTTGGGTTGTCGTCCATCCAAAAACATGCCAAAATGGAAATTAGCCATTTAAGTACCTTGAGAGGAGGGGGGAGATTCGACCACGCGACAGGCATAGGTGTAAGGGTCGTCCTCGTCCTGCATATCATCTTTCGCACTGGAACAGCCTCACTTGGTGTTGTCCTCGCCCTGCTTATCATCTATAGCACTGGAACATCCTCGCTTGGTGTCGCCCGAACTAGCCACAACTCTGAGATCCTGCGAGGTGCTACACTCGACTGCTTTTCTTTTCTGACCACCTCTGGAGGGAGAGCTAAGCCTTTCAACCTCCTTTTGCACTAGATTAGTTCTCGGAAGCTCAGTACTCATTTTAGGGGGCTCTTCTTTAAAATCAATGGTAATGGTGGCTGTTATAGTCGGCATGTTGAGCAAACAAGGGAAACGGAACTGGGCAGTATGCTGCTGACCGGGGATAAGACTGGAGATGCCTCTTGCAAGCTGAGAAATCCCATGACCAGCTCGGAAGCCATGACCACTTCTGGTCTCAGGGTAACGACCCAACGAGGAATCCGAGGGAGGAGACGAGGAGCTCGGAGAGGTGGAGGGAGGGTGGCGGGGTGGACAGCCACGGATCGAGCTGCGATGACACTGCATCCTCTGACGCAGACTAGGCATTGGACACAATTGAGAATGACTGAGCGGGACAAAGCAAGATGCGGAGGGCGGGGAGTGAACGGGCGGACCAGTGCAAAGCTCAGAAGGCAGAGAATGGGTGAACGGATCAGGGAAAGAGTCGGAGTGAAACCAGTATCCCCGAGAACAATGGGAGCTCTGCTTTACATGAAAGCCCAGAATGAGGTCAATGCAATAGAAAATAGAGCATCTGCGCCTAGTGATGGTTCTGGAGCTGTGCCCTGAGACAACCGAGGAGCAGCAAGAGCGCAGAGGCAACAAAGCAGGCGTGAAGCTTCTGAAAGAAGCCATATTGCTGAAGAATGGGTGTGAGCATGGGCAATTGTGCTGCATAAATGCAATGGGGCGGTTGGCAGTCTCGTTGTAAATGCAGTTAATGAAGACAAGGACAAGAGGAAGGGTGGCGGTGGTAGCATCCCACGCGCAAGCCCAAATCCTCTGCCACATATCATTCCCTCTGATCACCCGCATCCTGGGTTAATTCCATGGTTGAGAATTTGTCAAGATTTTAATGTTTTTCTAAGTATGGTATTTTATCTTTAACGCTATTGTTGAAAACAATTATAAGTATTTTTTCTTTAGCACCATAATTGAAAATTGTTGGAATTTTAAGGTTTTTCAAAGACGTGATATTTTATATTTATTGTCATGCCTAAAAATCGTTGAAATTTGAAGGCTTTTCAAAGACGTGATATTTTATCTTTAATGCCATGCTTGAAAATCGTTGGAAATTTAAAGTTTTTCGGAGTCATGATATTTTATGATATTCAAACATCAACATTTTTCGCTTTCAGGGTGTTTTTTGCACCAAAAAAATTGGTTTTTACTGCCATTTTTAAAAATGTTGAAAATTTACTCTAAAAAAAATAGATGTTATTCTAGCATCAACACTTTTCGTTTACAACTTGTTTTTTCATGTTTTTTTTGGTGTTTTTTTTACTAGAGTTCCCGTTTGATCGATAACTTTGTTTTAAGAGGAAACACTATGAACAAGAAGAAGAGATGGGACACCAAACCAAAGTGCCATGCAATAGACCCCCTCCGCCAACTCAAGTTGCGATAATATACATGCAAAGCAACCGAGAATCCTTTTGATGAGAATTAGGAAGCACTCTTAATGAAATTGAACTTTCCAATTTATGCTTTGAAGATCCCTCAAAGCATTTGCGCTTTTTGCTACCAAATTATACTAATGATTTACTAAAGGGGAGAGGAAATGTAGACTAATAAGAGTCCCAGAAGTTTCAAACATGTTCTTGTGATGAAGAGAGGGTTGGGTGCAATTCCAAAACTCTGGTAAGAGAGACTTTGCATAGGGGATGGAGGATCAATGAACACTCCAAACGAAAATGATGCCACAGAGACACTCATATGTATCCCATCAAACCAATTTTGCCGACATAAACATTAGCTCATCTGACACTCATATGTATCCCATCAAACCAATTTTGCCGACATAAACATTAGCTCATCTTCCATGAATGTAACCTTCACTGTTGTGATATCCCACGCTTCTGAAGATGCCACCATTCCATGTTTCATAAATTCCTTTCCTTGAGTTGCCATCAGACTAAGTACAAAGATTGAAGCAAAGAAGCATGAAGTCCGGACTCGAGCCTCGAGCCTCTTCACATTCCAAGAGTAAATGAACCCATTGATTTCATACACCTCAATTTCCACTTCAATTGAAAAGACTTGTACACTATGCCACCTGTTGTTCATGGGTGATTCTCTAAGAGAGAAGGCTTGGATAGGAGCCCAATATTATTCTCATAATGTTTGTATGGTTATAAACCTTCAATTACGAGGGAATAGATGAGACAATAATTCCTTTCGATAAAATTAATGGGAGCACTATCTTGTTTAAAGGACCATTTATATTGCATTGCCCTTCTTCTGATTGAGTGGAAAGGTTGAATTGTCTGTTAGCTTCTTTGTTTTGGCATCGAAGGATATGAAAATAGGCCTTGCTCGAGAATGCCTACAGAGTGCAATTAATTTTTCGAAGGAGGAAGGAAAGAAGATTGTTCTTATGAAGAGACCTTGAATGAAGATATTGAATTGTAACTATTGAGTCTCTCAGTATGACTATGGAAGATATACCTCCGTCTTTGGCCAATTGTAGACCAAGGTAAAACCCATATTGTTCCGCGTGATTGTTCATTTTTTGACCTAAGCCCCATGCTTTATTCCCTGATCTCCATCGGGATTAAAGATAATCCCTCTCCCTCCTGCCACCCTTGTATTTAATTATAAATACTACTTCTTTTTATACTATATATTTGACATATTAAATAATAAAATCGCAACTGTTTTGTTTAATACTTAAAAAATCACAACCCATGGAGAGAGGTTGAGGATGGAAGTTACTTTGGAGGAATTAAACTTCCTAAAAGAAGCATTTCATTGTGAGTGATGTATCTTTTTCCATCTTAAACAAATACTAACCTAAACTTAAACCCAATATAATTAATTTAATAAAAATATTAAATTAAAAATATAATAAATAATAAGTAAAAATATAAATTTGGTTATATTTATTATTATTAATATTTAATAATATTTAAACTATTTTAAAAATACAATGTCTCGTATCAAATTCTAAACCATTTTTAGGAATTGAAAAACATATACCGAGAGAATATTAGATTTCAATGCTGTTAGGTGAGTTTACGTACTTTAGGTAGGAGCCACGAAGAGATAGAAACTGGAAAACATCTACGAAGAGTATTACGTTTCAATTTTTTTAGGACAGTTTACTTTGGGTAGAGCCACAAAAATTGATGGATTATTGAATTTTGGGTGAAACCAAATATAAATTTTATTAATACTTAAAAAAATTATTTGTTTTCTAATAATTAGTTTAATTATGATTTTTAATGTCGATAGATTTCATCTTTTCAACATTTAATAAAGTTTGAATTAAAATGCATTTTAATTAATTATTTTTATTATATATATTTTTAATTAATATATAATAAATATTATTGTTTTAGTTTATTTATTTTATGTTTGGATGGTTTTCTGGTATATTTTCAGATCTAATTTGCCTAAATTTTAATAGGAATTTTTTGAAAATTTTTAGGGTGTTGAATCCATATATGTAGTCAAAAACTCATTTTGAACGACAAAAAAAATATTTGTCCAAGAAAAAATTGCCACGAAAAAAAAAACCTCCAAAAATAGCATATTTAGCCTATATATATATTAGGTTGAGCTCTTTTACTGGATGAAATAACGATCTACTCACTAGTGTGATGTTGTGACAGGAAGCTCAATTGAGCTTGGACGCCCCTTGCGATAGTTTAATTCCCCCAAAAAAACTTCCATCCTCAACCCCTCCCAATGAAGTTTGCGTAGTGGGGACTAAACTCCACTCAAATGAATTGGTGTACACCTCATGCACCCACTAAATATTAAAATTGGCTTGTGTAAACATAATATATAGAGATGACAAGGGGTGGGTAAAAATATATGCAAGGGAATAATAATTTAAAAGAAGGAAAAAGAAGAAAAACAAATTGGGAAGCACTAACCTAATGAGATAGGGAACAATGCAAAAGCTCTAGAAGAAGGATGGTCCTTGGCTCTGACCTGTTGCTTTAAAGGACTTCTAACGTTCAAGGCCATGAAGAAATGCATGATGGATGTGAGGCTATAGCAATGATTGGGTTTATGATATCTCATAGGGCTAGCATGCGAGCTTAGAAGTTGGCCATATGCCTCTTGGAAGTAAGATGCAAGTAATCATGTGCATGTTCGTTCATGGTGTTGACCTTTATTATGTTGTTGATGAAGGCCAAACATCTCTTGAAATAAGAGGGCTAAACATCGTCACTCCTCATAAGCCACGAGTGCTTATAAATATGTAAGTGGATCTTTGACAAATCACATAACTATCTTCTAATCTTGTTGTAGGGACACCATTGAAATATAAAGTGGTCCATGTGTTAGGCTATAAGGAGCAGATCATGCAAATATAATGCATCTGAAGAATATGACGATCCATCTTAATGCGGAGTTAGTGGGAAGAAATGTTACATTGAGTGAAAGCAACCCTTATGATACAAGCTAATTTGATATTGTTGTACCTCATGGTTGAATGAGTCCACCATCACATTGGAGATACATGTTGAAGTATTACTAAAGTTTGGAAGAAAGAAACTCTATAGGCTTAAACCACATGGATTTAAGGTAGCCTTTATATATCACAATATCAATACACCTTTTTATCTCACCCTTAAAGAAAGATGAATATCTACGTAGAAGTTATGTAAAGGTGATTTGTTAATATTAATGTCAATAAGGTGAAACAATGAATCAATCCCACGTTCCACCTACTCCAAAGAAGATTATGTTTCACTTATTTGAAATTAGATATAGACATGTAAAAAATACCATTTTATGAGTTGCCCATTTACATAAATCTATTTATCATAGTCAACTAATGCAAAATTGCTAAAGCAAATTACACGAATAATATCACTAACTTATTTATCATAGTCAACAAATGTCAACAAATGCAAAATTGCTAAAGCAATAAATAAACTCTTACCAAAAATTACAAAAATAATATCATGAAACATAGTTATTTGACATAAAAATGTTAAATAAATCATGATAAATATTCTCATTATCACATTTTAGTTTACTCCTTGAAAATATAATCAACAAACCTTACACCTATATAAACAAATAAATCAACAAACCTTACACCTATATAAACAAATATATATAACAAATAAACTAAAACAGATTAAATTTTCAATTAATTAAAAACTATTTATTTTCAAAACTTCAAAAATTATATATTCCATACTTAATATAATTATTATTATTAAAACTAAATTGAAACATAATTAAAAAAATATAAATATAAAAAAATAAGTTAGAAAAGAAAACTTGAAACATATATGTAAAAACATGATCTCAATCATTTTCATATGTCAATCCTTTTACTTCCCCAAAGTTACACATTCCTTACTCAATTTGTTTTATTAAAATAAAATTAAAACATGATTTTGTGTTATTAAAATAAGATTTGGAAAAAAAAAATATGAAACACACATATAGATTAAAATTAAATTAAAAATAATATGGAGAAGAAGACTTGAAACATACATATGAAAATTCATTATCACAATCCTTTACTCTGGTTCTTTCTAAATACACATCTTCCGATAGTAAAACATATGCCACTATAGAATATTACCGCTTTTAACCCTTTATTTTTTTGATAAAGATGATATTCTTTTTACTTCTCGAGATACCAGTCTACATAAAAATAGAATAAACTATTCCAACTTCGAATCCAATTTGGAAGGCCATCAAACAACCAAACAACAATAATTGACTCAAGACATTGAGCATGAACATGCATACAGATTCCGCACTGACATGGTAATGCATAGATCTTTTAGCTGCTTTCCCGAGGCCCGAGATAAGTCTGCAAGCTAAAGTGATAACAAGCACCGACGGTAAATTCCAAATGACAGGATCAACAGCTCTTTCATCTGCTTACCCTCGCTGATTTAATTTCCAAGTGACGGTATCCACAGCTATGGTTTTTCAAGGTCAAGGTCTTCCTCTCCTCTGATTTACCTCCATCCTGGCGAGCCTGTAGATCGCTTTTGTTCATTTGGTTGGCCGATTTTATCTGCCTAAATTGGTGGAAATTTCAGAAATTGCAAGCGAATTTCGGCTACTCGGAGCAGAAGACAGGTTATGATTACGCTGAAATTTTAATTTGGGATAAATTTTTGGCTTAATTTCCGAAACGAGTTGAAATAGCTAGGTTTTGCCATTATTAGGCTTTACTGGAGCTGGCAGTCTGTTTAATTAGATGAATGGCCACGGCTGGAATGGTTATCCCACTTCTGATGTATTAATAGCTTTCCACTGAATTCTTTAAATAGAAACCGACTAGTATCTTTTTCTTTTTCGCACAAGCATCTTGTAATAACTGCTTTACTTTGTTCTCTGTAAAAAGAGGAGCATTTTCGACTAATTTTGAGGAGCGGCTTACTGTTTTCTGCCCACCCCCCTTTTTTTGAATATTTGACGAGTTAATTTAAGGTACCAGAGAGCAGATGCTCCAATTTAGTTGTTCAGAATTTGCTGTATCCGATCTAGGACCGGATTCGCAGAGATTGATGTGTGGTAGCGGGCTAAAAATGTTTTTGTTTAGCAAATTAAACCTCAGCGAGCTAAAAATGCTTTTTTGTTTGAAATTTAAACCTCACCATAAAATTTCAAGAACCCTCTTAGTCACTTTAAGACAATAAGAAATAGAAGAAGTGCAATTTATGAGGTTTTTAAAGGACGAGAGAAAATTATACCAGTTATTCAAAGATGGTCAAATCCTTTCACTTAACAACTATGTTCACAGAAAATGGACCCAAGTGGCCTGTTTCTGGCATCTTTTTGTCGTTTCTAGACCGGAAAATTGTTTCTCCGGAAACGGTCAACTTTTTCTGCTGGTAGTTTCTGCCACGTTTCTGCCTTCTGGCCAGCGAGAAAAGGCCAACAAAAAAGGGCTTAGTTCAAGTTATTATTATTATTTTTTAAATGAGGCAATCTCCATTTTACTATGGGGGTGACTAAATCTTCTGCACGCGCACAAATTTTGAGAGGGGAAGAAGAGTATTTCTTGATCCTTTCAGTGAGGAGGACTCACGTATTCTATTAAAAGTGTCAAGATTGGTGTGTGGTCAATCAAATCTTCGCCTTCTACTAAGCAGATATAAAATACAATCTGAGTTGGAAGGGTGCCTCTGAAAGGCTGAGTTGGAGAAGCAGCATCTGTTAAAATACGTAAAACAGTCGGAGAAAGGCGTCTTTGGAGAGAAAAAATCAATTTCAGAGGAGGGGGGGAACCTTGAATGTCTAAAATTTTGGATAAACAACATCTCAAAAGACAAGATCGTAGCAGAGAGGATGCCATTATTAACCTTGAAGATCAGCTCAAGAAAGCTGAGTTGGAAAACCAACACCTGAAACAATACAAGAAGCAATTAGAAGACATTACTCATCTACGAAGAGAAAAAAATCCACTCAAAGAAGAAGGGGAGATAAAGCACGAATCAAAAATCATTGAGGAAATGAAGTCCCTATTGGCTAAAGTTAAAGAGGTCGACATTGTTCCAAAACTTGGCTAGACAGAGTGGATGGTCAATGTGATGTGTCAATGAGCAAGATTCTCATGATAAGGGAAGTAAAGTGCATAATTTATGAGGATTAGGAAACATAAAATAGATTCGCCAACATAATTGTCAAAGGTGTCAAAGCAAGAGGTGGTGAGGATGACTTGCCAATGATAGTGAGAGGCATTCTTAAGGAGGTGACGGGCTAGGCAAGTGCAATCTAGGTGGCAAAACTAGTAGGGAAAAACATGATCATGCAAGCCAAGGTTGCCCATTGAAGATAGTATGTCAGAGCATATAAGATAGTGTTAAACACAAGCATGGTGAAACACACACAAAGGGAAAGATAAGCATTGATTACCTTCCCATTAACCATAGATGTCTATTTATATTACAGTGGGGTGACTCTTGGATTCCACATTCCAAGGTCACTTGGACTCCTTTATGATTGTTCGGCTTCCACACCTACCCATAGAGGATTAGTTGTCCAACATTCCCCCCCCTTATTCTGAAGGGGCATGTGTGAGTCCAAGAAGAGAGTTGTAATACAAATCTGCAAAGTATGCATGGCAACACTTAGGTTGAATCAGCTCTCTGAAATGTTGGCATAAAGAGGTGGTTTAAGGATGGCCACCAATACTGGAAAGCAACGCTTATTGCAGTTCCCAGAACTCTTCCAAAACTGGCAAGAAGCTGAGGTCTTCTGCTAGAGGAAGTGTCCCTCATATTTGAAGAGGGAGACCTTCAACCTAGAAGAAGGGAGGTCTACAACCTGTGATGGTTTAAGGATGACCACCAACGTTGGAATGCTTAATGCATTTCCCAGAACTCTACCAAAGTTGGCAAGAAGATGAAGTCTTCTGCTAGAGGAAGTGTTCCGAATTCTTTGAAGAGGAAGAATATCAACCTCACATGGATGGTTTAAGGCTGTCCACCAACCAAAGGAATGCTCATGGGCATCCGTGTCTCTGGCTACAACTCTGAATCTGGAATGACAAGTTGTGGCTCAGGTTTGCTTGAACTGCTGTGTCTTTAGCTACAACTCTGAATCTGGAATGAGAGATTGTGGCTCAAGCTGGCTTGATGTGGCTTCAAAGTTTGTAGACGACCACCATTTCCCCCCCTGTCAGGTACAAGGTAAGATGATGGCGAAAACTTAACTGCAAGTTTGTTCAATATTCTAGAACAAGTTCTGACATGCGACTTAAACATCTTCTTGGCTGTTGATGCCCATTGCCAAGAAGCGATCTATCCATGATGAATCTTTGTTCTTGCAGGACGCTTGTTTCTGAAGCATCTATGTGAAGAATGGGTGTGCCGACCACAGTGCTTGCATGGGTGAAGATCGAAACAATGGTCTTTCATATGGCCAACTCGATCACAGTGTTGGCATTTTTCAATTTGTTTTTGTTGTTGTGTAAGAGGAGTATGATTTGGAACAGCTGAAGGTGAACTGTCATGAAGAAATCTGGCGCTCTGAAATTGAACGGGCTTGGAGTAGTCCGGAATATGAAAGGACACATCCTTGTCATATCCAAGACCTATTCTGTGCTTGTTATGGACAAGCTCTTCCCAAGGTCTAATGATGGGCTTGGGAGGTGGAACTCGAGCTTCTGCATCTGCATACAAATCTGTTGTTGAACTAGGCACTGAATGTGAATCAGTCACAACATTATTGACTTGTTGATTATGGGAGTCTCTTTCAATGTTCTGAACAGAAACAGGTTCAGAATGATGACTCCACTGCTGTAATTCTTCTTGTTGAAGCTGAGATTCCCACTGCAAAAATTCAATCTTCTCATGTACATTTTGCAGAAAAAATATAATATTAGACATAGTATCCTTGCTGATTTTTACCGTCCCATCCACACTCGAATGTTTTAGAGTATTCAAAAACTCTAATACTTCATGAACTTTGGTCATTGTGTTGACAAAAGTAAGTGCCTTTCCTTGACCAAAATCTTTCCTTCAAAAACTTGTTATAGAAGCAATGCAGACACCTAATAGAAATGTGGTTCTTAAATTCATTGGCAGAGAGAGATGTGCAGCTAAGACTTTACCACTAGTATAGCAGAGGACCTATTTTCCTAAATCATGACCAGAAAATTGAGCCTCAATAGTCTCAAATTTAAGTCTTATGGACTTTAGCACTCTCAACAAAGTCTTATGAACTTTAGCACTCTCAACAAAGAATATATATATTTTTTGATTTGTTTGTAGAAAGGGATCTCATATACAGTTCGCCCCCCCGCCTTTTTTACTACACTAAAACACTAACACTTCTTTCCTTATGATGAATTCTTTTTTTCTTTTTCTTTCAAGAGCATAACATTTCAAAACACCATCCCATTATCACATGCCATATGCACTTCTCATAATTTAATACCATTCATATGTACGGTCTTTTAAAATCTCAACGCCTTACGTCCATTCACACTTGAGCATATGCTACTCTTTAAAATGATTCAAAGTACAGTTATTTCAACTCAGCCAACGAACTATGTAAGAACTTGCATCAATTAGACCCACGACTATCACGACTTCGATTTGTAGAACCAACGTATGACTTCTATTTGTAAAACCAGTGTATGCAAAGACTATAGAACTCAACCCAACAATAAAGAACTTTAAGGTCTCAATGCAAAGATGGTAGTGGTGGCATTTTTCTTTCAACGCAGTGTTCAATCTAGATTTCAATTCATTTTGATTCAAAGACCATTATTCCATTCAATACAGGGTGTAAGTTTTCTGCACTCACCCATACTTTACAAAATTTGCAGGAACGACTAGTGCAACAACCAGCGCATAGAAGTAATGCATTTAACAAAATTAACACAGTTGTAGAACCAGCAGCTGAAGTTGAGCAAGAATCACTCGTGCCTACCCTTCAGTAGCAGCTTGAAGATGCCCTCAATTATGTATAATTCTTCTGAAAATTTCTCTCGAGACTCTCTGCTATTAGGTGGATGGGAGTGAGGGGCTGTTGGAGAGGGAGCATCGAGGGGGACGGGGCAGCTGTGCGAGGAGGAGTGGAGATGCTGCATATGGTGAGGGGGAGAGGTAGCGTAGGGATTGGCAGCGGGAGGGAGCCGAGGATAGTCGGGGCTGCGGGAGGGAAGGTGAGGAGATGGTGAGTGGGGAGAGCGGAGTGAGGGTCAGGAGGTAGAGTGGGTAGGGAGGTAGCGGCGGGAGCGCGCAGAGGTAGTTGAAAGGAGCAGCACGAGGGGAGTGGAAGCGCGAAGGGACGGGAGAGGGTAGGGACCATGGGGAAGGTAGTGGAAGGGACGAGAGAGTTGTGGGAACGTGCAGGTGGGATGGCTGAGTGGCAGTGAGTGGAGGAGTTAGTGTAGGTGTTGTGGAGGGTGGGGACTGCGCTGTGGGTGGAGAGATGAAACGGTCGGGATAGGGAGCGCAGCAATGGGGAAGGGGAGGTAGGAGCATGGGTGAGCGGTGAGGGGACGGGGAGGTTGGGAGGTCCACACACAGGCCAAGGGCTGTGAGCGTGAGGGGAGAGCTCAAGCAAGCGAGGTAGAGGCCAAATGATAACGGGATAGAGAGTAAGCAACGGGAGGTCAAAGTGTGTATATGCGGTGGTTTTAGCAGAGACAACCGAGACAGCCGAATGAACATTGAAAACTTGAGCACATAACACCTAAAATTTGAGCACGTATTTACCACAGTAAGCTTTGAGCAGGTATCACTAAAAGACGCTTAAATCTGCTGCTGGAGTGCGTATTATGCAGCAGATTAGGTGCTAGGTAGCAAGTAACGCACGGGTAAACCAACGCTATTCAAGGCAGGGCAAAAAACTTAACACATTAACACATAAACGCATAATGAGGAAGAAGGCTACTCATCATGGCTCTGATACCATGTTAAACACAAGCATGGTGAAACACACACAAAGGGAAAGATAAGCATTGATTGTTTTTCCATTAACCATAGATGTCTATTTATAGTACAATGGGGTGACTCTTGGATTCCACATTCCAAGGTCACTTGGACTCCTTTATGACTGTTCGGCTTCCAGACCTACCCATAGAGGATTAGGTGTCCAACAGAGAGGAATCAAATTTTAAAGTGGAGAGGGTAGCTCAAGTGCTCAAAGTGGTTTGTTGACAAAGACCTAACTCCTATCCATCAAGAAGACAAACAAAAGAAAAGAAAAGAGATCATAGATGTAAGTCAACAAGATAAATGGGTGAGCCAAAGTGCGGGAGTTTTGAAGTGCAACTAGAAAATATAGGGATATGCCCCTTGTGACCCAAATCAAGCTCAAAATTGTGACATGGAAATGTCAAGACTACATGGAAAAGGGTTCATAGGTAAGGGCCATTAGTTGAAGGCTTAGTGTTAATTTTAGTTAACAATGGTATGTTCTATGCTTAGAGCAATTTATTTCAATCTTTCTTATTAGCCCAATTCAATTTCCTGTTAAGCAATGACATTAACATTGACAGTAAATGCTGATAGAACATAAATAAATAATCAGAAGACAAGCCAATACAAGAGGACACAATAATTTGGCGGATGCTAGGGAAAAACCCTTTGATCAAATCTTCTTATTATTCTTCAAATTCAATAGAGAGAGAAAGTACAATTTTTAGCAGTCAATATGATGCCCTAGCAAGCAAAGTCAATGTTGTTCAAACCAGCAAAATGTCTCCCAATGGAGCTTGGTCAAAGCCAATCAAATTCGACCTCTTGACATAGTCAAAGTCAACCCAAAATAGTTTGCAATTCCTCAGTCAAACTTGGTCAACGCTGTGGTCAAACTTCGGTCAAATCTATAGGCAACACTGTGGGCGACGCAACACTCAAATAAGCTCGGATTTCTTCGATTTCTGTGCTACCAAATTAGGCCTCCAAAAATCAGAATTTGTCCCAAAAATCGAAGTCAAATGATATGAGTTGACCCAAGGTCAACGCTGCAACAAAAACCCTAAAATAGTCTGAAATTTCCAGCGTCTCTTTCACATGTGCGAAGGAGAGAGAATGTCTCCTAAGGCTTGTATGAACCAATCAGAAGGAGAGAGAATGTTTGAGGAGATGATGTCCAAAATGAGGATTTAGTCTCTCCTAATTATGTCCATCAATGAGGGTGTGTGACACATCTGTTCGGGCTTGTGAGCCTACATTACAATTCTGGCCGACCTTGACAAATTGCACGCGTGGAAAATAAATTCAAAATCCAACTTTTGCTCATTCAAACAAGATGATATTTAGATCAATCTTGCACCTCTCCGAAAGAGGAATCCAACAAAAATTTCATCTCCATTATATGCGCAGTGCAAAGTGTAGTTTGGCCCTAGTTGCCAAATTTAAAACTCCCTCTCAACTAGGGAGAACTCCACTTGTCAACCTGTGCAATCCTGTGATCCAGTACGATCATGTACTATCATATAACATCCTGTCATCCTGTGTCATCCTGCTGTCTCTGTACTTTGTCGGCTCTGCTCTGCTATAGAAGAAATAATAAAGAAGATATGATTGAGAATGAGTCACAAAGACCTTGCCACTCTCCACTGACTTGACGTAATATTCCTAATTAGCAATTTCGCTAATTAGAATACTAATTTTTGATATTTTGCTAACTATTACGTTTTGACTATGAGGATGTGGGTTTGGGGGTCCATAATTAGACTTGGGAAACTATAGAGATCAAACCATTAGGCCAAGGCAAATATGCGACTGTAGTGGAGGATGTGGGTCCAATGAGGAGAGACTACGTCCCACATGTGGCAACGCAACTCATTGGTACAAGCTAGAGGTAGTGCAGTTTTGAGGTGGGGCCCAAGGGAACATTGGGCAAGCTTAGTTAAAAGGAAACAAGCTGCTTATTTTGGGTGTTCATTCAATCATCCATTTCAACTTTGTCTTTGACAGAGAGAACGCTTGTGTCGTGTGCCAAGTCTGCAGTGCTGTGTAGCACACGATATTTTCAAGCGAAGATCTCAACCTGTGCCTCGGGGGACTTCGAGTGCTTGCTCAGGAGAGGAGTCTTATCATTTTGGAGGAGCATTTCAGCAGCAGGGACTTCATCTGCAACGTAGTGGCATCTACAACAACACAAAGGCTACGCAATCAGTGAAGGGATCACTTCGGGGGCTAGGGGAGTGAGTGGAGATTTTGGGAGGACACTTGGTGGGGAGGCTTAGAGCTTCCTAATAGGGGTTTTTCAGGCATTTTGGTGGCCTCCAGGAGCAGAGTTTCCAGGAACGAATTGCCTAGCAGTTGGGTGAGCCAAGCCCAAGAGGGCCAATTTCGAAGGTCAAAACTAGGATAAATTCTTTCTGGGTTTTTCTGGGTTTATCAAGAAGAGGCCAAGATTAATTTGGCAGAATTTTCTGGGTAGAATTAAGAGGCCAAACAAGGATTCCAACTCAGTGAACAACTACAGGAGCTAGAGGAAAATTGGGCTAAAATTCTGAGGTCAATATTTGGCCAATTCCTTCGCGGGTTATTGTGGGTTTCTTGAGCAGAGTTCGCGGTTAAAATCCCAGAATTTTCTAAGCAGCGTAGTAGGCCCCAACAACATTTCATTTGGAGTAGCAACAACATTTCTAGCCATCGACAACGTAGAGCAGGAGTAGCAGCGCAGAGCCGGAGCAGCAACAATATTTTTGGCGAGTGATTGGGTGGAGCAACGCAGAGCTACAACCACACAGTGTACATTTGGGAGATTTCAGGTTTGTTCTGAGGCTATCTTCAGCTTGCATTAAGCAAGCCCAGGTGCCTTCATTCCAACACCTCCATTATACACATTTTATCGATATTAATAAAATGGCTCATCAGTATTTTATGGCTCCAATGGTGCATTGATATCAGTTTTTGTTTTGCTATCTCCTTAATATATTTTAGCCTGTTATTACTGTTATTTCCCCATTTGGGATATTACTGTTAATTTTGGACAACTAGGTCCAAACTCAATGTTGTGATGCTCAGATGAAGATGCCAATATTTTTATTGGACTCCTCTTTCGGAGAGGTGCAAGATCGATCTAAAGATCATCTTAATCCGATGAGCAGAACATTTATTTTGAATTTATTCAAAATATGTGCAGCTCGGCCTTAAGGTTTTGTGCCCCAGCAGTTGTGTCACACACCCTCATTGATGGATATAAATTGGTCAAAGTTGGAGGACATTTTCATTAGTCTCATCCTCACACATTTCTCTCTCCTCATCTGATTGGTTCGATGACCTTGGAGGCTCTTCTCTCCACACGTGGGAAATTTCAGTAGCAACTCATTTATGTTTTCGGCCTAGGGTTTCTACAACAACTTTGACCAGCGTTGACTTTGGTAAACATAAGGTCAAACAGACCAAAAACTCTCCCAAAAGTTCGATTTTCCAAATCTGCATTTTTTTGCACTATTCTCGAGGCTAGACGTTGACTTTGACTTTGCTGCATTGACCTAGCTGCTGCTGTTGTTTGCGTTGACTTTTGACTGACACTGTTGACTTTTGGGTTGACCGTTTTGGCTGTTCTAGAGGGTTGTGTGACATTGTTGGTTGGCTGACCATATTGAGACTTTGCTGGTTGAAGCATCCTGTTGATCGCTGTAACGCACCAACACACATATATATTTTTGGCTTGTCTTCTGTCGATCTACTGGTATGTTCTATCAACATTTTACTTTGTTGTTTATGTGATTGCTGACTGATATTGGGATAAAAAGTAAAGTTGCATCTAGCATAGAACATCTACAAAAATTTACAATTACAGTGGTATCAAAGCCATGATCTTTGCCAGCTGTGGGGTAACCAATTAGACCAGGGAAGATTTGTGCATGTATACACAGTGATGGGTTAAACCATAGACAAACCATGGCACAACGAAGATTTAATTACCGCAAACTCTTGACCAAGTTGATGAAGGTATCAGACCAGACCTATCCACTTCCTTGTAGGAGAGACACTATTGTTGCACATGCCTGTGAATTTTTCAATCTGAAACACTACTGCAGTGATAGATCTTTTTCACCTACTTAATTTATGATAAGTTATTTACAGATTCTTCAGTAAATTCTGAAATAAGCACAAATGCAGTATCCAGTTAATCATAAGCAGGAAATAGAATAGAATGCATATAACGCAATAGAAACAATCACATGAACACAATTATTTTTGGACAATTGTCCCCGGAAAAGCCCAATGCTGGAAAATTGGTGCAGTAGATGAGGGTTTGTATTATTCTTCAACAAGGAAAATCATTTACAAGAATTTGACGAGCAGACTTCTAGAAAACACCTCAGATAAATTTCCTGAAACTTTTGGGAGAATTTCTGACACCTGGGAGCATAGTTTTAAAAACCGGAACCGGTGACCGGACCGGTGGACCTAATGAACCGGGTTTCTAACCGGAACCGGTCTAACCGGGAGCGGTCAGATCTCAATGAACCGGTTTAAAAAAAATACATTAAATAATTATTTTTTTAATAAAAAAACTATTTTTAAGATTTGCAACCATGATTCCAAGCCAATAGAGACAAAATATGCAAAGTTTGCTCATTTATATACCATGCAAAGGTGAATATATCAAAATGGCACCGAGTGAAATACATATCATCGAAAAATACATAGGAAATGAGGCTCCAAATGGCCCATAAAGTCCAAAAACAATGCTACAAGCTATGAGGCCATTGGCCTAATACAAGACTACATATTAGTGATCAACAACATAATCACTCCTCATCATGATCAAATTATCACCACTACTAGACAAGGGATCATCAACATGAGCTACATAAATAATATGGCTCAAAGTTTGAGGACTCCTAAAACTCCTCTACAACTTTAGTAGTAGTAGTAGTAGCAAAAATAGACATCAAAACTACAAATCACTGAGCAACATGGTCTCTCATGAAACTCATCATTGATTCATCGCTACTAGAAATGGGATCATCAGCAAGAGATACATAAACATCATCTAGCTCAAAGTCTTCAGACTTGGATTGCTCAACCTTATAACATGATAGAAATTGAAAAAGTTTAACATGCCTAACCAATGATTTTGGTTTGAGTGAAGAGTTCATCTCCTCAACCTTAAAATACGGTAGAAAAAGATTAGCATGCCTAACCAATTGTTTTCCTTTGATTGAAGGGTACATCAAGGTTCTTAAAGGACTTCATGCTCTTGATCAAATGCCAATATCATTCCCTTACACATGATAGAATCAAATGGAAACATTGCAAATTCCCAAACCATGAAACCCTGAAAACCATTAAGTCTGCTGAATTTTGAGTGAAACCTAAAATTCTAGTTTCTCCATATGAAATCTAATGCGGTCGAAACCACTCTTAAACATCCTGAGTCATTTCATGGCAATGTTAAAAATTTAAGTAAAAGGATGAAAACGAAAAATAAAGGAAATGTCACTTTTACTTTTACTTTAAGAATGAAATGTCAATGCTTCCCTTACCTCCACATCAGCCCTAAAACCCATTTCTGGCCGTGCGTGGGTCCGCATAGGGAAAGAGTAGCTAAATGAACCCCCCCTTATAAACAAATCAGCCCTAAAACTCAACTGCCGCTGAAAATGTGGGTCCGCAGAGGAGGTAGCACCTAACCGGCCGGTTAGGAACGAAACCGGTCGGTTTATGCATAAACCGGCCGGTTCCGTTACTAACCGGCTGGTTAGGTCCGGTTTTTCTGAAAAATGGGCGAAATGCCCTAGTTAGCCGGGTTGCTTGGCCAGTTTCGACCGGTGGGCTATCTAACCGGCCGGTTTGGCCGGTTACCGGTTCAAACCGGCCGGTTTTTAAAACTATGCCTGGGAGGCACCCTAGCTCCTTCTGCGTCACTCTGCATGGTCTTCTGCGCCGTTCCTGCGCTAGGCTGCGTCACTCTACGTGGTCTTCTGTGCCGTTCCTGCGCTGGGCTGCGTCACTCTGCGTGGAGACTCAGTGCTGCTGTTGAACGCTGTCCCCCCTGCGTCCTCCTCCTGCCTTTTCTTCTGCCTTTGCTGACCTCCCCTTCCATCATCTGCCTCTGCAACTTTGCATCTACAACCTCTCCCTCTGAAATTGAATTCTATTCCTTCAGAATTGATTTCCTCCGGGTACTGAGTGTGTGCCCAACTTGCTTTCCAAATGACCCTCAAGTCTTCTCGTTGATATATCAACAACCCAAATTAGATCTTTAATCAATGGCTAAGATTAAAACATGATTTGATCTTTGTTTTCTAGAAGATTCACACTCTATTTTATTAATACCCTTTAATTATTTAATTTCCTAAGTTTAGACTTAGGGATCACATTAAAATAATTAATTATTTTAATAAAACATGAACCGAGTGGAATTTCCACAAACGGTTTCTGGGTTCTCTGGAATATTGATGTCGAAGCCTCCTCCCAAAATATGAGACTTGGAACACTTTCCAATGCTACAAAATCAACACTCCCTCTTAGCGAGGAAAGTGTTCAAGCAAAATACCAACTGCATCTGCTCTGACCTGAAGCATCTACTGCGCTGCTGATGTCTGGCCGTTGCCCCTCATCTGCTGCGCTGCTGCGCTGCTGTCCTCTGTACTGCTGCCCATGACACGGTCTATGTCACTGCCTCATTCGTACTGCAACTCCCTCTGAATCTCAAGTCCAACCATTCCTCTATTGGAATGGGTTCTTGACCATCCCCATCTTTTCTCTGAAGTAAGTAAACTTGATCTTACCCAGAGCTTTTGTGAAGATATCTGCCACTTGTTCCCTTGTAAGAATATACTTCAACTGTATAGCATGTTGGACATAGTCTCTGATGAAGTGGCACCTAATGTCAATGTGTTTCGATCGATCATGAAACACAGGATTCTCAGAGAGCTTGATGCAACTCTGATTATCACACAAAATTTTAGTCGGTTCCATCCTCATCTTGAGTAAGTTCATGAGCAACTTACGAAGTCATATGGCCTCACACGAAGCTGTGCTAGCTGCCATATATTCAGCCTCGGCTGAGCTTAGCGCTATGGGTTTCTGTTTCCTACTGCACCAGGGAGTCATTACTGATTCGACATTGAAACATTACCCACTGGTACTTTTCCGATCTACTTGACTTCCAGCCCAGTCTGCATCAGTGAACCCACTCAACTGGATTTCATTTCCGTTGGTGTACTTCAATCCAAACTCGACTGTCATCTTCAAGTATTATTTGAGAACATGTTTCGCTGTTGCCTAGTGAGCCCTCCTTGGTTCTACCATGAACTGACTGAGGGTATTCACGACATAACAGATGTCTGGTCTAGTGTTGACCAGGTACATCGATGATCCTATGAGCTACCTATACAAGGTAGGGTCAGCCTGATCATCCTCGGAGATGTCGATTTTCTTCTAGTTTGTGATCATTGGCGTAGCCATGGGTCTACAGTCTTCCATCTGAAATCTCTTCAGAATCTTTGTAGTATATCTTCCTTGCCCAAGGAAGATTTCTCCCTTCTACTGCCAAACCTCCAAACCCAAAAAATAGTGCATCTGCCCTAGATCCTTCATGTCGATTTGTGTAGCCAGATTTTCCTTGCAGTCTTTGATGAGCTTAGATGATCTAGTCAAAAACAGATCATCTACATATAATCCCAGTATTAAAGGCTCATCCCCTACTCTCAGATAGTAGTGGTTGGGATCTGAGTCACTCTTGACAAATCCCATCTTCTGCAGGTAGTTGTCAATTCACCCATACCATGCTCTAGGAGCTTGCTTCAGTTCGTACGAGGCTTTCTTAAGCCTGCACACATGAGTTTTCTGCTCATGCATCTCAAAGCCCTCTGGCTATTCTATGTACACTTCCTCTTCTATCACCCCATTCAAGAACGTTGTCTTGACATCCATCTGGTGAATTTCCCATCCCATCTGTGTTGCAAGAGAGATGACGGATCTGATTGAAGCATACCGAGCTACAGGGGCGAATGTTTCTTCATAATCGATCCCTTCCTTTTGTGCATACCCCTTAGCCACAAACCTGGCTTTGAATTTCTCTATGCTGCCATTTGCAACATATTTTTTCTTGTAGATCCATCTTGAACCTACAACCGACGTATTTTGCGGTCTAGGAACTACTACCCAGACATCATTTGTCATGATGGAGCTGTACTCCACCATAGCGTCTACCCACACCTGATGCTGAGCTGTCTCCCGAAAACTCGCAGGTACTCCAACCTGTGCTACCAATGCTTGGTACCTGTCTGGTTGCTTGTGTTCCCTCTTCTCATTTCTAGGGGCTCCAACAAACTCCTCTGCATCCCTCAGAGTCTGTTGAAGTTCTCTGCTCGTCCTTCCACTAGTGGTGGGTGGATTCACCTGCTCTCCTTCTTGCACTTCCTCGAAAAAACTTTCCTTAGGATCCTTGTGCCGTGGAGAGGCACTAGCGTCATCTTCTGTAGGCCACTACGGCTGGACCAGCGGATCCTCCTCATACTGTGTAGCTGTAGACATCTCTCGGGGTCTCCTGAAGGCTCTCTCCTCCATGAATTTCACGTCCCGTCTTACTACGATCTCCCTACTCTCGGGAATATAGATGCAGTAGGCATTCACATTCTCGCTGTATCCCAAAAGGTACCCCTTTTCAACAGTTTGATCTAACTTCTTCCTCTTCTCATCAGGAACATGGCAGTATGCTATACTGCCAAATATCTTAAAGTGGCTCACTTGAGGCTCGCTGCCAGTGAGCACACTCTCAGGAGTAACCTTTCCCGATGCGTTATGAGGCACTCTGTTCTGCACATACACGGCTGTATTGCAAGCTTCAACCCACATAAATTTGGGCATGTCATGATCATACATCATTGCCCTTGTATCTTCTACAATAGTCCTGTTCTTTCTCTTTGCGACCCCATTCTGCTCCAGATTATATGGAGTAGTCCATTCTCTCTTGATGCCTTCTTTGCACAGAACCTTGTGAAGTCTTTGTCAGTGTACTCCCCATCATTGTCTGACCGCAATGTCTTGATCCGATTTCCTGTTAGATTCTCTACCAGAGACCTAAATTCTTTGAATCGCTCAAAGACCTCGTCTTTGGTCTTCAGAAAGTAGATCCATGTTTTTTTGGAATGGTCACCAATAAAGGTGACAAAATACTTTGCACCATTGAGAGCATTTGTGGACATTGGTTCGTAGATGTCTGAGTGTATCAATCCCAACACACTCTTGGCCCTATTGCTGCTTTTTGGATATGCTTCCTTGGCATACTTCCCTAATATGCACCCCTTGCAGGCATCGTCTCGCTTGGTGCTAAGTTTCAGAGCTCCTGTGATAGTCTTCTTGAGAATTCTCAAGGCTCCATGATGTAGATGCCCCTTCTTCTATGCCATTATTCATTCAAATCTCTCTCATTTGTACTGCCTATCAGTGCCATTGGGGACTTGAGCTGTAGCTTGTACAACTTATGGCTCCTTACTCCAATTTTTGCCTTCTTTTTCCAACTAGGGTGTTTGACATAAACTTTGTTGCCAATAAAGTATACATCGTAACCCGTGTTCTGAAGTTGAGACACTGAGAGCAGGTTTATCCCCAATCTTGGTACATGTAGTACGTTGGTGGTTCGAAGCTTGTTTCCAACTTCCGTTTGAAATATTATGTTGCCTCTTCCAATATGGGTACATTTGGACTTGTTTTCTGTAGTGATTTGAAAATTCATCTGCTCCTCCTGGTAGCTCGAGAAGCATTCTCGAACTCCTGTCATGTGAGCAGATGCTCCATTGTCGATATACCAGATTTCTGGAGAGGCCATGCTTGACACACAAGCAAAATCCTCTTCTAGTCTGGATGCCAGAACTGAAATGTTATGATCCCTCTGTTCCTCCATGCGTTCTGGAGGAATGCGTGAACCCTTCCGAGTTGATGCTGCATCACTGCCAGACCTTCGTTTCATTGCAGAACCCCCCCTTCTGTTACTCATCTTTTGTTCTGATACCATGTGATATTTTCAATCTGAAACACTACTGCAGTGATAGATCTATTTTGCCTACTTATTTTATGATAAGTTATTTACAGATTCTTCAGTAAATTTTGAAATAAACACAACTGCAGTATTCACTTAATCATAAGCAGGAAATAGAACAAAACACATATAACACAATAGAAACAATCACATGAACACATTTTTTTTTGGACAACTGTCCTCGGAAAAACCCAATGTGGGAAAGCCAGTGTAATTGATGGGGGTTTGTATTATTCTGCAGCAAGGAAACTCATTTACAAGAATTTGACGAGCAGACTTCTAGAAAACACCTGAGATAAATTTCCCGAAACTTTCGAGAGAATTTTTGACACCCCAGAGGCACCCTAGCTCCCTCTGCATCACTCTGTGTGGTCTTCTACGCAGTTCCCGCGCTGGACTACATGACTTTGCGTGGTTTTCTGTGCAATTCTTGCGTTGGACTGCGTCAATCTGCGTGGTCTTCTGTGCAGTTCTTGCGCTGGATTGCATCACTTTGCGTGGAGACTTAGTGCTGCTGCTCAACACTGTCCCCTCTGTGTCCTCCTCCTTCCTTTTCTTCTGCCTCTGCTGACCTCCCCTTTCGTCTTCTGCCTCTGCAACTCTGCCTCTACAACATCTCTCTCTAAAATCGAATTATATTCCTTCAGAATCAATTTCCTTCGGGTACTGAGTGTGTGCTCGACTTGCTTTCCAAATGACCCTCAAGCCTTCTCTTATAGTCTTCTCGTTGATGAATCAACGACCCAATTTAGATCTCTAATCAATGGCTAAGATTAAAACATGGCTTGATCTTTGTTTTCTAGAAGATTCACTTTGTTTTATTAATACCCTTTAATTATTTAATTTCCCTAAGTTTATACTTAGGGATCACATTAAAATAATTAATTATTTTAATAAAACATGAACTGAGTGGAATTTCCACAAATGGTTTTTGGGTACTCTAGAATAATGATGTCCAAGCCTCCTCCCAAAATATGAGAGTTGGAACACTTTCCAATACTACAAAATCAACAATGTCGTGGGGGTACAACCATCTACACAGGATCATGGGGAGCAAGTGGATGCACCCCGTATGATGCATGGGTCGCCCGAGTTGGAGACTTCCTTGACCGTGCTGGTTGACATCTTAGTGGAGTAGTGCCATCCATTGAGGTGATGACCGGGATAGTGTCCGAGTTTTTGGGTGATAGCAACATGCAGCAGATGGGTGCGGTGCCAGGAGATTTATCCACCCTTGATGAGGCGCTAGGAGATATAGAGGTATTGGAAGATGATTGCACATAGCAGTGTCATCAGCTTCAGGCCGACCTTCTAGCTTTGAAGGAGAAAGCCACATCAGTACAAGAGGCTATTCTGCTGCAAAACGAGGAGTTGGAGGGCTTGAGACTGGTTTGTGTCGAGTCAGCGACCAAGTTGGCCCACATTGGGGAACGATTGGATTCCCTTATGATACAACTAGAGGGCAAATTGGAGCGTCGAAGTAGCCCCCTTCAGACATACATAGATGGCGCTAACAACACTGTTGGGTCACCTTTTCCCATTGGGGAGAGAGACCTAGTCAGATTTCATATGCTAACCTAGATAACGAAATGAGACAATCGTAGTTGCATAGGGTGCAGTATCTGCATGTTGGGGTTGGGTGGCGAGAGATTTTGAGTTGGTACCCTGTGGAGTGGGCTATGGAGATGGTGGTGGACCCGGGTGTAGTTTAGCAGGATTTTCCAGGCATTGGGAATATCGAAATCTCAAGCTGTTGTTGGGATCCAGGTGGGATTTCCCATCACATCATAGAGTCAGTGGGTGATGGTAGTAGCTGCGCTACGGGTATGATGTTTGGACCCACACACATTCTCAGATCTCCATCAGAACCCCGGACAACACTAGTGACACGATAGTTCGAGAGGGGAGAAGACAAATTTCATGAGTTGTCATGGCATATTGACTATGCGTGGGGTCACAGGGTGATTAGCCTACTGTGGCAGGAGCTGATAGGAAGAGGTGGCATCAGCACGCCACTAGACAGGGCGTTACAGGGAGACGGTGCTCTCTCATTGGCATATCGGATAATGGAGCTATTGAGGATAGGCGCAACAGTGTCATTTCCGTTGGCATGTGAGGAGTCAGGCCACTCAGGTCTTTCAGAGCAAACAGGGAGGTGTAGACCACATCCTGGAGGGTTTACTAGCAGAGTGGCGGATGTTTTGGCACATGCAGGATTGTGTATGTTACAGGGTGGTACAACAGTGGGCAGTGGTACACAGGACTACATAGAGTTATGTCATAGGGTCCAGTGCTATGTAGGGGAAAACAAACTGATGTGTACAGACCCAATGTTAGGTCGTAGCATCCAAGGGTGTGTAAGGCTTTGCAACGAGAAGAAGTGGCCTGTAGAGGAGCATGGAGATGCAGGTTGGTGGGCCATAGCATGCTAGTTTACACTATGGAGTAGGAGGGGTAGCTCACATAGCATTGAGTACCCGCCGGAGGTGTCGAGTACAGTGACACAGGCAGGACACGAGGTGATACAGGATGGGATAACAGTAGCAGGAGGTATTTAGAGGTGTACAACAATAGGCCGCGGTGTACAGTGGCATGTTCAAGAGTACAGGGATGATCAGTTGTATGCGAGAGTGTATGGTGTTGCATAGTGGGATCCTGGAATGACGCCTCCAGGGAGACTCATGGATGGAGACACCGGGCATACCTTTGGGCATGGTTCTCCCAGGATCGACAGAGACGCAGATGAGCGATACTTGATGGTATCCGTGGGGACTCACACGTCTGACCCTCTTCCACATCACTTACGGGCATAGTCATTTTGGTTGTTGTCCTTTGGCACTCTGGGCATGAGCAGCCAGGGACGAGGAGATCACCCAAGATATTTGGATGACACTCAACACATTAGGTGTAATATTCCCAATTAGCCTTGCTAATTGGAATATTTCATTTTTGCTTTATTTTGCCGCTTTAGCTAGACATAATAAATAAAGTGAGAAATAAGAGGGGTCACCTCACTTTAGTCACCTCACTTTATAATAAAGTGTTCTTTTCCTAGTAGATTGACGTTGTAACTTAAGAGGGGGGGCCTTGGGGGTCCACATGAGTATGATGGGGGAGGCATCAGGCTGACCCAAGGTAAACTGCGCAGGTCAAAGGAGAGTTAAGTTTTGGAGGGAGTTTGGCATTATAAAAGGAGAGGTTCTCACCTCATTTGGATCATTCATGATTTGATATTATTATTGAGAGCTAGACTTTGTCTGCTTCAGCACGCCGGTTGTTTAGTCGGTCTGCAGCACTGTTTAGTGCACGAGTGTCTCCGGTCGGAGATCTCACCCTTAGCCTCGGGGGACTTCGAGTGCCTGCCCTGGTAAGGTTATTTCTGGTTTCACCCTTGGCTTCGGGGGACTTCGAGTGCCCGCCCTAGTAAGGTTAATTTCTGAGTTCTATCTTTCAGTTTCAGTAGCAGTTTCAGGTGGAGAGTCGGAGAGGAAGAAGCCCTCTAGTGGCTGCGCAGATCTAGCAGGAGAAACGCAGTTTCAGCAGCAGGAAGGACGCAGATCAGTTTGGAGTGAGGACGCTGTTCCAGTAGGAAGAGGAAGGACGCAGATCTGAACGCACAGTGATAGATCCAGCCTTGGAGATTGTAGATCTGAGCAGATATTTGCAGATCTGGTTCTGTAGGTTGCAGATCTGGAGGGGTAGCACTAGATCCGGCTTGGGAGATTGCAGATCTGAGGAGATATTGGCAGATCCAGCCTAGATCTGAAGAGATAACATCAGATCCAGCCTTTGAGGTTGCAGATCTGAGGAGATATTGGCAGATCTAGCATAGATCTGAAGAGCTAGCAGCAGATCTAGCCTTGTGGGACGCAGATCTGGAGAGATAGTAGCAAATCCAGCCTTGTATGACTCAGATCCAGCAGATCTGGGCAGAGAGGACGTAGATCCAGTCAGGGAGGACGCAGATCTGATGAGTAGGGTCTTTATGTGGGGTTCTGGCAGCATTTTTCAGTGTTTTCAGCCTTGAGGAGTTGGTCATCTCATCTGGAGGGTTTGTGGGTAGATCCAGCCCTTTTGCCAGCATATTTCGTGAGCTTCTGAGCTGTTCCTGAAGGCACAGCGTTTTTGTAGGAGGAGGGTTTCTGGGGGCGATTTTCGGAGGTGGTCCATTTGCTTCACGGTTTCTGGGTTTTGTCCGGAGCAGCGAGTATAGGTGATCTGTGGATTTTTAGCTCATTCCGGCAAGGGGATCAGCCCCTAGCTTCAGTTCACTCCAGCAGCAGCAGTTTACGGCAGTTTCTTCCAGCAGCTGGGATGCAGTTTCTGTAGTAGCCATTTCCTATTTTCTGAGAGGATTCTTCACTTGCCTTGAGCAAGGATATGTGCCCTCATTCTGATTTTCTTGTACTCCTCTCTATGTACTTTCAGATTAATAAAATGGCTCAGTTTTCTGGCATTCTATGTGTAATTGTTCCATGATCTGGTTCAGCATTGTATTTTCTATATCTGTCTGGCATATTTCTGTTTATTACTGGTTATTTCCCTTTGGGGATATTACATTAGGGGAGAGACTTCTCAGCAGTGGCATTGGGTCGTGTGCGCTAGTTGACAGCCACAGGTTGGGGGATGAGATGATCATCTGCAGGGGTGGCATATCATTCATCACTGAGCCTACGCCTGGGGAGCGGGTCACGAGGGAGACATGTATCACTCTTTTCTCAGGGCATGTCGGGACCATGCATGAGTAGAGGATACTGGGTACGACCGAGGTAGTATTCCAGTATGTATCCAGGCTCCAGACATTGTATTGGCACATTATCGAGACGATGGATGGCAAACCCAATGGAGATGGTTGGCAGGAGCAGGAGGAATCCACCTACCCTGAGTCGATTGCGAGTATCAGATACCCATATGTTGGTGGCATTTAGGGGGTAGCTATTCAACACATGTGGCTTCCAGTGGTAATCGGTACTACACGGTGGCAGGCACGGGGCAGATTAGCATGCATCAGATTAGCCCATGATATCTGGACCCTCTATATTGATCACATGCAAAGACTAGAGATGAGGCACAGAGGGATCCCTGCAGTTGTTCGAGCTATGTTGCAGCATATCTGACTATAGAATGCAGAGATTTAGTTGACTGATAGATCATTCTGCCTCGTGATGGTCAAAGTCATGACAGAGAGTGATCTAGTTCACTATTGGGTTGGCACATGGGGGTACACAGAGGCCTTCTCCGGATGGCGAGGCAGGCTTTCTCTCTTGCTGCATAGGTTCGGAGCTAGATTTGGAGGGGTAGATATTGGCATCATGATGATGCCCGGGCAGGATGAACTTGGCTCTCACTGAGCTTCCGCCACTAGGCCTTGGGAGAGGGGGATACAGTCTACACACAGTGGGGAGTATGTCATAATCAGAGTAGCGCAACATCAACATGGTGGCACCACTTTGAGTTTGGCAGGGGAAGTTATCATTATCGCTCTTTACAGCTCAATAACCCTTACGGAAGGGCTGGCTACCATAGGGGGAGATCATGCAGACTTCCATTGGGCTTTAGCGAGTCCCCGATGGCGTGGGGAACTTCAATAGCTTGGCATGTGGGCCAGCAACATGATACCCGGGGAAGCTCACGTGAGCAAGACACTATCTCTGCAGAGATTAGGTGGTATCTTCGAGAGTTTACTCTTGGAGTGCATGGATGGACTACTTAGTAGGGCAACTCCATGAGGAGTTGGGCATAGTGCCATATTATCATGATTCCCTACTCATTGATGGTGTGTAGAGGGCTTCTGCTACTTATGCCTGGCAGGATGGCGAGTGGAGTAGGGGAAGCTTCATTTTGGACAGGATGGCTTGGGATCCTGGTATTAAGGGATCCCTTCATATCAGGGCGATGCAGAGGTCATGGATGATTCAGTGGCGCATCTAGGACCCAAGCACATTTTTGCAGTGACCATGGGGAGCGTCATCTAGAAAGGATGCTTGTTCAGGCATTGCTTGAGGACAAGCAATTTTTGGCGGGGAGGATTGTAATATTCCTAATTAGCAATTCCACTAATTAGAATATTAATTTTTGATATTTTGTTAACTATTACGTTTTGACTATGAGGATGTGGATTTGGGGGCCCACAGTTAGACTTAAGAAACTATAGAGATCAAAACATTAGGCCAAGGAAAATAATGTGGCTGTAGTGGAGGATGTGGGCCCAATGAGGAGAGATTGCGTCCCACATGTGGGAGCACAACTCATTGGTATAAGCTAGAGGCAGTGCAGTTTTGAGGTGGGGCCCAAGGGAACGTTGGGAAGGCTTAGTTAAAAGGAAGCAAGCTGCTCATTTTGGGTATTCATTCAATCATCTATTTCGACTTTGTCTTTGATAGAGAGCATGCTTGTGCCGGGTACCAAGTCTGTAGTGCTGTTTAGCACAGGAGATTTTTAGGCGAAGATCTCAACCTCTGCATTAGGGGACTTCGAGTGTTTGCTCAGGAGAGGAGTCTTATCATTTTGGAGGAGCATTTCAGCGGCAGGGACTTCATCTGCAACGTAGTTAGCTCTTCAACGGCGCAGTGGCATCTATAACAGGGCAGAGGTTGCGTAGTCAGTGAAGGGTCACTCTGGGGGCTAGGGGAGTGAGTGGAGATTTTGGGAGGACGCTTGTTGGGGAGGCTTAAATCTTTCTAACATGGGTTTTTCAAGCATTTTGGTGGCCTCCAACAGCAAAATTTCCAGGAGGACCGAATAGCCTAGCAGTTGTGTGAGCCAAGCCCAAGAGGGTTAATTTCCGAGGTCAAAACTAGGACAAACCCTTTCTGGGTTTTTCTGGGTTTATCGAGGAGAGGCCAAGATTAATTTGGCAGAATTTTTTTGGTAGAATGAAGAGGCCAAACAAGGATCCCAACTCAGCCAATAACTAGAGGAGTTAGGGGAAAATTGGGCTAAAATTCCGAGGTCAATATTTGGTCAATTCCTTCGCAGGTTATTGTGGGTTTCTTGAGTAGAGTCCGTGGTTAAAATCCCATAATTTTCTGAGCAACGTAGCAAGCCCCAACAACATTTCATTTGGAGCAGCAACAACATTTCTGGCCATTGATAGCGTAAAGCAGTAGTAGCAGTGCAAAGCCGAAGCAACAACAGCATTTCTGGCGAGTGATTGGGCAGAGCAACGCAGAGCTACAACCACGCAATGTACACTTCTTGGGGAGATTTCAGGCTTGTTCCAAGGCTATCTTCAACTTGCATTGAGCAAGCCCAGATGCTTTCATTCCAACACCTCCATTGTACACATTTTACCGATATTAATAAAATGGCTCAGCAGTATTTTATGGCTCCAATGGGGTATTGATATCGTTTTTTGTTTTGCTGTCTCCTTAATAAATTTTAGCCTATTATTACTGTTATTTACCCATTTGGGATATTGCACCCAAAGTCAGTTTAGAGGTAAAAACCTCAACCAAACTTGATCCCAGATCAAGTTGTTGGACACAACTCATCCTAGACATAGAGAGTACGACAATACACGATGCATCCATCGGTAATGCTATGGTCTCTATCCTCATTTCCCAACTCATTGGCCATATGACAGTACTTCCCATGAGTCCTAGACTACATGGGTAGGATTTATGTGGGGCATAGATCAAGAGAGTGTGAACCAGTTCAATATCATAACGGTGGGGAAATAGCACACCAACAAGGTAAGGCAAACCTAGCCTTGTGGTTCTTATAGCTCCAAGAAGCTATCCTCAAGCCCCATGGAGCTCCCAGAGCTCAAAGTCCAACTCAAGCGGGACCCTCATAATAGGGTTTGTCCACGATACCAAGCTTCTCACGGAAGGTTAAGAATTTGCGCTTCCCCAGGGGCTTCTTGAGAATATCTACAAGCTGCTCATCAGTCCCAATGTGATGGAGGCTTATGGCGCCTCGCTGTACCATATCTCGAATAAAGTGGTACCTGATATCAATATGCTTGGAGCGGTCGTGGAACACGGGATTCTCTGAAAGTCAAATACCACTTTGGTTGTCGCATACAATCACGGTGGTATCCAACACATGCTCAAACAATTCACTGAAGAGCTTTCTCAACCAAACAGCTTCACAACAGGCCATACTTGCTGCAATGTATTTAGCCTCGACGGTGCTCAAAGCAACTGATTTTTGCCTCCTGCTCATCCAAGAGATCGAAGCAGAACCTAAGGTGAAGCAACATTTAGATGTGCTCGTACGATCCACCACTCTACTTGCCTAGTCGACTTCGGTATATCCATGGAGTCTCATACTCCCGGTAGTGTATCTCAACCCATGGTTGATTGTGCCCAAGAGATATCTCAAGAGATTCTTGGAACCAATCCAATGAATGTGATGAGGCTCGACCATGTATTGACTCAACGTGTTCACTGCAAAACATATGTCCAGATGTGAGTTCACCAAGAACATCAGGGCCCCTACGAGTTGATGATACTCAGTAGGATTTCCCAAATCGGGCCCAACAACACTTCCACACAACTTCTTAAAGTTGAGTTCCATTGGAGTAGTCACAGAGTCCACCATGCCAAATATTTCCAGCCTTCACAATATATTTTCTTTGAGAAAGGAAAATCTCACCTTGCTTTTGCCAGACCTCCAGGCCTAGGAAATAGTGCATCAGTCCTAGGTCCTTCATCTCGAACTCAAAAGCTAGCTCCCTCTTACATTGATGAATAAGAGGGTCAACACATGTCAGGAAGAGATCATCCACATAGAGAACCAGAATGAGTGGCTTATCATTATCAACCTTAAAGTAAAGGTTTGGATCAACGTCACTTCGAGTAAAGCCCAACTTCATCAAGTAGTTATCGATCCTCTCATACCAAGCCCTGGGGGCTTGCTTCAACCCATAGAGGGCTTTCTTCAACCTACATACTTGTGTATCTCTATCTCGAACTTCGAACCCCAAAGGTTGTTCCACATAGATCTTTTCCTTGATTGAGCCATGTAAGAAGGCAAACTTGACATCCATCTACTGTAGACTCCATCCTTACGATGCAACAAGGTCAATGATGGAATAGATGGTGGTGTAGCGGGCAACAGGTGCAAATATTTCATCATAATCTATTCCTTCCTTTTGAGAGAAGCCTTCGGCAACAAATCTTGCCTTGAATTTTTCATCACTTCCATAGGCTCCATGCTTGATCTTGTAGAGCCATTTTGAGGTCACAACATATTTGTCCTTCGGTCTAGGGACCACATCCCATGCATCATTTTTCATGATCGACTCATATTCTTTGTTCATAGCATCCTTCCAAACTTGGTGCTTCATGACTTCTTCAAACTTTGTAGGCTCACATTATACAATGGTGCTCATGGCTACTAAGTACCATTGGTACCTATTCAACTTCTTACTTTGACGGAATGTTCCCCTTGGAGCAATATGTCTCTCGGCATCTTCGAGAGTGCCTCTAAGCCATGAGGGTCTCCTTTTATTTGAAGAAGGTGGATCTATAGGAACCATTAGACCTTCAACATCGGGCATCAGTTCATCCTTCGGTTCTTGCTGCTTTCTTGCTTCTTCTTCTTTGTCTTCCTTTGAGATAGGAAGATCTCTAACCTTCCAGAGCGCAGCATCTTTGTTGAAGGTGACATCATGATGTATCTCCATTTCTCTTTGACCAGACACATAAATTCTATATGCCTTCGAGGTTTCACTGTAGCCCAAAAACATTCCCTTCTTTCCAGAAGCATCCAATTTGCTTCTCTTTTCTTTCGGTATATGAAAATATACGGGACTTCCAAAAATTCTAAAATGAGAAACGTCAGGTTTCTTACCAAAGAAGACTTCTTTGGGAGTTTTGGAGTCCAATGCTGAATGTGGGCATCTATTTTGAACATACATAACAGTGTTGACAACTTCTACCCATAGGAACTTCAGAAGACCTTGGTCATAAAGAATGGCACGGGCAACTTCCAGAATGGTTCTATTCTTTCTTACTACAACACCATTTTGTTTGGGAGTATACACAGTAGTTGTCTCCCTCTTAATGCCAGCTTCCCTGCAATAGTCATTGAATTCATTTGACTCATATTCGGTTCCATTATCGATCCTCATTTGACAATAAATGTTGATAGAACATAAATAAATAACCAGAAGATAAGCCAAGACAAGAGGACACAATAATTTGGCGGATGCCAGGGAAAAACCCCAATGCGAGGAAAACCCTTGATCAAATCTTCTTATTATTCTTCAAATTCAGCAAAGAGAGAAAGTACAATTTTTAGTAGTCAATAGGATGCCCTAGCCAACAAAGTCAACGTTGGTCAAAGCAACAAAATGTCTCCCAATGGAGCTCAATCAAAGCTAGTCAAACTCGGCCTCTTGAAACAGTCAAAGTCAGCCCAAAACAATTCACAATTCCTCAGTCAAACCTGGTCAATGCTGCGGTCAAACTTCAGTCAAATCGATAGTCAACGATGTGGTCAACGCAACAGTCAAATCAACGAAGATTTCCTCGATTTCTGTGCCACCAAATTCGTCCTCCCAAAATCAGATCTGTCCCAAAAATCGAAGTCAAATGATGTGAGTTGACCCAAGGTCAACGCAATAACATAAACACTAAAACAATCCAAAATTTCCAGCTTCTCTTCACACGTGCGAAGGAGAGAGAATGTCTCCTAAGGCTTGTACGAACCAATCAGAAGGAGAGAGAATGTGTGAGGAGATGATGTCCAAAATGAGGATTTAGTCTCTCCTAATTATATCCATCAATGAGGGTGTGTGACACATCTGTTGGGGCTTGTGAGCCTACATTACAATTCTGGCCAACCTTGACAAATTGCACATGTGGAAAATAAATTCAAAATCCAACTTCTAGTCATCCAAACAAGATGATCTCTAGATCAATCTTGCATCTCTTCGAAAGAGGAATCCAACAAAAATATCATTTCCATTATATGAGCAGTGCAAAGTGGAGTTTGGCCCTAGTTGCCAAATTTAACACTTAGACTTACATGATTATCCTAGTAGAAATTGTTGAATTTTCGTAACCTTGGGTCTAGGTTAGAGTCTTAAATCACTGATGCTACCAAACCAAGAATGTCAACGACTAAACTACTTTGCACAACGGGAATATTAAGTAGTAAATAATATATGCACAAATATACACAGCTTGTTAATTTTTCAACCCAACTTCGTTATATTAACAACATATAATACAACAATTTAGGGCTCCTGTACCAAGGATAATGGCCCTCATACATCCACTAGTACAAGACAAGATACTCTGACCATTTGGCTATAGTACAATCTCTCAGCCCTCTCTGTCGTACCCTATACCTGCTGGGTCCTTCGGCTCTTGATCTGCAGCTCCTGCCTCTATCAATGCTCCAAGTTCATCTGGCCACTGAATCTCGGCTATCCAATCTGCTCTCTAGTTGTCCCTTCGTCCATCAAGGGCACAACTCATTAAGACTACGGTTGAGTTGTTCACAGCTCTCAATCTGCCCACTGCTGCGCCTCAGCGACTCAGGGACTTCAGTCCACTATAGTCTTCCTATGCTGCAATGATGAAGACCAACATAGGGTACGGAGGGCTGCCACCTATCACTGCAAGATGTCCATCTCTCACAATGAACACGCGCTAGGAGGACTGTCCATCATCTGCTGCAGAAGTCCTCCACATGCAAGTCTCGGGCTACACAATCCTGCTCCTAGTTGATCAAACCCTTGAGCTCATCAACAACTACCGGGCTAGCAGTCACCTTTGTCCATCAAGGTGCTGCACTTTGGATCCTATATGGGCACTGTCACACTGTCCTCTGACAGACCATAAGTGTCCAATCTCGTCCACACTTGGTCCTCTCTCATACTGCCCTCCAACAGACCTCGAGAGACCAAGTCCACGCTGTAGCATCTGCTCCTAGTTAGGGCATCCAACCACTTAGGAAACCCTTTCTCTTGGCTGCTAACAAACTTACAAACTGTCCTTTCCTAGGACACCATCCATCAACAACTGCTGCAACATCTGCCCGCTGACTAGGGCATCTGACAGTCCATGTTAGCCCAGTCTCTTGGCTTCTTCAATCCTCTAGTCTAATCGATCCAATACTGATCACAAACTGTGACCCAGCACAAGTCAAAACCTGGAGAAATTACATACCTTTGTTCTGCTGTTCATGGGCAATATTTTGTTCACTGGTTAGGGCATCACGGTATCCTACAACAACCCAACCTCTTTGACCAAAATACACTTCAATTGGTGCAGCCTCCACTCCTCTACATGCTAGGTGACCTTGCTGTGTGAGGAGGCACCTACAACTCCTTGTTAGGACTTGTTTTAACCCTTTAAACATTACCTACAGGCCCGCGGCCTAGTCATCACAGGAGGTCCCTTTTTCTGCTTGTTTTAGGATGATTTTACTGCGTTCCTTGCCCAGAACAGTCTCTCATCAAAACGGCCCTCCAGCAAGGTGTCTTCCAGTTGTGTTTGACCTCAAAAACTCCTCCATACCTTCGCTAACCCATCCTTCTAGCTGCGATCTTCAGTGCTGTAATTCTCCTCCTTTTCGGGCTTCCTTTTCTGCAACAATAGCCCTAGAACTGACCTTCAGCCCTCTCTTCTTGACTGCGGCTACCACAGGAGATTCTGCCCACAAGACTGCCCTAAAACCACACTCAAGGATCCTTCTTTTGCAGTGAGTCTGGAGTTCTCTTGTGAGTTTAGACAACTCTTTGACACCTACTTGCAGCCATGCCTCGTGCCCTAGAGCTGCGGTATTCCTTCACACATAAATCCACACTAAAACAGACCTGGTCCTCCCCTTAGACATGTGCTTCATCATTGCGTCCTATCTGCCTTCTCCTTGTCCGATTTCAGAGCTCCTTTCTTCAACGTGTTTAACAAAAATGGATGCTAAACAATGATCATTCAACCTTTATTTATAGACAAACAAAGGGGCTTCCTCAAAACGTCATAATGAGGGCTGCCAACTGTCATCAGCCTAAAACACCTTAGGCCGACCTACATGCTCAAATGCAAACCCATCATTAATCTTCAAAAATTCATAACTTCACTTCTAGAGCTCCAATTTGAGTGATATTCGAAGTGTTGGAATTGGCATGCCAAGCTCTTTCACGTCAAATTTTCTCATGCTCAACCTCCTCATGGTTTTGGCCCAAATCCCGATGGGTGCAAAACCCCCAAGTTTGGGTCTCAAGCCCACAAGCCCATTTGTGGTGCTTGACCTCCAACCCTCGATCACTAGGGCTTGGAGTACCTCCCAAGCTACACAAAAATCAACAGAAACTCACAAGCACATTGGTTGTCGAATCCAAGACTTACTCAAGGAAAAGAAGTCGTCAACATGGAACCAAGTGTCAAGATATCATAAGAAGCATGGTGTGATCGCTTGTTTTATAAATGACATTTTAAATCACAAGTTACAACATTTTTGTAAGTAAGTTTGTGGTTCATAATCAATATATATGGTTGGAATGCAAGAATGACAACAATAATACTTTTGTGACCACATATTATTTGACACCACAAATGCTTGATTTCTATAACTTGTTGGAATATTCAACAATAATAAGAGGAGGGTGAATCAATATTAACAATTTTAACTTCAAAAACTTGTAAATGTATCCACAGGTATAAAGCACAGCACATAAATATATAGAGCATAGAGATTTTTACGTCAAAACAACGAAATGTTTTTCTTAATATATGTAAAGAGTACATTCAAATTTACAAGCATCAACTGAAAGGACACACCAAATCCTTGGTTTATCAACACTGATTGAAAGGAAGCAGCAACTACTTGATTTATTAGCACCAACTGAAAGGAAGCATCAACTCCCTGATTTATCAACACCAACTAAAAGGAAGTACCAACTCCCTGATTTATTAACACTAAATCTTGTATAAGAGTCAATATTAGTCAAAGAAAATCTGCCCTTCTGGTAGCTGCTCCTTTGTCCTTCACATATGCACTCGAATTCCTAAACAGGGGTTTACCAAGACATACAGGGCCATCAGGGAGCGCTTTGCATGGAAGGGCCTTAAGGATGATGTTTTGAGGCATGCCCGAGAGTGTAACACGTGGCAAAGGAACAAGGGTGAGCAGACACACCCTGCTGGGTTGCTACAACCTCTTCATATCCCTGAGGGGAAATGGGAGAGTGTGTCGTGGTTATATTACTTGGTTGCCGATAGTGCAGGACAAGGACTGCATATACGTGGTGGTAGATCGATTGACGAAGTTTGCCCACTTTTTTGCCATCTTAGCCCAGTCTTCTGCCTCACAGGTGGCCGAATTGTTTTTCAGGGAGGTATTTCGGCTTCATGGTCTCCCGAAGACCATTGGCAGTGATCGGGACAATAGGTTTATGGGGGGGTTTTGGCAGGAGCTGTTTTGACTGGTGGGCGCAAAGTTTACTTCGAGTACCAGTTATCACCCCCAGATGGATGGGTGGATAGAGATAGTCAACAAATGGTTGGAGGGCTACCTACGCAACTATGTGACAGGCCATCAACTTGCATGGATACGATGGTTGCGTTTGGGTGAGTACTGCTACAACACAACGTACCACATGTCCATAGGTATTTCCCCATTCAGAGCTTTGTACGATTATGATGCATTATCTCTTGCTGACGTGATGTTGGGAGACAGTAAGGCCCCTAGGGCCAAAGGTTGGATACAGGGGAGCCAAGATATCTTGCGGGCTCTCAAACATAACTTGCAGATTGCGCAAAACCAACAAAAGGTCTTTGCAAACAGGGGCCGAGTAGAAAGGAAGTTTGAGGTGGGGGATTTGTTCTTCTTGAGACTCCAGTCGTACAGGCAATCGACACTCAAACAGAAGGGCGGCGAGAAGCTCAAGCCTAGCTTCTATGGGCCGTACAAAGTCACTAGGAGAGTTAGGGAGGTAGCATATGAGCTGGAGCTATCCCCAGGGAGTCGAGTCCACAATATTTTTCATGTGTCTTGCTTGAAGAAGGTACTTGGTCAGCAGGTGACCGCAGCTACAGAGCTACCGCCCATGGATGATGAGGGGCACATGGTTTTGGAGCCAAAGGCTATTCTGGACACTCGTGAGAAGCACTTGTGGAACAGGGTTATCAAAGAATTTTTGATTAGATGGAGGAACCTACTAGATGAGGATGCCGCTTGAGAGGGAGAGAAGATACTTCACCATCCTTCATTGCAGTTGCTCTAGGACAAGCAATGTTTTGGCAAGGAGCACTGTGATATTCCCACTTAGTAGTATTGCTAAGGGGAAATATCAAATTTGCCCAATTTTGTCTTATTTCGTACTTGCACTTAGGAAAGGTGGGTTTGGAGGTCCACATGAGTTTTGGAGTTAAGGGGAGGCCCAAACATTAGAAGGTGGAGAAAATCGAATTGTTGGTGGCAAGTGGGGGCCACCCATGGTGAAATATGACCCACTAGGAAGTAAGCACTCATTGGAGGGAAATTGGTGGGGGAAAGTCAATGGCTAGGCCCACATGGGAAATTCGGAGGCACCTTGACAAAAGAGGAGGCGACAATAATTTTTGGCATTCTTGATCATTTGAGTATTCACTTAGACTAGCGTGCTTGAGCTGGAGCCAAGTCTGCAAGTGCTGTTGAGCACAAGATATTTTCAGGCAGAAATCTCACCCCTTGCTTCGGTGGACTTCGAGTGCCAGCCCAAGGAGGGAGTTCCATCCTTTTCAGATCGACCTGGGAACAATGTAGAGGGAGTGTGAAGGAGTTCCAACAGTGGCGGCGTAGAGACTGCGTAGTCTTTGCTAGTGCCACACGTGGGTCTTGAGGAGTGAAGGGAATTTTGAGTTGAGACTTGTGGGGGAGTTCGGGAAGGAGATTTGTTGGAGATTGCAGCCATTTCGAGGACACTCAACATCGGAATTTACAGGTGGGTCAAAATACCTAGCAACAATAGGAGTTGAGGGAAATTGGACCGAAATTCCATGGTCAACATTTGGCCAATTCCTTCGTGGGTTTTTGTGGGTATTTGGTGGAGAGCCTGGGGTTAATTTCCTGAAATTTTCCGAGCACCGGAGGAGGACCTGATAGCTATTGTTCACAGCCAACAACTCATTTTATGGGCAATTCAGTGCAGAGCCAGAGAGAGATCAACCAACAAATTTGGGGGACTTGTCTTCTTCACTTGGGCTTTGCTAGCTTGCCTTGGGCAAGTCCAAGTGCACACTTTCCAACATCAGATTGTAACCCCATGTTTTATAATAAAATGGCTTAGCACAACACAATTTTTGGCTCTATATCGTGGTCTGATTTGTGTGCAAATTTTTTGTCTCTCTTTTACTATGCATGGTTTGTTTATTGCTGCAAATTTTCCTTAGGGATACTATAGATAGTCAAACTTTTAAGCAACAATTGTTCATCTGGTCATTTGGTCCTTAATTGATACAAAGCAAGTAGTTGACTCCATAAGGCACTGGTATCATTAATAATTCAATCTAATCTCGTAACTTGCTAAAATCAACATAGTGGCTAAGCCATTCAATTGTGTTTCCTGGACTTGTTAGTTGCCAACTTGTCCTTCATCTTCACATTCCATAGGGACTACCCTCCATAACTTGTTGTTGAGAGACAACTAGAATGGAGAGGTGGGGGATCAGAGTGACAAACCTCGACCTGAGCCGTTGTCGCATTGTGCCTGTACAATTTGAGCGACAACATTTTTTGGCACCATTGCAAGGGATAGATTTTACTGTCCTTGGTTTTCACGTCAATTTTTCAATCTTTCATCCTTCATCTTTCATTAGCCCGTCAAGCGACACATTTTTTGGCGCCGTTGATATCTATTCATCTTTTCATCACCTTATCTTTTTTCCTCTCACTAATCCCTTCATCTTCTTTATCTGCACCTTTAGCACCTGGAAATTTTGGTTGGTTTTCTGATTGGGTGGCGATTCCACTTATTCATCCATTTACAAGAGCTTACTCTAGAAGAAATCCCGGTAGCTTGGTTAACCCCGCTCCTGATCCTAAAAGGGCTCTAAGAGCTCGGTTAAACAAATTACATTCTAGTAAGCATTTAATCTTTGTCGGACAAGAAGTCGTCCTTGATATCCATTTGCTTTTCCTTGATCTCATCAATCAAGAGTTCAGGGCTTACTACTGTCCTTGCGGCTTTGCCAACATTCAGGGGTATCCTCGTGATCTTCCAGATTATTCTGCTATGAACACGCTTCTGATCTTCAAGGGATCAATGCAATCAAAATTGATGCACACATAAGAAAGTTCGACACTTTCATACAAAGATATGCCCGTGCGACTGCATACAATCATGAAGATGTCAGAATGAGACTCTTTGTCCTATCATTAGAAGATGATGCATTGCAATGGTTTCATGACAAGTCGGATAATACTTTTGACTCCTTGCAAGCTCTTATCGATGTGTTTAAAGATAAGTCTGGAGACAAAAGAGAGTGAAAATATTTAGTCAAAGAGCTCAACTCTATTAAGAAAAGGGAAAATGAGACAGTTGAATAATTTAACCAAATATTTAATGGTATTTTTAAAGATATGACTCAAGATTACAAACCATCTGAGAAAATAGTGTTGGAACAATATCTTGAAGCCTTTGGTGTTGACACTCATTATGAGATTAGATGTGCCAAACCTGTCACTTTAACTACTGCTCAAAATACAACTGAGGAATTAGAGAAGGATAAGAAAGCTTCAAGTAAATCATAAATTCCTGGGTTTGAAAAGGTCTGGTTAAGTCTAAAGGAACAGAAATTAAGGAGGTAGAGCATGATCCCATTAAAGAATTAATGCAAATGGTTAAGGAAATGAGAATTGATCATTGTCAACAAATAAGTGCCATGCAGTCTAGGTTGATTCAGATGGAAAGAAATCAAGCATAGAATGTGCAACCTAGAAATAACAATAATAACAGAGGTAACAACAATCCATGCCCAAGAGTGAATCCTCCTCATGATCAAAGACCTCCTACTCCACTTGAATCTGCCAATGTCGTTGATCATCTTATCCCATTTTGCAAACTACGTGAAAGTTTCCATGAAGAAAGTGTATGTGCTTTTGTTAGAAAACTCTTAGAAGAAGGAACAAGTGAACAGATAAATAATGTAAGTTAGAATTCTTTTAAGGAAGGTCATTATGCAGACATGATTTCTTCATCCTTTGCCATCAATAAATTCAGTGATGAAAAAGATCCTGTCACACAGATGTATCGTGAAAAGCCATCTTAGGAACAAATTCTGGAAATTGCTAGAAGTAAGGGTTATACTTATCAAAGGAAAGGTAAAGAGCAAAGTCAAAATAAACAGGTTGCGTTCGCAAGGGATAAGTCGGGATTAAAAGTAGATTGGGCTGCATGGATTAATAGTATTAAAATGTCTGTCCCAACGCTTGAACTTCTGAAAATTCCTTCTCAAAGGTCAACATTCTTCAAAGCTTTAGGTATGGCTTAGCAAGATAAGATTGATAATAATCCAAAGGACAAAGAAATTAAGTTAAAGGATTTGAATTGCTACATGACTAATGAGGATCATCGACCTTTCTTCCTTACATTAGAAGTTAATGGCCGATTTCTTCATAACTGCATGCTGGATTACGGGGTCTTAACAAATGTTATGACTAAGAAAGTGATGGATCAGTTAAATCTTAGAATCTTGAGACCTTATCCCAACATTTCTCAATGGATTTTAAGGAGATTGAAGTTCTTGGTGTGGTTAAAGATTTACAGGGTTCCTTGGTGAGCTACCCATACAAATTCATCATGATGGACATAGTGATTATTGATGTGCCAGATGTATGGGTAATGCTTTTATCTAGGAAGTTTGTAGCTGACTTGGGTGGATCTATTCAAATGGATTTATCATATGCCATTATTCCTGCAGTAGTAGGTGGTATGGTTAGGTTATACAGGGAAGTAGAAAGAAGATACCATGTTGAAATTCCCAAGAGACCAGAAAATGGTGAGGAGATTAAGCCACAGGGTCATCCACCGCATTATGAAGCTAAATTCATCCATCCGATTTATCGCTTCTCTTCATCTCATCTTCCATCCCATCTTCCGAGCAGAAAAAGAAGAAGGCTTCAGAGCTACAAAGGTTATGAATCTACATTAGCCAAAAAGTGTGAAGTTCCAGAGAGGGACATCTGACAAACAACCAATTGATATACCTGTATGCAAACAGATGTTCCAGATTGCGCCACATAGATGACATTTGATGCCATGGGGCATCCTTTGTATAGTATCTCTAACCCTACTCCCTTTCATTTATGTCCTTAGTTAATTTCTCTTTTATGCACTTATGTTACATGCCTTTACATTTCAGTTTGTTAGAGTAGATTTTTCTATTCCAGCAGATATTCTATATATGCATGATGATTTGATTATGTGCGGATATCTATTCGATGGATTTCTGTTTTCTTGGATACAGGATTCTGGATTCTCAAGTCACTTCGTTGAAGCAACATGTTCCCATATGGAGCCAAATGTTGTACTCATTTTGCACCCATATGTTGTTCCAAGGACCGATTTTTATTATCATTGTAAACCCAATTTCTGCAAATTGTAATTTAAATGATGCTAATAAGACTGTTTAATTATGTAACAACCTAGGTAAGTCTATGATATTGGCGGCGAATTTCATCCTAGGAGGTTTTTGATCTCACCGCATTATGTGTGTTTCTAAACACGGATACTCGACTGAGTTTTTCCCTCCAGCTTAACCCCAAAGCTAGGGTGGAATTCATTGACAAGGTCTTAGGTGAGTCCTATTGTTTTTAGTCGAGTCTATTGTAAAAGTGATTTGGGAATAATTTAAGCTATTTGGCTAAATTATTTTATTACAGATCACTTGGTGTACTAGGTCATATTGTGTCGCAGAATTGGGTAAATATTATGAGGGTCTATAATGAATGAGTATTCCCCTTTTGAGGATTGAATTTATAATTATCTGATGTAAAAAATATTCTAGTGCATGGTCTCTCGCAATCAGACATCATGGCTAAAGTATTTGAGGTTGGAAAAAATAATTAATCCCCTCAAGGGTCAATTAATTAATTTTTTCGGCAAAAATAAAATTAAATCCTAAGCCAAAAAATTGATTAATTTAGAGTCAAAAAATAAATTCTAGAGAAATTAATTTCTCCAAGTGGCAAATGACGAAAAAATTCGTGGGTCAAAAAGAAGTTAATTTTTGGAGGTCCCCCACTAAGGCAAAAATGGATATTTTAAGAAAAATTGAGCCTTTGGATCTTGGTGGTTAAGTCAAAGTCAATTTTTTGAGGAAATTTATCCAAATATTTATTTTTGGATTAATAAAAAATGTTTGTTATGAGAAATTCGAAAATTCCTCAAAAATAAATATTTTCGACAACAAAGATTAAAAGATGCTCAAATATTTATCAACGATCGAGATTATTTTGACGAGGATCAAACCAACTAGACATTATTTTCACTTGCATGATTTATCTATAAATAAGAAGCCATTTTGCTTCTCAGGTCACGATGAAAGCTCTAAGTGTGGTCTATGTAATTTTGTAACGCTGATGTTGTTCCACTGATCTTCTGCTGGGAACATTTGAAATATCATAATAAAATACTTTGGGGTTCATTTCACAGTGTTCTTTGTCCGATGATCTATGGTATGTGCTTTCCTATATTGTGCATAAAGTTTTATAAGTTTGTTTATTCATTAGATGGTGATAAGAACATTCTATTTGTAGATTTTGGGTCTATCTTAGGTGATCTTATTCGCCATATGTCTAACAAGTTTTCTTGAAGAAATATATAGAGTTTGCAGGTATCTCGACCCTTGGGCTCCAAGTTCACAGACTTTGGAGAAGAGCAGATTTTGTTTGGTCTTCGAGAATTTTGTTTGATTTTCTCACTTTGCTAAGTTTGTGGGAAACATTATAACTTTTGAAACACATTTGATCTATTGTCATTGTTCATCATTTAAACAAAATTAGTTCTCAAAAATATTTCTTTCACAAGCATTATATATTTGTTTATATCGTATAAATTATTTTTGTAAAATAAATTTTCTAACCCTTGTTTTGCAACAGTTGGGGTTTAGGGCTTTATTTCAAATTTTGTATATATTGCGGTTTTAGGTATTTTTATTTTCATTTGTGCAGGTGAAACTCAAGCTATTCAAGAAGAAGTGTTGGGGTTTTCAGCTAGATCTAGGCCCTTGAGGGTAACCCTTGAGGGTAAAGATCTTGTCTCTATTCTATTTACAAGGCCAACATTCAAAATTTTGCAGTGATTTGAATAAATTGGAGTTTTGAAGTAAATCTGAAGTATTTTGTGGGGTTTCAATTTTTTTTAGGGCCTTTAGTCCTAGCGTTTTCCCCTCCAGCCTAGCCGCATGCCTGGTTAGCCCTGTAACCCTAGCTGCATGCCCATTTTGGCCTCTTAGCCTTAGCCATGGCCATTTTTGGCCGTCCTTGGCTAGCCGCAGGCCTGAAATAGGCCTCCCTGCCGCAGGGCTGAAATAGGCCTCCCTGCTGTGGCCGTGAGCCCTTCTCCCCTTGCCGTCAGCCTTTTCAGGCCTCTTAGTCCTGGCCGTAGGCCTTGGTGGCCTCTTCCCTTAATTCGATAGCGTTTCTCCTCCACTGCTGCCCTCCTTCTCTGACGCAACCTACTCTGACCTCCGTGACCTTTTCTTTCTCCCTCGGTTGCCCTTATCCCTCCCTCCCTCACCTTGCCACTGTATATAAGGGACTATCTCCCCTTGGAAGTTGCCCTTCTCGGGCTTACGACAGGCCTCTACTGCCTTAGCCGCAGGCCCTTAGGGCCTCGATCACTCCTCACTGTGGGCGTTTCTTGGCCTTTAGCCCTTCTCTTAGCCTTATTTTGCCTCATATCTATCTCTGATCAATCATTGTTTGATTTATGGGCTTACAATTGGTGTTGTTGTAGAGAATTTGGTCACATTTTTGTGGCTGCAGGCAGCCTCTTCATTGGAGAAAATTTGGGCAAATTCCCCACTAATATTCAAGCCCTAGGGCCACGTGGTTTGCTTCTTCCAAACCCTCTCCTCTCACCGTTTTGTTACAACCATCAGTAAATTTCATAACAATGGTATATAAATTCATGAAAGTGGTCTAAAAACACCTATCAAGTCATCTTAGCAATTTGATGATTCATTGCATCAATAAGATAGTCACTGTTTGGGAAAGTTTTATGACTATCATATTCTCTAGGGATGCATAATAAGGTCTGATTATAGCTTAACAGTGTTGGAAATACTGAGAGGGGGGTGAATCAGTATTTCTTTTCAATTGTTAATTTTACCAGTTAGATCACTTATATTTAGAACACAAAAATGAACAATGATTGAATAGATACTATTATTAATTTCTTCTTTACAATAAGTAAAGTACAATAATGATATAGAGCTCCAACCCTAGATGAAGACTCCAATCTTCCAGGCTCTAACCTGTATTGCGCCAAGCACCGACTTGGTCTTTCCAAGGCTCCAACCTTGTCAATTTGAGGCACCAACCTCTAGGGCTTCAACCCTATCTCTCGTACAGGCTCCAACCTGGTTTCTTGAGGACTCCAATCCTCTAGGGCTCCAACCCTAATTTCCAAGGCACCAACCTTGTCTCTGTGAGGCTCCAACCTCTTGGGCTCCAACCCGCAACTTCACTTCGTCAAAATATCTTTGGTTATTCTTCACGGCTCCCAAAGTCTTCTTCAACAAGCTCTGTCACACTTAGTCTTCAAGTCACATCATAAATGACAACCTTTTCTTCTTAGAAGCTGTCACCACAACTCTTCATTTCACCCAAACAAACTTCTCGAAGGTCACATCATTATGGTTGTATGACCTTGACCAAATTCTTCACTGTTCACTTCTTGATTTTGGCTCCACTTTTTCTTCATTGTACTTTGTCCACCATATGATTCCACTGCTGCAATCTTAGTTCATAGTCCTGGAGTGACACCAAGGTCTAGCTATGTCGCAAGCATCAAGCCACTGCACTATTCAACTTTTAAATGTTCAATTAGCTCCAAAAAAAAACTTTTGGTTGACTGTCCAATATAGGTCTCCACCACTAGAATTCATTGTAGCTATATTAATGCTGCAATCACAATTTAAATCTGTATATGGAAGTGTAAAAGCAGCCTTGAACCCTCCTTGACTTCTACACTGTTTACTTAAGTTTTCTGAGATTAATACCACGGGAAGTCTAAACACAGAAGCTCTGTGATTAATACCACATCAAGGAGTATGACTCAAGAATGATGAAGCAGTGCTGCTGTTTTTACCGAGCTAAAGAGTAAGTAATGTCATGAGCAATAGGAACATTGTTGAGTACTTATTGTCATAACTTAAGATCAATCATAACTAAGTACTTAAAAGGAACATTAAACAATCTTGCCTTAAGAAGTGTTCAATTCATCTTGCATTGCATCCTAGAGCTAGTCCTGCATTAATTAAAGTACCTCCAAGCATAAGCTTGGTTGATAGAGAGATAGGAACACCCTTTCATCTTTGCTTGATAAGTTTGGCCCCTCTAGTATTTAAAACGGTGACCTTGCAGTTGTCAGAGCCACAGTTTCCGCAGCACCGGAGGCACCAGGTATGTTAGATTTCAAGGAGAGGGATCGTTAACCAAGCCCTTGCTTGCTTCACCTTGACTTCTCTTTGCCAGTTACTTTAGAGACTAGGCTCAATATAAATAAGGATCAAGGGATACACTTTGCTAGGCATTTAAATAAAATAAACCAAGATCTTGCATCTCACAGAATCATAGGATTTGCATAGCATCTAGGATAGTGAAGCATTTAAGCAATGATTGTTCATCTGGTCATTTGGTCCTTAATTGATACAAAGCAAGTAGTTGCCTCCATTGTCTCCATAAGGCACTCATCTCATTAATAATTCAATCTAATCTCGTAACTTGCTAAAATCAACCAAGTGGTTAGGCCATTCAATCGTCTCTCTCATACTTGTTGGTTGCCAACTTGTGCTTCATCTTCACATTCCATAGGGACTACTTGTTGAATTTCCACGACCTTGGGTCTAGGTTAGAGTCTTAAAATCACTGACGCTACCAAACCAAGAATTTCAACCATGAACTACTTTGCATAATGGAAATATAAAGCAGTAAATCACACATGCACAAATATACACAATTTTTAACAAAATTGTACAATAATGTACAATCACCAATCTTTGTCATATTAAACTAAAATCTCAATAATACAACAGTCTATGGTATACAAGATACAATGACAAACTTGATGTCGTATCTCGTCTTGCCAGTCCTTTGCTTCTGTACTGCTCACTAGTAGTGCCTAAGTCCATCAAGGCCACTACACATCTAGACTCCAGGAGGGCTGCCACCAAACATTGCTGCAAGTCACTTATGTAGAGTGTACAAGCGCTAATCCAATCTGCTCTCTGGGTAGGCCTAAATCCCGAAGCTCCAAATTGCCAGGATAACAGTCACTTTAGTCCATCAAAGTGTTGCACTTCGGCACCAATCTTCACCCAACCTTCAACTGCTCTTTGTCACATCAAGATAGCTTGTCTATAGCTACTTTGGGCTATCAACACGCTGCCCTCCACCAGACCACTGATTCCCAATACTTTACTGTCGATTCGGCTCCTAGGATGGACTCTTCACCTTCTCGGAAGGTCCTCCACATGACACCAACAGGCTGCATAAACAAATGATCCAAACTGGTCACTCCTTGACCCAACGCTCCTCCAAAACACTGCTGCACATATGTTTGCACTTTGCTGTTTGTGACAATCTTGGTTAGGGCATTTGCTGCAACCCTTAATCCACCCAACAGTTAGCAAACAAACCCTTTGACGGTTGCGACACACCTTAGCAGGCCTCCTCCCTTGCCACGTTGCCTACTTAGGGCATATGTCAACCCTTGACAACCCTCACAAGCCCAACTGTGTGGTATGGCCTGCGACCTAGCACTACAACTCTCCTGTAGCAATCTACCTCCAAGGAACGGTGCTAACCTTAGAACAACACCGTTCTGCCATTCAAGGGCTCGGTCTAGCAGCCTGCCTTCTTAACCCTCAAGATGGCAAACTCGGATTTTTGTTCAGCCCAAAAACAATCCGCACCAGCCTCAATTCATTCGGTCTCCATTACAGACTTCAGACCCCTCTCCTCCACGTTGTCTAGGCCTCCTAGCTGCGTCCCAATTTCAAAGCTATCTAATCCCTTTTCTAGAGAAGACGTTGCACACTTTGATGCTTAAAACAACATCATTTCACCCTTTATTTATACAAAACAAAGGGGCTCCGCGAATTGATGAAGGGACACATCTATTGGATAATTTTTACTTCTAGCCTATATGACTTGAAAACCAATAATTACTTGTCAACTTCAAAAATTCATTTCTTCACTTCTACAACTCGTAATTTGACGATAAGTACTCAACAATGTTCCTATTGCTCATGACATTACTTACTCTTTAGCTCGGTAAAAACAGCAGCACTGCTTCATCATTCTTGAGTCATACTCCTTGCTCTTAAGTTATGACAATAAGTACTCAACAAGTACTTATTGAGTACTTATTGTCCTTGGATTCTCCTTTCCACAATCTATCGTCTCATGCCATCACATGTAGAAATGTGCTCCCGGAAATGCCCCAAACACGATTGGGTGCAAAACCCCATACTTGGGTTCCAAGCCCACAAGTGACCCTTGTGGCGCTTTGCCCTCCAAACCGCAAATCCTAGGGCTTGGAGTACCTCCCAAGCTACAAAAATCAACACTACCCCCCATAGACTGTTGTTGGGAGACAACTAGAACAAAGAGGTCAGGGATCAGAGTGACAACCCCTGACCTAAGTCGTTGTCGCAATGCGCCTATACAATTTGAGCGACAACAAGATGAAATCAAAAGCTTTTTTAAATTCTATAAAACAACAATGAACTTTCGAAGATCGATGACAAGCTTCTTTGATGATGGCCCTGAGTGTAAGAATGTGATGAACAATTTGTTGCTTAGGTCGAAAATTGATTTGCCCTCTAGCTTTGAGATGTTGGTGCTCAAGCTCCCCAAATAGTTGCAACTGGAGAAATGCACATAAAGAACAACAGAATACACTATCAAGTCAACGAATATTTCCTATAGAGAAGGAAGAATGCTGACACTTATAATTCCAATGTTGCGTTATTGTTGTGAACTAACTAACATGACACTTCCTCCCCTCCCACTTGTGTCACTTATTTCACATGTTGCTCGTGCTGAGAGTGTCAAGGAACAACAACTAGTTCCTCAAAAGCTGTGAACAATATGAAGGAGGAATAGGCGTGTGAGTCTCGTGGGATATGTCTGAGAGATGCTCGCCAGTGCCCTCATCGATCCTGGGTAAGCACAACCTAATGATACACATGTTGCCTCGTTAGTAGATCTCTCTGGGGGAGATGCTCCAACAACCTGCTTTGCATCACTGTACTCAGCTGTACACAACCACGTTCTCTCACACTCCTTTGCATAACACTGAACTCCGTGGCACAACCCCGTGCACTGCTGTTCACCATTGCCTATCCCCGTACCACCCACTATCATCTGGTATACGACATGTGCTAATGCATTCGCCCCTCTGCTAGCAAACCCACCATGATGTGAGCTACACCCCCTCATCTGTCCTAGTAGACCTGAGTGGCCTAACTCCGCACATGCTAATGGAAATAACACCACTGTGTCAATCCTCAGTAGTTCCTATGCATAACACAACAAAGAAAGAGCATCGTTTCCTTACAATGTCTTGTTTGGTGGCCTGCCAATGCCACCTCCTACAAGCTCTTGCCAGAGTGTTCTAATCAGCTTGTGACCCCATGCAATGCACTACCATCATGCCAATAAGTGGTCCCGAGACTGGAGGACAAATCTTTTGTCACCTCGAAATGGCTCTTGAAGATCAAGCATGGAGCCGATGGAAGTGCTGAAAAGTACAAGGCAAGATTTGTTGCTCGAGGCTTCTTTAAAAAAGAAGGCATAGATTATGATGATATATTTGCACCTGTCGCCTGCTATACCACCATTCGATCTATGATTGCCCTTGCTGCAATGAAAGGATGGAGTCTCCATCGGATGGATGTGAAGACTGCCTTTCTGCATGGTTCAATAAAGGAAGAGGTTTATGTGGAGCAACCTCTGGGGTTCGAAGTTCAAGATAGAGACACCTATGTATGCAGGTTCACGAAAGCCCTCTATGGGTCGAAGCAAGCCCCCAAGGCTTGGTATGAGAGGATAGATAACTACTTGATGAAGCTAGGCTTCACTCGAAGTAATGCTGATCCAAACCTTTATTTTAAGGTTGATAGAGAAAGGCCTCTCATTCTAGTTCTCTATCTGGACGATCTCTTCCTAACATGTGTTGTCACTCTCATTCATCAATGTAAGAGGGAGCTAGCTTCTGAGTTTGAGATGAAAGACCTAGGACTGATGCATTACTTGCTAGACTTGGAGGTCTGGCAAAGGCCAGGCGAGATTTTCCTTTCTCAAGGAAAATATGTCGTGAAGCTGCTGTAGAGATTTGGTATGGTGGACTGTAAGTCTGTGTCGACACCGATGGAACTCAACTTTAAGAAGTTGTGTTGAAACGCTACTGGGCCAGAGCTGGGAAATCTCACCGAGTATCGACAACTCGTGGGGCCCTGATGTTTTTAGTGAACTATCGTTCGGACGTATGTTTTGCAATGAACACTTTGAGTCAACATATGGTTGAGCCTCATCACATTCACTGGATTGGAGCCAAGAATCTATTGAGATATCTTCGAGGCATAATCAACCATGGGCTGAGATACACTGCCAGGAGTTTGAGACTCCAAGGATATACTGATGCCGATTGGGCTGGCAGTGTGGTGGATCGCAAGAGCACATCTGGATGTTGCTTCACCTTGGGTTTTGCTACGATATCTTGGATGAGCAGGAAGCAAAGTCGGTAACTTTGAGCACCGCTGAGGCCGAATACATTGCAACGAGTATGGCTTGTTGTGAGAAAGCTCTTCAGTGAGCTGTTTGGGCATGTGATAGATACCATTGTTATCCTTTGTGATAACCAGAGTGGGATTTGTCTTTCTGAGAATCCCGTGTTCCACGATCGATCCAAGCATATTGATATTAGGTACCACTTCATTCGGGATATGGTACAACGAGGCGTCATAAGGCTCGATCACATTGGGACTGATGAGCAGGTCGTGGATATTCTCACGAAGGCCCTGGGGAAAGTCAAATTCTTAACCTTTCGTGAGAAGCTTGGAATCGTGGAAAGACCCTATTCTGAGGGTCTTGCTTGAGTTGGACCATGAGCTCTGGGAGCTCCAAGGGGCACGGGGATAGCTTCTTGGAACTATAAGCACACACGGGGCTAGGCTTGCCGAACCTTGTTTCAGACTCATGGGAAGTATCTCTCATTTGGCCAATGAGGTGGGAAATGTGGATAGAGACCAATAGCAAGACCGATGGACGCATCAGAGATTGCCATACTCTCTATGTATAGGATGGCATGTGTCCAACACCTTGATCTGGGATCAAGTCTGATGAGGTTCTTACCTCTAAACTGACTTCGGGTCAGTAAACTAACTTCGGGTTAGTATGAGACTCTTTTGAGTTCGAGAGAGGTTTTAACCTCTAAGTTGACTTCGAGTCAGCAGAGCGTGATGTCTTTGTGACTCACCCTTTTTGTTCTATTTGCGGAGAAGAGCCAACAAAGCAAGTTACGTTAGGATGATGGAGGAGTGCAGGATGATATATGATAGTACATGATGGTACTGATCACTGGATGGCACAGGTGGACATATGGAGTTCTCCCTAGTTGAGAGGGAGTGTTAATTTTGGGCAACTAGGTCCAAACTCCATGTTGCACTGCTCATATGACGATGATTATATTTTTGTTGGATTCCTCTTTCGGAGAGGTGCAAAATTGATCTAAAGATCATTTTGTTTGGATGAGCAGAACATATATTTTGATTTTACTTTCCACACATGTGCAAGGTCGGCCATATTTGTAATGTAGGCTTGTAAGCGCAATAGATGTGTCACACATCCTCACTGATTGATATAAATTGGAGAGACTTGGAGATCATTTTCTCATCAACTCATAACACATTCTCTCTTGTGATCTGATTGGTTCGATCAGCCTTTAGAGGACTCTTTTTCTCACACGTGCAAATATGAAGCTGGGAAAAAGTGCGGACTGTTTTTAGGGCTGTTTTGCTGTGTGTTGACTAGCGTTGACAATGTTCAAAACTCGGAGTTTTGACCTCCAACAAGTGCAAAAAATCCCGACCTCTTAAGGCCGCATTAGTGGGCACATAGATTGAGGAAAAGAGAGATCGTTAACTGAAGCTCTAATCTGCAGTGTTGACCAACGTTGAATTTTTTCTGTTGACCAGCGTTGAATTTTTTGGTGCTATCTTTGAGGGGTGTGTGTGACACTTGGAGGATTGGCTGATTTGATGTTGAGAAAGACTTTGCTGGTTGGTGCATCCTGTTGACTGTCGTAACGCACACTACTCTCTATCTTTGTTGGACAAGAAGAAGTGTAAATTCTGTTCTATATTATTGGCTTGTCTTCTGTTGATATATTATTATGTTCTATCAACATTTTACTTTCATGTTTATGTGATTGTTAAATTGTATCGGGCCTATAAGAAAGGTTGAAGTAAAATTGCATTAAGCATAGAACATACCATATCTATCTAAATTTAACACTTTTATACTGCTTATGTTCTTATGATATTAAGTGACATTCATGAGCATTTAGGAGAACAATGTGTAACTTTTAATTTAGAGCTCTTTCAAGTGCAAAATGATGAGCATATACTAGCCAATATGAGCAAGGAGAACCCAAGTGTCAAACCAATCTTGCCAATATGAAGTTATGAGTTGATTAACCTTTTTATGATGCAATCACCACTGTTATATTAGATATTAATGTACAAATTTGACTGTTACTAATAAATTATTAAATGAGCCAAATGAAGGATGCCCAACTTATGCAATTAATTCCTCAATGTGTCAAGCAAATTTATGAATGATTTTTACAGCATTTTCATAAGTAGTTTTCCACTGTTTGAGCAAGAATAAACTATTGTAGGTAAACAAAGAGGCGATGAAGGGTTTGAGAGTCAAACCAATAGCCCTAGGGCTAAAAGAGGCTTGCCAAATTTTCCCAAATTTTGTCAATGACTATAACACCTGTAAACACAAAATTACGCCAAGTAACTTTGCAAAACACACCAATATTCAGTCCATAAATCGAATGAAGACCCATAGAAGCAAAGAGGGTTACTAGGGTCAAGGGAAAGGCCAGAAGATAGGGCACAATGCCTAATTTGGCCTGCAGCTAAGGTCTAGAGGCCAAGAAGGCCTCATGGAAGGGAAGAAAAAGGCCAATTAGGGCGTACGTTAAGGAAGGAGACCCCACAATGGGCTGCTGTAGGCCTTAGAAGGGCTGCGACCAAGGCTTAAGGCCTTTATGAGGCCTGCGACCCTCAAGAGGAGGCTGCAATAGAGGGTTTAGGGGAGGCAGGGAAGAGGGCTGAGAGGGATTTTAGGGGGGCCGAGGCAGGGAGGAGGACTATTATGGCCACGACAAGGCAGAGGAGGGAGGCCGAGGACATCTAAGGGCTAGACGACTTCCTTAAGAGGGAGCCGCAGGCCTTTGAAGGCCACGACCAACCTTGAGAAGGAGGGCTAGACGACTAGGATTAAGGGGGACTTTGGGCCAAGAGGCCCAAAAAAAAATTGAAACCTCACAAATTTGAAAAATTGTTTCAGATCTTTAGTATTCACTGCAAATTCTTCAATTTGCTAGTCCTGCAAAATTTCTAGAGACTAGATCTTACCCTCAAGGGCCTAGATCTAGCTGTAACCCAACAATTATTCTTGGATCTCATCTGCACAAATAAATTTACAAGTACCCAAAACCCCAATATATACAAAATATTCAAAACCTCAAACCCTAGCTGGAAACAAGGGTTAGGAAAAATTATTCTACAAAAATTATGTTTACAAAATTAATTTACAAATTATATACAAATATACAACGCTTGAAAAGAATTTTGAGCAATAAATTTTTTAGGATAAATTTGACAATGGCTAGATGTATTTCGAAAATAAATGTTAACCACAGCCTTAGTGAAGTAGAAAAATCATATAAAATATTCAAAGTACAAACAAGGTCAGCCTGTGCTCACAGTCTGTGAACCGGTAGCCCAAGGGCTAGGGAACTTGCAAACTCTATATATTCTCCTAAGAAAAATCGTTAGAACATATAATGAATCGCATGACCTAAGATAAACCCAAAACTTATCAATAGTATGTTCCTATCATCTACAAATGAAATAACAATTCAGATAATATTGAAGCACAATATAGGAAAGCACATACCCAACACATACCACAAATCAATGAGACAAAGACACCATGAACCGTACCCCAAATTCTTTTATTATGAGATTCAAACTTTCCCAGCAGAACAGTGGCTTCACACCAACGTTTACAAAATTACATCAGACCAAAGATCGTCGTGATCAATAGAAGTTCAATAGCCTTCTATTTATAGAGAAATTACTCCAAGTGGAAAATAATGGCTAGTTGGCTTGATCCCCGTCAAAATAATCTCGACTATTGATAAATCTTTGATCAACATTTAATCTTTACCATCGAAAATATTGATTTTTTGAGGAATTTTTGAATTTCTCATTAAAACCATTTTTTATTAGTTCAAAAATAATTATTTTGAACTAATTTCCTCAAAAATTTGACCTTGACTTAATGACCGAGGACCTAGGGTCCAATTTTTCTTGAAAATTCCAATATTCCCTTGTTGGGGGACCTCTAAAAATTAGCTTCTTTTAGACTCATGAATTTCTCCACTTGGAGAAATTAATTTCTCTGACATTTTAATTTTGACTCTAAATTAATTAATTTTCTGGCTTAGGATTGGATATTATTTTTGCCAGAAAAATCAATTAATTGACTCATGAAGGGATTAATTATTTTTCCACCCTCAAATATTCTAGCCATGGTGTCTAAGTATGAGGGACCATGAATAAAATATTATTTTTTACATAAGATTTTACAAATTCAACCCTCAAAGGGGGAATACCCATTCGTTATAGACCCTCATAATACTTGTAACTTACCCAATTCTGCGACATAATATGATCTAGTAGACCAAGTGATTTGTAACAAAATAATATAGCCAATTAGGTTAAATTATTCCCAAATCACTTTTACAATAGACTTGAGTAAAACACTAGGACTCACCAAAACCTTCACGATAAATTCCACCCTAGCTTTGGGGTGAGACTGGAGGGTAAAACTCTGTCGATAATCCGTGTTTAGAAACACAGATAAATCAGCGAGACTAAAAACCTTCTAGGATGAAATTCGTCACGAAATTCGTAGGGTTACCTAGGTTGTTACATAATTTAACAGTCGTACTAGTATCATTTACATTTCAAACTTTCAGAATGGGTTTACAATGGCATAATAAATTGCTGACTGATGATTATGAAATTTGAAAAGAGTTCCTTCAAGACTTTGGATCCTTCTTCCTTGGAATGTTGAAAAAATGGGTGCAACATTTGGCTCCATATGGGGACACGTTGCTTCCATAGAGCAATGTAGGAATCCAGAATTCTGTATCCAAGAAAACATAAGTCCATCAAATAGATATCCATTCAAAATTGAAATCATCATGCACACATAGAATAGCTGTTGGAATAGGAAAAATCTACTCTAAAAAATTGAAATAAAAAGACAAAAAATATAAGTGCATAAAAAAAACTAGCTAATGACATAAATGAAAAAGGAGTAGGGTTAGAGATACTATACAAAAGATGCCCCATGGCATCATATGTCATCTGTGTGGCACAATCTGGAATATCTGCTTTCTGACAGGTAGATCAATGGGTTGCTTATCAGATGTCTCTTGCTGAAACTTGATCCTCTTTGGTTGATGTAAACTTTTGTCACTGTGCTCCATGTCTCTGTCAAACTGAAGTCTCCTTCTTTTTCTGATCAGAAGATGGGATGGAATATGAGACGAGAAGAAGTGATAAACTGGCTGAATGAACTCAACTTCATAATGCGATGGATGACCTTGTGGCCTAATTTCTTCACCGTTTTCTGGTCCCTTCGGATACTTAACATGGTATCTTCTTTCAACTTCCCTGTTTAATCTGACCATACCACCTACTGCTGTAGGAGTAGTGGCATATGATAGATCCATATGAATAGATCCACCCAAGTCGAGTGCAAACTTCATGGATAAGAGCATTCCCCATACATCGGGCACATCAATAATCCCAATATCCATGGTGATGAACTGATATGGATAATCAGCTAAGGGGACCTGTAAATTAGTCATAACATTCGTTGAAGCACCAGAATTAAGCATGCAATTATGAAGCAGACGATCATTAATATCCAAAGTTAGGAAGAAAGGTTGATGGTTCTCATCAGTCATGTAGCAATTTAGATCCTTTAATTTAATTTCTTCATCTTTAGGATTGTTATGAATCTTATCCTGTTGAACCATACACAAAGCTTTGAACAATGATGCCCTCTAACGTGGAATTTGCAAAATTTCAAGCACTGGGACAAATATCTTAATGCTATTAATCCATGCATCCCAACCCACCTTTAATCCTGACTTATATCTTTCAGACGCGACCTGCTTTTTCTGACTTTACTCTTTACTTTTTCTTTGATAAGTATAACCCTTACTTTTAGTGATTTCCAGAATATGTTCTTGAGATGGATTTTTACCATAAATCTGCTTGATAGGATCTTTTTCATTATTGAAGTTATTGATGGTGAAGGATGAAGAAATAATGTCTGTGCAACAACTTTCCTTGGAAGAACTTTGACCAACATTATTTATCTGTTCATTTGCTGCTTCATCCAAGATTTTTCTAGCAAGGGCACGTGCATATTCCTCGTGGAAACTTTCACATGGTCTACAAAATGGTATAGGCTGATCAAGAACATTGGCAGACATAAGCGGAGTAGGAGAGCTCTGATAATTAGGAGGATTCCTTTTCGGCCATGGATTATTGTTTCCTCTATTGTTATTGTTATTTTTAGGCTGAATATTTTTCACTTGATTTCTTTCCATCTGAATCATCCTAGAATGCATGGCACTCATTTCTTGAGCATAATCAATTTTCATTTCCTTAATTATTTGAGTTAATTCTTTAATCAGATCATGCTCTACGTCCTTAATTTTTTTTCCTTTGGATTTAACTTGGCCTCTTTCAAATCCAGAAACCTTTGACTTACCTGAAGCTTTCTTTTCTTTTTCTAATTCTTTAGCAAGACCCTGAGCAACGACTAGAGTAACAAGCTTGGCACGTCTGATCTCATATTGAGTGTCAACGTTAAATGCTTCAAGATATTGCTCTAACGCTATTATCGGGTGGCTTGTGATCTTGAGTCATATCTTTAAGAAGAGCGCTAAACCTTTGATTGATTCCTCAACCGTTTCATTTTCCCTTTTCTTAATAGAATTTAGCTCTTTGAGCAAATATTTCCCTTCTCTTTTATCCCCAAATTTATCTTTGAATGCATTAGTGAGGGCTCGCAAAGAGTCAAAAGCATTATTTAGCTTGTCATGAAACCAATCCAATGTGACCTCTTCTAATATAAGGACAAACGACTTCATTTTAACATCCTCATGATTGCTAGATTGGAGGTTTCTGTGGTGTAGTTTTTCAGATGTAAAACTCGGAATATCCACAGTCGTCATTTTTAGTCTACGTTTCGAGTCTAAATCAAGACTCATCTTCAGGACAACCTGATTGTATGCAGTTACATGAGCATATTTTTGTAGAAAGGTGCTGAACTACTTTATGTGCTCGACAACATTGATTGTATTATTCCCAAGGAAGATTGGAATCTTGTTTATGGCTGAATCATTTGGAAGATCATGAGGATAACCTTGAATGTTGGCAAAGTTGCAAGGACTGTAATAATCCATGAAGTCTTCATTAATGGGATTAATGAAGAGCAAGTGGATATTAGGGAGGGCTTCCTGTCCGAGAAAGATTAAATTCTTTCTAGAATGTAATTTGTATAACCAAGCTCTTAGAGCTTTTTCAGGACCAGGAGCGGGGTTAACCAAGCTACTAGGATTTTTTTTTAGAGTAAGCTCTTGTGAATGGATGAATAAGTGGAGTCGCCACCCAAACAAGAAACCAACTGAAATGTCCAGGTGCTGAAGATGTGGATGAACAAGATGAAAGGATTAGTGAGAGGAAAAAAGATGAGGCGATGAAAAGATGAAGAGATATCAATGACGCCAAAAAATGTGCCGATTGATGGGCGAATGAAATGATGAAAGATGAAATATTGAGAAGATGTCGTTGAAGCGCGGAGAATAAAATATCCTCTGTAGCGACACCAAAAAATGTTGTGGGGTTGGCGGGACAAGGAAGATGAAACTGATTAGAGGATTAAGAAGGGTGATGATAAATGTGGCAACACCGAGGACCAAGAAATGGATCCCCAACAACGACGCCAAAAAATGTTGTCGCTCAGATTGTGCAGGCACTGTGCGACAACGAATCAGGGCGGGGGATGTTACTTTGATCCCCGCTCACTCCGTTTTAGATGTCTCCCAGCAACATGCTATGGGGGGTAGTCCTTATGGAAGAAGGAAATGAGAGACTAGTTGGCAAACAACTAGTCAGGGAGACACGATTGAATGGCGTAACCGCTTGGTTAAATTTTGCAAGATTTAAAGATTAGATCAGATTTGAATGTGAGATCAATTTCTTATGGAGTCAACTTCTTGCTTATTATCAATTAGATGCCAAGTAACCAGATGAACAGTCGCTGCTTGGATGAATGACTATCCTATATGCTATGCAAATCCTAAGACCTAGGTATGATGCAATAATTTTGGTTACTTTTAATTAAATCCCTATTCTAGATTATTCCTTCCTCTTAACTATTTAGGAACTAGTCTCTAGAGTAGTTTGGGGGATAGAAGCCAACGGGAAGCAAGTAGAGGCTTGATTAACGATATCTCCCCCTTTGTTCTAACCACCCAGTGCCTCTAGCGCTGCAGAAACTATGGCTCTGACCACTGCAAGGTCACTATGTTAACCATTAAAGAGGTGCTAAGCTCCTCAAGCTAGATGAGAAAGGGTGGCCCTAGAAATCTATCAACCAAGCTTATCCATGGAGGTAAATTGTTAAGTGCAAGAGTATCTTAGAATGATTTGCAAGGTGGATGAGTGTTTCTTAAGGTGAGATTACTTAAATGTTCCTTTAAGTACTTAGTTATGATTTACTTCAAGTTAGGATATTAAATACTTAACAATGCTTAGAGAAGGTAATCTTGACCACAAAATAAGTGCAAATTTAACAAGTGCCAAAAATCAACAAGAGATCCTTTCAAATCAATTACCCAAGTGTTCAAGACAAAATTATATTCCACAAAATATTAATCAACAAATGATAACAATGATAGCAGTTAAGGAAGCTTAGAGCACTAATCCACTTTAACAATTAGCTAATGTCTCTCAATACAAGATGCGAATGACAATTGTTTGAGATAATTAGAAATCTTCCAAGATATTCCAATGATGATTCCACAACATGATTATCAAATGATCTTATGCCAATATTACTTAATGGCAATTATCAAGAGATGCTCAATTAGATCAAGATGCCCAAAGTATCTTAAACCATTTGACACAATGTAACTTGAGATTAAATTGCTTTTAGAGAGTAATTCTTATGTGCAAATTGAAATTTATGTAACTTTCACAAAACAACAAATGTTAGATTCCAAAGTTCATTAAACAACATAAGCCAAGCCTTTCCACAATGAGCAATTAGAACATAAACAAGAGTAAACTTCTATACCACTTATGTTCTTGTGATATTAAGTGACATTCATGAGTGTTTAGGACAACAATGTGTAACTTCCAATTTAGAGCTCTTTCAAGTGCAAAATGATGAGCATAGACTAGCCAAATATGAGCAAGGAGAACCCAAGTGTCAAACCAATATTGCCAATATGAAGTTATGAGTTGATTAACCTTCTTATGATGCAATCACCACTGTTATATCAAACATTAATATGTAGCGATGACAGTCAATAATAATTTACGAAATGAGCCAAATGAAGGATGCCCAACTTATGCAATTAATTCCTCAATGTGTCAATCAAATTTATGGATGATTTGAAAGTATTTTCATAAGTAGTTTGCCACTATTATATCAAGAATAGATTGCTGTAGTTAAAAAAAGAGGTGATGAAGTGTTTGAGAGGCAAACTAATGTCCCTAGGGCTAGAAGAGGCTTGCCAAATTTGCCCAAATTTCGTCAATGACTGGAACACATGTAAACACAAAATTACGCCAAGTACCTTTGCAAAACACACCAATATTCAGTCCAGAAATTGAATGAGGATGCACAGAAGTAAATAGGGCGAATAGGTTCAAGGGAAGCGCTAGAAGAGAGGGGAAAAGGCCTAGAGGGGAAGAAGGCCTAACGGCAAGGAAGAAAGAGGCCAACTAGGGCCCTGCGTTAAGGGAGGAGACTCCACAAAGGGCTGTCGTAGGCCCTAGAAGGGTTGCGGCCAAGGCTTAAGGCCTTAATAAGGCTTGCGACACTCAAAAGGAGGCTGCTGCAGAGCGTTTAGGGGAGGCAAGGAAGAGGGATGAGAGGGATTTGAGGGGGCCTAGGTAGGGAGGAGGCTTGTTATGGCCACGACAAGGTAGAGGAGGGAGGCCGAGTGCCTCTAAGGGCTAGACGACTTCCCTAAGAAGGAGCCACAGGCATTTTGGCCACGACCAACCTTGAGAAGGAGGGCTCAACGACCAAGAGAAGGGCTAGATGACTAGGTTTAAGGGGGACGTTGGGCCTAGAGACCCAAATGGAATTTGAAACCCTCACAAATTTGAAAAATTGATTTAGATCTTCAGTAATCATTGCAAACTCTTCAATTTGCTAGTCTTGCAAAATTTCTAGAGACTAGATCTTACCTTCAAGGGCCTAGATCTAGCTCTAGCCCAACAATTCTTTTTAGATCTCACCTACACAAATAAATTTACTAGTACCCAAAACCTCAATAGATACAAAATATTCAAAACCCCAAACCGCAGCTGCAAACAAGGGTTAGAATTTTTTTTTCTACAAAAATTATATTTACAAAATTAATTTACAAATTATATACAAATATACAATGCTTGAACATAATTTTGAGGAATAATTTTTTTATGATAAATTTGACAATGGCTTGATGTATTTCGAAAAATAAATGTTAACCATAACCTTAGTGAAGTAGGAAAATCATATAAAATATTTGAAGTCCAAACAAAGTCAGCTTGCACCCATAGTCTGTGAACTTGAAGCCCAAGAGTTAGGGAACCTGCAAACTCTATATATTCTCTTAAGAAAAATCGTTAGAACATACAATGAATCAGATCACTTAAGATAAGCCAAAACTTACCAATAGAATGTTCCTATCATCTACAAATGAAATAATGATTAAGATAATATTGAAGCACAATATAGGAAAGGACATCTCAACACATACCACAGATCAACGAGACAAAAACACCATGAACCATACCCCAAAGTCTTTTATTATGAAATTCAAATGTTCCCAACAAAACAGTGGCTTCATACCAGTGTTTACAAAATTACATCAGACCAAAGATCATTGTGATCAATAGAAGCTCAATAACCTTCTATTTATAGAGAAATTCCTCCAGGTGGAAAATTACGGCTAGTTGGTTTGATCCCCGTCAAAATAATCTTGACTGTTGATAAATACTTGATCAACTTTTAATCTCTGCCATCGAAAATATTTATTTTTTGAGGAATTTTCGAATTTTTCATTAAAACCATTTTTTATTAGTTGAGAAATAATTATTTTGAACTAATTTTCTCAAAATTTTGACTTTGACTTAACCACCAAGGTCCAAGGGTCCAAATTTTATTGAAATTTCCAATATTCCCTTGGTGGGGGACCACCAAAAATTAAAGTCTTTTAGACTCACAAATTTTTCCATTTGGAGAAATTAATTTCTTTAACATTTAAATTTTTGACTATAAATTAATTAATTTTCTGGCTTAGGATTTAATTTTATTTTTGCCAGAAAAATTAATTAATTAACTCATGAGGGGATTAAATATTTTTCCACCCTCAAATATTTTAGCCATGGTGTCTAAGTATGAGGGACCATGCACTAAAATATTTTTTACATAATATAATTTTTACGAATTCAACCCTTAAAGGGGGAATAACTGTTCGTTATAGACCTTTATAATACTTACCCAATTCCGCAACATAATATGATTTAGTAGACTAGGTGATTTTTAATAAAATAATTTAGCCAATTAGCTTAAATTATTGCCAAATCACTTTTACAATAGACTCGGTTAAAACACTATGACTCACCTAAGACCTTGATGATAAATTCCACCCTAGCTTTGGGGTGAGTTTGGAGGGAAAAACTTAGCCGATAATTTGTGTTTAGAAACACAGATAAATTAGTGAGACGAAAAACCTCCGAGGATGAATTCGTTGCCAAAATCATAGGCTTACCTAGGTTGTTGCATAATTTAACGTTCGTACTAGTATCATTTACATTACAAACTTGCAAAATGGGTTTAGAATGACATAATAAATTGTTGGCCGATGATTCTAGAATTTGAAAACAATTCTTTCAAGATTTTGGATTCTGCTTCCTTGGAATGTTGAAAAAATGGGTGCGAGATTTGGCTCCATACGGGGACATGCTGCTTTCATGGAGCAATGCGAGAATCCAGCATCCTGTATCTAAGAAAACAAAAGTCCAACAAATAGATATCCATTCAAAATCGAAATCATCATGCACACATAAATATCTGCTGGAATAGAAAAAATCTACTCTAACAAACTGAAATATAAAGACAAAAAATATAAGTGCATAAAAAAAAACTAGCTAATGACATAAATGAAAAAGGAGTAAGGTTAGAGATACTATACAAAATATGCCCCATGGCACCAAATATCATTTGTTTGGCACAATCTGGAATATCTACTCGTTGATTGGTTGATCAATGGGTTGCTTATCAAATGTCCCTTGCCGAAACTTGATCCTCTTTGGTTGATGTAGACTTTCATCACTGTGCTGCATATCTCTGTCAAACTGAAATCTCCTTTTTCTGCTCGGAAGATGGGATGGAATATGAGACGAGAAGAACTGATAAACTGATTGAATGAACTCGACTTCATAATGTAGTGGATGACCATGTGACCTAATTTATTCACCTTTTTCTGGTCTCTTTGGATACTTAACATGGTATCTTCTTTCAACTTCCCTGTATAATCTGCTATACCACCTGCTGATGCGGGAATATTGGCTTATGATAGATCCATCCAAGTCGGTTGCAAACTTCCTTGATAAGAGCATTCCCCATACATCGGGCACATCAATAATCGCTATATCCTTGCTGATGATCTTATATGGATAATCAGCTAAGGAGACTTGTAAATATTTGACCACACCAAGGACTTCAACTTTTCCAGAATCCATCGAGCAAATGTCATGGTAAGGCCTGGAAATTCTTAAGTTCAGTTGATCCATAACCTTTTTAGTCATAACATTCGTTGAAGCACCTGAATCAAACATGCAATTATGAAGGAGACGATAATAAATATCCAAAGTTAGGAGAAATCGTTCATGATTCTCATTAGTCATGTAGCAATTTAGATCCTTTAATTTAACTTCTTCATCTTTAGGATTGTTATCAATCTTATCCCGTTTAACCATACCCAAAGCTTTGAACAATGATGCCCTCTAAGATGGAATTTTCAAAAGTTCAAGTACCAGGACAAACAACTTATTGCTATTAATCCATGCAACCCAATCCACCTTTAATCCTGACTTATATCTTTCAGACGTGACTTGCTTATTTTGACTTTGCTCTTTACCTTTTCTTTGATAAGTAGAACCCCTTATTTTTAGCGATTTCCAAAATCTGTTCTTGAGATGGCTTTTCACCATGCATTTGCGTGATAGGATCTTCTTCATCATTGAATTTATTGATGGTGAAGGATGAAGAATCATGTTTGTTCAATGACTTTCCTTGGAAGAACTTTGACCAACATTATTTATCTATTCATTTGTTGCTTCATCCAAGATTTTTCTAGCAAGGGCACATGCACTTTACTCATGGAAACTTTCACATGGTCTGCAAAATGGTATAGGTTGATCAACAACATTGGCGGACTCAGGCGAAGTAAGAGGTCTCTGATCATTTTGAGGATTCCTTTTCAATCATGGATTATTGTTTCCTCTATTATTAATTTTATTTCTAGGCTGAATATTTTGCACTTGATTTCTTTCCATCTGAATCATCCTAGAATGCATGGCACTCATTTCTCGAGCATAATCAATTTTCATTTCCGTAACTATTTGAGTTAATTCTTTAATCAGATCATTCTCTACCTCAATTTTTTTTCCTTTGGATTTAACTTGAACTCTTTCAAAACTAAGAACCTCCGACTTACCCAAAGCTTTCTTATCTTTTTCTAATTCTTCAACGACACCCTGAGAAACAACAAAAGTATCAGACTTGGAACGTCTAATCTCATACTGAGTGTCAACATTAAATGCTTCAAGATATTGCTCTAACACTATTTTATCAGGTGGCTTGTAGTCCTGAGTCATATCTTTAAGAAGACCATTAAGCCTTTGATTTAACTCCTCAACTGTTTCATTTTCCCTTTTTTTAATATAATTTAGCTCTTTGACCAAATATTTCCCTTCTCTTTTATCCCCAAATTTATCATTGAATGCATCAGTGAGGGCTCGCAAAGAGTCAAAAGCTTTATTTGGCTTGTCATGAAACCAATCCAATGCGACCTCTTCTAATGTAAGGACAAACAACTTCATTTTAACATCCTCATGATTGTATGCAGTCACATGAGTATATCTTTGCAGAAAGGTGCTGAACTTCTTTATGTGCTCGACAACATTGATTGCATTATTACCTTGGAAGATCAGAATCATGTTTATGGCTGAATCATTGGAAGATCATGAGGATATGCTTGAATGTTGGCAAAGTTGCAAGGACTATAATAATCCATGAAGCCTTGATTAATGGGATTAATTAAGAGCAAGTGGATATCGGGGAGGGCTTCCTGTTCGAAAAAGATTAGATTCTTTCTATAATGTAATTTGTTTAACATAGCTCTTAGAGCCTTTTTCAGGATTGGGAGTGGGGTTAACCGAGCTACTAGGATTTCTTCTAGAGTAAGCTCTTGTGAATGGATGAATAACTGAAGTTGCCACCCAAACAGGAAACTAGGTAAAATGTCTAGGTGCTGAAGGTGCGGATAGACAAGATGAAAGGATTAGTAAGAGGCAAAAAGATGAGGTGATGAAAAGATGAAGAGATATCAACGACAAGAAATAATGTGCTGATTGACGGGCTGATGAAATGATGAAAGATTGAAAGATTGAGAAGATGTCGTTGAAGCGCCAAGAATAAAATATCCTCGCCAATGATGCAAAAAAATGTTGTGGCATTGGCGGGACAAGGAAAACGAAACCGATTAGAGGATTAAGAAGAGTGATGATAAATGTCGCAATGCCAAGGACTAAGAAACGGATCCCCAACAAGGACACCAAAAAATGTTGTCGCTCAGATTGTAAAGGCATGGTGCGACGATGACTCAAGGCGGAGGTTGTCACCCTGACCCCCGCCCATTTCGTTCTAGTTGTCTCCCAACAACAAGATATGGGGGGTAGTCCCTATGGAAGAAGGACATGAGAGACAAGTTGGAAACCAACCAGTTCGAGAGACACGATTGAATGGCCTAGCCACTTGGTTAAATTTAGCAAGCTTAAAGATTAGATTAGATTTGAAAGTGATACGAGTGCCTTATGGAGTAGGTTGTGGGATAGAAGCCAATGGGAAACAAGCAGAGGCTTGATTAACGATACCTTCCCTTGTGTTCTGACCACTCGGTGCCTCCCGCGCTGCAAAGACTGTGGCTCTGACGACTGCAAGGTCACTGTGTTAACCACAAAAGAGGTGCTAAGCTCCTCAAGCTAGATGAGAAAGGGTGGCCCTAGAATTCTATCAACCAAGCTTATGGTTGGAGGTAAATTATTAAGTTCAAGTCTATCTTAGAATGATGTGCAAGGTGGATGAGTGTTTCTCAAGGTGAGATTACTTAAATGTTCCTTTAAGTACTTAGTTATGATTTATTTAAAGTGAGGATATTAAGTACTTAAAAATGCTTAGAGAAGGTAATCTCGACCACAAGGCAAGTGCAAATTTAACTAGTGCTAAAAATGAACAAGAGATCCTTTCAACACAATTAACCAAGTGCTCAAGACAAAATTATCTTCCACAAGATATTAATCAATAAATGATAACAATGATAATAGTTAAAGAAACTTAGAGCACTTATCCACTTTAACAATTAGCCAATGATTTTCAATACAAGATGCCAATGACAATTATTTGAGATATTTAGAAACATTCCAAGATATTCCAATGATGATTCCACAACAAGATTACCAATGATCTTATGCCAATATTACTTAATGCCAATTATCAAGAGCTGCTCAATTAGATCAAGATGCCCAAAGTATCTTAAACCATTCAACGCAATGTAACTTAGATTAAATTGCTTTTAGAGAGTGATTCTTATGTGCAAATTGAAATTTATGGAACTTTCACAAAAGAACAAACGTTAGATTCCAAAGTTCATTAAACAACATAAGCCAAGCCTTCCCACAATGAGCAATTAGAACATAAACAAGAGTAAACTTACATACCACTTATGTTCTTATAATATTAAGTGACATTCATGAGCATTTAGGACAACAATGTGTAACTTCTAATTTAGAGCTCTTTCAAGTGCAAAATGATGAGCATATACTAGCCAAATATGAGCAAGGAGAATTCAAGTGTCAAACCACTATTTCCAATATGAAGTTATGAGTTGATTAACCATCTTATTAGACATTAGACATTAATGATGCAATCACCACTGTTAAGTTATGAGTTGATTAACCATGATGCAATCACCACTGTTATATTAGACATTAATATGCAAAGATGACAGTCACTAATAAATTATGAAATGAGCAAAATGAAGGATGACCAAATTATGCAATTAATTCCTCAATGTGTCAAGCAAATTTATGAACGACTTTTAGACATTTTCATGAGTATTTTGCCACATAACAAGAATAGACTGTTGTAGGTAATCAAAGAGGTGATGAAGGGTTTGAGAGGCAAACCAATAGCCCTAGGGCTAGAAGAGGCTTGCCAAATTTTCCCAAATTTTGTGAATGACTGGAACACCTGTAAACACAAAATTACACGAAGTATCTCTGCAAAACACACCAATATTCAGTCTAGAATTCGAATGAAGGAGCCACAAAGGAAAAGAGGGCGAATAGGTTCAAGGGAAAGGCCAAAAGAGAGGGCACACAACCTAATTAGGCCTGCGGCTAAGGCCTAGAGGCCAAGAAGGCCTCACGACAAGGAATAAATGCCACCTAGGGCTTGCGTTAAGGGAGTAGACCCCACAAGGGACTGTCATATGCCCTAGAAGGGCTGCGACCAAGGCTTAAGGCCCGATTGAGGCTTGCAACAATCATGAGGAGGTTGCGAAAGAGGGTTTACGGGAGGCCAAGAAGCAGGGAATAGGGCTGAGAGGGATTTGAGGGGGGCCTAGGTTAGGGAGGGAGGACGAGGGCCTCTAAGGGCTAGACGACTGCCCTATGCCTTTGAAGGCCACGACCAACTTTGAGAAGGCCGAGACCAAGAGGAGGGCTAGACAGTTAGGCCTAATGGGGATGCTGGGCCAAGAGGCCCGAACAAATTTTAAAACCTCACAAATTTGAAAAATTGCTTCTGATCTTCAGTATTCACTGCAAATTCTTCAATTTTCTAGTCCTGCAAAATTTCTAGAGACTAGATCTTACCCTCAAGGGCTTACATTTAGCTCTAACCCAACAATTCTTCTTGGATCTCACCTGTACAAATAAATTTACATGTACCCAAAACCCCAATATATACAAAATATTCAAAACCCCAAACCCTAGCTGCAAACACTACAAAAATTATATTTGAAAAATTAATTTTCAAATTATATACAAATATACAATGCTTAAAAAGAATTTTGAGGAATAAATTTTTTATGATAACTTTGACAATGGCTAAATGTATTTCGAAAAATAAATGTTAACCACAATCTTAGGGAAGTAGGAAAATCATATAAATTATTCGAAGTCCAAACAAGGTCAGCCTGTGCCCACAGTTTGTGAACTTGGAGCCCAAGGGTCGGGGAACCTACAAACTCTATATATTCTCTTAAGAAAAATCGTTAGAACATAGAATGAATCGGATCACTTAAGATAAGCCCAAAACTTACCAATAGAATGTTCCTATCATCTAAAAATGAAATAACGATTCAAATAATATTGAAGCACAATATAGGAAAGCACATACCCAACACATACCACAGATCAATGAGACAAAGACACCATGAACCGTACGCCAAAGTCTTTTATTATGAGATTCAAACGTTCCCAGGAGAATAATGGCTTCACATCAACATTTACAAAATTACATCAGACCAAAGATCATCGTGATTGATAGAAGCTCAATAACCTTCTATTTATAGAGAAATTCCTCCAAGTGGAAAATAACAACTAGTTGGCTTGATCTCCGTCAAAATAATCTCGACCACTGATAAATCTTTGATCAAATTTTAATCTCTGCCGTTGAAAATATTTGTTTTTTGAGGAATTTTCGAATTTCTCATTAAAACCATTTTTTATTAGTTCAGAAATAATTATTTTGAACTAATTTCCTCAAAATTTTGACTTTGACTTAACCACAAGGTCCAAGGGTCCAAATTTTCTTGAAATTTCCAATATTCTCTTGGCAGGGGATCTCAAAAAATTAACTTCTTTTAGACCCAAGGATTTTTCCACTTGGAGAAATTAATTTCTTTAACATTTTAATTTTGACTTCAAATTAATTAATTTTCTGGCTTGGGATTTAATTTATTTTTTTCTAGAAAAATTAATTAATTGACTCATGGGGGATTAATTTATTTTTCCATCAAATATTTTAGCCATGGTGTCTTAAGTATGAGGGACCATGCACTAAAATATTAAAATATTTTTTACATAAGATTTTACAAATTCAACCCTCAAGGGGGGAATCCCTGTTCGTTATAGACCCTCATAATACTTACTCAATTTTGCGACACAATATGATCTAGTAGACCAAGTTATTTGTAATAAAATAATTTAGCCAATTAGCTTAAATTATTCCCAAATCACTTTTACAATAGACTCCGCTAAAATATTAGGACTCACCTAAGACCTTGACGAAAAATTCCACCCTAGATTTGGTGTGAGGCTGGAGGGAAAAATTCCACTTATAATTTGTGTTTAAAAACACAGATAAATCAGTGAGGCGAAAACTCCCTAGGATGACATTCGTCGCCAAAATCATAGGCTTACCTAGGTTTTTACATAATTTTATGGTTGTACTAGTATCATACTATCATTTACATTACAAACTTGTAGAAGGGGTTGACAATGACATAATAAACTGCTGGCTGATGATTCTGAAATTTGGAAAGAATTCCTTCAAGACTTTGGATCCTTCTTCCTTGGATTGTTGAAAAAATGGGTGCAACACCTCCCTTCTCCAATAAAATATTATTTGTCGCCATTCTCCATTAAATAATAATTTCCGCTTTCTTCTCAAAATAATATTTTCTCCCTTTCAATTTAATATCACCAAAAATTGGCAAAACTCCTAAGTGGATTTTCCACTCACAAAATTTGGTGAGCATTACACATACTGTACTAAACTATGGAAAACTACAACTGTGAATTATGTGATATATGTGGCTGTAGAGAATATAACTACCATCATTCAGAAATCCTCTGAATCCCATCATTCAGATTTCTTGGCTAGCCTACATTGGAGTTGGTGGAGGGAAGTGGTGTAGCGTGGGGATTTTTGAGCAGTGAAGGGGATCCCATTGCTTGGGTTGTGTAGGTTGATGGGGAAGAGGGATGTGGATTGAGATTGCTGTAAATGTAGATATTGATTGTGACCATGGGAATTGGGCTATGAGAAAAGAAAGCAGAGACAACCATAGGAAGAGTGCGTCCTTGTGGATACATAGCCTCAGCTTGAGGGTGGCCTCTGTTGTAGAGATAATTTCTACAACAGGGAGCCTATTGTTGGGCTGAATTTTGCTCTTCTCTATCTAGTTGTGGGACAATTCTAGATAGATGAGTGGTCATAAATCTATTTGTGAATTTTGTTGAATTAATACCAGGTTGTTATGGTTTATGTCATGGTTGAATTAATTTCTAGTTCAGTCAATTCTGATTGTTTGTATTAGCTCGCTTATATAAATTATGGTCTAATGGATAATTATTGGTTACATTATGTTGCATAAATTTGTACTGGTATGCCTGCATATGGTAGTTAGTTAATAACAACACAATGAGATTGTTGGCTTGAGGGGTCTTGACCCAGGTTTGGAGGTTAAGGTTTGCCAACAAACCCCTATAGTACTGGCCCTTTCGGCAGTGACCTGCTTGCGCAGGCCAAAGTCTCACCCGAAGCAGTATGGGAGGGTGCTGGAACCAGGTTTCCGCACCCTGGGAGAGGGCAGGTAAGTCAGGCAGAGCTGCATTCGACTTCACAAATATCAGATCGCATATTACAGAACCCAGATCTATCAGTCCCTTCGCATCCACGTGCGCAGTACCACTTATAATCACAGTAAACAACATATACAGGACAATAAAGCAACTATCGCAGCTATTCTTGTATAAAGTATAACAGACAGATTTAGATCAATTGTCAACGCAGCATAAGCAATTAACATAGTTACTCTCGAAGCTCAACATAGATTCATGCATAACATAACAGATATCATAGAGTCGCATTAACAGATTCAGAGATTCCAACAACCTTCTGCTTTCATTAATCCTTCAAATCTTTTTACAATACCCAAAACCCAACTTGCACACACAGTAGCAGGGTCCGCACACAACAAAACTGAGGATCTCCGCGCACACAGCCAGTAGGAGTCCTTTCCCCAAAAACCCAAAACAGATCTACTAATTCACGATTCGCACCAATCTTAGTTCATTGCCTGCCTATAACTCAAAAAAGGTTCAACTACTTATACTACTTTAGCCTACGCATCCAGTGGTCCGCAAACCGTGGTTTGCGGTCTATCATTGACCCTCTTACAATGCCTTAGGGGCTTTGACCCACACCAAAACCCCTGCGTTAGACTCAATATAATAAAAAATATACAAAATGAACTAGATTCGCAGCTTTGTAGGAGACCCTATTCCAACAGTCCCCCAACACAATCTTGTGACTCATCTCAAGTCACTGTGGTGGTGGGGCCTCCACCTGCGCCTGTATGGCTACTCCGGATATAGAGTCATTTGATCTGATACGGCTTGAGCCGGCTACCATTGATGTAGCTTGGGAGCATATCACCGCGCAGGGTAGCCAACCTAATCGCTTCGCCATTCGTGATCTCCCTAACTATGTAGGGAGCAAGCCGATGCTGCCGGAACTTCTCGGGCTGCTTTGCAAACTGGCTATCGTATAAGAGGACCAATTCGCCTTCCGCGAATGTCTTCTAGCGAATGTGTCGATCATGCCAGGCTTTATCGCGGGCCTTCTGGACTTGCTGATGGAAATTCGCAATAAACCGATCTTCCTCCAAAGCCATAAGCTGTGCTAGTTGCTCCTCCATGATGTCAGGTTCTGCCATGTTTGTAAATGATGCACTACGCAGACTAGGAACAATATACTCCATGGGCATACTGGCCTCTTTACCATAAACCATCCTGAATGGGGTTTTTCTTGTTAACTTCTTGCAGGTTGTTCGATAGGCCCAGAGGACCGATGGGATGCGCACGTCCCAATCGCTGCGATCAACATTGCATACCTTTGTCACTGCTTGCTCCAAGATTTTATTAAAAGCTTCAACCACGCCGTTGGCCTGGGGGTGATATGGCGTGCTCTTCGCATGGTGGATCCAGAACTCCTCGGTCAAAGCTCAGATTGTTTCATTAACAAAGTGCGTACTTCTGTCACTCATGAGAATCTTCGGACATCCAAATCTGGTCAGGATTTGTTCAAAGATGAAGTGCGCAGCGGTATCCGCAGTACAATCCTTTACTGCTTGCGCTTCTGCCCACCTGGTTACATAATCGGTGGCCGTAATAATGTAGTGCGCACCTGTCTTCTTCCCTGGTGGGTTGATAGGCCCGATGAAATCAATAGCCCATTTATCAAATGCTTGTAGAGCCATTTGTGTTTGAAGGGGCATTTTATCTCTGCAGGATGGCCTCCCTGTTCGTTGGCACGTATCGCAGGCTCTACAATAGTCGTGGGCGTCACTATGTAGGGTTGGCCACCATAACCCGGCCCTCAAGATCTTTTGCGCTGTTGCTTTCCTTGCGTTGTGACCTCTTTCTACTTTTTCGTGAGCCTCTGCCAAGATAGCATGCCTTTCGTGCTCCAAAACATATCGCCGCAATACTTCATCTGCCCCCATCTTATATAATTGACCTGCGATGATGGTAAAGTCTGCTGCCCGGGTGACTAACTCTAGAGTACTCTGGAGGTGCCGTCCCAGTAGTCAAGAACTGAATGATATCAACGAAGTGTGCATCTACTTCCTTAATGGCAAATAGCTGCGCATCAGGCAATCTGGCTTCCAGGTCGGTTGGCTCCCTGCCACTCTCTATTCGGGACAAGTGGTCCAGCCCAACACTCAACTTTCCCGGCTTGACGATGATTTCAAAGTCATACTCTTGAAATAGCAGTAGCCATCGGCATATTCCCTCGCCCAACACAGGCTTATTGACCAGGTACTTCAGAGCTGAATGGTCTGTGAATATTTTGAAGTGTCCTAACGAGTAATGCCGATATTTCTGCAATGCGTAGACCATGGCCAATCCCTCCCGCTCTGTGGTGGAGTAGTTGCGTTCCGCACCAGAGAGCTTCCTACTTGCAAAGGCAACCGGATGGTGCCGAGAGCAATGCCCAATGCATCGACGTGAACTTGAAATACCTTCTCCCAATCCGGAAAGATGAGAATAGGTGCCGAGACCATCTTTTCTTTTAAGTAACTCTAAGCTTTTTGACATTCGTCATTCCAAAAGAACGAAACATCCTTCTTGAGCAATTTTTCCATAGGGGCAGTAATCAGTGCATAGCCCTGAATGAATTTCCTGTAGTAGCCCATGTGTCCAAGGATCGAGCGCAGCTGTTTCTCCGTGGTTGGTACTGGCAAGTTTATAATAACTGCGATTTTGGCAGGATCTACCATTAGTCCTTGCCGACAAACTATGTGGCCGAGCAAGATTCCAAAGGGTACGCAGAAGATACACTTCTTGATATTTAGGGAAATCTGGTGTTTTCGGCAAGCATCCAACATCATGCGCAGGTTTGATATGTGTGCTTTTACCAAGCCGAAGACAGTCCAATCATCGAAATACACCTTGAGGAACTTGTGAATGAATTCTTTGAACACTGCGGCAACGACCCACGAGAATATAGTAGGGGCATTTTTGAGTCCAAACAGCATGACAATGTACTGAAACGATCCCCACCCAGTGGCAAACGTGGTCTTACTGCAGTCCTCAGATGCGATTTTGATCTAATGGTATCCTGAGAATTCGTACGCGAAGGAGTATGCTTCTTGTCCTCCCACGCTGTCTAAGATTTCATCTGAGAATGGTGTCGGGAATGGATCATGAACATAGGCATCATTCAACTTGTGTAGGTCCACGCAGATCCGAATCTCCCCCTTAGTTTTTTTCTCCTGAACCACCATTGGACTGACCCAATCTGACTGTTCAATAGGTTCGATGATACCTGCAACAAGCATTTTATCGAGCTCATCCTTGACCTTCTGCTTATTCTTGGGGTTCAACCTATAAGGTCGCTGCTTTATGGGCCGCGCATCGGGTTTGAGAGTGATATGCATAACCCCTAAGTTCCCTGTGATCCACTTTAGCTTGGAAAACTTTGTAGGGAATAAGTCCTGATATTCTGTAAGTAATTCGGCCACTTTGCCTACTGTATTCTCATCCCAGTAGTCCCCAATCTTAGCCAACTTAGGGTGTTCTTTCGTCCCAATGTTTACTTCACGCAGCTTGAGAGGCTTAGTGACATCCACTTCTTTCAGTGGAGGTCCTTCAACGGCGCGCTCCCCTTCCGACTCTGGGATAGAGACAGATTGCGGATCATCTTCACCTTCCTCTCTTGCCAATCTGCGGCAGTTGACAATATACTGCATCTGCGTTTCCCATGTCTGCGTCCCGAATACTGCAGAAGAGCTGGTCTTGCCAAACACGAATGTATCTTTGTCCTGCAGAGCTTCGTCAAGCACATCGGAACCCCCTATTAGTCCGAATGTTCCTATAAAGTCATTCTTCAGAGTTTCCCAGTGGCGGGTGCGCTGATGTAGCTCCGCACCAGGTACCAGGCAATAGGGATTGGACCCAATGCGTGAGTGAATAAGTGAACCCACTCTTCTGTAGTTCGGTCGCCCCATGCCTCCATCCATGCAACCACGTGTTCACACGGATCCCCTGGGCCAAGGAACAACTTGACTCGTACCTCCGCCGGAGCCTCAAATCGCAAGAGCATCATGCCCAGACAATCCTCCCACTCCAGGAACGCTTCCTTATGCGTCTCCCACCATCGTGCAGGGGTTGCACGCATAGTTAGGTTAAGGGCCCATAACCTTCGTTCCCGGGGAATCTTGGCTTCAAATGCTTGCAAAAAGTCCCTAACGTTACCAGAACCATCAAAGTAAGGGAGATCTCTTACCTCTGACGAGATGCAGCGGAAGTTCTTTGTGATCCGAAGACATCGCAGTGTAGAGACATATTGTAACCGATTTTGCGAATTCTCTATCTCCCCATCAGAGTCGGAGAAACATTCACTGTCCTTTTCCCAGCAGAGTACTGCCTCTGCCGTGGGGTTGATCCAATCTCTATCCCACACAGTCAACTTATAGATGTGATCCACATCCTCTTCGTCTTGCACTGGTTCTGTGTATCATTCGCCTTCCGCAGGATCTAATGGTACTATTACCCTTGTACCGTTATTTTCGAATACCATGCTTCTCTTCTTTAGGTTAATGATGCCCCCCATATCGATGGCCCAATCCAAGCCTAGGAGTGCAGGGCATGGGTCTGCATCTTCTACAATCTGAATTACTTCAAAATCAACCCAAACCTTGACCCCTGCGATATCCACCACGATCTTCGATAGTCTCCGCAAGGGTATGATCTTCTGTTGACTGGCCATACATAGTTGGATAGTGGACCATTCCAACTTAGGTTCCCCCATTCGTTGCAAACTTTGTTTAGGTAATACATTTGCATCTGACCCTAGGTCCAGAATAACCTGATCCATCTCGTAATCACCAATCTACGCAATCAACCGCATCTCCCTACCAGTGCGTTTCTTATATCTATTGAGTTTGTGTACGTCCTTGACTTCCGGAGGGAGGCTAGGTCATGTTGCGCAGCTATCTATTAATGCCTGAAGATTTTCCACAACCTTTGGGTTGCGCAGCAGCTTCATACATGCCTGTAAAAAGGGTTTGACCTCCTCATCTGTCTTGAGGTCTTAGGTGGTTGTGAAGTAGGTGCCTCCGCCTCAGCAAAGTCTTTGCGGGCTGCGACAAATGTTTACTTATCTTTTTTTAGATCCAAACCTTCCTTTTTGATAATTGCTTGTTGGATCAAAGGCTCAGTTGCCGTCTTCTCCCCGGGCCCCCCGGTGGCCATCCCACTGCGTGTTACAACATTTATGCTTGGATCTTTGTCCAACAGTTCAACCTTAACCCTCTGCACATTCTGTGTAGGTGTCAGCTGCTTCTCCTGCATCTTTGCTATCAAGATTGGACAATCTTCAATCGCGTGGTCCAGTTGTCTGCAATACTGGCAGGACTGCCTTGTAGGGTTTGGATAGTCCCTGGCAAAGTGTCCTATGTCTCCACAGTTATAACAGATTAGTTGCCCTCGTCCCCGGCCTGTGCTTCCACCTCTTCCGCCTCCCCTGCCCCTTGCTGGGGAGCCCCCTATGCTCGAGAGGGATCTTGGTGAGGATGAATCTGACTGCACCCTATAGAGGTTCCCTTGATCGATTATCAAATCATACGTCTGGTAGTGCTTTTCATCGTTTCCTACCGACCTGTAGAACCTGCACCATTGCTGCTTTACTTTTGGGACATACGCAACAAGGCGGGGACAGTGGTTTGTGTCGTGCAGCTCCGCTACGCGACAATCATCACACCATAGCGCCGACCCACTTGACCCTGCAATTTCCCTAGCACGTAATGGACTAGGTCCCCCGGCTTGCATGTAGTCTATTAATAGAGGGCAGTTATCCTTGGTGTGACCATTCGTCCTGCATCGTATGCACCATCTTTCAGGGCTAGCCTCTGCTCCCCGCTCCTTTTGTAGATTCTGGATCTCTATGTGCATCGCCTCCAGTTGTCCTTGGATCTGCTGGATGCCCAGCTGAGTATCATCTCTGGGTGCAGCGTCCAACTTCATAGCAAGTTCCAAGGCTTTTTCCCGCGACTCGAAAGTTTGGTGACCCATCGGTACACATAGGTGAGGTAGCAGCATAGCAATGAACCATTCCGTGTGCTGTCTATCATCATACTGAAATCTTCCCTCTCTGATCACCTTCTTCAGTGGCTGATCGGCCTCCCACACCGACTCGGAAGGCCCTTGCTTGAAATCCTTTAGATCAACCACTATTTGAGAGTAGGACTTAGGCTTCTTGAATTGTTGCTTCAAGGCGTTCTTAATCTCTTCAATGGTTGTGTTCGCATGCTGGCCGATGTATCCCATGTACCAATCCAAAGCTCTTCCTTCGAAGGCAAGGGATAACTGTGCCCTCTTCACCGCATCACTAGCTACATTCTGTGCAGTCCATACCGATTCTGCGACAAACCAGAACTGATCCATGTCTTCATCTCCCACGCCCTTAAAGGTAGGCAACTTCATGTGAGTAGTGATGTCGTCTTCCGGTGGTGGTGGAGGTGTAGGCGAATTCTTACCCCTACGCTGGTTTGAAAGTGGTGTGGTTGGAGGACTCTGCGCAACTGCTTCTCTTACCGGGCTGTAGACAGATCTACCTCCTTCTCGGTTGGTCTGATAGTATTTGCCACTTTGTGTCGTACTCCCGTCCAGATCAGAGGTCATTCATTCGGTGTGGCTACACATAATACTTTTTTCGCACAGTAATATCTTAATTAGTAATGGTAAGGTCTTCAGAAACTTACTCATGAATCCTTTGAAGAATCTTCGTTCTGCTTCAGAGTAGGAGACAAACTGATCGATGGCAAATTCTGTCACGAATCCTCCTAGCACGCTGTCGACCCAATGGTCCACCATGTGAGTGATGATGTTATTAGTCTTTTCTAACTGCTGGATCAGTTCTGGGGTCCATTGGGTGACCTGCTCGTCCTTCCAACACTTCTGAAATTCGACCAACCTTGCGAGCCACTCCTGGGGCTCGATCGCAATGGTTACAAAGAAGATCTCCGTGAAAATATACTTATTTTTCCACTCTTCGGTGGGCAACCTCTTACTGTGGTTTTCTTTTACTACGAATTCCTGAACTCGCTGCTCGAACCATTCATCAATTTCTTTTCTTTCAGGTTTCCAGTACGGCCTTGGCTTTACCTGATCCCTCTCTCAAAATGCTCCCGGTCCCGGCAACGGAACCATTTGTTGGCTTGAGGGGTCCTGACCCAGGTTTGGAGGTTAAGGTTTGGCAACAAACCCCTATACTATTGGCCCTTTCGGCAGTGACCTTCTTGCACAGGCCAAAGTCTCACCCGAAGCAGTATGGGAGGGTGCTGGTACCAGGTTTCCGCACCCTAGGATAGGGCAGGTAAGTCAAGCAGAGTTGCGTTTGACTTCACAAATATCAGATCGCATATTACATAACCCAGATCTATCAGTCCCTTCGCATCCACGTGCGCAGTACCACTTATAATCACAGTAAACAATAGATACAGGACAATAAAGCAACTATCACAACTATTCTTGCATAAAGTATAACAGACAGATTCAGATCAATTGTCAATGCAGCATAAGCAATTAACAGAGTTACTCTTGGAGCTCAACATAGAATCATGCATAACATAACAGATATCATAGAGTCGCATTAACAGATTCAGATATTCCAACAACCTTCCGCTTTCATTAATCCTTCAGATCCTTTTACAATACCCAAAACCCAACCTGCGCACACAGTAGCAGGGTCTGCACATAGCAAGACTGAGGATCTCCGCGCACAGCGAGCAGGAGTCCTTTTCCCAAAAACCCAAAACAGATCTACTAATTCACAATTCGCACCAATTTTAGTTCATTGCCTGCCTACAACTCAAAAAAGGTTCAACTACTTATACTACTTTAGCCTACACATCCAGTGGTCCGCAAACCGTGGTTTGCGGTCTATCCTTGACCCACTTACAATGCCTTAGGGGCTTTGACCCACCCCAAAACCCCTGCATTAGACTAAATATAATAAAAAATATACAAAATGGACCAGATTCGTAGCTTTGTAGGAGACCCTGTTTCAACAGAGATATGGTAACAAAGTAAAAATTGGTGTGAATTTGGGTGGTTAAAAGAGTACACCATATCCTCAAAGTGCACAAAGGGTATTGGGTACGATGCATATGTAAACTTGCATGGTTGATGTCCAGTGCCTGATCTATTTTGTGAGTGAATTTGAAGGCAGGTTTGAGATACAAAGAGTCCTAATTAGGTCCTTCATTTCTAATTCCGAAAGACAAATCATCATTCATTTTATTTTATCAATGATATGTCTGTCTACATTTTTTTTTTATGAATAAACCATGTTAGGCAACACAAAGTGGCTCCCAAGTTGACAGCTATTAATCTATTCCTTTTCTTGCTGTTAATTGTTGGTTTTTAATCTTCTTGTAACCTATTTTGTGAACTTGATCTGATGGTGAGCACTGATAATTATTAGAAGAGGTGCTTGTGTATTGATAGTTTTCTTCTGAAGTTTTTATATTCTTTTGAAGAGCTTTAATAGTGTCTTGAAAATTGCATACTAACTTTATTAATGTGTTTATCATGTGATGTGGTAAGGACCACTTGAAATGTCATCATTTATTTGGGCTGCAAATTATATTTGTAAATGCTTGACAAGATAATACTCTTATTAGATTTCTGAGCTAGGCTTGTTATCATGATAATGCTGCCTTTGCTTCATAAACTTAGGTCCTTTCCTGAAGAGTTGACATCTACCCTCCTGACTGAGACTCTGATGTCGATATTTAATCTGATGTAAGACACTCTATTAAGTATTTGTAAACTGGTGGAATGTACTTTAGGTGTAAGTTTGGATTTGGTTCTTATATTCCTTTATGTATTTTGTTGGCTGACCCTTTGCATTTTTTCCCATCATAATACTTTATAAGCCTAGACTTCGCATTTTATATTTCTTATATTTTGCAAATTGTCCTACTCATTATAACAGTTATTGCATACCATGATTTGGAGGTTTCTCTATATTGAGGCTTTTTAAGGTTTGTACCAATCCTTAACCTTGTCTTCCTCTGTAAACAGGTTTGAATCCATAGGTGTATAATATGGGTACTCATATTGGTAGTTCTTCACCATCGAAAGGTTCTTTCGAATATGAGTTATTTGAAGGAGATGCAGAACGCCTTAAAACAGTGACAGCACTGCCTATTCAGTCTGGTCCATGGATTGACCCCGGGGTCTTAAAACTTACACATAGAATTGGCAGGGGCCCTTTTGGTGATGTGTGGATTGCAACTCTTCATCATTTTGCTGATGATTATGATGAATACCATGAAGTGGCTGTTAAAATGTTAAATTTCATAAGAGAGGAACAAATGCAGCCATTTGTGGCAAAATTCGAGGGCATCTTTGACAAGTATCAAGGCACACAACGTGTGTGTTGGCCATATGGTATCTCAGTAAAAAATGGGAAGGTAACAGCTTCAATAAGCCTATTTCAAATTGTGTTGTTGCTTGGTTATATTTATGGCTTTACTCCAGTGGAGCTGTTATATTTATTGCCTTAATTTGTTGGAGCCTTTCATATGGACTGACGGAAGTGGCAATTGAATGTTAGATATCATCTTGATCATAGGTGCTTTCATTGTATGTGCAGATTTGCATCGTTATGAAGTTTTATGAAGGCTCTGTGGGAGACAAAATGGCCCATCTGAAAGGAGATCGGCTCCCATTATCAGATATCTTAAGGTGCCATCATATCTTGAAATGTATATTTGTTTGAGTTTTCTCTTTTTGTCTGATGGAGGAATCTAAATTTTCCTTATAACAATTGGTGTAACTGTGTGTTCCCCTTAGTTGCAGATTGATATTGTTGAGTGGCATGTAATATCTTTTGACAAGTAATATTATAATTGTTGCGTGCTACAGCATTTTCTTAATTAGATGAGAGAGCTGGGCAAATTTTAATGGTATCCAGTTTTCTTTTTCCATTCTTGTCTTTCACATCCTTGAATATGGGAGATAAAGACATGGATCTTTGATTCAGTTTCACTTATTAAGCTATTTCGGGCATTATTCAAATGAAGAGAAGGGCTTGGTCACATCAATTGCCCATCGATAATCCTCACATTTGTTTCCTGATAATCGTACTGCACATTCACAGAGACCATTTCCCAAAATGTACAACTCTCAGAACTCATGCAGGACTCTTCTAATTACTGTTGGGATTGCATAAAACAGAGACACAAAAGCGTTACAGAGAGCTAGAAAATGGGTTTTACTCTCGAGTTTATTCCTGTTTTCCTCCATTTGCAGTGGTATTTGGAGCAAGTTTGAGGGTGTCGATGTGGTGATGGGTCTGGGTTAATTTTCAAAATATGGGTTAGAGAGGTAGCAACATATACATCCATAAGTTCAATTGGTGTGACAAGATACATAAGCACTGTTATCCACCACGTCGTGGGTGATATCCCTAGGAGAAATTTTTTCTCCATGATGGACCTCAACTAGCTCGTTGTGCCATTTCTCCGCACCTGAGCCAGCCATGTGGTCCCTCACCCATCTGTATTGATCGTATGTTTGAAGATGGGCCTCCTGAACTTAAAGATATGTCTTGTCATTTGGTAATTGAGTATTCAGTTTATGTATCATGGACACTTCTGGGCATGGATTGATGGGGGGATTTGGCGGAAAGAGTCGGCTTAATTTGTGCTTTTGTCCTGTTGACCTCTTTTGAATGTTACCCTTGGATTTTAGTCCCGTGGGATCTCCTTTACTGACCATTTGGTTTTAGGGTGGTACTACTTAGGAAATGCTGACTTTGGTTGCATGGTCCCACTCCCTTATCTACATATATCACTCCCCTTCCAGTCACTATAGCCCCATTTATCATCTCTCCCACCTGGGTCCACATTGCCTATCTGGGACCGCCTAGGGTTGACCTCCCTATCCCCTTGCCCCCACCTTGGGTCACGCCTAGAATGATGCCCTGGAGGTTGGAGCAGCTAAAAAAAAAAAGTAAAAGCATAAACGACCACATTCAATAGGAAATTGTACCACAAAATTCAAAAGATGGTAGGGACAAAAATAATTAGCACGTGGGCAAAAGCCAATACATGAGCTCTACACCATACCCATGGTCATCACTCTGGTTAGATAGGCCCTAGATGAGCCTCTTTTATCATTCAAGAACCCATGATTGTCCAAACCCTTGGAGGGCAATGAACTGCCCTACTTAAAACCCTGGAGGGCAATGAACTGCCCTACTTAAAAGCGGTAATCACTACTATATCTTACACATCATGCTCTTGTCCTTTGAGCCCTGAGTAGTTAATTGAAGAAAATTCATAAAAGGCAAAAGACATATTAAGAAGGGTGGAAAAGTCAATGCCGGGGCACCTCATGTACCACGATTGCTCTCTCCTACACATTATACACCCAAGTGTGGGTTTCCCTTTCTCTAGCTGCCCTTGTGCCCCATATGTGGCCCAGGACTACCCCTCTCATTCCCTATTCCATTTCACTTCTTTATCACTTCCTACCCCCATTTGAGGGATGTACCTTGGACGTACTATCTCCTCTAAGGGTAGAAACCACCTAATAAGGTACCTGGATAACCCCCTTTGGAGCTTGGAGACATTAGCACATGCCAAAGTCCACTACAGAAGGGCATGCCATTATGAAGTGCCCATTTTATTGTCTATGGTTTGTAAGCTCTTTTACATGATTACTCTAATGACTTGTTGTACTGGAAGGCTAGGACACATTGGATCTTATGCAGGATTGCAGATGGTGTCCATTTGGGTTTGGTCTCCCTATATGGTGTCCTAACCTCCTAGAGGGCTACATTGGCACATGTAGGATGTGTGTAGAGAGTCATGGGCCTCCACGGCAGCAAACAACACTCCATGGATCCCCACTGATTTCTAGAGATTACTAGAGATCCACCTTTGGGACGAGGATGATGTACTTGGTACACTATGCCCAACATGCCTCACAAGAGTACCACACACTTGGCAGGTGTCCCAGGACTTGTACGATGACATGACAGTGTTCATTCCATCATTTGATCCCATACAAATGATCTACAGGCTTCTTCGACTCATATGGAGATCCATGGGATCATTGGTGTGCCCCCACACCCATTGGGAGCACCACAGGTCTACTACTTGGAGAACAAGATCTCATTTTGAGGATTTTATTCATCATTATGGCACTTCTGGACATTATCAAGCCTTTTGGAGGGCCCCACGACATGCATATATTATTATTTGACCTCCGGAGAGGCGTATTATTTCATTTATGAGCTAGTTTGGTGGGCTTGTCACCAAAAGTTGGTTTATTTGCACATTATTTTATTTTTAGGGGCTAATGTAGGCTCATTAGCTAAACCAAACTCCTAAGTGGTGTATACACAGGAGTTAGTTGGATTCATTTGTATCATCACTTGACCTGGGATCTCTCTATCTTTAGAGAACTTCACATTTTTCCTTGGAGGACTATTTTTGGATGATGGATGAATTTTTATGTATGGATTTGGGCTATTTCTATCTTGGAGCTTCTAATTTGCAAATGTGATGTTGGTTGGATATACTCTCTAACAATGTAAGTACAAATTTAAGGCAATTTTTTTTGTTGCTACATACAATTGGATTTCGCTATAATTAGGGCTAATTGCTGCATGTATGAAATGTTGAATTATGTGTCTATTTAGCTTATTCTATGCATGGGCCATTGTTAGATGAATGGAATGTCCTAGAGATCATGTAATCTTGATAAGCTTGCACCATTTGTATGAAGTATAAATTCTTGAAAGTCACTTTTCTTCTCTTTCCTCTAACATTGGATGAAGTTGACTTTCTGGGCCTCCTTGAACAAGAAACCAAATTCTTCTTCATTATTATGATTTATCCTCGACTCCATATCCCCAAGTGAATTAGGCATTGGTCCCTCAAAAAAGGGTGATCAATTTCCCCTCTTTTTCACATTTTTCCCTTTTTCTGTAGGTCTAGCCCCATTAGGTCACCTATGGAATCAATTTCCAGGGAATCTAGCCACAGGAAAACTTCGATCTCCTAGAAGCATCTACTTTGGTGGGTCCCCTCACTCTCCTCCGAATTTGGGCCAATTCCGACGGTGGAATCTCCGGATACCCTAAGCCCTAGATCTAGGATCAAGCTTTGCCTAGGTGTTCCCAAGGCTAGAACCTAGGAGGATCACTCTGACATCATTGGAAGAAAATTCTTATTTGATCCTTTCCCCTCACCTTGGCCAGGTTAAAAACATCATTGTGTGCCAAAATCCATCCCCTAACTTGGGCTGGGTCCACTTGGCTTCGTGTGGTCCCATTCTTCATCAAAGCTGAATTATCAAGGACTACTTGGGAATCGAAGTTCCCAAAGGATTTTAGGGATTGAAAACCTTCTATACAAATCTTATTCTTTGACCTCAACCCTCCAATCCTAATCCTCTCTCCCTAGAAGACCAAGTCCCTTGCTTAATAGGCAAGCTAGTCCCATTCTTATCCTAGGGAAAGGGTTTCTAGGATCACTTCCCACCTATTCATTGATCTATACTTTACAAGTGACTTCCTAAAACTACCGAGTCTCCTACCATTGGTGAAAGTCTGTAAAGAGCAGGAAGTCTTAGCTGTGGTGACAGTGGGCTAAGTCTCCATCGTTGTGCTTGACCTAGTAGTTGCCCTCATAGGAACCCCTCTTAGGTCCCCTACTGATTTGAGTGGTAACAGGCACAAGATATATAATTATTTTGTAAACTCCAAACCCATCTTTGATATCAAAATTCAAGGTATCTCTGTGAGCAGTCGCTAACCATATAGAGGAAAATAACTTAGTCAGATGTCTTACCAGCAGAACAGTGGGTGGATGAAGAACTTGTAGCTGATACCATCAGATAGGCAAGCTACATGATCTAGTATTTCGTTCTACTTTAGTTGGGGTGGGGCTAGCTGGCTGTGTACACGGATGGGTTCTAAATAAACTTAGTAAGCAGGTTATGCATACAATTTGAAATCAAGATGTAATATTCAATTACAAAATGGTGTGTGCATACACACATGCATGTGTGTGTCCTCTCACACACATATTTTTAATGCTGAAAAGTAAGGTGGGAATAATTCAACTTTGTAAAATAAAACTGGAATTTATGTGTACATATTATGGATATATGATCCAGCACATGCACATAAACATATTTGATGCACAAAAGTAAAGTGGTAGTAATTCAACATTGTAAAATAAAATTGATGTTTATTTATGTATATTATGGTTATGTGGCTTCAATTTTGAATATCCTTTATCAAAAGTCTCACTTCATAATTATGGCTCTGTAGTTTTGGCTGAGCTATTGAGCTTGCAACTCGGGGAAACTCCATAAGGCCATCCTCTTTGTTTTGGGATGAAATTGAATGTGTGCTCTGAACTACACTGAATTCAGATAACCAATTCTCTGCTAATATACCAACAAAATTTTATTCCATTCAACGTTTCATTTATGGAATAACAAACAATGACAACTTGAGTAGTTAATATAATCTGAACATAAAATAGAGCAATTGATATTTCCAAATATGGTATCACATTAAGTCACACTTTATTATCAGAATCATGTAATATCCTTATAACATCCTGGTTTGCGCATTACATTCACTTACAATCCTTTGCATTTTATCTCTGATGCTCATGCATCATAGATTGCAGCTTTAGATTTGTCAAACTCCTTTACTTGTCTTGGCTTTGGCCTAGTTATTGGACTTCTAATACTTAACTATATTTACATATTGATAATATTTATTGAGATTTCTAGGGAATGTTAGCAAGATTCCTGAATGGAGCTCCTTGGGTTGCTTGATGTCCCACTCAATTCTTCGTGTATCCTGCATGCTTGACGTTGATTTTTGTCAACTAGTTCTACATCTGACCTAATTCACCAACAAACCATTGAAATAATTAATTACCTAGATACATCCTTGAATTTAACCCGGTGCTTTCCTTTTCTGCTCGGATCTTTATTCTGAACTTTCTTTTTGAACTTCGATCTGTTTTTCCCTTTTTGGTTTTTGTTGCTTTTATCTTTATTTGTACTGGAGGACTTTGCCCTTGAACATCATTTGAGCCCGTTGCTCTATGGACATTCTCCTTCCCCAATCTTCTACGTAGCACAGATGCTTCCTTTACTATTTTATTTTTTTCCGTTCTTTACCTATATAACTTTCGGTCATCCTTAACCTTGTGCATAAACAAGCTTTCATACCACACAACCTCTAGAGAAGGTCAATGTGAAGAATCATATTTTTCCCCGAGAAGGAAAATATGAAAATCAAGAGCATCTTAAGTTTCTCTGACCCCTTCCAACACCAGATGCTTGTCTGTTTGCCATGCATATGAACATCAATCCTCTTCTACTTGATTACATGCATCAACCAGAGAGTAGATTCCTTTTGTATGGAGAAGGGCGACCAACTCCTTGGATAGTCTTGGAGTACGAAGTCCTACCCAAAAATTGTTTCCTATCCTTTCTCTCTCCCCATTTCCAATAATGGGGGTCAAATGATCACCAATGGTGGGAAAGGCTTGGATCACCATCTTCAACTTTTTGAACTCCCTGTTACTCTCTTTACTCTTTCCCTTGTGAAAATTGCTTGATCGTAATTAGTGGAAATTTATCTCCTAACTGTTTTTCCATTGATTTTTTATTACGACAAATATCGATAAACTCATTTGCATTCTTCACGAAAATAATACAATGCGGAAATAAAATCAGGAATTGAGAAATAGATGCACACACATAAAAAGTCAACACACTAATTTTTGGACTAACGTCCTCAGAAAAACCCCGAAGGGAATACGAGTGCAACAGATGAGGGTTTTTTTATTATCATGCAATAGTAAAAATCTAAGTACAATATCTAGATGCCCAACTGGCAATCCTCCGGAAAATAAACTGGCAAAATAATTTGGAGAAATTTTCTCCCTTCTGCAATAATTCGGCCTCCCTCTAGCCTACTCGTCCTCTCTCCCTGACAACTTGCCCTGCCTGGAACTCGCACTACCTGCACTGGGAAAATCGTACAACCTGCTAGCTGACTCTAGATGAACTGTCTTGCCTCCCTCTGCCTCTGGAATGAAGTTGTTCTGCCTTTTGGATAATATTTTGGCCTCCAACAACTGTATCGACCTCCTTTTTGGCACTTCGTACTGGGTTTTTGGCTCACTCGCATTGGCTATAGGGCCCTCTTTGTAGAAATATTCGACCTCCTCTCTCCTGCCAAACTAGCACTAGAGAGACACTGGAAAATTCTCTTGTTCTCTCTGCTGCTGCTCCCTCAATCACTGATGCTCCTCCACTGGCTCAAATTCTTCCCTCACTAAATCACTGTGCACTGGGAAATTTGCACTGCTTGGATAATTCACTCTCCCTCTTATTCTCACTACTGTATCTATATCCATCCCGTCGACTTGCTCTTATAATCTCTTGTTGGAGCTTCAACGACCATGATTAAATCCTCATCGATGACTAAGATCATCTCAAACTCGATCCATGTGAGTTTCTAGAGCATTATCGATCTTCATTAATTAATTCCCATTATTTAACCAATTTTGCTAAGTTAGACTTAGGAAAATTTCAAATGATGGCTAATTAATTTAATAAAGGCGTCTCACAAGCTTATCTTGTGAAACCGTTTCTGAGTTTTGAAGATCTCGTGTTCCTTAGCCTCTTAGACACAAATCGAGACTAAAACACATGTCTGATGCTACAAAATATGACAGTGCCTCTTAGCGAGGAAGGTGTTCTCTCATAATATCTCCCCTCCTGATCACATTGTTGATGTCTGACATCTGTAACAACCTGTCACTATCCATCAAGCCACTAAGCATACTATGATTCATCTGTTAACCCTGTAGCTGAACCACTCTACATCTACGATGCCGCTGACACTGCACTGTGCCACCCTGCACTGTTGCCAACACTGCCTGCGATGCATCTGATCTCATGTTGCTGCAATTATTACAACTAAGAACTAATCTCCTACCCTTGCTACTAGCTTCTGCAATTGTCCCTTGAGTCTTTGACTGCAACTAGCTTTGCTCTGTCTACTGAGTATCTGTCTGCGCCCCTCTAGTAATTGACTGCAACTAGTTCTGCATTATAGCTCAAGATATGATTGCGCCTTGTTGACATCTTGATCCTAGATACTAGATATTGTGGGACCCTGTAGCCAAGGTAATGATGTAAGAGGAAACACCTGTCTGGTGTTGTCCTTCTTGAACCCTGCCTGGTCTTGCAACTTTGAAGCATCACGCTCCTCCTCCATCTGGAGGTATAGCCGTTATCAATGCAAACTCCTCCATGTTTAGAATTTGGAGGGCTGTAGGTTAATGCAAATTCTCTTCTTGATAATTACTTGTGACCTTACTTATGATACTTATGCCGTCTCTTCTTTTAGTTTAGTTAATCTTTCATCAAGTCAATTATCAAATAGCACAATACACGAAAGTTAGGCTCCTAGAGCCAGGGCAAAACCTCTCCCTTTTGGAGAGGAAAACCCGCAAAGAATTCCTTTTATAGATCTTCAAATGACAAGTACCATGACCCACACTTAGACCCTTAACCTAGATGTGCTTCCAAGACCTTGATCTTCACTTCGCATATGCTTGTAGATGAATTGCTCGAACTGTGGGAATGTAAATCAAGGATTTACCTTCCTCACTATTGCTGCCACTTCTTCTTATGATCATTGTCTCAACCTTTGCTAATTTGATCTTGATATCACAGTCCTTATGTATATCAATTAATTAGGTTTGTTCCATAAACTTCACAGTACCTTACTATTACAGTGATATCAAAAGTGCTGCCCTAATTCTCTGTCTTGTCTGCACTGAGCTGTTGTAGTGTATTTGCAAACCTTCTTCAATTTCGCATTCACAAGTTACCTTTTAACTGTATTTATGTGCTTCCCTAATTCTCCGCACTGAGCTGCTCGAGTGTGTCCGCAAACCTTCTTCAATTCCGCATTCACAAGTTACCTTTTAATTGTATTTATGTGTTTCCCTAATTCTCCGTAGTGCGCTGCTGTAGTGTGTCCGCAAACTTTCTTGCGGTTAATCTGTCTTGATGTCTGCATTGTAATGTCCTAATAGTATCCGGAATTTTAACTTTAGAGTTTGTCCGATTATTTCCAAATTCCTTCCAAAACAGTGCGCAACCTAACCCAAACTTGTCTGCAATTTCAGAGGGAAATCCGCAAATTTTCTGTGTCTCAAATGAATCGCAAGTCTGGGTACATACAGTGGTATGTTATTTTGTTTTAGGCCGACCATTGACCATCATGGAGGCCGACTTTAACTTCTGTTCATAGGCCGACATTGAGGACTTTTATTCCAGCATTGAGAGTGTAGCTTTGTAAATTTTTGTAGATGTTCTATGCTTGGAGTTGTCCAAATTTAACAAGCTTTGATCCTCATTTAGGAGCCATTTCTTCATGATATCATGACAAGGTCTTGGAGCATAATTTTTAGACTTGACACTTCATATACATGACACTTAATTATACTTGTATGCCTAGAAGACTCAAACCTAATAGACATCAAGAAGAAGTCTATCTACATAATAAAAATCTTGCTCATAAAACCCATGAAGCAAGTACACCAAAAATACATTTTATTATCTTTGACATCTTCTTTACATATATACATAATTACATAGTCAACATAAAGACCGACCTAGTTACACTTTTCAACACTCCCTCTTAACTAGGGAGGTATTCATACGGGTACATGGTTACTTTCAAACTAAAGAATCTCATAAGAAGAATCGGATTGATAATCACATCTGTATAGCATCATATCAACCAGCATTGTCCTAGTGCAAGGCGTTGACTAACAGCCCCATCTCTCAACGAGACAATGGGCTACAATGCCGACGAGACACATGACTGATAGACACCATCGTCATTGTCTCTCCAAGGTACATACTCCACCAGGTTGTTCCCAAAGTATGACCTTTTTGGACTATTATTCTCTTGGGTAGATAGCCCTCAAAGAATATCGGTCCTTGACTACTCTTATCTTGAATGCCCTAATTCATTCTCAAAGAGTATCGAATGCCAGATGATTACCCAATCCTCCATTCTGTCTTCCCAATTGAAGACCAGAATGATGTGTCTATCTCTCCCTCTCAACCAGGGAGGACCTATTCCACAAGGGAATGTACTCATTCCTATACAAGGAATGTACCTAAGCTCATTCTTAGGAATTACCAAGTTTCTTCCAAGTAAGAAACTTATCATCAGGCTCCCTCTTAACCTGACATCGAGGTCATGGATTTGATATTGAGGAATCTTCAACTTTTAGCTTCATAGGGCATAGATCATCCATCACTTCCATCTTGAGTTATTTCAGCTATCAGAAAGTGATTTGTCAGACTTCCTTATCTGGTCCAATGTTATGCCATGTTGCTTTCCTTCGAATCATCTCCAAGGATCATACATCCTTTCTTATGATTAGCAGCCTTGCACAAATTTATCCAAATAAATATATTCATATGAACTTTTAGAACAAAAGTTACCTTAGTGATGATCTTTCACCATGACATCTTCCTCTAGGCATCGACATCCTTCATACAGATTGACATGTCTCCTAATGATATGTTTTGCCAAGGGTCTTCTTCTTTACTAGACTTCTGTCAGAGTCTACATATCTTCCCAAAAGATCTCCTAGTCACATTTTCTCGGCCTTCGGATAATAACTACCTCTTGGCATGGTTGCATTTCATGATCTCTTCCTCTCTGCACATTCTTCATTCCCAGGACATTACAAATTTTCCAATTTCTTGTTTATGTACAAACACCTCATATTCTATGAGGACATATTATGTTGATTTCATCTGTCAGTGCACTGAGAGATCCTTCTTCATAGATCATAATTCTAAATATGGAAGTCTATTACCTGCAACCATATGACATGACTTCACAACATCCAATATCAACATATATGTTTGCATACCTCATACCTATTTCCCTGTGTCATCCTGTAGCAATTTCTCTAGAATGAAGAGCTTCATTCCTTTGGCCTGCGTCATCAATATGTCATCACATCCCAGAATTTATCACCATGATGACCCTCGATCTCATGACTACTTTACTTTAGTAGAGAGATTTTCCAGAAGCTATTTCACTGAGAGCTTCTTTCATGCTTCTAGTGAGATGCTTCTTAATGTATATTGATTTCTATTATACAATTTTACAATCAATTAGAGATCACTTAGAGAGAAAGATGATCTCAATCATAATAGAGATCTCTTTCTTCCTCCTCCTTGGATCTTTTAGCATTAGGTTCTTCTCTTTCATTAGTGACATGGGCTTCTTCCTTTTTCCTCTTGTCTTTTTTAGATTTAGGACAATCTCTTTTATAATGCCCAAGTTCATTACATCCAAAGCATCGTACGTTGCCCATATTCTTTCTTTTATTCTGAGTGCCAAATTTTCTGAATCTACCTTTTTTCTTGTATGAGGCTGCAAAGGCATGATTCTCTTCACTTGGTCTTGTATCAACTTTGGCCTTTAGTCTTGTTTCCTCTATTTTACATAGAGACCATAAATCATGGAATGGAGTGGCTTCTTTCTTCCCATATAGACTAGAAGTGAAGTTTTCCCATTCCTTTGGTAGAGCATTCAGCACCACTGTAGTCATCTCAGTGTCAGACATCACTTCTCCTAGTTCCTTCTGTTGATATTTTATTTCAGAAATCCTCATAAAGTATGGAGTGATTCCTGCTTCCCTCGATAATTTCATTTTGTATAGTTCTTGTCTCAGAGAGATTGCTTCTCCTGCAATACTCACAGAGAATAGCTCCACCAATTTCTTATATATTTGTTTTGCAGTCTTTAGTTTTGATACATAGGGAATGAGAGAGTCTTTGATGGATTCTATGAGAATCCTTTGGGCTCTAATTTCTTCCTTCATAAACTTGGCATGGGCTGGAGCATCTTCTTTTGGGAGTTGAACAGTAGATCCTTCGATATAGTCCATTACTTCGCCTTCAATTAAATTCAAGTCTGTTCTTTTCTTCCATGCACTAAAGTTTGATGACCCAACCAGCTTGTTGCTTTCTTTACAATAAGGCATCTTCACAGATAGGGTCATGAATACTTACTTGAGTGGATTTGCTTGCAACTTCCTTGATGATGATTGAGAATGAAGTCAAGGGATTCCTTTCTTCAATGCTGTTGTACTTGAACCCTTGATTATAAAGACTATCTTCAGAAGTTGAGATTCTCATCAAACAATGTCTTGAGTGTAAATCTTTGATGGCAAAGATTATTTTCTTGAATGAGTTGATCTTTTGAATGAGGTAGGAGATCTCATTTGAAGTAGTTAGATAGTCTTCCTTGCAAATTGATTTGTCTTTCCAACCCAAACTTTGATCTTTGCTTCTTTGAGTGTCTTTGTTGACAAGCAGCCCTTATGTTCAACACCTTAGCTTTGATTCCATGTTGAGAATTTGGGGGGCTGTAGGTTAATACAAATTCTCTTCTTGATAATTACTTATGACCTTACTTGTGATACTTATGTCTTCTCTTCTTTTAGTTTAGTTAATCTTTCATTAAGTCAATTATCAAATAGCACAATACACGAAAGTTAGGCTCCTAGAGCCATGGCAAAACCTCTCCCTCTTAGAGAGGAAAACCCGCAAAGAATTCTTCTTATAGATCTTCAAATGACAAGTACCATGACCCACACTTAGACCCTTAACCTAGATGTGCTTCCAAGACCTTGATCTTCACTTTGCATATGCTTGTAGATGAATTGCTGGAACTGTGGGAATCAAGGATTTACCTTCCTCACTATGTCTCAACCTTCGCTAATTTGATCTTCATATCATAGTCCTTATATATATCAATCAATTAGGTTTGTTCCATAAACTTCACGGTACCTTACTATTACAGTGATATCAAAAGTGCTGCCCTAATTCTCCGTCTTGTCCACACTGAGCTGTTGTAGTGTATTTGCAAACCTTCTTCAATTCCACATTCACAAGTTACCTTTTAACTGTATTTATATGCTGCCCTAATTCTCCGCATTGAGCTGTTGTAGTGTGTCCACAAACCTTCTTAAATTTTGCATCCACAAGTTACCTTTTAACTGTATTTATGTGCTGCCCTAATTCTCCGCACTGAGCTGCTGTAGTGTGTCCGCAAACTTTCCTGCGGTTAATTTGTCTTGATGTCAACACTGTAATGTCCTTCTAGTATCCGCAATTTTAACTTCAGAGTTTGTCTGATTATTTCCTTCCAAAACAGTCCGCAACCTAACCCAAACTTGTCCGCAATTTCAAAGGGAAATCTGCAATTTTTCTTTGTCTCAAATGAACCGCAGGTCTGGGTATATATAGTGGTATGTCCTTTTGTTTTAGGCCGACCATTCACCATCATGTAGGCTGATTTTAACTTTTGTTCATAGGCCGACATTGAGGACTTTTATTCCAACGTTGAGAGTGTAGCTTTGATCCTCATTTAGGAGCCATTTCTTCATGATATCATGACAAGGTCTTGGAGCATAATTTCTAGACTTGACACTTCATATACATGGCACTTAATTATACTTGTATGCCTAGAAGACTCAAACCTAATAGACATCAAGAAGAATTCTATCTACATAATAAAAATCTTGCTCATGAAACCCATGGAGCAAGGACACCAAAAATACAATTTAGTATCTTTGACATATTCTTTACATATATACATAATTACATAGTCAACATGAAGACTGACCTAGTTACACTTTTCAACACTCCAAACTGGAAGTCAACTCATCTATCTCTACCAACGATGCAGTTTGTCTCTCCCCCTTCTTGCCCTTCTTTTTCTTGGGACACTGGGTGTTGTAGTGACCAAACTCACCACAACTAAAGCGTTTGATCTTTGACAAATCCTTCTGTGTCTTTTCGCCTACCTTTGAGCTTAGTCCCTGAGTGGGACCTTTCTTCGCTTCCCCTTTACTCGCAAGGGCTACGTTCTCCTCTTCTTTCTCAACCTTCGACCCTTTGCTACTGCTGCTAGTAGTGCCCTAGAGAAGATTGAGCCTAACCTACTCCTGGGTGAAATCACTCTAAAGACGTTCCCAATTTGGCAATTTGTCTTGTCTATTAATTCCCTGGACAAACATTTCCCAACCTTTGGTAAACTCATTTAGAGTAATTCGAACAAGTTCACTGCCTTTTATTTCTCTCATACAACTGCTAGCTCATGTTGGAATTTTTGAATTCTAGTAAGGTAGGGAGTCACACCTTCACCCTTTTGCATCTTTGTGGTCCTCAACTTCTCCTTGAAAATCATCTTATGGTTCTCCGATGGATTTTGTTATAACTTCACAACAACATCCCACATTTCCTTCTTTGTTGCCTTGTTTGCAATATGCTGAATGCTATGATTTCGAACTCCGTCTAAAACCATCCTTTTCCCTTTGGCCATATCCTTCTTATACTTGTGAAAGTGGATAGGATCTGTTGGTACAAGTATAGTTGCTATCACAAACTCCTTCAGGCCATGCTCATCTAAATTGAATTGCATTCTAGCCTTCCAGACACCAATGTATGAGGCTCGATCAAGTCTATCCTGATCTTTGTGGTTCGTTGCAGCCATCTCTGCGAAACTCAAATAATTGGAAATTAACACTGGAAATCTCCTTCTCTTCCCTGCTTGGCCTCTCTTTTGCTACTCGCACTCCCTTAGGAATGCGCATATTTGCTACTATTTGCCTCCAGATATCCTTCTCTGGCACTAACAATGCCTGCTACCTCAATTGAGCAACTTGCTCAACCTTCCGTAAGTCCTCCAGAATCTGGCATACGATTTGTTGCTCTTGAAGTTCGCACTAGTTGACTGACAAAACTGCTACGAACTACTGCAACTGGAAAATATGGATCTCCTCCTGGATCTGGATTCAAAAACACTGAGAAATTTTGGAAATTCCATTGTGTGCTTTTCTCTTCGTGTTCTTGCACATGTTTGCAGTTGAAATCCTTGTTGCAAAAATTTTGTGCCAAATCTGCTCAACGAATTGACTGCTCACCGAAACTGCTTCTTGGCAAATCCACTGCTTGCAAATTCTGCTTTTGAGGCTATTCGAACTTTTCCTGCACCTGCAACTGGAAATCGAACCCCACTACCTCTGCAATTCGCACCCCTGGTCGGCCTGTGCATATATGGAGAAATTGTGCCCATATCTTCCTCTGAAGCTTCACATATTTTATCGCTTCTGAGCTTCTCATATGTTCTTCAAAGCTGCTCTGATACCATGTGAAAATTCCTTGATTGCAATTACTGAAATTTATCTCCTAACTGTTTTGCAGTTTATTTGTTATTACGACAAATATCGATAAACTGACAATTGCAATCTTCACCAAAATAAAGGACGCTGCGGAAATAAAACAGGAACTGAGAAATAGATGCACACAAATAAAAAATCGACACAGTAATTTTTGGACTAATGTACCCAGAAAAAATCTGAAGGGAAAACTAGTCCAACAGATGAGGGTTTATTTTATTATTATGTAGCAGTGAAAATCTGAGTACAATATCTGGATGCCCAACTGGCCATCCTCCGGAAAATTTACTTGGAAAATAATTTGGAGAAATTTTCTCCCTTTTGCAATAATTCGGCCTCCTTTTGGCCTGCTCGTTCTCTCTCCCCGACAACTCGCCTTGCCTAGAACTCACGCTACCTATTCCAAGAAAATCGTACAACCTGCTAGCTGGCTGTAGATTAGCTCTCCCGCCTCCCTCTGCCTTTTGGATAATCTTCTGGCCTCCAGCAACTGAGTCAACCTCCTTTCTAACACTTCGGACTGGGTTCTGGCTCACTTGCACTGGCTATACAACCCTCTCTGTAGAAATATTCGACCTCCTCTCTCTTGCCAAAATGGCACTCGAGAGACATTGGAAAATTCTCTTGTTCTCTCTGCTATTGCTCCCTCAATCACTGATGCTCCTCCATTGGCACAAATTCTTCCCTCACTGAATCACTGTGCGCTAGGAAATTTGCACTGGCTGGATAATTTGCTCTCCCTGTTGTTCTCACAACTATATCTATCTCCATCCCATCGACTTGCTCTTATAATCTCTCGCTGGAGCTTCAACGACCTTGATTAAATCCTCATCAATGGCTAAGATCATCTCAAACTTGATCCATATGAGTTTCTAGAGCATTCTTGATCTCCCTTAATTAATTTCCATTAATTAACAAGTTTTCTTAATTTAGACTTAGGAAAAATTTAAATAATGACTAATTAATTTAATTAAGGAGTTTCACAAGCTTATCTCGTGGAACCTTTCTGGGTTTTGAAGATCTCGTGTTCCTTAGCCTCTTAGACACAAATCGAGACTAAAACACATGTCCTGTGCTACAAAAACTAACATCTCTCAACCATTCCCCAATATATATATATATATATATATATATATATCTGTCTCATTACATATTGCCACCGCCTTTCCATAGAGATGATCCTCCAAACACCTTTGGCTGGTCCTGTGCAAAATAATAATGGTTTTAAAGTTCCCACAGTCACATGGATTTTGGCAGAGCCACTCTTCGTGATTTTACCAAAGTGATATTTCTTTATCTTCCTTTCCAGACCAAAGATGTTTTAGGCCTCTCTTTTCTATCTTGTTCACTGTAGCTTTGGGAAGTGCTGCCAGTGTCCACTATAACTTTAGGGATTGCAGCCATTGTCATCAAATAAACCAGAGTGGCTTCTCAAACAATGTTTTAATGACTGTTACTCTACCTTTAATTGGTAGCCAATAATTACACCATTTTGTGATCTTCTTTATTTTGGGAAAGCCACATCCAGTCCTTTTGGTTGGCAATCATTTTCTTTGATTTCAAATCCTAAATACTTCATTCTATCCTTGAAGTTATTCATTTTGAAAGGAAGAATAATTAGTAAAATCATTAACTGTTATCCTCCGAGCCTGTGGGATGTAATGGTTGGTTCCTGGAAGTTGATCTACTACCAGTAGCTTCGCAAAAACTATTTAACACTGTTCATCATCTTGTCTCTCTTGATGGACCCATTCCCATAGCAGAATTACGTTCAACAAACAATATGTGCTTGGTTGATATATCTTGTAAGTGTAACCTTTTCCTCGTTTATGGTCCCTTACTCTTTGAAAGGCTGAGTTCCTTTGCCACCAGCAAAAACAACGAATGGGATAGAGGATGCCCTTGCCTCAAACCTTTGGATGGTTTGAAAATTTTGGAGGCAACCCCATTGACAAGGAAAACAGTGGTAATAGAAGAAAAGCCTTACCTTTATCCAGTTAACCACTGGGATGCGAAGCCAATTTGAATCATCATTACCCTTAGATAAGTCCAACTCACCTTATGGTATGCCTTAGATAAATCCAACCTGATAATGAACGAGGACTGCTTTCTCTTCTTGATTATGTGGAGGGATTCCTGTACAACCCCACTAACGTTACATGTTATTCTTCTTTTAAGGAATTGAAATTGCTCTTTAGTAATTGCCTTTGGCGAAATTGACTTGATTCCTATGATATTATATAGGGCAATACTGAAGGATTCTGGCCAAATTTTTCAATAGACATAAAATTATCAACCTTCAGGATATTGGCAATAAAAGTAGCATTGGAAGCCCACAAAATCCTTCGTGTTCATCTTGATTCTTCCATGGTATATAAAAGGTCCTTCCTATTTAAGTCATTGAATCCAATATAAATTTCTGTTTGACTATCCATTGGCCTTGGAGACTTATCCACTTGAAAAGTCTTAAGAACCTCCATTAATTCCTCACATTGAATTGGAGCCACGATAACCTCCTTTTGATTGTCTGTTACCTGTTCTATTGAAAAAAACGTCAACGGCAACATCGGCCTTATGTTTGCCATTGGGGTTCTGTATATAATATCTATAGAGTTAATTAGTGTTCGCTGCCCTTGCAACCTAGTTGAAAGTGTTGCCTTCAACTCCATTAATGTTTGACTGCCCAAATGATGTTTGAGACTTCATCATTTGGGAAAAATAGTGAAATGTTTTGGTGTTTTTATCATCTTCCCTGATCCAAGTGACTTGGCTATTCTGGTGTGACTTCGCCTCCTCCTAGGCCAACTAATAATTCTTTCTCCCATCCAACTAAGATACCCCTCAATACCTATCTTGAGTGATATCTTCAACCAAGGGTTTCTCCTCTGGCAAAATCTGTGTCAAACGCCTGCAAATTTGAACACAAATGGAAGATCTGAGTGATCTCCCCAGAAGCCAACTAGGGTGGCACTCTAGGTCCACTAAAATCAGTTGGAGAGTTCCACTTGAAATCCTTGCACCAGACTCGCTTGAGCCAGATCAATTCTTGATAAATGAATCATGATGAATAGAATATAATGTTTGTGAAGTGGCCTCCTCTCCCTTTTTAAATATTTGTTGGGATCTTTCTCCAATCTTTTAGAATCAGCTTTATTTTTATTTTATTTGAAAAAGTTACTAAGTGGGTTTTTCTTATTTTCTCCAAGTGACTTTTGCCCCTTTTATTTATTAATATTATAAAGTAGAGTTAGGCAAACTTTCTTTGTCCCCTTCGCAATTTCCCCTTTGCTAGCCTAAAGGAGACAAGTTAGGCTAGTAGGAAATACAACTCCATGCTCAAGTTCTAGAGAAGAGTTGACCTTGAAGGACTTGTTGACCACTGGAGTGGCACTTGATGATAATGAGAAGACTCCATGCCCAAGGATGAACCAGAAGACATTTGTACCATCAGATATCATCAGTTCAACAGAGTTTTTAAACTCTACTTCTACTTCTTATCATTTTCTCTTGTACCCAGATTCCACGCCCTATGGGGAATTGTAATAAGTGATGCTAGTAATGATGAGTTTTGAGTTAGTATTGAGTCTGTAATAGGCCTAGGTAGCCTGGGACCTTGCCAACAAGTGAGTATTACTCTGGGAGGTTTTTTTTACTTGGTTAATTATCATCTCCCTACTAGGAGTTAATAATTAATTGAGTTTTTTCCTTCAATTTTACCCCAAAGCCAGAGTACGGCTTGATGGTGAGGCCTTGGGTGACTCCTAGTGTCTAAAGTCAATGTATATTACCATACTAGATCACACAAAAAATTTCGTGGAATTTGGTTAGGTCTAGGTAGTGATTTTTTAATTTTTTAGATTTCCCACAAGTCAAAATTTGTAATAAAAATTGTAATTGAATTGTAATAAGTGTTGTCTAGAGAAGTTGTATGGGGTATGAGTAATCAAAATTACACCTATCACGCTCAACTTTCTACTATGACACACTTTGAGGGGTTAAAAATGTGTTTTGAGCCCTCAAAACCCACTTTTCCTAAGTTTAGTGGGAAACCTGACAATTAATTAAGCCAGAAATTAAATAAATGGAGAAAAATAAATATCCACACATGCTAAATGAGGTGGAAATGAGGTGGAAAATTATGAAGGAGTTAAAGTGAAGTCCCATGGTGATATGGACTCCTAAAATCAAGGAAAAGACATGTGTTCAAATAAAATTGAATTTCCGACATTAAATGAGAGTTGCTTACTTGGAAATTCGAATTTGTGAAGTTAATGCATATTTGGGAGGATTTTGGAGAATATTTGGTGGAGATTTTTGTGGGAAATTGTCCCCACATGGGTTACCAACCATATACACATGTCATTCCATCATAAAATTCGAATTTGGCACATAAGGGAAGAAGAAAATGATGTCCACTTGCCAGAATTCGATTTTTACACTTGGCATTGGAGCTCCACTTACCAAATTCGAATTTGCCTTGAGATCTCCTCCCTCTCACCACTTGGCATATGGTTTTTCATTGGGATTTGCTCTCAACTTTCTATATAATGGAGCCATGGGCTTTCATATTGTAATCATTCTTTACTAGCTATTGTGCTTGCGGAAGCGCTGCTGCCTTGTACACTTTCAGAAATATCAATAAAGACTTTGGGGTTTCATTCATGAGGTGTTTCTCCTTTTGGAGTGTGATGAATTGTTGATCATTGGTATAATTCCTTTTACTCATGCTTTGATCTAATTTGTTTTCATATGCTCTTGTAGATTTGTTAATGTAGAGCTATCTTACATTGACATTTGATTTAGGAGTATGCTCTAGGTATAGAATGCTCTAGTTGGTTTCAAATAAATTTCTAGAGGTTCTTATCATTGTTTATTGCTAGATCTATATGGAACTAATTATTGATTGAAGTTTTGTAAAGGGAACATCTTGTTGGGATCAAAGAATCAAGTGTTGGGGGAAGTCTTTGGAGAGACCAACCCACTCTTGATACATTTTCAAATGAGCTCTCATTTGTTCTTTGAACCTTCATAGTTTTATCTTACAAAGTGGTTTTGCAGGGGTTTTGAGACATAGCTTGTATACAAGCTGAATACTTCTAAATTTGAATATCTTTTAAAACATTATACTTCATTGCTTTCATTTGCTATCTAAGAGCTTGAAGATGACTAAGCAAAGAGGAGAGTTTACTCGAACTCTTTGGCTTAGCCCTTTGTAAATTGTTGTGCAATAGTTTGTAATTTTATCTCTTTAATATTTTATTGGTTTTGTAGCCTTCTTTCAATTTTTTTCTTGTGACAGCTTGAGTGGACAACTACAATAAATTACTAACATGTTGTTGTAGGACCTTTGGACTGAATTTCAAATGAAGAAGATAACTCTCTCTTCTTTGGTTGTGGGCATAACAGAGGCTTAGCTTCTCTTCTCCTATTATAAAATCTGAATTTATTTTGAGTTTGTAGAAATTCTCACCGAGGAAAAGTCTATGGTCTCAATTTTTATTTGTAATGACTTTCCTTGGTTTAGAAAAGACTTCATGGACATTTCATTCTTGTAAAATTAATAAAAAATTCTGTTTTTGTTGTGGGAGTGTGGGTTTTACCCATTGGCATCCCTATCTCTCCATTTCAAAGGAGAGAATTTGTAGATGGATTGACTTAGTGGTTTTGACATTTCCGTTTTCTTTCACATCACATATGCATGCTCTAATTGGGAAGTAACACAAATCGCATAGTCCTTTAATTTTTTAATTTGCAATTTCATTTGCCATCACTTACTTATGTTTTGTGATCTATTTCTCATTTGGATAAGTTTCACAATATACTACAAGTAAAGAAGCATAACACTTTCAATTTATGGTAACTTGAGTTATTGTTCTAACTATGAAGCATATTTAATTGAATCATCTCCATATTTTACATAACACTTGCAAACTCACTTTCATATCATTTAGGCACTTCACTTTTCATACTAGACTTGCATCTCTAAAATTTACCTCCAACTTAAGTTAGTTGAATAGACATTTTAGGGACCCTCTACCTCTATGGACTCCTCACTGTGAGATCCAAATATTTGGGCGAGGGTGAGGTCTGAGGATTAGAGTTCAATTGTAACCTTGCTTTAGAACTAATTAATAAAATAAACCAAGAGCACTATTTCATCATATTTACTTGCAAAGTTCCCAATTTTTTTGCTATCTTGATGGTTTAAAGATTTACATGCAAATATTATCTCAAGAAACACTTTGGATGCAAGCATTTTAATTTCTTAAATTTTGCAACAAGTTTAATTCTATGGTACTTGGAAATTTGCTTCTACATACAACTTCATTGCATGTTGTCATTTTAATGATCATTATGCTTATGGATGATTGATATATCTCGTTTCATTGGCAAATACCCTTATTTGGTGTTGCAAATTTAATTGCATATTGTAATCTTGGTCTAACACTTCCTTTGTGGGATTATTGTCGTTATATCTTGAATTTCATTTTTGAGCAAGCATTTGTTATCTACTTTAAAGCACTGGTCTATATTTTGAACACATCATTGAATATTGCTCATATACTTATATGCTTGTTTAAATATTGGAATCAAGTCATCTTTGATAAGTAATTCCTTCTAATCAATCCTCCTAGAAATCTCACATCTTTAACTTAGTTTTCCTTTAGGGACCACCCCCCTTAGCTAACCTAGGAGATAGCTTAAACGGAGAGAGTTGGGAATAGCTGACAGCCCTTTCTCTGAGTTCCTTGCCACCTAGTGGGTAGGTGTAGGCGGCAAGCGATAACAGGACTAAACCTTTGAAGGGATGATTGGATTTTATAGTGGAAATCTCTAGTTTGGATTGGACAATTGTTGTTAGTGTCTCAATTTGGCGTTTCCAAAACTCTAAGCATGCTGGAAACTCAGAGAAATGTATGATTGTGCTGAAGTTACATGAAATCATTTTTTGAAAATGGTTTTATATGAATGAACTTTTTGCTTCCGCGTCTCTCCTCACTATCAATGCAATTTAATGTAGTAAATAATATTGTTTTACATTTTGGTAATACAAGCTTTTTTTCTCTTCTTTTCTTTTGCTCTAGATGTACAACCATGATCTAGCCTATTCTTTGTTTTCTTACGTCTTACAAATGTATGCATGATAAGGTGAATGTATTCATGACTTAATTCCTCATTCCTTTTCAGGTATGGTATGGATGTGGCGCAAGGTGTAATGGAGCTGCATTCTAAAGGGATCCTGGTTCTTAATCTTAAACCTTTTAATTTCTTGCTTGATGAACATGATGTAGCAGTTATAGGAGACTTTGGTATACCAATGCTGCTACTGGGAATCCCATTGTCAAGTTCTGATTTGGCATTAAGATTGGGCACACCAAGTTACATGGCACCTGAACAATGGGGGGCAGATGTTAGAGGTCCAGTTTCATATGAAACAGATTGCTGGGGATTTGGCTGTAGCATTATAGAAATGCTCACAGGAGTTGGCCCTTGGTATGGGAAATCGGCAGTTGAAATCTATAATGCAGTTGTTCTTAGGCATGAGAAGCCGAAAATTCCAAGTGGATTGCCACGTGCTGTTGAAAGTGTCATAAAAGGATGCTTTGAATATGATTTCCGAAATCGCCCCTCATTTGCAGATATACACTTTGCATTTCAAAAGTAAGTGTTTCATGTAAATTAACCTTTGTTAGTTTCATTATAAGTGTTTTCATTGCTATGCATCTTAGTACAGTGCTTCAGATTATCCACAGAGTATTTATTGTTAATGGTTGAAGTTTCAAATCTGAAAATGGATCCATCTCCAGGACAGTTATGCATCTTTTTAGACTCTAATGCTTTTCTCCTAAGTGAAGTGAAGGATCATTGGCCTTTTTTATAACCTTCTGAACAACTCTTTGTTTGTAATTTGCTTGGAATATTTTTTTTATCATACCATAGGTCTAGCAGCTAGCTCTTAATTCTTTTTTTTTTCCTTAATTGTATTTCTCTGGCAGAAGTTTGTATTTGGGTATGAGCTTTTCTGTACATAGATCTATGTGTAATTCTAGCTTTTAATATATAAAAATGACTGTCTTTGAACCCACAATTAATGCACATGCATGATGCTACTTAAATTTCATAAAAGCATGTCTGCTCTTAGACAAAGGCCTAAACATTCTCAAGAAAGAATCCACTTTGAGTGCTTACAAGCGACAAAAGTAATTGTCTTTTACAAGCCTAATTAAGACAATTTCTCAAGCCTAGTAATGGAAAATTTGCAGGTACTCCACATGGCATTTTGCAACTGTCACTAGCTATGGAAGATGAAGGGTTGGAAATAAAGTGACAGTCTGCTTGGATGGATGGAAGACCATTGATTGAGGATATAATTATACACAAATGCCTCTACAAGTGATCACTATACTCTGGGAGAAACCTTAATGATATCCTTCTTGGAGTTCTGTACTAAGGAAGGATTATTTGAAGATAAAACCAATCTTTTGTTTAGATGGGAGTATTCTTTTCTATCTCTAAAGCACTCCCTTCTCTCCTTTACTAATCTCTCCTTGGGTGGAATGATCCCAAAGCCTTTATGTGGCTAAATGAGTTTCACTAGAGGCCTTTTTTCTACATGGACGAAGAATGACCTTTGTTTATTCCTGAGGATGGTTTGTAGAGGCCCAGTGAGGTTCCAGGTGCCAAATTCTACTATAGTTGAGTGCAAGTTGTCCATTTCTTTATGCTTAACTTCTACTATGGTTCTCTATCAGTACAGCCTACATTATGATCTATGTTACTGGATCCGTTGACCTTGGAAGGAGGATACGTGGATCCCCGGATCAGATCCGGAACCGGATTCAGATTCGACTGGATCCGCCCAGGATCTGTTTGATAACATTTCATGTGCTGATGGAAACGAATCTGTCCACTATAAAATAAATCCCAAAATTCATATGTGCATCTTATAGTTTTTGGTTTTTTAAATATAAAAATAAGAAGTTTTGTCTGCAATTTTATGTTAGTCGATCTGCCGGGATCAATAAACAGCCAATTCCTAAATCTACTCACCGACACTATTTATTTTTTAATTTAAAAGGTTATGTGTATAGTTATTAAAGTGTGTACACTGTATATATATTAATTAGATTATATAACTAATGCCTTAGTGTTATATCTATATTATTTATATTTTACTATATATATTTACACATTTAAAATATTAATTTATTTTAAGCTTTATTTCCTGTCGGGTTCACTAAATGAAAAAGTTTATGCGTTTTTTTAAAATTTAAATAGTTTAAAATGTTATATATATATATATATATATTTTATAAAATAAAAATAAAAATTTATATATATTAAATATTTAATGTGTGTGTTTTTTTTAAAATTTAAATAGTTTAAAAGGATATATATATATATATATATATATATATATATATATATAACCTATGCCTTTTAGTTTTATATCTATATTATGTATATTATAAAAAAATTATATATTAAAATATAAATAAAAATTTATATATATTTAAATATTTAATATTTTAATTTATTTTATATAAATATTATATATTTTTTTAAAATACTAAATTATATATATATATTATTTAAGTTATATTTTTACACTTTAAAAATGTTGATTGGGTAAAATCTTGTTTTTCTAAAAAAGTAAGGAATCAAGCTAACAACTAAGACATGGAGTATTTAACAAGACTAGAACTTTTCCCCTCATGTAACACCAATGGATTATTTTATGTGGCTAGGTTTTGTATACACATAAAGATGTGTCTTTAAATTGTATCAAAAGACAGAGATTAGGTTGGAACTGTGTCCCTTATGTAAGACCAATGGATTATTATGTGGCTAAGTTTTGTCTACACATAAAGATGTAGTGATTAGGTTAGTAGCGATAAGTATTGTAGCTATATATAAATATAGCACCTGCTGTTTCCTTGCCGGATCCGTATCCTGGATTTTCAAAATAATGACGGATCCGTATCCGAATCCGCATCCGGATCCGTATCTGTATCCGAATCCGCATCCGGATCCGTATCTGTATCCGAATCCTGGTAACTTAGATTATGATTAAGTACTTATCCAAATAAGTTGACTAACAATGATAGTTGTTTATTTCAGTATATCATCTAGTTTTGTAACTGTGTGTTTTTTGGTAAGTGCTAATGCATGCATTAGCACATGTTCAATTCTGATGAAAGATTTATGCCGGGAGACTCGTGGTGTTAGGGTTCCAACGTTTGAGGTTACTCATATATTCATTTGCATGCAAGTAGCGATGATGAAGATGGGGTTTTCATATTATTGCAAATATCTCTGTTTTCTCGCAAATTCCCAATTTCTCCTGACTTTTTCAGGTTTCTGATTTGCCCGATATTTTCTGAGTTCTTCTAAGTTTGTTCTTTTCAAACTTTTCTGATAATTTAGAATAGTTTCCTGGATATTTCTGATAAGTGTCTTTCTGGACTCTTGGCGATATATTGCCTAAAATGATATTTTCAACATTGTTTTCATGTCTATACAGTGGCACTTGCCATGATCTAGCATCATTCAAGACAACAACAACATTTGTCACGGGGATTTTGATTGCAGGAGTGGATGTTGGGTTTCATTTGCATATGGTTAGCTTGGAGATTCTGAGGTTCTCCTGCAATCCACAGCGGGGTGCAGTCCCTATATGGAGTCACTGTTACCACATAAGAGGACATATTAGCTCATGAGACAAGTAAAGCATGATCCCTGAGGCCATGAAGATTACCCAATTTTATTTTAGATTTCGATCACCTTCCAGTTAGGAAAAGCATGCTCTTTGATCAGCTGGGCATGCGTTTTTGGCATACATGGCGGGTGCAACCATATTCAACTCTTGAGGCAACAATGATAATGGCAGAAGCATGGGCTGTTATGATGGAATACATGCTGGAAAAGGGTCATTGCAGGTTATAAAATGATTGGAAGGTAAGGTGATGAGCTGACATACCTTTGCTGACCGAAAATGAGTTTTGGAGCCAAAATCCCCATATTTGAAGGGAAATCCAGATTTTAACAAATGATGAAGGTTGTACCTTCAATGCAAGATTTGCATGGCTCATGGTCAGGTTGTGAGAGCTTGAGGGGTCTCTTCTCCAAAATCACAAAGATCCTAAGAAGTCTCAAAATCATATGCACTCTCGAAGAGCAGGATATGGAGATGATGACATGGGCGTTGATCCATATTTCAAGGATAAAGGGGTGATTCCTTCAATGATGAAGTCCTTGAAGAGGGTGATCAGACTATATTATATCAACCTTGGTAAAGATATTCTTTTAGGGGTCATGGTTGATCTAATAAATATTGAGTATGTTACATCTATTTTTAATGGATCGCTGTTGTGGCTTGTTGTCGCGCAGGGTGTCTAGGCACTGCGACAATGGCTCAGTTCGGGGGTTGTCACCCCGATCCCCAATCTCTCTGTTTAAGCTGTCTCCCTATAGCAGACTAAGGGGGATAGACCCTATGCAAATGGAATGAAGGAGAACTAGTTGGGAACCAACCAATTCAGGAGATACAATTAAGCGACCAAATATTTGTATTAGATTTAGCAAGATTAAAGGATTCGATTAGATTTGAATGATTGATACCAGTGCCTTATGGAGTCAACTATCTTGCTAAGGAAATTAGAACCAAGTACTTGATGAGAAACTTCTGCTTGGATGAATGACTATCCTATATGTAATGCAGATCCTAAGACTAATGTGAAGTGTAGGAATCTTGGTTAATTTTAATTAAATGCCTACTCTAAGTTTAGACCCTTCTTTCTATATTGAGCTTGATTTCGTAGTAAGTGGCAGAGAGAAGTTAAGGTGAAGCACACTAAGATGTGATTAATGATACCTCTCTTGAAAATCTAATGTACCTTGTGCCTCCGCCGCTGCAGAGAGCTGTGGCTCTGACGACTGCAAGGTCACTGTTTTAAGTACTATTAAAACTGAGCTTCTCAAGCAAAGATAGATAGGTACCTATCTTTCTATCGACTAAGTTTCTGCTTGGAAGTAAATTTTAATAATGCAAGTCTACTTTATAATTCAAATGCACAAGATGATTAGAAGATGAGATGAAGCAAGGTTCAAGGATGAAATCAGTTATACCACAATTATCTATGAAATGTATGCCAAAATATTTTAATTGCTCAAATATATATTCACTTCACTAAACTAAAAGATAAGTTTCTCAATCAATATGCTTTAAAATATCACGATATAATGCTCAATTGAATCACAAGCTTATTGTTCCAATGTTATTATAGCTCAAAGAGAACAAAACTATTTTCACAATTGTACAATATCACCTTCGAGGTAATGCGTTAAAGTTATTCAATCTAGGAGACGAAATACATGTAACTTGTAACAATTATTTGAAAATTTCTCAATGTTTATCATGCAATAAATTTTAATTCAAGTAATTTAAACCATAATTAGAACGACGATCAATCTCAATAGATGTCAAGTAGGAAATTATTCAAAACCCAATGCGCAACTTAAGCACTTTACCATGAAAGGACCATGAAATTCAAATGCTAAGCAATCCCAAATTCAAATGATTTTCTTAAGTATTCCAAAAATTTAATCTTTCCCTATAGTCAAACTTTATAGATGTTTAAAACTTTTAATTTTCCCTTTGACTATAGGAAAATTTATGCTTTTTCCTTTATTAAAATATCCCTTGAGGCTTAAGACTTTGACACTTTGATAATGGCCTCAAAACCCTAAGGTCGAAAGATCTAACAAAAAAATAAATGGCCTTTAAATTTTATATACAAAAGAATAAAAAATATTTTTTTTATTTTTATGAATTAATAAAAAGTAAAATGTTTTATTCTTTTTAGAAAGTCAATTAAAACAAAAATTAAAAGTTTTTTTTTGTTGTAAATTTTAAATGTTGAAAGTTAATTAATTTTTTTTTTTTTTTAAATTTTGAATTTTGAATCTTTTAGAAGTTAATGAAATTTAGACTAAAGGGCAAAGGTCCAAACTTAAAAAAAATGAAAATCGAACCTCCTGGAAAAGCCAAAAATCGAAGTGTTATGAAAATTTTTTCAAGTGTTATTTTATTGTTAGGTTTTGGTGGGTCAATGAGTGTGAAGGAGCCGTTGAAGGCTTGAGGAATTTGGAGCACACAGCAAGGATGCAGGAAGCGGGAGTATGGAAGAAGGTGCCGGTAAGGAGCTTCGAGGGTTTTGTAGGCGCAGTTAGGCAAAAGGGTGACTACGCAAGAGGGAAGGAAGCTCCCAGGGGGGGGGGGGGGGGGACGGGCTGCAGGAAGAGGGGAGCTCACGCAGGAAAGGGAAACCGACAGCTAGGAGGGCACACAAAGGAAGAGAGGGTTAATGATGGACGCGGGAGAAAATGAAGGGGTTAACGTAGCAGGAAATGAGGAGCACGCAGGTGTTCAAGAGAATGCAAGAAAGAGAGGGCTGCGTGAGTATGAGGCAGATTGAATCAGCAACAAAAAGCTCATGCAGGAAAGGGAAATCGACAGCTAGGAGGGCACACAAAGGAAGAGAGGGTTAATGATGGACGCAGGAGAAAATGAAGGGGTTAACGCAACAGGGAACGAGGAGCACGCAAGTGTTAAGGAGAATGCGAGAAAGAGAGGGCTGCGTGAGTATCAGAAAAAAACGTGGGCACACTGGTGCACTAAAAGATTTTCGAATTTTTCCTTTGCCCAACAATTTAAATAAAACTCATTTAAAAATTTGTTCTAAATATCCCTGCAAAAATTTCTGATCTTGAGATTAGATCTTACCCTCCAATAAAAAGAAATCTCTGAAAACCCTCATGTATCACCTGCATAAACCAGAAACAAGAAAACCCAAATACCAAATACATATACAAAAATCGAAAATTAAAACCTAGTCCCAAGTTAGCAAAAAAAATCAGATCTATACAAAATATCTATAGATCTATGCACAAGCGTTGCATATTTGTTAGATCTGAGGGGTGTGAGTCCGACTCCACACCTGAATTTGAAGATCAAGGGCTCTTACCAACTAGATCTAACAATTTTTCCCCAAAATATTTAAAAAAAGAAGTAAATATGGTTTTAGGTGAGGTACTGACCCAAAATTTCTTGCATAAAAAACGATATTTAGATAAATCCTAAGATTTTTTATGAAGTAGGCTCTTCAGAAAATATATGTTGAGAGTCAGTTGGTCCAACCGAGGACAATCCCTAAACACTCAACGAAACCTTAGAGATCTTCTGCAAACACTAGATCAATTGTCAAACCAAGTAAGAAATAGAATAATAATAAAATCTTGAAGAAATAGAGACACCTGCTACTTCAAGCAAAATAAAAAATGTTACCCTAGATCCAACAAACTGAATAAGATACCTGTATTCAGATCATTCTAAGAGAGCTATTGATTTGCGATCTTCAAATAAAATTTGTAGAAATTAAAACAAATTTACCATAAATTCTTGAAGAAGAACACCACCGCAAGTTGAAATCCCAAAGACTTTGTATTTATTCCAGAAAATATACAAGAGAGCTTGAGAGCTTTAGTACACGATCAAAAGATCAGATGAAACTATCGATTGACACCGACCTCTAATTTATAGATAAATTCTCCAACGGCTAGTTCGCTTGATCCCCGTCAAAGTAATCTTGACCATCGAAAAATATTTGATTATCTTTTAATGTCGCCTGTTGAAATTATTATATTTTGAGGAATTTCGAATTTTTCATTTAATTCATTTTTAATTAACTCAAATTTTTTTTTTGAGTTAATTACGTCAAAAAATTGACTTTGACTCAACTACCAAGGCCCAAGGGTCCAAAATCTCTTAAAATTTCCAATATTTCCTCGGCCCGAGACCTTTAAAAATTTATTTTTTAGAGACCCATGAATTTCGCCTTTGAAGAATTTAAAATTACCGAGGAAATAAAATTAATTAAATTTATGACTTAGAATTTTTAATTTAATTTGGCCAGAAAATTTAATTAATTGACTTATGAGGAGATTAATTATTTTTCCAACCCTCTTTACATAAGAGTAATACATTAAACCCATGAGGGAGAACACTTGTTTGTAATAGACCCTCAATAATCTACTCAATTATGCAACTCAAAATATGATTTGTAGAGACCCAATAAACTGTAATAAAATGATCTAGCCAATTAGCTAGAATCATTCCCAAATTACTTTTACAAAGACTCGATAAAAACACTAGGACTCACTTAATATCTTGACGACAAAATCCACCTTAGCTTTGGGGTGAAGCTGGAGGGAAAAACTCTACCGATCATTTGTGTCTAGAGACACAGATGAATCAGTGAGACGAAAAACCTCGTAAGATAGAAATCGTCATCAAAATACTAGGCCTACCTAGGTTGTTACATACATGGTGGTCTTACTAAGATCATTTACATTATAAATATGTAGAATGGGTTTACATCATTTACAAACTGTCGACTGAAAGATTTAATTAAATGGCATGAACACTCGAACATGGTAGACCCCTTTTGCGAAAAAAGGGGTGTACTGCAACCTCCTATGGGGTTGTTGACACAGAGTGGTCAACACGACGTTTATCCACACATGGGATTATCGTGGAGAAAATCTCCTAACTCCACTTGGTGTGGCCATGGGTGCAAGTCTCGAGTTGAGTCTGTCACTCAATTCTCAACTTCTCCATCTAAGCTTACTCCTAGCGAAGCCAAGGGGGTGGACCTTACAAATTATCTAAGACTCAACTAATTAAGTTAAGGTTCTAGGAGTTATGTCATGTTCCTTTTTCTGGTTTCCTTTATGACATGGTCATGATGGACTTCCATGGTTGAAGGCAACTAGGTCATAGGAGTTGGTTTACTCTATTAGCACGCCCAGGGGCCTTTGGAGGGGTTTTTGGAGTTTTTATGAGGTCTGATGACATTCATTTGGTATATTCCATCATCCTCACAATTTTCCTTTTGTTCCGCTGCATTCCGACAACTTTAAAAAACCAGAGTTATTAATGGGCCTAACTCAATTATTTACGATTAAGATGGCATTTCAGGAGGAATACATGACAAAACACCATAGTGTAATAGCTCATTGGAACTAAAACGAGAATATCTACAGGATGAGATGGTTAGAAGTGGGTTTCAGTGGCCTGAGGAGGCATGGTGGCCAATTTACCATTTTCTCACATTAAACAGATATTTTAATTTAAATAAAAAGAAGGAAATGTGCTCAATGATTAAGATAATAATAAAATAGGAGTTTCTAGGGGGGTCCATCAGATCTATAAAAGAGGAGGACAAGGTCATTAGAGGACATCTTGGATTTGTGTTTTCTTCTTGTGGAGAGATTTGAGAACTCGGTTCTCTATTTGAGTAGTAGCCCCAGGATGGAAACCCTTGGGTTTTCTAGTGGGTGTTGGACGAAAACTAAACCCTCTTGAGGAGATTTCACTCAAAAATCCTACGTTGCTTCTTTGGAATTTTGGAGAGAGTAGTTTTGTTGTAGCAGGTTTGCAACATTCTTCTCATCGGACCATCTACATCATTGCCAGAGTCATTCATCGGTTGGGTCAGAGATTTTTTTCTGGGTTTCCTTTGCTTGCTGGGCAAGCTCAGGTTCCACTATTCCTTCATTTTCATGTACTCTTTTCAGTGGATTAATAAAATGGCTCAATGATTTTATTGGCATCTATTTGTGTATCAATTTGCTGGGTGTGTGTCTATTTACGATTATTTTGTCGTTCAAGTTAATTTCTGGTATCTATTATTAAAATTTCCATTAGGAATATTACAGTGGTATCAAAGCATCGATCTTGGCTCAACTTGCAGGTTTTCAGTTACAACTTTTATGGTTCGAGGGTTTCGGGATTATTTGCCATCACTCTACAAAGTGTCGATTTTTTTTAACTTGCTTGCTTATTTCGAAAATTCTGGGAGGAATTTGTCTTGGCCATCTTACAAAATTTTATTACCAAGTATTAGACAAATTTTCTCTAATTTGTCTTCTATATGATTGGCGGCTATTGCAAGCGGTCTACATATATCAATTCTTTTTATGCAAAGGACCAAAGTTTTAAGAGTCGAATTTTGTGTTTTTTAAAGGGCCAAGCTTAATATGTATGATGATTTTAAAGGGCCGTATTAAATTTTGAGTGGGGTCGTAAATATTATAAGAGCCAAATTCTATGGAGTAAACATTTAAAGGGCCAAGTCTAAAGTTTTGATTTATTTCTTTTTTTTTTATTAGTGTCAAAGATTTGGAAGAAGCCCATGTGAACCTCAAATGCGCATCATGCCAAGGGTTCTGTTCAGTGTGGAATTCGTGTCAAAGCACCAACATTAACATCATGTGGGCATGTTTTGCAATCAAATGTGATTCAATTTTCCTCTATTTGTTAAAGCCCACAATATACAGAGAGCTGAGTCATTCCACAAAAAGAATCAGAGCCATATCAAGTTGCTTTTATGGGATAAATATTGTGGATGGATCGACTACACTGGCAACACAACCACTGGAGTTTTTCGTAGGACCAACTGTCTCTTTTACAGTGGTTGAGTTTCAACATCCTTTCTCAGTAGAGCCAGATACCATCATTGAAGGATTTGTTGTGATCATTTATCATCATTATGATAACTGGGCTGAATCAGTATGAAAGGGATGCCGAATCGCTGTTCAATTATTGAGGCCAAATTTCGGCCGAGTTGCCAACACCAGACATAAATCATTCTGAAATAAAGGGGAAAAATAATAAGAAGGCCACATTTTCCCAGTGCGTGGTCTTACTATCTGGTGCAAGGAAGCCAATTAACTCAGTGCCAGATACTTGTATGATATCAATTTGTTGAGGCAGAATTTGCTAAATAAACGAGGCCAAATTCATTGTTCCTTCAGCATCGCATTATTTCTGGGCCAACATTTACCATGTGCTCATCGATCCCAAGCAGAGCGAATTCGTCGGTGGGCACAATAGCAGTGGGAGGTAATCACAGGTCCGACACCTCTCCAAATGATCAGCCAATTCTGGGCGTGATTTCATATATTGGTCGCTCAAATTTTGAGCAAGTGTTGCTCCTGCGTATAGCCGGAGCTATTGCTAGAAAGTGCACAACCACTATTTCCTGTGTGAACTAGTTCCATTGTTGAGGATTGTGTGCCAATAACTGAAGAGGCTGGCCGCTGAACACATTCTCTTAGGGGAAAAGTACCAATGAACACATTCACCATACATTGCTCCTGTTCAAGGGGTCAGAAATTCACGTTGGGTGGCTGAAACATATTCTCTCGCGGAACGTTTGTGCTCTATCTTAGAAGTTGGAAGCTAAGTCCGCTAGCAGTTGTAAATTTGGGGAGTCTGAATTGCCATCTACAGGTCGAGTCATCATTATATCATGTATTCAGGAAGGCTGAGTATCAATCATGTCCCAGGACTGAAGGCCGAATCATTTTATACCAGCAATTGAGAGATTGTATCATTACATCTCTGAGGAAGGCTGAATACCAGAGCAGGAAGGCCGCATTCTCATGACAGTCCAGCGTATTTTCCAGGGTGTTATTCAATGGTACTAGGTGTTATTCAGTGGAAGCAACTTATTGGAAGGGACAACAGTGTACTTCTGGGCTATATCACTAGCTGTAAAACATAGAGGGCACCCAAAACAAAGAAAACAACCATCTACAGTAACCAGATTCCACTGTATATGTTTGGTTTTTAGTTATTTTTTTCTACTATGAAAATGTTAAAAATGTTGGACGATATTGAATATATGTTTCATATTCTGGACTGATATTTGGAAACAAAGGAGCCTTTGAATATTTGAACCTGTGTGCTCATTCTCATAGCCCCTTATTATTATACATTGAAATGGAAAGGCTTACAACTACGGCTACAAACCCTTGAAAAATCAATGATGGAGAAATTAATGATACATAGAGTTTCCTACATTTGGGGTTATGCTTATAGCAGCATTTAGACGGAATCGAGTTGGTTGTCAAGCTCAGTTTGGATCATATTATTTTCCCAGGTGTTAAAGAGGTTTCTAATATTTTGGAAACATTTGCTTGAAGAAGTATATATTGTGCACTCTGTTTGCTTGGTACCCTATAAGAGTCACCATGGATGATTGGGTGAAAGCCTTCGTAAATAACCTCAATAACAGTTCATCACTTGATTCCATGAGCCAAAGAGGAAAACCAAACAACAGAGTTTTAAAAAAAAGGGTACATGCTATCTTACAACTGGAGCAATAAGGGATTTCCAAAAGGAACGAGAGGTAGGAAATTGGATTTATGCACTTGGATTAGACTTGAAGGACATGAAGGTGACTGAAAAATCCTCTCTTATTTGAAGAAATTGGATTCACACCTTTCTATGGTGAGCCAATCAGATTTGAGGATTCTAAATTGGGCACTCAAACCAACAATGCTTGCCTTGATGCAGCAAAGATTCTTGGAGCACACTTGTGAAGGGTTTAGACTTACGATTGCCTCCCGTCTCAGTAGTATCATGATGTTGACTGCACCTACAGCCCCTTACAATGATATCATTATGAGGAGAGTCTTCAAACTGATAGTAGGGACCTTTCAGGACTTGGATAACAATGAGGGCCATACCTTTGGGAAAAAGTTAGAGATTCTAGAAGTTATGGCCATGGTTAGAACATATAACATCATGTTTGATTTGGAGTGTGATGATCTGATTCTCCAGATGTTCCAATGCTTCTTGAGTGTTAGGAAACATCATCCTGACACAGTCATAATGTGAAAATTTCTGAACCTAAGTTATAGAAACCCTACTGCAATTTTCTTAATTACTTCTCCTACTTGGTCGATTTAATTAACAATTTATTTTTCTGAATTATTCAGCAAAAACATCAAAGTAAATACTACTGTAGCCAACACATATATATAAATAATTTACTGAAGCATAACACACATGTGACAAAGGACACAGTATTTTTTGGACAATGTCCCCGGGAAAACCCAATGTGGGAAAACCGGTGCAACATCTCTTAGAGGGTTTGGTTATTAAGAAAAATATCTGAATACAATCAAGGGCACCAGTAGTGGTTTGCCCAATAGAGAAATCACGACAGATGTACCTCTATCACTTGGAGACAGAAAATATGGTTGATTCAGCTGAGGCTTCACACCTTATGAATTGCTAAATACGAGCCCTTTGTGGCCCACAGGAAATCCCAGCGCTGCGTCTCCAAGCACTACGTCAACTCTGCGTAGCTGCTAGAGCCTCTGCGCAGCACAGGCTGTTCCTGCGTCACCCCTCTAGGCTCAACGTTGCCTTTGTGCCACCCTGAAGGGCCCGCGTTAGCGTCTGTGCTGCCTCTGCGTGAGCTTCGTTGGGCTGCATCCCTAGCCTGGTACGAATCTGCCTCTGCCTATGTATTCTCGGCCTCGAATCTGAATAATCCCTTGCCGATCTGCCCCTCACCAACACTGCAAGCTCACTCGAAAATTCTCAGCACACCGCGTCTCAGAATTTCGACTTAGCTCAAGTGCTACTGCTTTGTGTGTGTTCTCCAACTGACCCCAAGCCTTCCTTTAATACTTTTCTTGTTTAACATTCAACGACCATGATCTAATCTCTAATCGACGACTAAGATTAGAAAAGACTTGATCCACTTCACTTAGAACATTCTCATGCACATGTTTAAATAAATTCTCTTTAATTATTTAATTTCCCTAAGTTAGACTTAGGGTCTCCATTAAAATAATTAATTAAAGGGATAACTTAGGTTCCGGGTGGAATTTCTCCAAACGATTTTTGGCTCTTGGAGATCTCATGTGTTCTAGCCCCTCCACAAAGTTTCGGAACTAGGGCACATCCGATGCTACCCAAAATCTCAACACTCCCTCTTAGCGAGGAATGTGCTCTAACAACACTTCACTCCAGAAGCATTACTCTGATCCATGGCATCAGTCCCCTGCGCTGCTGATGCTCGACTGCTGCCCCTCATCCATTGCGCTGCTGCCTTATGTACTGCTGTCCATGACTCTACCAAAGTCACTGCCTTGTTTGTACTGCAACTCCCTCTCAAATGCTGCATCATGCTACCCATAGCAATGCCACCACTAATTGCTGCATTGCAACTTAGTTGCTGAGAAGTAAGCTACTGAAGGACATCACCCAAAACACTGACAGACAAGTCAGTTTGGCTGAATCTCGATACTGAAGCACCCTCTGCTGCTAAACTACGCTGACGCTTTGAAGCTCTGCACTTTCTACTGCTCTGCACTGCGTAAGCATTGCCTTTGCGTTGCTGCTTCCACACTGCTACTGCCTCTCCTCTACGCTGCTCCAGTCTTCAACTTCCTAGCACTGCCAAAGTGCCTCCATAATCCTCTGCACCAACTAACTCCAGTCATCCTGCTACTGTCTTTAAGGGCTCCCATAGCTCGTATGTGATCCAAAAGATTGGGCACCTCAAGGATCCTGCCTTGCATCTACAATTCAAGAGAACTATAGATCAATGTCGCCCCACCTCTTCTCTCGAGGTACATGAGCACTCATGGGAACATCGTCATCACTGCCACTATCCCCTTTGGTGGGCGTAGCCTTGGAATCTGAATCGTCTTTGCCCTTCTTTTGGCGAAGTGTCCTAATTCGCCACATCTGAAGCACCGAACCTTTGGGAGGTCCTTCTTCTTCTTCCCTTGTTGCTGCCTCTATCCCTTTGGTGCGACGACGACATCTTCCTCCTCCTCTTTCTTTATCTTGGCTCCTCCGTTGCTGTTGCCCCTCTTGGTTATTCTCCTGATTTCTTCTTGACAAAGGATTGCCCACATGTCCTCCTTGTTTGGAAGTTGTGCTCTGCCCAAAATACTTTGGACAAATGTCTCCCAATCATCAGTCACTGCATTCAGGGCAGTCCTCACCAAGAGACCGTCATCAGGAGTTGCCCCCATTGCAACTAGCTGATCTCAAATAGCTTTCAATCTAAAGAGGAAAGGATTGATCTCCTCTCCCTTGTGCATCGCAAACAGTCGCACCTGATTCTCCATAAGCATCTTCCTCTGGATGGAGCTACCTTGATACAACGTTTCTAGTGTCTTCCATATTTCATTTGTTGTCTTCTTCTCAGCAATATGTGGTACCACATGATCCTTCACCCCATCCATGATCAAGCGCTTAGCCCGCGCCTGATTTTCCTCATACTTCTTTAGAGGATCAACATCGACCGGAACGCCCACAACCCTCTCGGCATGGTCTTTGATATGATACTCGTCAAGGACTGACAAGATCCTGGCTTTCCAAATGACAAAGTTAGACACACCATCCAACCTATCCTGATCTCTCAATCCGTGCGAGGCCATCTATGCTAAAAAAAAAAAGTCGAAGCAGAAAGCCTCTTCTCCCTTCTATTGTTGCTACTCTTAGTAAGAGACTGGTTATGGGTTTCTTGGCAATAGAAACCCTCTAGAGACTATGCTCCCTCTGACTAATGATTTCCCTCCTGGAAATCCTCCAACAACTCTGTCGAATCAGTCCTCTACGATCACTTCACTGGTTGAATCTTAGATTTCTTGGCTAGAAAATCTGCTGAGGAACTGTTCCCCCTTACTTTGTCAACCTTGCTAGACACTATTCTGCACCAATAGAAACAATGCCCCACCAACAACTTTGAAGATCAGAAAACTGCACTTCCAACCACAACAATCGACACAAGGTCACTCCCTCTTGGATTGCGTCACCCGCTTGGGTCCGTGTCAGCTGTGCGTGAGCTTGACAGGATCTGCGTCAGCCTTCTGGGCCTGCGTTAGCTCTGCGTGAGTAGACAGACTTTGCATCACATGTAGCACCGGGTTTTATCTCTTGTCCCTGCGAATTATTGTTGCCTTTTTACGGATGTGCTTTAGGCACGCCCTCCCGTAACAAAAAATCTTGACTCTTTGTTGATGGGCTGCAGCTTGATCTGCAATAGCTCTGATACCATGTGAAAATTTCTGAACCTAAGGTACAGAAACCCTACTGCAATTTTCTGATTTACTTCTCCTACTTGCTCGATTTAATTAACAAATTATTTTTCTGAATTATTTAGCAAAAAACATCAAAGTAAATACTACTGTAGCCTAGACATACATACCGATCATTTACTGAAGCATAATGCACATATGACAAAGGACACGGTATTTTTTGGACAATGTCCTCGGAAGAACCCAATGCAGGAAAATCGGTGGAGCAACTCTTAGAGGGTTTGTTTATTACGCAGAATATCTGAATACAATCAAGGGCACTAGTAGTGGTTTGCCCAACAGAGAAACGACAGACCTCTATCACTCAGAGAGAGAAAATATCACTGATTCAGTTGAGGTGTCTGAATCGCTGAATACGAGCCCTTTTGGCCCACTGGAAATCCCAGCGCTGGCTCTCATGGCACTGCGTCAGCTCTGCGTAGCTGCTAGAGCCTCTACGTAGCACAGGCTGCTCTTGTGTCACCCCTCTGGGCTTAGTGTTTCCTCTGCGTCACCTTGAAGGGCCCGTGTCAGCCTCTGCGTGAGCTTGGCTACGCTGTGTCACTCCTGTTGGGTCTCTGCTTTGCCTGGTGCAGATCTGTCTCTCTGCCTATGTATTCTCGACCTCAAATTTGAATAATCCATCCCTGATTTTCCCCTCCTAAAGGGCCTATGTCACCCTCTGCATGAGCCTGGCTGGGCTGTGTCACTCCTGTTGGGTCTCTGCGTTGCCTGGTACAGATCTGCCTCTCTGCCTGAGTATTCTCGGCCTTAGATTTGAATAATCCCTCGCTGATCAGCCTCTCACCAGTACTGCAAGCTCACTCGAAAATTCTCAGCAAACCGCGCCCCAGAATTTCGACTTAGCTCAAGTGCTACCACTCTGTGTGTGTTCTCCAACTGACCCCAAGCCTTCCTTTAATACTTTTCTCGTTGAACATTCAACGACCGTGTTCTAATCTCTAATCGACGAGTAAGATTAGAAAAGATTTGATCCACGTCACTTAGAACATTTTCACTCACATGTTTAAATTAATTCCCTTTAAATATTTAATTTCCCTAAGTTAGACTTAGGGTCTCCATTAAAATAATTAATTATTGGAATAACCTAGGTTCCGGGTGGAATTTCTCCAAACGATTCTGGGTCTTGGAGATCTCATGTGTTCTAGTCCCTCCACAAAGTTTCAGAGCTAGAGCACATCTGATGCTAGCTAAAATCTCAACACATAACACATAAGTAGTCCATTTTGTTTGCATGTATGGGAGGCCATGATGCCATTTGTAGGAGGTTGCAGTCTGGATTGTTGGCCCTTTGGAGGAGAGAACAATTGGTCTCACCTGTTTCTTATGAACTAGCCAAAAGGTTGGTTGAGCAGAACATTGAGCTGTTCAAAACACAGTTGACCAATGAGGATCTGCTCAGGTTTGGTGGATCATGTAGCAAGAATGAGCCGAGGAGGAAAGGTCTTTGCTTCATCTGCAAGGGACCTTGGGGACCTAACCACTCATGCATGGGTGATACCAAGGATACTCCACAAAGTTTCGGAGTTAGAGCACATCTGATGCTACCCAAAATCTCAACACATAACACATATGTAGTCCATTTTGTCCGCATGTATGAGAGGCCATGATGCCATTTGTAGGAGGTTGCAGTCTAGATTGTTGGCCCTTTTTAGGAGAGAACAATCGGTCTCACTTGTTTCTTATGAACTAGCCAAAAGGTTGGTTGAGCAGAACATTGAGTTGTTCAAAACACAATTGACCAAGGAGGATCTGCTCTGGTTTGGTGGATCATGTAGCAAGAATGAGTTGATGAGGAGGAAGGGTCTTTGCTTCATCTGCAAGGGACCTTGGGGACCTAACCACTCATGCATGGGTGACACCAAGGAGACGACAGGGGGAGTTCAGGAGGAGATTCCTTTTGACTTTCAGGATGAGGATTCTTCTTCTATAGTTGAGTCGATGGATACCTCTGAGGAGCATGAGCAATCAGGGGGAGTTGTTGACAATAACTCAAAGATGCAACCATGTTTGGTAGAGGAGATTGATGAGCAACAACTTGTTCCCATTCAGCATGAGCAACACATAATGGAGCACAGTGGCTCATATTGAGCCCATGATGGAGGGGGATGAGTAGACATCCTTGGGGCCAACCATTGATGGAGAGTAGGCAAATGTACAAACAACCACCAGGGAGGTAGTATTTGCAGACATGGGTCATCAGGTGGCGTTGGGACCTGATAGGACAATTTTGCAGGTGACAAGTGGACCGGTGGAGCATGGAGTTTTCGGTCAGATGAGGGAGGTTCTTTTGGAGACAGTGGTGCATCCATCTTTGGGTATACCCACTAATGAGGTGCAGGTAGATATAGTGGCAGCTAGCGACGCTGCAATATATCCAGGGAGCAGCCCTCTCCAGGGTTACATAGACAGGGCATGTAGCATGGGTTGCCCACTTATAGGGAGAGAGGCAGGGATTCCTAGACACATCTGGTTCATTGGTTGGGCAAAGTTACATGATTTGAGAATGGTGTAGCTCAATGGACTCATACCATTATAGGTGCACGTGCATCAAATCCTTCCCACAAGATGGATTGGCGGGAGATCATGAGTTGGTATCCTATTGGTGACACGACATTCTTAGTCTGGACTTTGGAGCATAGTGCAGCAAGAACCATGGAGCATAGATGTCTGTTCTTGGTGGCATTGGGATCCAGGAGGATTTGTTGATGACAGGTTCAGTCAGAGGTTGGTTTGGGATCTGGGCATTGAGGGGTCAATTCATGGTGGGTTGACACAGAGGCATAACATCACCCAGTGGTTTGTATGGGATTCAGGCATTAGGTCTTCGTTGCATTGGGCCACCAATCTGGTCCAAAGGTTTGGATTGCTTGAGGGCAAGCAATCTTGGGGTGGGAGGATTTGTCATGTTCCTTTTTCTGGTTTCCCTTACGGCGTGGTCAGGATGGTCTTCCAAGGTTGGAGGCAGCTAGGTCACAGGAGTTGCTTTATTCTATTAGCGGGCCAAGGGGCCTTTGGAGGGGTTTTGTGGAGTTTTGATGAGGTCCAGTGGCATTCGCTTGCTATATTCCATCATCTGCACAGTTTGCTTTTTGTTCCATTGTATTCCGACAACTTTCAAAAAACAAAGTTATTAATGGGTTGACTCAATTAATTACGGTTAAGGTGGCATTTTGGGAGTAATACTTGACAAAACACCTTAGTGTAATAGCTTGTTGGAACCAGAACGAGGAGATCTACAAGATGGGATGGTTAGAAGTGAGTTTCAGTGGCTTGAGGAGGCATGGTGGCCAATTTACCATTTTCCCACATTAAAAAGATATTTTAATTTAAATAAAGAGGGTGGCAACACTGATTCACACTGGATGTTCCTTTTAGTCTAATTGACCTACTTTTGTGGCATTTATTGGACATAATAAAATTATCCTATCTTATTGAATGCAAGTATCTTGCATTACCTTAACTGATTAATTGTTGGAGTTGTACATGTGGATACTGCTTGTGTTTCTTTTGCTTTGGGCTGAGCTCATGGTTGTTTTTTCATGTTGATTTGTAGGCAACTCTAAGTTAGTATTGCACTGAATCTAAAAGCTAATTTTTCAAGATATTTTGGGGCAATTTTATGGAAACTTGGGACATATCCAAGGGATGTTGTTTTTACCAAATGATTTTGGCACAAGTATGTTGCTGATTTCATATGTTGATTTTTTCTAATGATTGATCTCTTGGTATGTTCTACCTCCTACCTTAATATACGATATGACAATTAACGATTTATATTTCTGCCCCAGAGTTTACTCTGAATAAAATAGAGAGTGGAATTTATTATCATGATGAATGCCTCACTTGTGTGTTGTTTCCTTACCTCAAGGACCCTCTAGTATACTTAAATTGTGTGAAAATGTCTGAATCCTCTAAACATAAATCCTACTGCAGTAAATCTGATTTACTTCTCTTACTTGTTTATTTAACTTAACAAGTTATTTTTGAATAATTCATGAAAACATCGAAGTAAATACACTACAACCTACACAATTATATAGATCAAGTACTGAAGAATAAGCAATCATGCAGACAAAGGACACAAATTTTTCGGGCAAATGTCCCCGAAAAAACGTAATGCGTGAAAACCGGTGCAACAACTCTTGAGGGTTTTATTATTAAGCATATTTCTGAATACAAACTAGGGTGCCAATGTGGCGCACCCAACAGACTAAATCCTCAGTAGAAGTACCTCTATCTAGAGACAAATATTATAGCGGATCCAACAACTGGATGAACAAACCCCACAGGTGACTGCGCAGTCCCTAGTGTTGTTGAGCGATGGCTACAACAAGCTAGACTAAGTCACCTTCTCCAGGAGCTGCGTCACCCTCTCCGTGAGCCTTCTCGACTCAGAAATCAAAACGCTGGATGGATGCTCGATTTGCCCCACAGAAACCCCAACGCAACTGTTTGAGCAACTTCGTCACCCTCTCTGGCTTTGCGTCCCTTTGCGTGAGCCATGTTGGCTCTGCGTCACCCCTCCTGGGCTTGCACTGCCTCTCTGCCTCTCTTCTATTGTATTCTCGGCCTTGGATGAAAATTCCGCTGTTGAACTGCCCCTCACTGCACTGCAAGCTCACTCTGAAATTCTCACCAAACCGCGCCCCAAAATTTCGACTTAGCTCAAGTGCTGCTACTCTGTGTGTGTGTTCTCCAACTGACCCTAAGGCTTCCTTTAATACTTTTCCAGTCGATGAATCAACGACCGTGATCTAATCTCTAATCGACGACTAAGATTAGAAAAGACTTGATCTTCGTCACATAGAACATTCTCATCCGCATGTTTAAATTAATTCACTTTAATTATTTAATTTACCTAAGTTAGACTTAGGGTCTCCATTAAAATAATTAATAATTTGAATAACTTAAGCTCCGGGTGAAATTTCTCCAAACAATTTCTGGGTCTTGGAGATTTGATTTGTTCTAGCCTCTCCACAAAGTTTCAGAGCTAGAGCACATTCGATGCCAGCCAAAAATCAACACTCCCTCTTAGCGAGGAATGTGCTCTAACAATACTTCAATTGGAAGCATCACTGTGATCCATGGCATCAGTCCTCTATGCTATTGATGCTCGGTTGCTGCCCCTCATCCACTGCTCTGCTACTATCTGTACTGTTGCACATGTCACTGCCACTGACACTGCCTCATATGTATTGCAACTCCCTCTCAAACGCTGCATCATGTTGCCCATAACACTGCCACTGCTAACTGCTGCACTGCAACTCAGTTGCTGAGAAGTAAGCAACTAAAAACATCATCCAAAGAGTTGACATACAAGTCAGTCTGAGTGCACCTCGATGTTGAAGCACCCTCTGTTGCTAATCTGCGCTGACCCTCTAGAGCTCTGCGTTGCTGTTGCTTTGCACTGCCTCTGCGCTGCTCTAGTCTTCAACATTCTAGCTCGACCAATTTTGCTCCATCATCCCTCGCACCAACTGATTCTAGTCATTCTTCTATTGTCATTAAGGGGCTCCCGTAGCTCGTATGTGATCCAAGAGTTTGGGCACCTCAAGGATGCTGCCCCTACACTACAGTTCGAAAGAACTACAGATCAATGTCGGCCCACCTCTTCTCTCGAGGCACATGAGCACTCATGGCCACATCGTCATCATCTCCATCATCGTCCTTAGCTGCGGCAACTTTCGAATCAAACTCTTGTTTACCCTTCTTTTTCATAGGGCATGTTGTGGCGAAATGTCCTAATTCACCACACCTGAAGCATCTGACCTTTGAAAGGTCTTTCTTCTTCCTTTGCTGCCCATGTTGTCCCTTAGATGCGAGATCCGCATCTTCCTCCTCCTCCTCCTCCTTCTTGATCTTGATCCCTCCATTGCTCATACCCGCCTTGGTCATCCTCCTGATCTCTTCTTGTCGAAGAGCTGCCCACATGTTTTCCCAACTTGGAAGCGTTGCTCTACCCAAGATGCCTTGGACAAAGTTCTACCACTCATCGGAAACTACATTCAGAGCAGTTCTCACCATAAGACCTTCATTAGGTGTGGCCCCCACGACAACCAGCTGATTATGGATCGCCTTCAATCTAATGAGGAATGGGTTGATCTCTTCTTCCTTCAGCATTTGGAATAATCGAAGGTAATTCTCAAGAAGCATCCTCCTCTGAACATAAGTCTCCTGATACAATGTGGTCAAAGAAGTCCACATCTCATGTGTTGTTGCCTTCTCAACAATGTGTGGGACCACATGATCCTTGACTCTGTCCATGATCAAGCACTTCAGCTTCTTCATACTTATTAAGCGGATCAACGTCAACGGGACGAGATGCTTGATGCGATGCTCGTCCAATACTGACAGGATACTGGCCTTCAAGATGACAAAGTTGGATGCTCCATCCAACCTGTCTTGATCAGTGAGTCCATGTGTGGCTATCTCTGCTCAGCTGAAAGATCTCGAGCTAGTTCTCTTCTCCCTCTTTTGTTGCTGCCCCAGCAAAACTTAGATCTAGGTTTCTTGGCACTAGAAACCCTCTAAGGAACCACATCCCTCTAAAAAAATGATTTCCCTCCTGGAAGTCCTCAACCAACTAATGTTGAATCAGCCCTCTCCGATCACTCTTTGCTGCTGATCAACACTGGATCTAGACTTCTTGGCTAGAAGTCTACTGAGGAACTGCTTCCCTCTACTTTGCCACGCCTTGCTAGACACTGTTATGCACCAACAGAAACAAAGCCCCACCAACAACTACTGAATAAAAATGATTTTCACTTCCAGCCATGACAACCGGAAAGACGGAGGCTCGAAACCCCTAAGCTGGCCCAACAAACACTGCGCTGCTATCGCTGCAGCTACAACATCACCCCTCGTGGCTGACGCAGGCTCTGCGTGAGCCCCACAGGTGACTGTGTCACCCTTGCCTCTCTCTGTTTCTATGTTGTCTCTCGGGACAACTACCTTCCTGCAACAAATTTTCTTTGGACTTCTGCTGATGGCTTCAACTCTTCCTGATCTGCAAACGCTCTGATACCAAGTGAAATTTTTTTAATCCTCTAAACAGAAATCCTTCTGCAGTAAATCTGATTTACTTCTCCTACTTGTTTATTTAACTTAATAGGTTATTCTGAATAATTCATGAAAACATCGAAGTAAATACACTGTAGCCTACACAATTATACAGATCAAGTATTGAACAATAAGCAATCATGCAGACAAAGGAGACACAAATTTTTTGAACAAATTTCCCCGGAAAAACCCAATGCGGGAAAACCGGTGCAACATCTCTTGAGGGTTTTATTATTATGCAGATTTCTAGATACAAACTAGGGTGCTTACCCAATAGAGAAAATCTTTGGTAGAAGTACCTCTATTCGGATATAGATATTATGGCGGGTCCAACAACTGGATGAAGAAACCCCATAGGTGACTGCGCAGTCCCCAGTGATGCTGAGTGATGGCTACAACAAGCTAGACTGTGTTACCTTCTATAGGAGTTGCGTCACCTTCTCCGTGAGCCTTTCTGACTCAGAAATCAAAACTCTGGATGGCTGCTTGATCTGCCCAACATAAACCCCATTGCAACTCTCTGAGTGACTGCGTCACCCTCTCTGGCTCTGCGTCCCTCTGCGTGTGCCCTGTTGGCTCTGCGTCACCCCTCCTGGGCCTACGCTGCCTCTCTGCTATTGTATTCTTGACCTTGGATGAAAATCCAACTGTCGAACTGCCCCTCACTGCACTGCAAGCTCACTCCAAAATTCTCAGCAAACTGCGCTCTAGAATTTCGACTCAGCTCAAGTGTTGCTACTTTGTGTGTGTGTTCTCCAACTGACCCCAAGCCTTCCTTTAATACTTTTCTAGTTGATGGATCAACGGTTGTGATCTAATCTCTAATCGATGACTAAGATTAGAAAAGACTTTATCCTCGTCACTTAGAACATTCTCATCCACATGTTTAAATTAAATTCACTTTAATTATTTAATTTCCTCAAGTTAGACTTAGGGTCTCCATTAAAATAATTAATTATTTGAAAAATTTAAGCTCCGTGTGGAATTTCTCCAAACTATTTCTGGGTCTTGGAAATCTCGTGTTCTAGCCCCTCCACAAAGTTTCAGAGCTAGAGCACATCCAATGCTACCCAAAAATCAACAAATTGCTAATGCTAAATGACTTATGTCTGTGAGTACTTGTGTCGGTATTCTGGTTTGATACCATAATGATAGTTGAATTCAGGGTTATTGGATAGTGTGCCATAAAACTATAGTTGGTCTTGTTGCACCCATTTTTTCAACATTCCAAGGAAGCAGGATCCAAAAGCTTGAAGGATTTTTTTCAAAGTTCAAAATCATTAGAAAACAGTTTATTATGTCATTGTAAACCCATTCTCCAAATTTTTGATGTCAATTATGCTAATACGACCGTTTAATTATGAACAACCTAGGTAAGCATATGATTTTGGCGACAAATTTCATCCTAGGAGGTTTTTCATATCACTGATTATTTGTGTTCTTAAAAGGGATGATCGACAAAGTTTTTCCCTCCAGCCTCAACCCTAAAGCTATGGTGGGATTTATCGTCAAGGTCTTAGGTGAGTCCTAGTGTTTTAGATTGTAAAAGTGATTTGGGAATAATTGAAGCTAATTGGTTAAATTATTTTATTACAAATCACTTGGTCTACTAAATCATATTGTGTCACAGAATTGGTTAAGTATTATGAGGGTTTATACTTTATAGCGAACGAGTATTCCCCCTTTGAGGGTTGAATTTGTAAAATCTTATGTAAAAATTATTTTAGTGCATGGTCCCTCGTACTTAGATACCATGGCTAAAATATTTGAGGGTGGAAAAAAATTAATCCCCTCATGAGTCAATTAAATAATTTTTCTGGCAAAAATTAAATTAAATCCTAAGCCAGAAAATTAATTAATTAAAGTCAAAATTAAAATGTTGGAGAAATTAATTTCTCCAAGTGGAAAAATTCATGCGTCTAAAAGAAGTTAATTTTTGGAGGTCCCTCGCTCAGGGAATATTAGAAATTTCAAGAACAATTAGACCCTTGAACCTTGGTGGTTAAGTCAAAGTTAATTTTTTGAGGAAATTAGTTCAAAATAATCATTTTGAACTAATAAAAAATGGTTTTAATGAGAAATTCGAAAATTCCTCAAAAATAAATATTTTCGACGACAAAGATTAAAATTTGATCAAAAATTTATCAACGGTTGAGATTATTTTGACGGGGATCAAGCCAACTAGGCAATATTTTCTACTTGGAGGAATATCTCTATAAATAGAAGGGTATTGAGCTTCTATTGATCATGATGATCTTTGGTTTGATGTAATTTTGTAAACGCTGGTGTGAAGCCAAAGTTCTACTGGGAATGTTTGAATCTCATAATAAAAGACTTTGGGGTACAGTTCATGGTGTCTTTGTCTCATTGATCTGTGGTATGTGCTGGGTATGTGCTTTCCTATATTGTGTTTTAATATCATATAAATTGTTATTTCATTTGTAGATGATAGGAACATTCTATTGGTAAGTTTTGGGCTTATCTTAGGTGATCCGATTCATTGTATGATCTAATGTTTTTAAGAAAGATATATGTAGAGTTTGTGGGTTACCCGACCCTTAGGCTCCAAATTCACAGATTGTGGGCATAGGCTGACCTTGTTTGGACTTCAAATATTTTATGTGATTTTATTACTTCGCTAAGGTTGTGGTTAATATCTAACTTTCGAAATATATCTAGCCATTGTAAAAAATTACAACATTTGTTCCTCAAAAATTATTTCAAGCATTGTATATTTGTAAATTAATTTTGTAAATAAGTTTTGTAGAATAATTTTTTGACCCTTGTTTTGCAGTTGGGGTTTTGGGATTTTGAATTTTTTGTATATATTGGGGTTTCAGGCATTTTATTTTTCATTTGTGCAAGAGAAAATCAAGAAGACTTGCTAGATTAGAGCTAGATCCAGGCCCTTGAGGGTAAGATTTAGTGTCCAAAATTTTTGCAGGCCCAACAATTGAAGATTTTGCAGTGATTTGGGAAAAATATTGAAGATTTGAAGCAAATTCAAATTTTGGCGAGGGTTGCAAAATTTTTAGGGCCTCCAGGCCCAATGTCCTCTTCTACCCTAAATGTCTAGCCCTCCTAGCCTAGTCGCTGGCCTATTCTACCCCTTGAAGCCCTAGCGTGGCGCTTTTAGGGCTATCGTCAACATTTTCTAGGATTAGCCGCAGGCCTCTAGGGCCTCAACCTGCCTTCCTTGACCTGGCCGTGAGGCCTAAGGCCTTCGGCCTCCCTCCTAACCCTCTCGGCCTGACTATTCAACCTCTTGTCGTGGGCTTGGGAGCCCTTCTCTTCCCGTCGGCCCTATCCTCCAGCCCTCCTCTGCCTTCCCTTGCCAACGCTAGCCCATCGTCTCCCTCTTCTGCCTCCTCCTGCTCCCTTTTCTTCCTTTTATCCTTAGCCGTAGCCCTAAGAGGCTTGTGACAGGCCTCCAAAGGCATTTTCTCCTAGGACATAGCCATTGTGGGGCCTATGGCAACCCTTTGTGGGCTCATTCCCTTAGCCACAACCGTAATTTGGGCTATCCTTGCCTTAACGCAAGGCTCTAAGGTTATTGACCCTAGCCGCCAGGCCTTTTAGGCCTCCACTTGTGTGTCGCAAGCCTAATTAGGCCTTGTGCCCTCTCTTCTAGCCATTCCCTTGACCTCATTTGCCTTTTTTGCCTCTGGGTGATTTGTCATTTTCTGGACTGAATATTGGTGTGTTTTGTAGAAGTATTTGGCACAAGTTTTGGTGTTTGCAGTTGTTCGAGTCATTGCAAAAATTTGGGCAAGTTGGGCAAGTGAACTTCAAGGCGTAAGGCCTAAGGGTTTGATCTCCTAACCCTTGTTTCCTCACTATTTTGTTTCAGCAAGTAAACTAATTCACAACAGTGGTAAAATCTCATTTAAATTGGCCTAAAAATCATTCATAAATTGCTTCACACATTAAGGAATTAATTGGATAAATTTTTTATTTTTGTTTGAGTAAGATTTCAAGCTCTGGTGACTGTCATATATGCATCCTAAGGTCTGAAATTATATTAGTGACATAAGTGCCTCCTCACTGTTTTCATTCTATACCTAAGAGAAATTGAAAGTTTGGGACTGTTTTGGCATTTGGCACTAATTAGATCATTGATTTCATAAATAATCCACCGCTGTCATAAGATTTACTTACTGCTGCCCTATTGTTTATTGAATATCATTTTAACATAATTAACTCACTACTTTCATACATCTATTTTGCTTGGGTAACATTGGATTGCAAGTTACATAAGTTCTTTCATTGTTTTACACTATAATTGTTACTTGTTTTATGGTTTTAATTGCTATTGTGAAGAAGGTTGCTAGTATTGGTTATGTGGAATCTAACATTCTCTCGTCTCTTGTAAGCTCCTTCATAATCTATAAAGATCATTGACTTTGCACTAAATTCACTCACATGTGCACTTAATCAAGGATTGAATATCATTGAATAGCTATTAAGCAAATTTGTAAATATGGCTAATTGAAAATCTAATAATCATTGTATGTTCTTATCTTGAAGATTGGTGAATCTAATAATAATTTTATTTTGAAGAATATTGGCTAAGATCACTTGCAATCTTATTGTCTCTTTTGGATAATTGTCATTGGCATATCATATTGAATCATTGGTTAATTGTTGTAAGTGGACAAGTGCTCTATTGTGGTTCTTGAGCCATTTGCATCGTGATTACCTTTTCTAAGCATTGTGAAGTACTTGATATCTTAAATTGAAGTAAATCATAACTAAGTACTTAAGGGAACATTTAAGTAATCTCACCTTAAGAAACACTCGTTCACCTTGCACATCATTCTAAGCTAGTCTTGCACTTAATAACCTGCCTCCAAGCATAAGCTTGGTTGATAGAATTAATAAGACCACCTTTCTCAATTTAGGTTGAGGAACTTAACACCTCTTTAGTGGTTAACACAGTGACCTTGTAGTCGTCAGAGCCACAGTCTCTGCAGCGCTGGAGGCATTGGGTGGTTAGAACTTAGAACACAGGGGAAGGTATCGTTAATCAAGCCTCTGCTTGCTTCCTGTTGGCTTCTATCCCACAACCTACTCTAGAGACTAGTTCCAAAATAATTAAAAGAAAGGATATACCTAGAATAGACATTTAACTAAAAGAAACCAAGATTCTTGCATCACACCTAAGTCTTAGGATTTGCATAGCTTATAGGTTAGTTAAGCGTTTAAGCAACGATTGTTCTTCCGATTACTTGGTCTTTAATTGATCTAAAAACAAGTTACTTGACTCCATAAGGCTCTTATCTCATTGATAATTAAATGTAATCCTTTGAAACTTGCTAAAATCAACCAAGTGGCCAGGCCATTCAACTGTATCTCCCGGACTTGTTGGTTGCCAACTTGTCCTTCATCTTCACTTTCCATAGGGACTACCCCCCATGGCTTGCTGTTGGGAGACATCTAGAATGGAGAGGTCGGGGATCAGGATGGCAGCCCCTGACCCGAGTCATTGTCACACCGTGCCTGTAGAATCTGAGCGACAACATTTTTTGGCTCTGTTGTCAGGGATCCATTTCTTGGTCCTTGGTGTTGCGACATTTTTTCTTCACATCATTTTCCCATTCCTTCAATCCTTTCATTTGTGCCAGCAACGCCACAACTTTTTTTGGCGTCGTTGCGAGGGAGGAGTTTATCTCGTTCTCGACGCCTCAACGACAAATTTTTAATTTTCTCATTATCTCGTCATTCCTTATCCCATCAACGCCACATTTTTTGGCGTCATTTTTTCCTTATCTCTTCATCTTTTCATCACCTTATCCTTTTCCTCTCAGTAATCTTTTCATCTTCTCTATCTGCATGTTTAACACCTGGACATTTCGGTTGGTTTCCTGTTTGGGTGGCGTCTCCACTTATTCATGCATTTGCAAAAGTTTACTCAAAGAAATTACGTTCTATTTAGCATTCATTCTACTCAGACAAGAAGCTCTCTTAGACATCAATCTGCGTCTTCTCAACTAACTATGTGGTTTTGCCTTTTGGATTTTAGAGTTAGATTCATGTTCAAGTGGCGACTCCATCTCTTTCATTTCTTACAAGAATTTATGCTAGAAGCATGCTTCTGGTAGACTTCTTATTTTTCTTGAACAACGATCTTTCTTTGACATCCTTTAGCTCTTTTTCCCCAAAAGCAGGTCATCATGGATGACTTGTTCTCCTCGTGTCGTTTTACTAACATTCAAGGTCATCCTCATGACCTTCCAGGGAAAGAAGTTCAGAAGAAAATTAATCAGATTGAAGAATTAAAGGAAATCATTAAAAGTATGCGAGTTGAGTATAGAAATCAATTCACTGCTATTGACAATCAGCTAACTGATATGGAGAAGGCTCGGGAGACTGTGTCACACCCAAACATGCCATATTGCAGACCTTGTGACCACTTTCATGACAAATAAACTTGTGTTATTACAATTAGAATCCGAGATAGTAGAAAGGCAGGGACAAATGATCAAAGGGATGTTATCAAGGATTTAGCCCAGATGATTAGAAACATGCAACTCAATCAAGAAAATCACTCTGAGGAGAGGAGATCCATGCACACCTAGTTGATAGCCACAGATGAAAAGTATGCTAACGTAATGGAGACTATGATGTCCAATATGCAGAATCATTTGATTACCATAAAGGCAAATAATGACAAAGTAATAAAAAATATGGAAGCTGGTCTGATATGTCTTCAGAATAAGCTATTGACCATGGAGGAAACCATGTCAAAGAGATTAGCGTTATGAGGGATGAACATTCTAAGCAAATGGATGCCATGAGAATTGAAAAGATCACTCTTCAGAATAAGCTACAAATAATGGAAAAGATATTAATGCAGGAATTTTAGCATAGATCAGATGATGAAAGAAACAAAGAGCCTTAGATCACAAGTCTCCTATTTTTCTGAAGAAACCTTCATCTTATTATGAAGAAGTCACTGATTCCATTGAGAAATGGTTAAATAAAGATGATCCAGATAGGAAGGAAACTAAAGGAAATCAGATTGATGCTTGCAATATTGATCTATCGGCTTCGATAAAGCAGGTTCATGAAAATAAAGAAGAGTGGGTCACAAAATTCTTGGACGCCCCAAATTTTCCGCATGAACATTTTCCAGACCAGGAAAGAAGTTGTGCGTCGACCACATCATCATCAACATTCACATACTGCCGAGAGCAAATGTAAAAAGAGAAAGAGAAGAAGGAAGATGTTTGATGCATATGATGGATGGGAGCAACTCGATATTCGGATAAGACAACGTCCTCAATATGCAGGATCAGGCATGGCACATCTGAGAAGCAACCCACAGACTTGTCGGAAAGTCGGAAGATAATCAGTATGCACTATGCGGATGAAGTCTGATGCCATGGGGCATCCTTTGTATAGTATCTCTAACCCTACTCCTTTTTATTAATGACATTAGCTAGTTTTATTTTATGCATTTGAGCTATAGGTTTTTTTTGTTTCAGTTTGTTAGAGTAAATTTTTCTATTCCAGCAGATTTCTATGTATGGACGATGATTTCGATTTTGAATGGATATCTATTTCATGGACATCTATTTTCTTAGATACAAGATTTTGGATTCTCACATTGCTCCATTGAAGTAATGTGTCCCCATATGGAGCCATATTTTGCACCCATTTTTTCAACATTTCAAGGAAGCAGGATCTAGAAGCTTGAAGGAATTTTTTCGAAGTTCAGAATCATCAACTAACAATCTCTTATGTCATTGTAAACCCATTCTGCAAATTTGTATTGTAAATGAAGCTAGTATGATCGTTTAATTATGTAACAACCTAGGTAAGCCTATGATTTTGGCGACGAATTTCATCCTAGGAGGTTTTTCGTCTCACTGAATATCTGTGTTTCTAAACACCGATGATCGACATAGTTTTTCCCTCTAGCCTCAACCCCAAAGCTAGGTGGGAATTTATCGTCAAGGTCTTAGGTGAGTCATAATGTTTTAGTCGAGTCTACTGTAAAAGTGATTTGAGAATGATTTAAGCTAATTGGTTAAATTATTTTATTACAAATCACTTGGTCTACAAGATCATAGTGTCACAAAATTGGGGAAGTATTATGAGGGTCTATAGCGAACGGGTATTCCTCCTTTGAGGGTTGAATTTGTAAAATCTCATGTGAAAAATATTTTAGTGCATGGTCCCTCATACTTAGACACCATGAATAAAATATTTGAGGGTGGAAAAATAATTAATCCCCTCACGAGTCAATTAATTAATTTTTCTGGAAAAAATAAAATAAAATCCTAAGCCATCCTAAGCCAGAAAATTAATTAATTTAGAGTCAAAATTAAATTGTTAGAGAAATTACTTTCTCCAAGTGGAAAAATTCGTGGGTCTAAAAGAAGTTAATTTTTGGAGGTCCCCACATAGGGAATATTGGAAATATTAAGAAAAATTGGACCCTCGGATCTTGGTGGCTAAGTCAAAGTCAATTTTTCTGAGGAAATTAGTTCAAAATAATCATTTTTGAACTAATAAAATTGTTTTTAATGAGAAATTCAAAAATTCCTCAAAAATAAATATTTTCAACGACAAAGATTAAAAATGGATCAAAGATTTATCAATAGTCGAGATTATTTTGACGGGGATCAAGCTAACAAGCCGTTATTTTCCACTTGGAGAAATTTCTTTATAAATAGAAGGCTATTGAGCTTCTATTGATCATGATGATCTTTGTTCTGATGTAATTTTGTAAACGCTGGTGTGAAGCCACTATTCTGCTTGGAACATTTGAATCTCATAATAAAAGAATTTGGGGTACAGTTCATGATGTCTTTGTCTCATTGATTTGTGGTATGTGGTTTCCTATACTGTGCTTTAATATCATATAAATTGTTATTTCATTTGAAGATGATAGGAACATTCTATTGGTAAATTTTGGGCTTATCTAAGGTGATCTAATTCATTGTATGATCTAACGATTTTTCTTATGAAATATATATAGAGTTTGCAGTTTCCTCGACCCTTGGGCTCCAAGTTCACACATTGTGGGCACATGCTGACCTTGTTTGGACTTCAAATATTTTATGTGATTTTCTTACTTTGCTAAGTCTGTGGTTAATATCTATCTTTCAAAATACATCTAGACATTGTCAAAATTTACAAAATTTATTCTTCAACAAATCTTTCAAGCATTGTATATTTGCATATATTTGTAAATTAATTTTGTAAATAATTTTTGTAGAATAATTTTGTGACCCTTGTTTTGCAACTGGTGTTTTGGGATTTTTTAATTTTTGTTATATATTGCAGTTTTGGGCATTTTAATTTTCATTTGTGCAGGTGAAAATCAAGAAGACCTATTGGATTAAAGCTGGATCTAGGCCCTTGAGGGTAATATCTAGTCTCCAAAATTTTTCTAGGGCCAACAATTGAAGATTTTTCAGTGATTTGGGCAAAAATATTGAAGATTTGAAGCAAATTCGAATTTTGGCGAGGGTTGCAAAATTTTTAGGGCCTCCAGGTCCAACGTCCTCTTCTACCCTAGCCGTCTAGCCCTCCTAGCCTAGACATTGGCCTATTCTGCCACTTGAAGCCCTAACGTGGCCCTTTTATGGCTTTCGTCAGCCTTTTCTAGGCCCTTGGGCCTTAGCTGCAGGCCTTTAAGGCCTCAATTTGCCTTCCTTGACTTGGCCGTGAGGCCCAAGGTCTTCGGCTTCCCTCCTAACCCTCTCAACTTGCTTGTTCAGCCTCTGTCGTGCGCTTGAGAGCCCTTCTCCTCCCCTCGACCCTATCCTCTAGCCCTTCGTTGCCTTCCCTTGCGTTCGCTAGGCCTCTGTCTTATCTTCTTCCTCCTCCCGCTCCCCTTTTCTCCCTTTTTTCCTTAGCCGCAACCCTGAGAGGCTTGCGACAGGCCTCCAAAGGTCTTTTCTCCTAGGCTGTAGACCTTGTGGGGCCTACGAAAACCCTTTGTGGGCTCATTCCCTTAACTATAACCCTAATTTGGGCTATCCTTTCCTTAACACATGCCTTTAAGGCCTCTTGACCCTAGCCGGTAGGCCTTTTAGGCCTCCCCTTGTGTGTCACAAGACTAATTACGCCTTGTGCCCTCTCTTCTAGTCATTCCCTTGAACTCATTTGCCTTTTTTGCCTCTCGGTGATTTGTCATTGTCTGGACTAAATATTGGTGTGTTTTGCAGAGGCATTTGGCACAAGTTTTGGTGGTTGCAGGTGTTCCAGTCATTGGAAAAATTTGGGCAAGTTGGGCAAGTTGGGCAAGTGAATTTCAAGGCCTAAGGCCTAAGGGTTTGATATCCTAACCCTTGTTTCCTCACTGTTTTGTTTCAGCAAGTAAACTAATTCACAACAGTGGTAAAATTTCATTTAAATTGGCCTAAAATCCATTCATAAATTGCTTCACACATTAAGGAACTATTTGGATAATTTTTTTATTTTTGTTTGAGTAAGATTTCAAGCTCTGGTGACTGTCATATATGCATCATAAGGTCTGAAATTACATTAGTGACATAAGTGCCTCCTCACTGTTTGCATTCTATACTAAGAGAAATTGAAAGTTTGGGTCTGTTTTGGCATTTGGCACATATTAGATCACTGATTTCATAAATAATCCACCGTTGTCATAAGGTTTATGTTAATTTTGGGCAACTAGGTCAGAACTCCATGTTGTACTGCTCAGTTGATGATGCCAATATTTTTATTGGATTCCTCTTTCGGGGAGGTGCAAGATTGATCTAAAGATCATCTTGATCGGATGAGAAAAACATTTATTTTGAATTTATTCCACTTATGTGCAAGGTCGGACAAATTTGTAATGTAGGCTTGGGAGCTCAACAGATGTGTCACACACCCTCACGGATGGATATAAATTGGAGAGACTTGGAGGTCATTTCATCATCAACTCATCACACACTTCTCTCTTGTGTTTGATTGGTTCGATCACTTTTGGAGGCATCTTTCTCACACGTGTTGTTAAAATTGGACAACTAGGTCCAAACTCCATGTTGTGATGCTCAGATGAAGACACCAATATTTTTATTGGGTTCCTCTTTTGAAGAGGTGCAAGATCGATCTAAAGATCATCTTGATTCGATGAGCAGAACATTTATTTTGAATTTATTTTTAATACTTTCAAAATATGTGCAGGTCGGCCTTAAGGTTTTACACCCCCAACAAATGTGTCACACACCTCAGTGATTGATATAAATAGAGTCAACGTTGGAGGACATTTCTCATCATCTCATCCTCACTCATCATCTCTCCTCTTCTGATTGGTTCGAGCTCCTGAAGGCAGTTTTAGTTCACACGTGGAAAAGAAGGATGAAGAGGAAAACTGCTGCAGCTAGGGTTTCCACGCAAGTTTGACCAGCGTTGACTTTGGTCAACGCATGGTCTAAAGAGGTTGAATTTTGGTGGAGACTTAGATTTTGGAAGGACGTACATATTGGCACAAGAACTGAGGTCAAAAGGTTGACTGATGACTGAGCTGCATTGACTTTCTGGCTGTTGTTCTACGTTGACTTTTCTGGGCAGGGTTGACTTTTGAGGGGTTGACTTTGAGTTGACCGTGTGGCTGTGTTGAGGGCTGTTGTGACACATGCTGGGTTGGCTTACCAAGGAGACTTTACTGGTTGAAGCATCCTATTGACTGTCGTAATGCACCACCACATTTTTCTGTTTCTGGTTTGTCTTCTGTAAATCCACTGGTATGTTCTATTAGCATTTTACTTGGTTGTTTATGTGATTGCTGTAGTGAAAAGTAAAGTTGCATCAAGTATTGAACATCTACATAAATTTACATGGTATCGGAGCTGAGGTGAAGACAAGCCCTATTTGTCGCAATCACCGAAGAAGAAAATGTGTTCCATAAACTATGGCTTCAAGGAGGATGACAAATTGACTGGGAAGGATGACTTCCATGCTTGGAAGATGATATTGGATCTCAAATTGGAAGACCAAGATGTCATGGACTATGTGCAGGGTAAAATCCAAGAACCTCCATCCACTGCTACTATTGCTGCCAAAACAAATTACAAGAAGGGGGAGATCAAAGCAAAGCTGATGATCAGGGAATCCATTCATAAAAGTATGGTGGCCTACATCTCTGAGTTGGGCACATCCAAAGAGATGTATGATAAATCGATCCTCATGTTCAAGGCCAACAATGCAAATCAAGTACTATTATTCAAGAATCAATTGAAGAATTTGAAGAAAAGCAGGGATGAGTCTGTCCAATCATACTTTCTGAAGTTGACCCAAATCAGGAACAATCTGCTGGCTATTAGGGAGACAATAGCTGATTGAGAGATGGTACTCACCGCACTTGGAGGGCTCTCATCCGAATGGCATGTGTTCAACACTACCATTCTAAATAATAATGTGATACCCGACTTTGACGAAGTACTGTCAAGATGCGTTCAAGAAGAATCAAGAATGAAGGAGTATGGAAATGAAGGAAATGATGCATACGCTGATCATTCTAGAAAGAAGAACTTTGGTGGTCCAAAGAACAAGGGAAAAGCGGGGGTCCAAGGAAAGAAGGGCAAGTGCTTCACTTGTCACAGGCCTGGTCACTATGCTAGAGAATGTCCTTTCAAGAAGGATTCTCCCGATGGTGATGATAACAACAACAACCTGAGGAATGGCAATCAAAGGAACAACAGGTTCAAGGGAAAAAGGAAGGCTCCCTCCGGCGGAAATGATCAACCTTTCAAAAGGTCAAGAAACTCCAGGTATGAGGAATCACATATTGTTGATGAAGGAAATGAATACATTCTTGTATTTGCCCTCTCTGTTGCATCTCCATCCGACACTATGGATGTCTGGTTAATAGATAGTGGTGCCTCAAGGCACATCACTGGGTTCAAGGAAGCACTCTCTGATAAGGTTGAGAAGGATACTAATCTGGAAATTATCCTTGGAGATGATGCCACATATCTCGTAAAAGGGACAGGATTGTGATCCTCCACTTGTCTCAAGGTCAAGTCCTCCACTTGTAGGATGTACTCTATGTACCAAATTTGAAGAAGAACCTTGTGTCTATATCGGCCATGGAAGACAAATGATTCAATGTGGAATTCATTGATGGAAAGGTGCTCATGTGGAAGAAGAGCTTCAAGGAAGCTATCTTGATTGGGTGTAGAGTTGATACACTCTACCAGGTTGGAGGAAGTCCACTAGGAGCTATGACATGCGATACTATTTGACAGACTGAACTAGGTGTATGTAAGGGTTGTTCCGAAGGAAAGCATACGAGAGGACCTTTCTCCTCAAGTATCACAAAGACATCTGATGTCTTGCAATTGATCCATTCTGATCTATTTGGTATGCTGCTCGTGACATCCTTGGGAGGATGTTCATTTTATATGACGTTCATAGATGACTTCTCTCGCAAAACCTGGATATACTTCTTAATGAAGAAGGATGAGGTTTTCATGTGGTTCCGTACCTTCAAAGCCTTGGTGGAAAATATGATAGGGAAGAAGATCAAGATTTTGAGAACTGATAATGGCACTGAATATGAGACAAATGAGTTCAAGGACTTTTGCAGAGAAGCTGGCATCAAGAGGGAGACCACAACTGTCTATACTCCTAAGCAAAATGGTGTTGTTGAACGAAAGAACAGGACCATTGTGGAAGCTGCCCGTGCCATGCTATGTGACCAAGGTCTACCGAAGTTTCTGTGGGGAGAAGCTGCGAACACTGTTGTGTACATACAAAACCAATGCCCGCATTCTGCTCTAGACTCCAAAACTCCCGAAGAGGTTTTCTCTGGTAAGAAACCTGATGTCTCATATTTTAGAGTTTTTGGATGTCCTGTTTAATTTCATGTGCCGAAAGACAAGAGGAGCAAGCTGCATGCTTATGGGAAGAAAGGGATGTTTGTGGGCTATAGTGAAACTTCAAAGGCCTATAGAGTCTATGTGCCTGGTCAAAGGGAAGTGGATTGCTATTTGGTATCAGGCCCTAGAAGTTTGAAATAAATTTGCATCAATAATAAAACACTTTAAAAAATTTACAATATACTTACTGCTGTCCTATTGTTCACTGAATATCAGTTTAACATAGTTAACTCACTGCTGTCATAGATCTATTTTGCTTGGGTAGCATTGGAATACAAGTTACATAAGTGCTTTCATTGTTACTTGTTTTATGGTTTTAAGTTCTATTGCAAAGAAGGTCACTAGCATTGGTTATTTGGAATCTAACATTTGCTCGTCTCTTGTCAACTCGTTCATAATATCTAAAGATCATTAACTTTGCACTAAATTCACTCACATAAGCACTTAATCAAGGATTGTATATCATTGAATATCTCTTAAGAAAATTTATAAATTTTGCTAATTGAAAATCTAATAATCATTATATGTTCTTATAGCTTGAAGATTGGTGAATCTAATAGTAATTTTATGTTGAAGAATATTGGCTAAGAACACTTGCAATCTTATTGTCTCTTTTGCATAATTGTCATTGGCATATCATATTGAATCATTGGTTAATTGTTGTAAGTGGACAAGTACTCTATTGTTTATCTATTGTGGTTTTTGAGCCAATTGCATCATGGGCACTTTTATCTCTTGTTGGCACTGTTGAGCTTGAACACTTGTCTTTTGGTTGAGATTACCTTTTCTAAGCATGGTGAAGTACTTGATATCTTAACTTGAAGTAAATCGTAACTAGGTACTTAAGGGAACATTTAAGTAATCTCACCTTAAGAAACACTCATTCACCTTGCACATCATCATAATCTAGTCTTGCACTTAATGACCTACCTCCAAGCATAAGCTTGTTTGATAGAAATAATAGGATCACATTTCTCAATTTAGCTCGAGGAACTTAGCACCTTTTTAGTGGTTAACACGGTGACCTCGCAATTGTCAGAGCCATAGTTTTTGTAGCGCCGGAGGCATCGGGTGGTTAGAACACAGGGGGAGGTATCATTAATCAAACCTTTGTTTGCTTCCTATTGGCTTCTATCCCACAATCTACTCTAGAGACTAGTTCCAAAATAGTTAAGAGAAAAGATACACCTAGAATAGGCATTTAACTATAGGCAACCAAGATTCTTGCATCACACCTAAGTCTTATGATTTGCATAGCATATAGGTTAGTTAAGCATTTAAGTAGCAGTTGTTCATTCGGTTACTTGGTCTTTAATTGATTAAAAACCAAGTTAGTTGACTCCATAAGGCACTGGTCTCATTGATAATTAAAATGTAATCTTTTGAAACTTGCTAAAATCAACCAAGTGGCTAGGCCATTCAACTATGTCTCTCGGATTTGTTGGTTGCCAACTTGTCCTTCATCTTCACTTTCCATAGGGACTACCCCCCATAGCCTACTATTGGGAGACAACTAGAACAAAGAGGTCGAGGATCAGGGTGACAACCCCCGACCTGAGTCATTGTCGCACCGTGCCTATACAACAATCTGAGTGACAACATGTCTTTCTCTAGGTTGGCAACAAAGTTATGCATTGTGGAAAGGGATTTGTGGAATTGTAGAATAGGGGGGCTACATCAATGGGGTAATTGGATTATGCTTGTTACATGAATTATTTTCACATGATGTTATTAGGTCCTATTTACGTTTGTCAAAATTGAATGATTGCACGACCAATGGTCATGTCAATGTACATGCATACATATGCATATTATATATGTAAGACATATATGCACGCGCACATGTGTATTGAAATTTGAATTCGTGCTAGAATTTCTGAATCTGATATTTACTTGTGATTGATTTATAAGTTTCCTTTGAGCATTTACTTCATTCAATTATGTCATCAAGCAATTATTCATTCAATTATGAAAACAAGTAGAGATCACAGTACACAAGAGACAATGGACAATTTTTGGAATCACGATTGCCATTACACTAAAACTTGCAGGTGTTAGTAAACGCACGCATCGCCAGAGTTAACAGATCCACGAGAGGCGATTATGCCATGTCACGAAACACACGGGAGCGCTGGATTGTCCAGTGCCCAACAATCTCCCCTCGAGTGTGAGCCGAGTGTGATTCAAACTCAAGACTTTTGGCTCTGATACCAATTGAAGATAATTAAGAAAACAAATAATATCAAAGTGACCAAAAACATGTCAGAAAAAATATACATAAAATAATGATACATATAAATACATGAAGCTATGTCTCAAGATAGTTAGTCTATCTTGGACATGCAATCTCTTGGTTGAGTGAATACCTCAACCACACACCAATCTAGGAGGCTAACTAGTCGGAGAGAATCTCTCAACCAACTAACCTCGACAAACTACCAAGTATTAGGAACAAACTCATTCTAGAATTGATGAGCACATCAAATCGAAGTAGGAATTATTTTTTCAGGCTTCATAATTTTATTATTTTGTGAATTTTTTGTACTTATTGATTGTTTATGTGAGTATGAGGCTAACAATTGAAGATAATTAAGAAAAAAAATAGTATCAGAGAGACCAGAAGCACAACGGAAAAGGATTTTAAGCCTGAATGTATATTCACATAAAATAATGATACATATAAATACATTGAGCTATGTCTCTAGTCTACCTTGGACATGCAATCTCTTGGTTGAGAGAATATCTCAACTACACACCAATCTAGGAGGCTAACTAGTTGGAGAGAATCTCTCAACCAACTAGACCTCAACAAACTCCCAAGTATTAGGAACAGTCTTATTCTAGAATTGATGAGCACATCAAAGACAAGTGGGAATTATATTTTCATGTTTCATAATTTTACTATTTTGTGAATATTTTGGACTTATTGATTGTTTATGCGAGTATGAGGCTAACATCTCCCCCCTTAATCATAATTCCAAAGTAAGAACTTGGTATCATTTCCAAGTCTTCATGCTGAAACTGCTGAGTTGATCCTCAATGAAGAACTGCTTGGAAAACCACCAAAACTGGATGCCAAAAATTCCAATATGAAGGGAGGGTCTGAAGAGAAGTGAATCAACTGCAAGTCTGATACATCCCTGAAAATGCTTGACAACTCAATCTAATGCCAAGCTGCAGTGCCAAAGGTGTTGAAAAGTGTAACTAGGTTCGGTCTTCATAATGCCTTGTAATTATGAATTTAGGTAATGAAGAGACAAAGATAATAAAATATATTTATTTTAATGCTTGCCTCATGGGTTTCATGAGCAAGGAGTTTTTATTATAGGTCAAAGACTTCTTCTTGATTTATTTAGGGATTTGTCATCTTGTCATAAATATAAGTAGAGTCATGTATATGAAGTCATGTTACACTTGTGAAAGGACAAATTGTTGATGTAAAAATATATGCTCCAAGAACTTGTCACTAGGTCCTCTTCAAGTTGGCTCAAATATGATAAAGATTCCTCAACAAGAAGTCGACTTACCTTCTCCAGCTCATGTTGGCCTACAAGCAAGAAGGTAGTCACTATATATAAGGGACTACGACCTCATTAGAGTACACACAATTTGGATAACTCTAAAACTTGGTGTGAAGGACAGTGCGTAAAGAGAAGATTAGATAGCGAAGGAAAGGAGGCCTTAAACAGGTGTGAAGGAGGGGTAATCTGAGGTTTTGTCTTAAGTTATAATACCTCACATATATTCAGGAAGACCAAGACTTTCCTAAGGTTGTATTGCTGAAGAATACATATCACTGTTTTGGGTACTAAACCAGAAAGAAGGATCCGAGGAAGGAACGAGGTGGAGCTTAATAGTGCTGAGAAGAAGAAGGATACGTCGAGATAGGAGACCGAAATCTGTCTTAAGGTTGCAGTAATAAGAAGACCTAATTCTTTGTCTAAGGGTTGCAACAACAAGGAGATCGGAATATCCAAGGTTGTAGCAACAAGGATGCTGAATCTTCGGTTAATGATTGCAGCAATAAGAAGACAAAGACTCCTCAAGTACATGCAAAGAAGTGTTGGTGCAGTACAGTGCTGAAAGGAAGGATCAATCAGAGAAGCCAGGAAGGAGCAACAAGAAATAGAGACAAGGGTCTTGGACGCATACTGATTTCAAGGGTCTGTGTCATGGTTATGGTACTCGTCAATTGAAGATCTATAAGAATTACTAATGGGTTTTCCTCTCCAAGAGGGAGAGGTTTTGGCCCTAGCTTGAAAGCCTAAACATTGTGTCTCTTGTGCATTTGATAATTGACTTGATGAAGAACATAATAATCTAACGAAGATAAGATCTAAGTGAAAGAAGCATAACGAAATCACAAGTAATTATCATGAAAGAGAAATTTTAATAAAAGCCCAACTTTTTTAACATGGTATCAGAGCTAAGGTGCTGAAGATAAGAAAGGGTAGTATAGTAAGAAGGGACAAGGTTCAAGCTTCAAAGGAGACAACAAGGATCAATTTTTCTAAGAAGACATCAAAGCAAAGTAAAGGATCTATGTTGAAGAAGGATCTATAGTGAAGAGTCAAACCCTAGATCTAAGAAGGAAGATCATCTTTTATGTAGTCTACAAGGAAGTTCGTGAAACCATCTCAAGAAGACCAAGGACCTTACTCAAAGGACTTATACATCAAAGTCCTTTCTAGAGGAAACGCAAGACCAAGAAGGTGATCTTTATCTTCAAAAGATATTTGGTGTTGAAGCCAAATCAACTCATCATATTGTTGAAGCCATCATCATTCCATCCTTGATCATCATCATCATCAAGGATCCAAGGTGATCTACCTCTTTACACCACTCTTGAAGAAGTCTAACTAAGAGGGAGCTCCTACTACTATCTACATCATAATTAACAAGGAAGCTGGTACAAGAAGAAAAGCATCTACTCAAGTAAGTATCTTTATGACTTCATTTGAATCTGTCAAAATGAGTTTTTGCAAATAAAGCAACAAATTGTCTGGGTCTTCGAATTTTCTTGCATGGAAGAAAAGGACAAATTTGAAATTTATTGAAAATGAAGTCATGGACTATATCAAAGGATCTGCAACTCAACCTTCAAAAGATGATATTCAAGCACATGCCAAATACATGAAGGGAGATATTAGAGCCCAAACAATTCTTATAGAATCCATAAGGGACTCTCTCATCCCATATGTATCAAAACTAGAAACTTCAAAAGAAATATATGACAAATTAGTGGAGCTATTCTCGGTGAGTACTGCAGGGGAAGTAATATCTCTAAGACAAGAACTATAAAAGTTGAAGTTGTCAAGAGAGGAAGGAATCACTTCATATTTTATGAAGATTTCTGAAATAAGAGATCAACTGCAGAAATTGGGAGAAGTAATGTTTGATAGAGAAATTTTTACAGTGGTAGTGAATGCTCTACCAGAGGGATGGGGAAACTTCACTTCAAGTATCTATGGGAGGAAAGAAGCAACACCATTCCAGGATCTATGATCTCTATGTAAGATAGAAGAGACTAGATTAAAAACTAAAATTGATACATGATCAAATGAAGAAAATCAAGCCTATGCTGCCATGTCAAGAAGAAAGGGAAGATTTGGTAAGTTTGGACCTTAGAAGAAAAGGAGAAAGATGGATAAGATGCGATGCTATGGATGTAATGAACTTGGGCACTATAAGAAATATTGTCCTAAATCTAAGGACAAGAGGAAAAAGGAAGAAGCCCATGTCGTCGGAGAAATGGAAGTACCTGAGACTAATAAGCCTAAGAAAGAAGAAGTGAAAGATCTCTACTATGATTGAGATCATCTTCCTCTTTAAGAGGTATATGTCAGTTGTAAAATAGTAGGTTAGAAAGCATTGTATATTAGATAGATGCATCACTTCAGATTGGTATTATAATAGAAGCATTAAAAGAGGAGCACTTGTCATAGGGGGATGCTTGAAACTAATTGATGTGACAACCATGCTATGTATTAGTGGCTCCTGGGAATCTCATTGAAAATAACATTTATAGAAGGCAGTCATCTAGATCGAGGTTCATCATTCATTAATCAATATGGAAATAGGTGCTGACATTTTCTAATGGAGTCATCTTTGGATTCACTTGTTAGAAAGAAAGCAAAAGGTTTCATCGAGAACTCTGACTTGTAGAATTTTGGGATTAGGATATGATGACATATTGATGAAGCAAGTCAAGAGAATGATGCTTTTCATTCCAGGGAAAACTACTGCAGGAAGACACAAAAGGAAAAGAGATGAGGTACATATATATTTATGCTTACACTGGATCCTATGAAGTCATGTCATATGGTTGTAGGTAGTATACTTCTATCTTTAGAAGTATGAACAAAAGAAAAAGAATCTCCTCCGATGCACAGATTGCTAAAAGGCATGATTCACACCAGATTAAATTAACATAATATGTCCTTATATGAAATATGAGGTGGTTGTACACAATCAACGAACTTCATATTGGAAGCTCCTGGGAATTGTTGAGATTTTGTGTATTTGGGGTAGCATCAGTTGTGCTCTAGCTCCCAAATTTTGTGGAGGGACTAGAGTACATTTGATCTACAAGACCCAAAAATGGATTTGAGAAATTTTAGTTGGTGTTCAAGTTTTTCAAATAATTAATTATTTTTAATGCATTTCCTAAGTCTAACTTAGGAAAATAAAATAATTAAAGTGAATTAATTAACACATGTGCTGAAATTGTCTTAAGTCACATGGATCAAACAGTCTTTTAATCTCAACGGTTGATGGATGATTTAATCTTGGCCGTTGAATGGTTCAACGAAAAAGTACAAGAGAAAGGCTTGAGGGTCAGTGGAGGACACACATTTTTGGTAGAACCGAGGAACATATCTCTGGAATTCTAGAGCGGGTTTGCTAAGAATTTATGGAGGAATTTCTTGCAGTGAGGGGTAGTATTGGCTGAGGGAATGATCTGATTCCAAGAGCCAAGAGTCAGTAAGAGGCAGAGGAGCAGCAACAAGGACAACGCATAGAAGCAGAGCAATAACTACGCAGGTGCTGCACAGACTCCATGCAGGACAACGCAGAGGCATTGGGAGGCTTCAGAAATCACGCAGAGGGTCTTTTAGGGTCAACGTTAGGCTATGGGACCCATCCAGGGGTTACGCAGTCCCTTCTGGGGCAACGCAGTGGCATTTGAGGCTAGCAGAGCTGACTCTGAGGCTTCAGGGGCAACGCTAAGGGTTTCTAGAGTCAGATCCGGGATGAGTCTTGTAAATCCTGTTTGAGGGTGTGGATTAGTCAGATATTTGGCACTAGATCTTCAGGTTAGCTGCAGATTTGATATCTTTTATTCTCTGTCAGGTTTTCCAGATCTGGAACCCAGATTTACTATACTCAGAACTACTTAATAATAAAACCTCATATCTGCTGCACTGGTTTTCCCGCTTTGGGTTTTTTTGGGGACTTATGTCCAAAATCCATGTGTCACTTTATTGCATGAGTGTATTATTCAGTAAATGATTTGCATGTGGTAGGCTGTAGTTGTGTTTATTTTCGATATTTTCGGAATCTAATTTGTATTAATTAAATCAAGGAGGAGGAAATAAACTAATACACTGTAGTAGAATTTTCACAGGAATGAACTCAAATTGTGTGAAGAAAGAAAGGAAGAGGTCGTGAGAAGTGCAACCATGATAAGAGGCAGTCAACATCCAAGGTATCCAAGAAGACTTGACTAGGAAATCTCCTGGGAAGATATGTAGACTCTGGTGATAGTCTGGAAAAGATGGAGACCCTTGACAATACATAGCTTTAGGAGATGTGTCAATCTGTATGAAGAATGCCGATGCATACAAGAAGATGTCATGATGAAAGATCATCCCTAAGGTAACTTTTGATTTAAATATTCATATTTATAATTGAATAATATCTGGATGAGCGTATGCAGGGCTGCCAAGGGGAAGCATTTGTCTTCCACAAGTTGATAACCATATGGCAAGATGAAAGATCCTTGGAAGAAATATGGTTCGAAGGAAATCAACATGACATGAAGCTAGACCAGATGAGAAGACTGATGGATCAATTTCTGATAGAAGACATGACTTGCAGTTGAAAGTGATGGATGATCTGTGCCCTATGAAGAGATCCCAAAGATGAAGGCTCCTCAACAACGAAGAAATTCATGACATCGAAGAAAGGAGTTCTTTATGAAGCAACTGGGTGTTTTATCATTGTAGTTGGGAGCTTGGTAATAAGTTTCTTACTTGGAAGAAACTTGGTAATTCTTAAGCCGAGAGGGAGCTTGTTATGAATCTAATTCATAACTAATTTTATAAATATAGTCATTAATAGATAAATAGGGATTATGTAAAATAGTTGTTAGGTTAATGAAACGGCGTGTCTAAAAGACATGCCCATTCATGAAAAGGCACCTGCATGGGTATACAAGCAGGGCCTCATTGTAACTTTCAATCTTCTTATCATACATTTTTATAAATAATATATTATTATAAATACCTCTTGTGTATTTTTATAATTAAAGCCATTTTTGCTATTAAGCCAACAAATCTACAAGTCTTGCTGCTACAGAAACCAAATCTACATGTTCCGCTGCTACAGTGGTATCAGAGCCATATCAGAGCCAAGTTGAAGCCATGTCGCACAACATCGTCTTACAAGCTTATGAACGTAGTATACAAGCTTGGGAACATTGTTTACCATACAATGTACCATTACGTGAAGAACCTGAAGAAAGTGAAAAAATTAATAAAATTCTAGAAAAGCTTCAGCAATTAGAAACTTCATGTGCAAAAGTTACAACCCGTCTTAAAGTTTTTTATGAAAAAATCCTTGATAAGGATGAAGATGTTGATCAGAATAATGAATATGAAAAATATATCAATCAAGAAGATGGAGAAGTAGAAGATCTAAATGAAACTAATCTTGATGTGGATAAGAATTATGTATATCAAGATGATGAACATGAAATTAATGGCATGCCTTTCCCTTTAAAGGATGGGAAGGAACAAAAGCAATTTGAAAATTTTGTAAGTGGTTTTGATAAAGAAGTTGATGAAGACTTCAAGGAATCAATTCCTTTGTCAAAGATTAGTAAAGCTATTCCAAATGATGTTCATGAAAGATATGAATATCGCCAGGCCCAAGACGCGTTAGCTGAAGCCAGAATTGAGAATTTAATTTATTGTCCATTTTATAACATTCCATATGAAATAGACAATTGTGCACAAGTCTTGGACTGTCCAAACCTTAAATATTTAAAAATCTTCATGTATCCGATGCAAGGGGTTGAGTCACTTACCCCTACGCTGTGAAGAGGTTGATGAAAAATCAGCTAAAATGGCTCTTCGTAGGCAACTTGAAAAGAGGAATATGACCTCGGAGCAAGAAATGGAGTTGTCGTCTAGGAAGAGAAAGGCAGAAGAGAACGGCTTCGTCACCTTTGTGGACGTTGATGGTGCTCTCAAGGCCCTTAAGGAGCCCAGCAAAATGATCGACGACCACATGACAGTGACCCGGTTTGCCTTTGTTGGCATTAGCCCTTCTCAGCCCCACGTCAACATCAACGAACGAAAGATCGCGGGCAACGTTCCGGCAGACATGGGGGCCGATCGTCTTGTCAGCTTCTTTTCTCAGTACGGTGACATCAAAGAGGGGCCGCTAGGGTTTGATAAGGAGACGGGCAGGTCGAAGGGATACGCCCTCTTTATTTTCAAGACGGTGGAGGAAACCAAACGTGCTTTGGAGAAGCCGACGAAGACAACAGACGGTGGGCATCAATTGTCTTGCAAGCTGGCAAATGAGAAGCATACTCCGGAGTCCGAAGTTCCGCAGGGTCAATTCGAGGACCATTGCCAATGGCTCTGATATTCATCCATTCAATCAGATTGGAACGCAGGTTGGTTTTCCACCAGATGAGGAAATTGATCTTTACGAGGAAATGAAATTTGAACCAAATGTCATGTGTGAACCCTTTGAAAAGAGAATTGCTTTTCGATCTAGCCAGCTTGAAGAGGATTTCCATTTTCGTTATCTAGAATCGGTAGAAAAAAATCATTGTGTCTTTTTTAAAAGTAGAAGCAGATGTCCGTTTTCACGCAAACGAATAGGAAGAAGAGAAAGAATAGGAAGAGGGATTCCCAATGTTGGAATACCACAACATCCTGACGATGACTCTAATAAGAATAGAAACGATTTCCCCGATATTGCAGATGGGAACGAATGTTATAACCGACGAACAACAAATTACAGACACCTTCCTCCCTTTTTGTAGTTTCTGGCGGAGATCTCTGACTCGGAAGACGATGAAAATTTGTTCGCAATAGTTGCAATTCATGAGGGTGATCTCTCAACAATAATGGATGGTCCGGCAGACACAGCCGTCGTTGAACAGTTGCCCCGGATAACAATTCTTTCAACCTTCCATCACGACAAGGCGTTAAAACGAGGTGCTGTCGGGGGCATGAGTCGTGACTCTTTGGGGTTGGTGGTTAATTACTTTTGCGACCAATATTTAATTAAATTTAAACCACAACAACCTTCGACTATATTAAAACAAGGTCCTGCTGGGTGGGGGATGAGACGTGGCTTTTCCGTTGTTGGTTTATTTTTTTTAATTAAATATATTTAATGAAGCATAAAATTAAATATACATACTATATTATATAATATAGTTATATATTAATTTAACTAAAAAATAATAAAAAAATTATTAATTTAATTAATTAAAATTACTAATTAATTAATTAAATTGATAATTTTTTATTTTTTTAGAGAACCCAGTTTCAAGGAAGCATTATTGGAGAATTATACATGCCAAGGTACCAGTGAAGAATGACATGTTTAGCAGATAATCCCCAGTGAAGAAAATTGTCGAAGGATTAAGCTTTGAGGACAAAGCTTTCCGAGAAGAAGGCAATGTTATGAATCTAATTCATAACTAATGTAATAAATATAGTCATTAATAGATAAATAGGGATTATGTAAAATAGTCGTTAGGTTAATGAAAGGGCATGTCTAAAAGACATGCCCATTCATGAAAAGGCACCTGCATGGGTATAAAAGCAGGGCCTCATTGTAACTTTCAATCTTCTTATCATACATTTTTATAAATAATATATTATTATAAATACCTCCTGTGTATTTTTATAATTAAAGCCATTTTTGCTATTAAGCCAACAAATCTACAAGTCTTGCTGCTACAAAAACTAAATCTACAAGTTCCGCTGCTACAGAGCTTAGGTACATTCCTTGTATAGGAATGAATACATTCCTTTGTGGAATATGTCCTCCCTAGTTGAGAGGGAGAGATAGACACATCATTCTGGTTTTCACCTGGGAAGACAGAATGGAGGATTGGGTAATCATCTGGCATCCGATACTCTTTGAGGATGTATTAGGGCATCCAAGATAAGAGTAGTTGTGGAAGGACCGATATTCTTTGAGGATTGGGAATTCAAGATAAGAATAATCCTTGACATACCCTGAGTGAACCCGAGTAGGGTATGATCCAAGAGAGACAATGATGTAGGTGTCTATTCATCATTGGAGCTCAAAGATCTCGTGGAGAGATGGAGTTGTTAGTCAAGGCCTTGCACTGTGACAATGTTGGTTGATATGATATTATACAGATGGGATTACCAATCTGATTCTTAAGATTGAGAGTGACCATGTACCATTATGAATACCTCCCTAGTTAAGAGGGAGCGTTGAAAAGTGTAACTAGGTTCGGTCTTCATAATGACATGTAATTATGAATTTATGTAATGAAGAGACAAAGATAATAAAATGTATTTATTGTAATGCTTGCCTCATGGGTTTCTTGAGCAAGGAGTTTTTAGTATAGGTCAAAGACTTCTTCTTGATGTCTTTAGGGATTTGTCATCTTTTCATAAATATAATTTATTAATTAGAGTCGTGTATATGAAGTCATGTTACACTTGTGAAAGGACAAATTGTTGATGTAAAAATATATGCTCCAAGACCTTGTCACTAGGTCCTCTTCCAGTCGGCCCAAATATGATAAAGATTACTCTACAAGAAGTCAACTTGCCTTCTCCAGCCCCTGTTGGCCTACAAGCAAGAAGGCAGTCACTATTTATACGGGACTGCGACCTCATTAGAGTACACACAATTCGGATAAGTGTGAAACTTGGTGCGAAGGACAATGCGTAAAGCGAAGATTAGATAATGAAGGAAAGGAGGCCTTAAACAGGTGCGAAGGAGGGGTAATCTGAGGTTCTGTCTTAAGTTATAATACCTCGCATATATTTAGGAAGGCCGAGACTTTCCTGAGGTCATATTGTAGAAGAATACATAACACTGTTTTGGGTACTAAACCAGAAAAGAAGGATCCGAGGAAGGAATGAGGTGGAGCTTAATAGTGCCGAGAAGAAGAAGGATAAGTCGAGATAGGAGGCCGAAATTTGTCTTAAGGTTGCAGTAATAAGAAGACCTAATTCTCCATCTAAGGGTTGCAACAACAAGGAGATCGAAATATCTAAGGTTGTAGCAACAAGGAGATTGAAGCTTCGGTCTATGATTGTAGCAACAAGGAGACAGAGAGTCCTCGAGTACATGCAAAGAAGTGCTGGTGTCGTATGGTGCAGAAAGGAAGGATCATTCAAAGAAGTCGAGAAGGAGCAACGCAGAATAATGACAAAGGTCTTGGAGGCGTACTGATATCAAGGGTTTGTGTCATGGTTATGGTACTCGTCAATTGAAGATCTATAAGAAGAATTACTATCGAGTTTTCCTCTCCAAGAGGGAGAGAGGGCCTAAACATTTTGTCTCTTGTGCATTTGATAATTGACTTGATGAAGAACATAATAATCTAACGAAGATAAGATCTAAGTGAAAGAAGCATAACGAACTCACAAATAATTATCATGAAAGAGAAATTTTAATAAAAGCCCTAATTTCTCAACAAAAGGATCTATCTATCCTTTGCTAGGTCCAATGACCATCCAAGTGAACAAAAATGCCCACAATTGGTCTCAATCAACATTCCAATCGCTTGTCCACTGACAAATTTTGATTCCCATTGGAAATTGTGTTGTTGTCGAAACTTTCAGTCTGACAACTATCATCATCAATTCAATTTCAATTTCATCATCAATTCCCCCTTTTGTCAACTGAAAGGAGAGACCATAACCATCTGCAATTGTTTTGATATCCCCCCCTTTAAGATGTAGGAGAGTTTTACCATTGTACTCCCGCACATGAGAGTACCATCTTCATTTGACTGTTGGCTGCAATATGTGAGATTGAATTCTCGATAAAACATATACAATCATTTGACTGTAGATAACCACTACCAAGGATCAATCCATGCATAATTATTCCTCAATCTAGCTGATTTATTTCGTTTGCAACATCTCTCTGATGAGTGATTCTTTTTGCCACAATGGTGACAAGGATGGAGATCAAAACAATGATCTTCCATATGACCAATTCTTTGACAATGTTGACATTTTGGATTTCTTTCAACTTTCTCATTGCTTTATGATGTTGCTTGATCAAGAAATCATCCATTGATGACCCTGATTGGTTTTGAATAAGAAGGAATATGCAAATTGTTGTCAACTTTGTCATATCCTAAACCACATCGATTTTTGTTGCATTGAATTTCTTCCCACGGTTTGATGATTGGCTTGGAAAAAGATGGTTGAACTTGTTCATGTGCAACTTCTACACTTGTAGTTGTATCATTGAGTGGCTTGGAATCATCATCTTCTGCATTTGAATTTGTATTGTTGAATGGCTTTGAAACACGACCCTTCTGCAACAACTCATCTCATTGTAGCTGTGACTCAAGTTGGAGAAACTCAATGGTATCATGTGCATAATGTATATGCCTTTTAATATCATCAAGAGTGGCTGTGCTGATTTTCACGGTGTCCTCAGCAGTAGATAGTATGAGATTGTTCACAATTTTTAACAATTGAATACTATGCTCCATTTGAAGTTGCTCACTTGAAATCACGCTCACTTGATTTTAATACTTGCTTGATTTTCACGTTCGCTTGATCTTAGATTTGAACATTGCTTCTTTCAATTTGGCGCTTATTTGACAAGTTTAGGGTGTCAGCTACTACCAAAGATGCACCCAAGTTAATGATTTTTACAATGTAATGACAAGTTCAAATGACTTATTATGACTTTGAAAGAACTCAACCCCCTATCAATTTTGACTTAATGATTGAAAGCTTGGGTTCAACCGATCATGCATTAATGATTGAAAGCTTGGGTTCAACCGATCATGCACCCATTACAACAATGATAAAAGTGTTGGGTAACACCGATCATGCACTTTTGATTTGAAACTTGGAAACCATAACCTCAACTTTTACTTTGACTCTTTATCTTTGACTTGACTTTGAAGTGGACTCAACCTCTCAATTTCAACTTTCTACATCAATAATTTGACTTTGACTTTACATAAATATTTATAATAAATTCTACAAACATGATCAATACTTTATAGTTAAATCAACCCTCTTATGACTTCCAACTTTATAGGACTTTTGATTTTTAACCGACCCTTGCTTGGTTTGAGATATTCAAGGACTATTGTGCGAGGAGTTGAAGCCGCGTTGAGATGCGAAAACGCCGAGTTGGATGCCACATATCGGAATGCAAAGATTCAAGAACTAGATGGTTATTTGTTGTATGGGAGTGCTATGTGAACGTTGTGCTGTCGAATAGAGGCTGTGTGCAAAGTGAAAGCAAGTGTGAGTTGGTGCTGTGGCAGTGTATAGTTATATACTGTTCACTGGTGTTAAAAAAAGGGGGGCTTTTTAAGCAAGCTGCCAGTGCATGAACATGTAAATGCGAGCCACTACGTTGAAGGAGTTGAATATGTATATCTTATTTACAGGATGTCACTTTACTTCTTTTTGAGTTCTGATTTTGTGGAAGAATCGATGCCAGTTTTTAATATTGGTATCAGAGCCAGTGGATCTATGCACTTTCAAGGTCCTTCCACGTTGCCACACAACTCTTACCACTGTTTTGCAGCAGCGAAACAGGCTTTCAACACAAAACTACTATCTTCGTCTCTATGCTGAGAGCAACCGCTCATAGCTGCACGCTGGCACCAACCAATCCCTCTGTGGTCAACACTCCAATTGGTCAAACTGACCCGATACATGTCTCGATGGAAAGCTCATGTGCTACGTTGCACAATTTTGATGTAGCGAGTTTTCCATCTTCAGGGCACTTTCTCCCGGTGGTCGAAAGCATTGATCCAAACAAAATTTTTTATTACTATGGGAGCCCGGACTGCACCAATCCCGATTTTAATCTTCACATGGCTCGACCTCTAGCCATCATCTCAAAATCAAAGCATTGAAACTCTGCTCCACAAATTCTGGTGAGGAATGACGCTACAATAACTATCCACTAATTGATCCACGAATTGCTTCTTCGGCCACCACCGCCAATTTGATTCACAAAGCCGACATGACTCCAATGCGGTCAAACACCAACACCAACACGACCCCATTAAAGGAGCGCCGCAGAAACTCTGCTCCTCAAAATTGTCTTCACGACAATAAACACCGACAGTGACAATGGAGCGAAGAAGGATATTGTTAGCTCCACGGTGTATTTGCCTCCACAATGACCAACAAGAACAATCTAGTCCTCCACAATTCGAGCTTGCAACATAGTTTCCCACACGTTGACACCGACTGGGATTCTCAACTCGCATATCCATTCATACTCAAAGGGTAGTTTATATGCCATTACTAGACCCTTTATAAAGATCTCCCATGGAAAAATACCATGGTGCTACTAGACCCAAAGAACTATGAATGGCTCTAATGCCACTTTTTTGAATCACGATTTCTGTTACACCAAAACCCGCAGGTGTTAGTAAATGGATGCATCGCCAGAGTTAACGAATCCACGAGAGGCGGTTAAGCCATGTCACGAAACACACGGGGAGCGTTGGATTATCCAATGCCCAACAACAATAAATTAGGCCAGCGGCCAGGCCAAAACCCAACAATCTTCTTTCCTTAGAGAACCATTCCAGCAAGAGATATCAAAGTCAAGTAATGGACTCCGACAAACTAACTAGCTTCACCAAGGGTCCAAGTCAACTCTCTACAAACAGATTGTAAGCACAAATATTACATAGAAGACTTAACTCTCTTCTCCACAGGGATGTAACTTAGAAATTTCAATCTTCTGTCACAAGTGCAGAACATAGAAGTTCAAACCTCTTTCATAGATGCAAATTTCAGAATTTGGCCTCCTAGTTCATGTCACATACCAATGATACCACAAAATTCAGACTTCTAACAGAGATATGAGTTTGAACCTTTGTCACAGATATAAGCTTCAGTGTTCAGCCTTCTTGCTCAGATTACGTGCCATATAATTCAGACCATTATCATAGATATGAACCACAGACGTTGGCCTTCACCTCAGGGTACAGATCTCAGAGAATTTTGTCTTTCGTTTAACAGAGATGAATCACAAAGATACGTTGTTCTTCCAAGCTTTCATTTGCTGCTTAGCATGCTTCATATGCCCATAATATATTGATTGTTATGTTCAAACTAATTGTTCCATTGAGGAGGACGAAGAGCTTTATTAATAGTCACTTCATGAGGTCGAATGAGTGTCAATATAGGCTGAGCTGACTTGAAGGAGATGGAGGGCCGACTTGAACACTTGGGAGCCAAAACCAGATTTAAAAAAAATTAATTTTTGTTCTTTTGATAAATACAAAATTTTGACAAGTAGATCAATATGAAGACCGACCATAGTTACAAATCCAACAATATCTTTGGCATAGTACATGGATTTGTGCATAGTTGAATCCATGGTTTTGTATACTGTTCATATTTTGTGGGGAAGCATACAGATTTTTGTTGCATGAGGGATTTCAATTTCATTTATACAAAGATTATCATTTGGTTGGTGTATTCAAACACTACGATTGTTCTCGCATTTCCTTTTGTTGAAAGAGATATCTAACTTATTGTCTTGCTTCTACACGTGTCCCATTTCGATTTGATGTTGTTGTACCTAATTGAAAGTACCATTCTATAAAAACTCTTCCAATCCCTTTGCAAGCAATTTCCAGATTATTGAAGCAGTTGTTAATGGGAATGATCATTACCATTTTATTTGTGATCCGTCTCGCTGGTAATCCATTGAAACCAGATTTCTCTTTCGACTTCTCATTTGAGATTGAGGGAAAATAATATCTAATGTTTGTTGTTATTTCAACCAATTACTTTGTTGCTTTGGTCTATGTGTCTTCGAACTCAAGTTCTATGACATTTGCATATATTAGAACTTTGAATGCACATTTAGGCAATAGCTTTGGGTTGGGGCATGAGTGGTATTCTTTCGAGATAGTAAAAATCGTTTCATGTTTTTTATAGTATTTTAAAAATATATTTTGGATTTTATTTGGTAGTATCCGAGAACTTCTGCTTGCTTAGTGTTAGTCTCATCTTGATATGGATTAGGTCATTATATTGTTTGTCATCCATCTCGATGCTTTCAGAATGGAAAAGTGGAGGAATCAACTCACAGGACCATTTTTACTGGAGAGACCCAGTTTGGCAAAATGGGCTCTGAAACATTCCGGGAGCTTTTTGAGACATAAAATGACATTTTTTGGGGGTAAAAGTTTGACGCTTTACCACTACACCTATTTTCCCTATTCTACACACAGAGACCTTTCCAACGACGTAAGACTCATGTCAATCAGAGTCCGTATGTGAAAGTTATGTCACTCAGAAGTTGACCTTGTTTTCACCACCATAATTCGAGAGGATGCCACGTGAGCCCCCATTATTCATGAAAGAGGGGCTATCCCCGTGATTGTAACTTTGGTTAAGAGTTGAGGTGGTCAAACATAATCACTAGTAGGCTATCGGGTTGTGTTATAACTGGGCCACTAGAAGGAAAAGGGGTCCATTCTTTCGAGTGCTTTTGTTCCATAACTGAGAAAAAATAGCCAAGAGGGATATGAGATGGAGCACACAGAGAGGATTTGTGCATTGTAGTAGCCCATAGGCCACAGGCCATACTTCTTTGTACTTGCAGACATTTTCTATTCAAAGAAAGAAAGCACAACGACCTCACCTTCTAGTTGGGTTTTTCTCCTGAAAGGGTTTCCCAGGTCATATCTTGTGTCAAATGTGCGCGAGATTTTTATTTCATTGTTTTCTATTTTCTGCATAATTTTAATTCACATGCATACACTATTAACAGTAACCTACAGATCTATAAATCTAAAGAGAGATAAAATTGTAATAGTGTAGAATTTTAGATTTTAAATATAATTTTATCAGATCTGTTGTGACAAACTGTCCAGTGGAATATCCATGAAAATTTACGGATCACTTCTGTAGCCAATAAAAAAATTTAGTCTGGGCTTTGGATTTACTTACTCTATTGGATAACAATTTCAATAACAATTTCAAGTTCTCCAACTTTGGTTTCACCTACATTGAAGTTGATCCTTTTTTATTGGAGGTCTGGATTATTTTCTTGAATATTTCTTGTTCCTGAATGTTTACTGCTGCCGTGTTTACAGCCATTTTTAATAACTGATCACAGAGGCTCATGTAATTTATTTTAAATTTATTTAATGTGTATGTGGAATCGTGGATTTAGAGTGAGCCAATTTCCTTCAAGTTATTTTTACATTTATTATTTTGAATATTGGGCATGTCCTCCGTGTTGCTGAGCACTGATCACCATTGCAACAGCTTTCTTATATTGCCTTTACTGCTCATTATCTCTTTTCTCATGGCTTGTTGTTGTTTTGTGCAGCCCACATGCAATTTTTGGAGACAGTGGTTGGGTTTCTGCTGGAGACAAGACTGAAGCAAATGACGCTTTGAAATGCAACTGGTTGTTTTTGAAGGATCAGCTTCAAGTTGGGGATTATGTGCGGTCGAGAAAAGTTCCAACTTTGAACAAGCCAGAGAATATTAGTGTTGTGGAGGGAACAGTAGTTGGAATAGATAGTGATATGTATGCACTTGTGAGGGTACATGGCTTGCATGACCCCTTAAGGATACATGCTTCTAATTTAGAGAGAGTTTCTCTAGGCTTTGCTGCTGGAGATTGGGTTCGGCTGCATGTATCAAGTTCGTGTTTGAATTCTGGGCAGAAACAATCCTCTGTGGGTATTTTGCATTCAATTAGCCGTGATGGGAAAGTTGAAGTGGCTTTTCAAGGGCGTGAGACTCTTTGGACAGGAAATTGTTCTGAACTCCAAATGGCTGAATTTTTCGCAGTTGGACAGTTTGTGAGGATAAAATCTGGTATTGTGTCTCCCACATTTCAGTGGCCTCGCAAGAGAAATGCATGGGACACAGGTAAAATCTCATGGATTTACCCAAATGGTTGTCTTGTTGTCAAGTTTCCTGGTCGACTAGTTGGAAATGTGCCTACCTTGGCAGATCCAGCTGAGGTAGAGCTTGTACAATTCCGTACCTGTGTTGGCATAACAAAAAAGTATCAACATCTTGAAGCTATGCATTGGGCAGTACGCCCTGTGATTTTTACTCTGGGTATCTTGACAGCATTGAAACTTGGAATGTTTGTGGGTAGCATAAGTTTTAAAGCAGTGGGAAGAAATAAAAAACCATCTAACCAAGTTAGATTACGGAGTGGGCAGCAGTCTCTGGATGTGCAAAATGGAGGACAAGATCCTCAGAATTCTGGTAATGCTTCTTGGCTTCCACCTTCAGTGGCTAATATTCTTTTCAGAGAAGGGGTTGCCAGTACACGATAGCTCATTTTTGGTTTCTGTTGTTTACTTTCTGATTTCTTGAACTTTGAATTGTGAAATCTCAGATCTGTAAGTTGATTGAATGTATATCCATTTCATGGTGTATATTATATTGTAAATCTTAATGAGCATTGGCACTTACATTTCTTCTGTATATTAAGATTAAAATCTTCTTATTAGTTCTGAAGGAAAGGAATGCATGATGAACATTTCTCTGCTAAGTCAAGATAAGGCGTTGTACTTAAATCAAACATATGACTTTTGTTTATACATATTTGAAAATATCAACTATCTCAGCAAGTTGTCCCACATTGGCCTGGTCTTCCAATCTCTTATTAGCTGATTTTTATTTTAGAGCAATCATGGTAGAATCTAGTAATCATCCATTTGATCAATAATATTGATTTGAAATGTAAACTGGCTGATGTTACGATGATATGAAATATATTGGGTTGAAGGCTTAACCAGTTTATTGGAGCAGTTCGTGTTCTTTGTCAGAGACTTTTGAAAAGCCTAATAGCAAGCTTCCAAAATCAGAGAATTCAGATTGGATGTGTAATGTCCCTCTTTTAGATATGTTCCAAAAATTCACAAAATTCTTACTTACCCATTCAAACACTTTAAATGCAATCAAGAGAAACCTTTTTCCATAGGGACATTTTGTGAAACATGTGTGCAAATTAAATAGTAAACCCTCAAACAATAAAATGCAGAATGAAAATCCAAATGAGCAGCAAATAATAACTCAGCCAATTCTTTATTTATATTAGTTATGGAATTACATACCATTGCTTCAGATTTAGAACCTGTAAATACTCCTGCAAAATGGCACACTTGGCTGATTAATAATCTCCAGCGTTGAACACTAATGAGAAACCTGGATGGCTCCTCCTCTAGACTAGCTAGGGTGGTTGAATCTTCACACTGAAACTAGTTTTGATTAGCGAGGTGTTGAAAAGTGTAACTTGGTTCTGTCTTCATAATGACTTGTAATTATGAATTTATGTAATGAAGAAGACAAAGATAATAAAATGTATTTTGTAAAGCTTGCTTCATGGGTTTCATGAGCAAGGAGTTTTTATTACAGGTCAAAGACTTCTTCTTCATGTCTTTAGGGTTTGTCATCTTGTCATAAATGTGTAATTTAGAGTCATGTATATGAAGTATTGTTACACCTGTAAAGGACAATTGTTGATGTAAATGTATGCCTAAAAGACCTTGTCAATATGCTCCTTGAAGTCGGCTCAAATGTGTTTGATACACTCCTTGTCAAGTCGGCCCACAAACAGCTGTTCAAGTTGGCTCAACCACAGAAAGACATGTCGGCCTAGGAGAGGGAGACAGTCCCTATATATAGGAGGGACTGCAGCCTCATTTGGGCAGATCAGTTCAGACAAGTTCTGTGATCAAGTGCGAAGGAAAGTTTCTGTTTTGGTGTTAAGATTGGAGACTAATATGCGAAGGAAATAGAGGTACACTCACCTCTGGTTTTGGGTCTGCTATACTTCGCATATCCAAGTAGGCCAAGACCTACTAGAGCAAAGGATAAAGACTGCCATCAGTGCGTATTACAGTGCTGTGAGAAGAGGAAAATACGGCGAAGGAATCTGCTGTTAGACGAAGAAGAGAGATATAATATCTCTATATTGGATCAGAATATATATCTGGTATATCTTGGAAAGAGGCCAAAGTTGACTATAGTGAAAAAAAGTCACTACAGCATGCAAAGGATCTCAAACTTAGATATAAAGAAGTGCAGAAAGAAGGCTAAGAAGGAGTCTCTAGTAGGCTGAGGCTAGGTCAAAGGAGGACAAGAAAGAAGCACACTGTTTAGGGCTAAGGACCGAGCTTCCCTAGTGCTGGTGCAAAGCAGTGCAGAAAAATAAGAGCAACATAAGGAGCCTAGAAGAGCAGTGACAAGGTCTTGGAGGCATACTGAAGTCAAGGGTCTGAGTCATGGTCTTGGTACTCGTCAATTGAACGTCTATAAGAAGAATTACTTTTGGGTTTTCCTCTCCAAGAGGGAGAGGTTTTGGCCCTGGCTTGAATAGCCTAAACTTTGTGTCTCTTGTGTTTTGATAGTTGACTTGATGAAAGACATAATAAGGTCACTAAGATAAGATTTAAGTGGAAGAAGCTTAACAAGTATAACACAAGCAGTTATCAAGTAAGAAAATTGAATTAAACATTGACCTACTAAATTCTCAACATGGTATCAGAGCTAAGGTGCTGAAGACAAGAAAGGGCTATTTGGCTAGAAGACACTCAGGTACCATAGGGATCAAGGATCAGTTTTCTAGAAGGCAACAAAGCAAAAGTCAGAGACCTACATTGAAGAGTCAATCTTCAGTTCTAAAGAGGAAGTTTGCATAAATTGGAAAGCCATCTCAAGAAGATCAAGGACCTACCTATACATCAAGAAGGAAACCATGTAGAAGCCATCACCATCAACAACTATTTGGTGTTAAAGTTGAGTCAACATTGAAGACATCATCAAATCATTGTTTTGCTGAAGTCACCATCAAGCCATCCTTGATCATCATCATCATCAAGGATCCAAGGTGATCTAGCTCTCATTCATCATTATTGAAGAAACTAATCTAAGAGAGAGCTCTTGATGTCATCTACATCATCTTCAACAAGGAAGCTGACAGAATAAGAAAGCATGTACTCAAGTAAGTATCTTAATGTCTCTTTTTAAATTTGTCAAAATGACATTTTGCAAAGAAAGCAACAAATTGTCCGGGACTGCAAACTTTCTTGCATGAAAGAAAATGACAGATTTATTTGAAAATGAAGTTATGGATTACATTAAAGGGTCAGTGACTAAACCTTAAAAGGAAGACGCTCAAGCTTATGCCAAATACATGAAGGGAGACATAAGAGCCCAGAGGATTCTTATAGAATCCATAAAGGACTCTCTCATCCCCTATGTATCAAAACTAGAATCTTCAAAAGAAATATATGAAAAATTGGTGGAGTTATTCTCTGTAAGTACTGTAGGAGAAGTAATATCTCTAAGACAAGAACTATACAAGTTGAAGATGTCAAGAGAGGAAGGAATAACTTCAAACTTTATGAAGATTTCCGAAATGTGAGATCAACTGTAGGAAATAGGAGAAGCGATGTCTGACAGAGAAATGATTACAGTGGTGCTGAATGCTCTACCAGAGGGATGGGGAAACTTCACTTCTAGTATCTATGGAAAGAAAGAAGCAACACCATTCCAAGATCTGTGGTCTCTATGTAGGATAGAAGAGACTAGACTAAAAGCCAAAATTGATACTGGATCAAATGAAGAAAATCAAGCCTATGCTGCCATGTCAAGGAGAACAGGAAAATTTGGTAAGTTTGGTCCTCAGAAGAAAAGAAGGAATGTGGATAAGATCCGATCCTATGGATGTAATGAATTTGGGCACTATAAAAAGGATTGTCCCAAATCTAACAAGGACAAAAAGAAAAAGGAGGAAGCCCATGTTGCTGGAGAAATAGAAGAACCTAATTCAAAGAAGCCTAAGAAAGAAGAAGTGAAAGATCTTTATTATGATTGCGGTCATCTTCCTCTTTAGGAGGTTTTTGTCGGCTGTAAATAATAGGTTAGGAAGCATTGTGTATTAGATAGATGCATCACTTTTTGGCATCATGATGGAAGCATTAAAGTAGGAGTACTTGTCATAGGAGGATGTCTGAAAACATTTATGTGACATATATGCTATGAAATAAAAGTGACTCCTGGGAACCTCACTAAAAACAACATTTATAGAAGGCAGTCATCAAGATCAAGGGTCATCATTCAATAATCAATAAGGAAATAGGGGTTGACCTCTTTTGGATTCACTAGTTAGAAAGAAAGCAAAAGGTTTCATCAAAGTTCTATCTTGCAGAATTCTGGGATTAGGATATGATAACATATCGATGAAGCTGGTCAAGGGAATGAAACTCTTCATTTTAAGAAAAACCTGCTGTAGGATGACTCAAAAGAAAAAGAATGAGGTACATGTATATATATGCTGACATTGGATGCTATGAAGTCATGTCATGTGGTTGCAGGTAATATACTTCTATCTTTAGAAGTATGATCAAAATAGAAAGCATAAACTCTTCCGATGCACAGGTTGTTGAAAGTCATGATCTACTCTAGATGAAATCAACATAATATGTCCTCGTATATGAGGTGATTGTACATGATCAAGGAACTGCATAGTGGAAGTTCTTGGGAATTAAATAAAATTGTGTGGAGGAAGAGATCGTGAGAAGTTCAACCATGGAAAGAATTAGTCAACATCCAAGGAAGCCAAGAATATTTGACTAGGAGATCTCCTGGGAAGATATGTGGACTCTGATAGAAGTCTGGGAAAGATAGAGACCCTTGACAATACATATCTTTAGGAGATGTGTCCATCTGTAACAAAGGATGCTGATGCCTACAAGAAGGATGTCATGGTGAAAGATCATCACTAAGGTAACTCTTGATTTAAGTATTCATATTTATAATTGAATAATTTCTGATGAGTTTATGTAGGGCTGCCAAAGGGAACTTGGAAGTATATGTCTTCCACAGGTTGATAACCATATGGCAGGATGAAAGATCCTTGGAAGAAGTATCGTTCGAAGGAAACCAACATGATATGAAGCTACATCAGATGGAAAATTGATGGATCACTTTCTGACAAAAATGAAAAGTGATGGATGACTTGTGCCCTAATGAAGAGGTCCCAAAGATGAAGATTCCTCAACAACGAAGAAATTCATGACATCAAAGAAGGGAGTTCTTAATGAGCAGCTGGACGTTTTCATCATTGCTGCTACAAGTCCCTGATTAAGAGGGAGCATGATAATAAGTTTCTTACTTGATAGAAACTTGGAAGCAAGTCCCTGGGAGCCTGGACAAGTCCTTAGCTAAGAGGGAGCTTGGAAGCAAGTACTTGGGAGTCTGGACAAGTCCTTGGATAAGAGGGAGCTTGAGAACACTCCTTTATAGGAATGGGCATGTCCTCGCTAGTTAATAGGGAGAGATAGACACATCATTCTAGTCTTCACCTGGAAGACATAATACATGATTGGGTTATCATCTAGCATCCGATACTCTTTTGGGGGGATGTATTAGGGCATCCAAGTAAAGAGTAGTCGTGGAAGGACGAATATTCTTTGAGTATTAGCTATCCTGATAAGTATAGTCCTAGGAGGTCATACTCAGTGAGCACTCGGGTGGAGTATGTACCTTGGAGACAATGATGAAGGTGTCTTTAATCATTGGTCTCTCCAACATTGTAGCTCATGGTATCGTGGAGAGATGGATCTATTAGTCAAGGCCTTGCACTGTAACAATGTTGGTTAATATGATGCTATAACAGATGGATTACCAATCGAATTCTTCTTATGAGATTCTTTAGATTGAGAGTGACCATGTACCATTATGAATACCTCCCTAGTTAAGAGGGAGTGTTGAAAAGTGTAACTAGGTTCAGTCTTCATAATGACTTGTAATTATGAATTTATGTAATGAAGAAGACAAAGATAATAAAATGTATCTTGTAAAGCTTGCTTCATGGGTATCATTGTTGAGATTTTGTGTATTTGTGGTAGCATCAGTTGTGCTCTAGCTCCCAAATTTTGTGGAGGGACTAGAGTGCACTTGATCTATAAGACCCAGAAAAGGATTTGGGAAAATTTCATCTGGTTTATGAGATATTAAATTAATTAATTATTTTAATGTATTTCCCAAGTTAAAACTTAGGGAACTTAAATAATTCAAGTGAATTTAATTAAACATGTGATAAAATTGCCTTAAGTCACACGGATCAAGCTTTCTTTTAATCCTAGCCATTGATTCAAGATCTGATCATGGCCATTGGTTTCCCAACGAGAAAAGTATAAAGGAAAGGCTTGGGGTCATTTGTAAAGACACACAGAGGCAGAGCACTGAAGCTAAGCTGAGATTCTAGGGCGGGTTTGCTAAGAATTCTCAGAAGTGTTTCCGCTGCAGAGAGGGGAATTTAGGCCAAGGGCATGATCTGATCCCGGGGTCTAGAATCAGCGAAAGACAGAGATCAGCTTAGAGAGGCAGCGCAGCAACAAGAAGGGCAGCAACTGTGCTATGCAGGTGTTGCGCATTCCCTCAAGGACAACGCGATTTGCTACAGGAAACCCTTAGGGGTTATGCAGAGACCCTAAGGGGCAGCGTAGGGACTGTGTCACCCAGTCTAGGGTAACACATCTCTTTCCGGAGCAGCGCTGAGGGTGAGAGGGGCTTCAGAGGCTGACGCAGAGGCTTCAGGGGCAACACTGGTGTTTCTAGGCCCTAATTTTGGTTGATTTCTATAAATCTTGTTTGAGGGTGTGGATTAGTCATTATTTTGGCTCTAGACCAGCCAGTGAGCTGTAGATCTAATATTTCTCTGTCGGGTTTTCCAGATCTGGAACCCAGGCTTGTTGTATGCAGAAAATTCTTAATAATAAAACCCTCCAACAGCCAGAAGACCGGTTTTCCCGCATTGGGTTTTTCTGGGGACTATTTGTCCAGAAATAACCGTGTCACTTTGTTTGTGTGCATGAACTTGTTCTATATCTGGATTGGTGGAGATCTGTTATGTGTTTTGCTTCGATTTTAACTTGAATTTTATTCAGTTAATAACTTGTCTAAGTAGGAGGAGCATAACCAGATTAATAGTAATAATTTCTGCATAAAGTGTAAAGATTCAGAAATTTCCACACTCATGAGCAAGGAGTTTTTATTATAGGTCAAAGACTTCTTCTTGATGTCTTTAGGGGTTTGGCATCTTGTCATAAATGTATAATTTAGAGTCATGTATATGAAGTATTGTTACACTTGTAAAGAACAATTGTTGATGTAAATGTATGCCTAAAATACCTTATCAATATGCTCCTTGAAGTCGGCTCCAATGTGTTGGATACACTCCTTGTCAAGTCAGCCCACAAATAGCTGTTCAAGTTGGCTCAGTGACAAAAAGACATGTTGGCCAAGGAGAGGGAGATAGTCCCTATATATAGGAGGGACTGTGGCCTCATTTGGGCAGATCAGTTCTGACAAGTTCTGCGATCAAGTGCGAAGGAAAGGGTCTATTTTGGTGCGAAGATTGGAGACTAATCTGCGAAGGAGAGAGAGGTACACTTACCTTTGGTTTTGGGTCTGCTATACCTCGCATATCCAAATAGGCCGAGACCTACTACAACAATGGATAAAGACTGCCATCAGTGCGTATTACAGTGTTGTAAGAAGAGGGAAATATGGCGAAGGAGTATGCTGTTAGACAAAGAAGAGAGATATAATATCTCTATATTGGAGTAGCATATATATCTGGTATATCTTGGAAAGAGGCCGAAGTTGACTACAGTGAAAAAGAGTCACTAAAGGATCTCAGACTTAGATATAAAGAGGTGCAGAAACAAGGCTAAGAAGGAGTCTTTAGTAGGCCGAGGCTAGATCAAAGGAGGACAAGAAAGACGCACATTGTTTAGGGCTAGGGAGCTAGCTTCCCTAGTGTTGGTGCAAAGCAGTGCAGAAAAATAAGAGCAACATAAGGAGCCTAGAAGAGTAATGACAAGGTCTTGGAGGCATATTGAAGTCAAGGGTCTGAGTCATGGTCTTGGTACTCATCAATTGAAAGTCTATAAGAAGAATTACTTTTGGGTTTTCCTCTCCAAGAGAGAGAGGTTTTGGCCCTGGCTTGAAGAGCCTAAACTTTGTGTCTCTTGTGTTTTGATAATTGACTTGACGAAAGACATAATAAGCTAACTAAGTTAAGATCTAAGCGGAAGCTTAACAAGTATAACACAAGCAGTTATCAAGTAAGAGAATTGAATTAAACATTGCCCTACTAAATTCTCAACACGAGGGTGGATGCGCCACTGAAACTACCCTCCTTTTGTGGGTCACACCTTCACACTCAAGCTCCAAGAGCTCTCAGATCAATAAGAAGACAAATAACTAGTACATGTTCATGAGATAAGATAAGATAATATAAGATAATTTTATTAATGTCCAAAAAATGACCACAAAAGTAGGTCAATGGGACTGTAGGATACATCTAGTATGAATACATGTAGGAGTGCAAACGCAACTCCTAGAAAATGCCAAAGTTAGCTGAAATAAAGAACACAACAATGACAATAATAGGACAGTCTCAGAAACATGTTTATAACTAGATCCAAGGCCATGGTGTTACAAAGGCTATGTTGCCAGGAAACGTGGGGATGGTGACGGGAATGGGGACAAGGACTGGGACTGGGACTGGTGCGTCATTTTTTGAAATAGGGTGCGTGGGTTCGTCGGGAGTATATATATATATATATATATTATAATATATGTGAATTTGTATAACTAATATATTTATGATTTAAACTTTAAAGATTTAAACATGCACATCATTGAACATTCAACATTTACATTGAAATTTCAAAATTTCTAGTTTGATATCAAGTAAAAAATGGAGTTTACACATGTAAATCTGGCCCCAAGCCAATTTGGCCCAAAACTTTGGTAGGGAAAGAGAAGGCCAAAAGTTACATTCTTGGCAAAAAATGTAAACAGAAAACACAGTTAAAAGAGTGATTAGAAAAGAAAGTGATGTTAGTTGGCCATGAGAGAATGTGGAGATTACAGTAGAAAAACAAGAGTTTGGAATCGCAGTATATGGAAGTAGATTGTTTATTGTGGTTGCTTCAGGATTCTAATACTCGTCATAAGGAAGCTTTCCCATCTTTGACATCATGGGTCAATTTACTATTTAGAATTAGATTTTAATTTACTAATTTTGTTATGCAGACAGTGAAGTTTGAACACACAGAAATTAGAATTAATTCATGCCGCAAGGTGAATCTTCAAGGGCTAATTGTGAATCTTCAAGCAAGGATTGCATCTTTGTGCATTGTGTCTTTGTGGGAACCTCCAGGCACTGACACACACACCAGCGAATTTCCCAAGCACACCAGGGAATGCTCGTCGTCTCAAGAATCAAATCGAATGGATGTTGTCTCAAACAGAATGTCATCATCAAAGAGAAGCGATTTTAGGTTTTACGAGTTATGTATTCACCTTTTGAATTTCCACGATTTTTCTATATTTAAATTTTTGGGGTTCCAAGTACCGTAAATGTCAAAAGCACCCAAATTTTCTTAATGAAGGACCCAGTTCTTGGTAGAAGAACCTGATTCTTATGGGTTTGTTTTGGAAGAACCCGTACCCGAATCCGGTTCTTGGGTTTGAGAACCCAAGACGGGTTCGAGAGCCCCACCCCTGGGTTCAGGAACCCATGCAACATATTACAAAGGACTAGGTGGGTAAGTCCAAGGCTAATGGTGTCAAGAATGTCAAAGTTTGATAGTTGACCATGAGGGGGCCGACAGCGGTGCTAGCTCACTATCGGAGTCCTTGGGATCCAACGAGGAATCTGACTGCACAATCTTCGGGGGGATGTAGGAGCAAGGGATACTCGTAACATCCGAGGCCAAGGGAAAAAAAGCTCTGGATAAGTGTTTGGCTACTTCACTGGGGCTGGGGAGGGACCCGTCGGGAACTAGTCCCTTTGACGTTCTAGGTGTGAGTGGACTGATGTGCTCTTCAACACCTCCATAACAATCTCGAGGATACCAGTTTGCCTCCCAAGTGGGGGGGATGAGATGAAACCCGATGTCTCACTGCTCTGCTATCTGAAATACTCTGGCTCTCAGCTCATCTCTTGTTGTTCCGGTCACTTGGATCAACCTGAAAATATGACGTGATCGTTTGAATCGTAGTTGACACATGTATGATCTGAGATCCGTCTCTAAGAATCTCTCTGATGAAGAGGGCTAGACATTTCTGGTCAGGATACCGAAAGATGGTAGTGAGGGATCCTCTGGAATCTCTATATAGGTAGTGATAGCGCACCCTAATCGCATAGTATATGGGGCACCTAAAAATGAGGTGTTGCTCTGTCTCTGGCTCTTGAAGGTGACATACTTGATAGATCCCATTGGATCATGGTATATGGTTGTTAGTCTCCACTCAGAGTCTGTGAGAGCCAACTTGAAGCTGTGCCAAAGGTATCCTAAGTGAGTGCATCCAATGTCTGCGTCTGTATGGGGTCAAACAATGATGCCATCCTGTATCTCCAAGAAATGCTCGAGGTAGAAGGACATCTTTAGGCCTAGGTCCGTCGAGGGGGAGGTCCAGGTGACCTGAATGTACAATCTATAGATACCCCCTCTGATGGACTGATTCAGTATTTGGTGGGGCGACATGAGTTGGCTCAAAATAGCAAGGGAGCATCTGAAGGGGGAAAGACACTCTGGGGAGTTGGTCAATGTCTCGAGAAGTCGAGAAGCATCTGAGAAACACCCTCGTGTCCGACCAAGGAGTGAGTCGAAGCAAGGGCCTTTGATAAATAAAGGGCAAGATAGGGGTATTGGTCTCTCTCGACCTCTGAAAATCTCTGAAAGATCTGACTCAATGGAGGAAGGAAACCAAGCGAAAGATGACCTCGAGTTGGAAGGGGTGTGCGCCAAACTTTGCCTAGATAATGGGCTGTGGAACTGTAAGCTTACATCTGATGATGCGCTTAATAAGCAAGGTTTGGACTCTCTTCATCTGGGCCCAATCTCTTTGTACCAAGCTCAACGCCCAAATCTTGGAGCCGTAGAGAACCATGGGTCTAATAATAGCATCCATGAGGTGGAGTTTGGACGAGATGTCTTAAAACTAACTCTGGAAGCGCTATTTCTCGATAAGGGCCAGGGAACCATACCCTTTGTTACATCGAGGCTGGAGGGCTTGCCGCAAACTAAAACAAGGTCCTGTGAATTGTACTCCTAGGTAGATGTATGATGTGTTGATCTCGATCTCTTCTCCTTGGAAGTAGAAATGCATGTTTGTAAATATTTTCTTTGAAGCATTGAAGATCATAACCTTGGTTTTACCTAGGTTGACCGTCAACTGTCAAAGATCACAAAAGTTGGCTAGGGTTCCTATTTGTCTCTGCAGTCCCTCAATAATAGATGCCGACAATATTAAGTCATCCGCAAAGAGAAGCAGGGAGATCAACATCTAATGAAGAAGACAACCGTGGGTCTAATAATAACGTCCATGAGGTGGAGTTTGGACGAGATGTCTTAAAACTAACTCTGGAAGCGCTGTCTCTCGATAAGGGCCAAGGAACCATACCCTTTGCTAAGTCGAGGCTGGAGGGCTTGCTGCATACTAAAACAAGGTCCCATGAATTGTACTCCTAGGTAGATGTATGATGGGGTGATCTCGATCTCTTCCCCCTGGAAGTAGAAATGCATGTTTGTAAACATTTTCTTTGAAGCATTGAAGATCATAACCTTGGTTTTACAGTTGGCTAGGGTATCTATCTGTCTATGTAGTCCCTCAACAGTAGATGCCAACATTATTAAGTCATCTGCAAAGAGAAGCAGGAGATCAACATCTGATGAAGAAGACAAACATCCTCCTCCTGGATGTGCTCGTGGAGGAAGGATTCTAGCTCATCGATGTAAATCCCAAAGAGGGTCGACGAGAGGGGGCACCCCTGCTTTACCCCCATGGTACTCTTTTTGAAGTTAGAAAGTCCATGTGCCATTCGGTGTCGACCCAAACTTGAATCGTATAGTCTCATGATGGCTGCTAGGAGGGTCTCAGATACACCAATATCTTGAAGTATCCAGAATGTGCCTCCCTAGGCATTGTATCAAATGCTTACTAAAAGTATACAAAGCAACAATAGACTTTTGAAGAGTGATGACGAGCCTCCTAGATAATGGCCCGAAGTGTGAAGATGTGGTCAATCATCTGGTAACCTAGGTGGAAGCCTGCTTGTGCTTTAGCTCTCAAATGTAGTCTCTCTAGCTCCTCCGAAAGCCTTTGATGTAAGACCGTGGCATAGAGCTTAGAGAAGGTGTGGACCACCATGATAGTCCTATAGTTGTTTGGATCACCACTGCTCCCTGATTTGTGGATCGAGTGGACAACATGTCTTACGCAAGAAGGGGGGAAGCCAGAACAAACCACATGGTTGAATAAATCAACAATATAAGGGTCAAGAGGCTGGTTGCCCTGCTTCAGAAATTCTGCCTGAAAGCCTTCTTCATTCCCTGCTTTGTTGGTGCTCATAGCTCTGACTGCTCTCCTAATATCCCACTCAGAGAAAAGATGACATGAGGGAGGGGGGGGGGGGGAGTAGGAACAAGTGTGGAGAGAGCTCTAGTCTTCCCTTTAAAGTCATGAACTATCATAGTAACATGGGTGATCAGAATACCATGGGCGATTACCATGGGCCATCCGAAATACCATGGGTGATTACCATGGGTCCCTTTTTTTCCTTTTGATGATAACTTGAAAGGTAGATGACATCGCTCCCTTCTTGAGATTGCTTGTCCTTGAGCAATTCTAAAATCTAACTATCAATACCAAGATCCCAAATGAATTATGAAACTGAGGAATTCCTGCTGCATCAATAAAATGAAATCAAGAATTTGTATGCCAAGACCAATTCCTCGATGTAGAAATTTTTGAATCTTAATTCTTATGCAGAAATTATTACCGTTAATTCGGTTAAGCTTCTCCTACTTATACAAGTTATCAACTGAATAAATGCAAGTTAACATCAAAGCAAAACACATAACAAATCTCTACCAATTTAGATCTAGAATAAGCACATGCACATATTGACAAAGTGACAGTTGTTTCTGGACAAACTGTCCCCGGAAAAACCCAATGTGGGAAAACCGGTCTCTCGCTGTTGGAGGGCTCTATTATTAGGAATATTTCTGAATACACAAAGAAAACTCTAGATCTGCAGCACCTGGCTGATCTAAGACCAAAAACACTGACTGATCCACACCCTCAAACAGGATTTATAGAACTCAGCCATATCTAGGCCTAGAAACCCCAGCGCTGCCCCTGAAAGACGCTGCTGCTGCTGCTGCCTTTCTTTGCGCTGTCCTTGCTGATCTCTTCTTTGCTTCTTGTGTATTCTAGACCTCGGGATCAGATCATCCCCTTGGTCTAAATTCCCCTCTCTGCAACTGAAACACTTCTGAGAATTCTTAGCAACCCTGGCCTAGAATCTCAGCTTAGCTTCAGTGCTCTGCCTCTGTGTGTCTTACAAATGACCCCAAGCCTTTCCTTTATACTCTTCTCGTTGACAAATCAACGACCAAGATTAAAACTTTAATTAATGGCTAGGATTAAAAGAAAGCTTGATTCGTGTGACTTAAGACAATTTCATCACATGTTTAATTAAATTCACTTTAATTATTTTATTTTCCTAAGTTTTAACTTAGGAAATACATTAAAATAATTAATTAATTTATTATTTCCTAAACCAGATGAAATTTCCCAAATCCATTTTTGGGTCTTGTAGATCAGGTGAACTCTAGTCCTTCCTCAAAATTTGGGACCTAGAGCACAACTGATGCTACCCCAAATAGACAAAATCTCAACACTCCCTCTTAGCATCAAGGGTGTGCTCTAGCAATACATCACACTTATGTATTACATGATTTCGGGCACTGGTTCTGTGCTGCTGAAGCTTGGCCTCCTGCCACTCAACTCTGCACTACTACTGCCATTCTGTACTGTTGCCCATGACTCTGCCACTGCCACTGCAACCACTGTACTGCAGCTCCCTCTCAATATGCTGCATCTGTGTTGCTCATAGCACTGCCATTGCTGATTTGCTGCACTGCAACTTCAGTTGTTGAGAGAAACAACTGAATCTCCTGCCCAATCTTTGACTGACAAGTGAGATGGCTGCATCCTCATCATTGAAGCTCCATAGGCTACAGATCTGTGTTGGCATTTAAAGAACGATGCACAGCTATAGCTCTGCTTGCGTAATCAGACTCCCTCTGCACTATTGAAGTCACATCAGCTCCTTGTGCTGAAATCTATCACGCTGCTGCTGCACTGCGCTGTCCCTCTGAAGCTCTTTGTGCTGCTGCAACTCTGCACTGCGCTGCTGAAGTCACATCAACCTTTGCACTGCTACTGCTTCTACTTTGCTGCTGCTATGCTCTGTGCTGCTCCTCCTAGCCTCTAGATCTGCCTTTGGTTATGCCTCATCTGTGATCTATGCACCCACTGCTCCACTTGTCCCGCTACTGTCTTAAGGCTGCCGTAGCTCACTTGTGATCCAAGAGATGAGCTGCTCAAGGATCCTACCTTACTTCCATGTAGCTACTCTACATGTCCATGTCACCCCACCTCCGTGGTACATGAGCGCTCATGGCCACATCATCTTCGGACCCATCATCTGCTACCGCTGCTTTGGAAGAAGATGCTTCCTTGTCCTTCTTCTTTTCTGGACAATGGCTGGCAAAATGTCCCATTTCGCCACACTAGAAGCACTTGATCTTAGACATATCCTTCTTCTTCTTCGGTTGCTTCTTTGATGCCAAGGTTGCATCATCCTCCTCTTCCTTCTTTACTTTGCTCAACGCAGGGCTGTGCTGCTTCTTGGTGAACCTTCGTAGTTCTTCTTGCCGCGGGATCGACCACAAGCTGTTCCAATCTGGGAGGTCCGCTCTGCCCAAGATACTTTGGACGAAGGTTTCCCACTCATCTGTGACTGCATTGAAGGCAGTCCTGACTATCACTGCAACATCTACGGTTGCACCTGTTGTAGTCTGCTGATCCTTGATTGATTGCAATCTGAAGAGGAAGTACTCGATGTCTTCTCCCTTGGTCATCACGAATGACCTCATTTGGGCCTCCAACAACATCTTTCTTTGGACTAATTTTCCCTCATACAGGGAAGTCAAGGCCTTCCACATTTCATTAGTTGTCCTCTTCTCAACTATGTGTGGTACAATATGGTCCTTGATACTGTCCATTATCAGTCGCTTGGCATGCCTAACAGCTTCTCTATGCTTCCGTAGGAGATCCGCATCTGTTGGTGTGGCCAGGGTCTGGTTGCATGGTCTCTTAGACCACATGCCTCAAGGACAATCAGGATCCTAGCTTTCCACACCGAAAAGTTTGAGAGGCCCTCTAGCCTATCCTGATCACCCAGTCCATGAAGAGTCATCTGCTCAGAATGTGTCGGAGCTCCTCTTCTCTATGCTAGAGATCTTAGAGCTAGGGTCCTTTACAAACTGGGCACCCTCTGCTCCCTCTGACACTTGATTTCCCTCCTTGGAAATCTACCAAATCAACTATGATTCAACTTCTTCTTTGATCCTCTGATCAAACTGCAAGTTTCCTTTGGCAAGAAACTCTCTGAGAAGCTGATCTCTTCCCAACCTTTGTCACTTGTGCTAAGGCTAAAAATTTGAAAACTTCAGAAATTTAACCCCACCAACTCTTCTGAGTTTTCTGCAAACTTTTCTAGATCTGACGGATTCAGATCTGAATCACACTGGTCGGCTTCAGACCCAACCAGCGTTGTTTCTGAGCCGCCTCTGCGCAGTGATTGCGTGGGCTTGCTAGGACATAGCGCTGGACAACATAACCCTTCCCTTTGCATGAATCTGCTCCTGAAAATTGCGCTGTCCCTTTAGATCTGCTTCTCTGCTGCTTTTCTAGCTACTTTCTGCAGGTAGATCCTTCAGATTCTTCAGCTGGTGACCCTTCTAGATCTGCAATTGCTTTGATACCATGTAGAAATTTCTGAATCTTAATTCTTATGCAGAAATTATTACTGTTAATCCGGTTAAGCTTCTCCTACTTATACAAGTTATCAATTGAATAAATTCAGGTTAACATCAAAGCAAAACACATAACAGATCTCTACCAATTCAGATCTAGAATAAGCACATGCACACATAGACAAAGTGACACAGTTATTTCTGGATAAACTGTCCCCGAAAAAACCCAATGTGGAAAAACCGGTCTCTGGCTGCTGAAGGGCTCTATTATTAAGAATATTTCTGAATACACAATTCTAGGTTCCAGATCTGGAAAACCCTATAGAGAAAACTCTAGATTTGCAGCTCCTAGGTGATCTAAGACCAAAAACATTGGTGATCCACACCCTCAAAACGGTTTAAATGGGCGGATCTGAGCCTAGAAATCCGGCGCTTCCCTTGAAAGGCCCTCTTTCTTTCAGCATATTTCTGGTCTTTGCCTTTCTGTCCTTCGTGATCTTCTCTACTTCATATTCTAGACCTTAGGTTCAGACCATCCCCTTTGTCCTAGAATTCCCCTCTCACTGACTAAAACACTTAAAATTGTAGCAGCAGCCTAGAATCTCAAGAGCGTAGTTTCCGATTCTTTCTATACTCTGTGTTACTTACAAATGACCCTGACCTTTCTTTATACTTTTCCCATTGAAAAATCAAATAGAATTAAATCTTTAATAAATGGCTAAGATTAAAAAGCTTGATCCCATGTAACAAAATAATTTCATCCACATGTTTAATTAAATTCAATAATTATTTTATTTTCCTAAGTTTTAACTTAGGAAATACATTGAAATAATTAATTAATTTAATATCTCCTAAACTAGATGAAATTTCCCAAATCCATTTCTGGGTCTTGTAGATTAGGTGAACTCTAGTCCTTCCTCAAAATTTGGGACCTAGAGCACAACTGATGCTACCCCAAATACACAAAATCTCAACACTCGATCCCAAATGAATTTGAAGAAGGCTCCACTAAACTCCTGCTGTATCAATAATATACTATTGATCTCGGTACCTCCTTCCAACTATTTTCCACGGTGCAACAAATCATCCTTCATAAAAATCCTTGGATCCCAAACCTTTGTATCATCATATACCCTGAAGGTGGTAGCATATTTGAGTAAGTCAACCAAGGGATGTCAAAGTCTTCCCATGGGTCTACTCCACTTGCATCACATATCCAACTTGGGAGTCCATCATGCTCCCATTGCGCTACTCTAATGACATCTGGAATACCAATATGCTATATTTCTACCTCTTTTCCATGCATCCCCACAAAATAACCATCATGTAGAAACAACTTGAGAGACCTGCAAGACTCAAATCCTTTCTCCATAGAAGGAATCACTTTATACCAACCCTCCATCCCATGCTTATGTGTCGTCACCCTCTCTCTATGTAGGTTGAACAATAATGTGCAAGACTGCTAACTAATCACGTATCCATTAATATACAAATATAGACTCAAGGTGTTGCAAGCCTTTTCTATGTACTTCTGAAGAGGGTTGTTGAACATCCCACCTCTTGCTCTTGCTAAATGCAACTCAAGAACATGTTTTTGTTGTTGCCCCATTAGGAATTTTCATAGCTACTCAATACTAGAAATATTAGCAGTTGTCCTAGCACACATGATTTAACACACCTCAAGCTCAATGTCCTTCTTTAATATTGTTGTGCCTTTTAGCTTCCTGAGTTTTTCCTTCATTGTTAAGAGGCCTTCTATAATATTTTTGATCTCCTCCTGAGTATGCCCCTTGGGACTTTCATTTGAAAGCTATGTAGAAGAAATAAGGGAAGTGGTACTCCAACCAATGATATTAGGTTTCACGCAACTATCATCCTCCTATATGATGGAATATGAACAAAGTGCTTCCACATAAATCCCATCAACACTTTCTTCTTCTTCCATCAGTTCCTCATCAAACACGTGAGGTTTCAACTTCCCTTCACATTGGTTGACAATACTGTGTACCAAGTTGCAAGCAACTGTAGAGATGACCTATTGTTGTTCTAGAACAACCACTAACAAAGATATGATGGTTGTGAAATAACATCGCTTTCCTCAATAATTGTAGTCGAATCGGTTCTCATGTCATCACAAATATATTTTTCATGGTCCTTATTGATAACATCGAGGAAATTATGGAGCATCTGTAGGATAAGATCATAATCAATCATGACAACACATGATTTCACTTGTGCCATCAAATTTAGAATCTTAGCTCTTTCACTGAAAGGAGGACTTTTGATGTCATCTAACCCTTGAAGACTTTCAACAATCAGTTGGAATATCTCCTTCATTATATCTTCCTTGTAAGAAAGGTTAGGAGTTGTACCTCTTAGAAATTCACTTAAACAATGTGTGACAACAAGTATTACCTCCTTATCCTTATGTCTCAACAGCCTGTGCTGACCCAAGTAAATTGTTGCTGGAAGTTGGAACCATAGCTGCTTGCATTAGCTGAGAAGGTGTCTGATCCACCTTATGTAAATGCTTTGCCACCTCCTCCAACGAGCTAAGAAGGGCCTCTCTTGATGGAGACAATGACCAAGCTTGTCTCCTGCATTAAAAACTCCCTCCTCTTTCTCTAACATCTTTTTCAAGGATCCCATCAACATATTGTTGAACTGTTTAGGAGTGTTGGTTACCATCTTTCACTATTAACCCCATCAAGTTGGTAGGATGCACGAATCTAATACCACTGTAATGTCCCTTTTTTAGATATGTTCCAAAAATTCACTAAATTCTTGCCCACACATTCAAACACTTTAAATGCAATCAAGAGAAACCTTTTTCCATAGGGATATTTCATTTAACATGTTGGGTGCAAATTAAATAGTAAACCCTCATACAATAAAATGCACAATGAAAATCCAAATGAGAAACAAATAATAACTCAGCGAATTCTTTATTTCTGTTAGTTACCAAATTACATGCCAATGCTTCAGATTTAGAAGTTGTAAATACTCCTGCAAAATGGCATGCTTCACAAAATAATAGTCTCCAACATTGAATACTAATGAGAAACCTGGATGGCTCCTCCTCTAGACTATCTAGGGTGGTTGAATCTCCCTATCGAAAGTAGTTTTGATCAGCTAGGGTGTATGATCTCAATACCGAAACCAATTTGGTTGGGTCAACTAGGGTGGATGCACCACCAAAACTACCCTCATTATGCGGGTTCACACCCTCAAGCTCAAGCTACAAGAGCTCTTTAATCAATAAGAAGACAAAGTTCAAATAACCAATACATGTTCATGAGAGAGCTCTAGTCTTCCCTTTAAACTCATGAGCTATCAAAATACCGAGGCGAATACCATGTTTCATCCGAAATACCATGGATGAATACCATGGTTGATTACCGTGAATCCCCTTTTTCTCCTTTTGATGATCACTTAGAAAAGGACATGACAAGTTGTGACTTGGCAAGACCCAGTGTAAGAGTATGGCATGGACTCAGGAAATACTTAGGAAAAACTTGAGATAAAATGTTACAATTTTAACACCTTGAAAAATTACTTAAAAAACAAAATCTTTAAAAACATTTCTACTTAGTTGACTGCAAATGCAAAAGTCGGCTAACGAACATTTCACCCTTCACATATACTGAAAACCCTTGAAAATAGTTGGAGTCCAACAACAATATACATGTACATGGCTTTACTTGAACTTTGTGCCTTTACAGAAAAAATTAGAACGAAAGTGAAGAATGAGGGGTTTTCAATCACTTTTTGGGTTTTACTTTCTCTAGCTGAGGTGGTTTGTCAAACTTGGTGAGTTTGAACTAGGTCGATTATGTATTTATTTCTAGAGTAAACTCGACTCCTGTTATCGCAAAATCTAGTAGACCTAGTGCAAACCCTGATTAGGAAACCTAGGTGTTATGGACACAAAGATATCAACCACCATTGTCACCTTAGTGGCTATTTAGTGGTGGATGTTATCCCCACAAGGGAGGATTTCCTAAGAAATCACAAAACAAGGTCTTCAACAAACAAGGGTTCAACGGTGATATAAGGTCTAATGGTTATGGACGAAGGTATTGACAAGTCATTGATGGCTATGATTAGAGATACAAGCAATGAAACACACTTTCCACCAATTCCAGTGGATAAGAAGAGGGTTGCAATAAACTAGGGCTTATTGATGTGTAAGTTTACAACGTGCAAAGCATATAGTAGTGAAGAATTAGCTTGAAGAGATATGTTCAATAAAGTAGCAAAGGCTATCAAGGAGTAAGCTAGGGAAAATGAACTTGGAGTTTTTAATAGTTCAAGATACATAAAACAAGGAACCAAGGCTAGACGACAATCCTAATTTGGGTGTAAAAATGCAATAAATGCTAGATTTTGTCTTTTTAATTTATCAAATGGAATTTCTATTAGTAGAATAATGACATATAGATGCAAATTTACCATAACATGCAAGCTTAAACCAAAACTCAACCCTAGCTACCAAGAATTAAGAAAATAAATATAAGTTTAAGGATGATCACCACAACTAGACTAGTGCCTTCTCTCAATTGGGCAATGTAGTTAGCTATATGACAAAGGGCCTTGGATGAAGAGGGTGGAAGACTAATTTTCCCCTCTTAGTAACCCCAGTGACTTCTCTAAATAGGAGATTTAAGGTCAAGGGGTGCATAAATGAAGTGCCCTTGATGGATTGTTGCAAAACAAATTTTACACAACATAAAGAATCAAGATTTATCATTTCAAGAAAGATACGGCACAAGTAGAAATGCTAATTTCAACAATATAACATGCAAAATGGAATATAATAGCAGTAAAATTTCACAATTTCCACATGAATCACTTCATCAATCGCAAACAAATCTCTCCATGCAAAAATATCCCTCCCAAGACAATTTACTCCACTAAATATCCATTGTGTCCAATACAAGAGTACAAGAGAGCTAATGTGCACTTCTTAAGAGAAAGAGAAGTGAGTGAATGTGTGATGATACAAATGAAAGTGACTCCCCTCTATTTATATGAGGGAAACCAAGTCACTTTTCACAATTTCACAAGTAAATGCCCTAAAAGTTTGCTCAAGCATTCAACTAGGCTTTAATGTCACAAACCAACCTTAAGATAGCTTTAAAACAAATTGAAATTCATCAAAATATCCTGCACGTGTGGGAATAAATCCTCTCCAACATGATGTAATTCTTCTAGAAAGGACAATCTCCATCAAGAAAGTGATAAACTAGGTTCATGAATGCTCCCCACTCCAAGGCAATCATCAAATTGCATGGGTACTATTACCATAAAATCTAGCAGGACTTGGAGAGGGAAACCCTTCAAGACGAAAGCTAGATAAAGTGCTAACAATGGGCTAGAGGCCCAATGTCATCTCAGCCAAAACCCCTTGCTCGTTATAGACTTTCACCAAAGGGAGGAGTCGGTAGGAAGGAGATCACTTAAAATAGATATGCTAGGTATAAGGCACAAAGTGATCTAGCTAGAGCTCATTCAAGAGAGAGACTCAATAATGATTCAAGGCTTTAAAGAAGCAAAATGCTCTCAAAGAAAATTCTTAGAAATGAAGTCACAAGACCTAGGGTTTTGAGATCTTTCGATGGTGATAGGTTTTCACAAGGTCGAGGCCCAAGGGAAAGGGTTTCTTAAAGTGATATTCAACTAAGCAAAGGCTCATGAAACCCTCAAGAAAGTCCTCAAGTTGAGGGAAAAGAGATTAGGGTTTCCCTCTTGGAGCAACACCTAGGGAAATAGATTTTATGGATGAAATTTGAGTGGATGCCCACCAAACTTGGATGTTAGGTAGCCTAGACCCTAAGCTTGATGTTTAGGCTCTGAAATCACCAAAAAACCTCCTCCCTAAAAGTTCATTGCAAGCCCTAGTTTTTCGCCCTAGCCTTAAAGGACCAATTTTAGGAGAGAAAATTATGGAGAAAATTTAGGATTGATCACCAGGGACTTGGACTAGTGCCTTGTCCTTTAGGCATGTGGAGTGAAGGATGTGATAGATAAGCCAAATTTGTTGCTAAGGAGGCCGAAATTTGATGCCCTAGGTATCAAAATTTCGACATTTAACCACTCAATAATAAATGGATTTTGATGGAGAGGTCTAATTTTTCCTCCACTAGGAACATTCATTACATGTTATACAATGAGTAACATATGCAATTCTCAACTAGATAGCCATTAAAATTTATTTTCAACAAATTATGGCACAATCAAACATAATCGAGAAGCAACAATTGCATACATTATGCAAATTCAAAACGATAATCTTCAATAATAGGCACTTACAAGCTAACATGTAGTATATCCATCTGTTCACCAAAGAAATAGCTTCAAAGACAATCCAAAATAGCTTCCAAATATCAAAATACATTCCAAGAATCTCCAATAGCCAAGAAGGAACAAGTGTGAATTTCTCAAGACGTTGAATTGTCCAAGAGATGATGATGAGAGAGTCAAATGAACTCTCTCTTATTTATATGTGTCTAATGAACTCTAATTTAGCCTAAAACCCCCTCTTAGTTGTAAATGATGGGAAAAACTAATTGTGGTTACAAGCCAACCACATAGCCAATGTAAAATCATAAGAAACCATCCACAAGAGGGCCGAAATGTTGACGTGATGCATGTGTGGGCATCATGGAGGTAGGCATTGGGCTGCTCTAGTGCCAAGTTGACTCAAGAGGGCTCCAAAAATCATCCTCTAGGGGTTGGCCCCCAGATCTCCATGCAAATCATCTCGTGAGCTTGAGTTTTGTGTTTCAGGCACAAAATGGGTCTCCTGGTCATAAAATAGCTTGATTCTTCTCCAACATTGAGGGCTTAAAGAATGGTGCTAGCCCTCCCATGTCTCAAAAATTTAAAAGGCAAGACAAACCTCTTCTGGGACTCAGATCAACTGCCAAACCGTGTGTACACTGCTAAGCCAATTGGGGGCACACTGGTTCAAGTGCATCATCTCACGAATAATGTGGGGCAAAGTGTAGACTGCCGCGGTGCGGAAGGTGTCCACAGAATGGAATGATGGTCTGCAAGTGATAGGAGTCCCATGGCTCTCAATGCTTCACCTGTAGGGTGTCATGTGCTTCTTTAGTGGACTTAGGCCCCAGTTAAGTTGCCCAACCCATGATGAAAACCACTTTCCAATCACACATAATGTCCAATGCTGCATCTTCACCATTAGGTACAATTAATCATTAGTGCATCTAAGTGAATTAAGCTTGTTAGTCAAGGGAAAATTTAGACTTCATATGGGGCTTCTTTTCCAAATTTGGGGTTTTGACCATGTAATAATGTTACCTCCATAGGTAGGAGTGGTTAATAAATGATCCTATTAGGTTTTCCAAGCCCGTATGGGGAAATACATGTTCCTGGTACACCCTTCAATTAATAGGTGGCATGTGAATAATGATAAAGTGGATGGGGGCAAAGGAGTCTCAAGGCCAAATGCCCTGGGTACAAGGATATCAATAATGAGGAAGTGCACATATTGGGTGTACAAATGTGGGGAGGGAGCATTCGTGGTTACATGAGTTACCCCAACCTTTGTTTTTCCACCCCTCTTCATTTTACTTTTGCCTTTTATTGATTTTTTCTTTGTATTGCTCCTCGAAGCTCTAGGGAATGAGAGCGTGCTGTAAATGATGTAAAGTAATTATTGTGAAAATTCCTTGAATGCAACAACTGGAAATTATTCTCCTAAGTGAATGCAGTTTATTTTTCTTCTGTTAATTATTAACGAGAAATAATGAATAACTTGTTGAGATTTTGGGGTAGCATCGGGTGTGCTCTAGCTCCGAAAATTTGTGGAGGGGCTCGGACACATGAGATCTCCAAGACCTAGAAAGCGTTTGGAGAAATTCCATTTGGTGTAAAAGTTATTCAAATAATTAATTTTTTTAATGGAGACCCTAAGTGTAACTTAGAGAAATTAAAAAATTAAAGTGAATTAATTTACACGTGATGAGAATGTTCTAAGTGACGTGGATCAAGCATTCTTTTAATCTTAGCTGTCGATTAGAGATTAGATCACGATTGTTGGTTTGCCAACGAGAAAAGTATAGAGGAAAGGCTTGGGGTCAGTTGGAGGACACACACATAGCAGATGCACTAAAGCTAAGTCGAAATTCTGGGGCGGGGTTTGCTGAGGATTTTGAAGTGAGTTTGCAGTGAAGTGAGGGGCAGAGATTGACGAGGGATGATCTGATCCAAGGCTGAGAATCCAACAACCGAGAGGCAACATCATACGAGGCAGCGCAGAGGCCAGCAAGAGGGACACAACCCAACTTAGTTGACGCAAAGACCAGACAGAGGCAGCGCATAGGGCTTTAGAGTGACGCAGGGGCAGCCTGTGCTGCGCAGGGCTAGAGGGGCTGTCGCAGTTGCAGGAGGAGCTACGTTGGGGTTCTAGTGGGCCAGAAAGGGCTCGTTATCTGTAATTCCCAATTGAGGGTGTGCTTCAATGATATTTCCTATCTCTGAGTGATAAGGTACAACTGCTGCGTATTTTCTCTGTAGGGAAAACCGTTTCTGGTGCCCAGAATGTTGTATTCAGATTTTGCATAATAATAAAACCCTTTAGAGTTGCTGCACCGGTTTTCGTGCATTGGGTTTTTTCGGGGACATTTGTCCATAAAATCTGTGTCATTTGTCACATGTGTGTGATGTTCAGTAAATGATCTGTATTTGTGTAGGTTGCTATTTGTGTTTACTTCGAAGTTTTTTTTGTTTTTTTTGTTTTTGTTTTTGTTTTGTTTTGTTTGTTTGTTTGTTTGTTTTTTTTTTTTTTTAATCTTTGTTATCTAAATATTCAGCTAAAATAACTCGTGTAATAAATGAAGTAGGAGAAGTAAATCAATAGTTAGTAGTAGGGTTTCCGTGTTAAGGATTCATAAATTTTCACATAGCTCACTGATGGATTCTTCGCAAATAAAATACGCTGTTGAAATATAAAATACAACATTGATAAATAAATGCACACAATAAAATAGACACCGTTATTTTTGGACAAATGTCCCTGGAAAATCCTGAAGGGAAAACCAATGCAACATATGATGTTTTTATGTTATTCTTTAGCAAATTTAGAATTACAATAATCTTCTTGCCAAACCGGTAAGACTTCGACAATCTACAACTGGGAAAAAATTCTGGAAGACACCCTTGTCTCCCTCTGCAACTGATATGACCTCTTCTAGTCTTCTCACACTCTCCTTGCCCAGAATACGTACTGCAATCCAAAATATGCACTGCCTAGCTGAATAAATTCATACAACCCCGGATCTGTCTCCAGGTGAGACGTCTAGCCTCCCTCCTGCCTCTGCAACCTTCTCGCTCTACCTCTGGAATATTGATCCAGCGTCTGGCAATTGAAACAAGTCTCTTTTAGTAACTCGCACTGGGGGTTCTGATTATTTGCATTGCTCTGTATGACCTCGTCTACAGATAATTCAACCTCCCTCTTCATGTCTCCTGGACACTCGAAATACTGAGGAAATCTTCCTCTGTAATATTTGCTCCCAAATCTTTGTTGATCCTTCCCTCCGATGCTTTCCCTAGCTTCAACAGCGCCCTTGTTGAATACTACAAACTGGGTAGTCGAACGACTCAATTGTAAATCAATGACTCTTCTCCAAGCCCTTGACTTGCTCTTATAATATTATATTGGACAACCAAAAACCAAGATCTAATTTTGATTAATGGCTTAGATCACTCTGACTCCATCAATAGAAGTCTCTAAAGCAAAATTGAATTACCTTAATTAATTAACTTTAATTTACCACTTTTCTGAAGTTAGACTTAGGAAATGTTTTAATTATGGCAAATTAATTTAATTAAGGTGTTTCCGAAGCTTATCTCGCGAAAACGTTTCTGGGTTTTGGAGATCTCATGTTCCTTAGCCTCTTAGCATCATTTGAGACTAGAACACTTGTTCGCTGCTATACCGAAAATTAATAGTTATCACCCCCTTAAAGGTGGGGCAGTTCATTGCTCACCAAGGGTTGTGACGTGCATTGGTTCCTTCTATGATGTAAGGGGCACTCATAGGCCCTAGGAACCAGGGTGATGGCCATAATGAGAAGGGGTAGAGCTCATGTTTGGCTTTTGCCTCCGGGGCAACGTTTCTAGGCCTGACCTAGATATGTGGACAAGGGGAGGGGGTGTGCCAGTGCCCTGTGGAACCAATGGTCACGTGGACCTAGAGAAGATAAATGGTGAAATAGGGCTTGTAATGTGCGAAGGGGAGTGAAAATTGTCGAACAAGAAAACGAGACCATACTTCTGAAATCAGGGTTTCCCAAGTAGTGCCATTCCTAATGCCATAGGCCAATAGGGGAGATCCCACGGGACTAGGATTGAAGATTAGCCCCCCATTTAAGGTGAGGGAACTGTTACCGCTCAAACTAGCAGGGGTCCTAGGAGGGAATCCTATAGAGCAACTACTAGGTCAAGGGGCAACAACGAAGTGATAGCCCACTATCACTTCAGCTAAGGCTCCCCGCTCTTTATGGAATTTCACTGATGGGAGGAGATCTGATATAAGGGAAATCACTAGATGAATGGACCAGTAAGAGGATAAGGAGTGATTCCTAAGGCCTATTCACAAGAGAGGTTCAATTAGATAGCTTTCTTGCTTCAAAAGCAAGGTGATGGGCTCTCTAGGAAGGGCTTTACGTACTTTCACCGATGGGATCAAACCCATTATAAGGGGAATCACTAGATGAATGGATCAATAATAGGATAAGGAGTGATTCGTAAGGCCTATTCACAAGAGAGGCTCAATTAGATAGCTTGCTTGCTTCAAAAGCAAGGTGTTGGGCTCTCTAGGAAGGGCTAAGAGGATTCTTGACCCTAGGTTTGGAGGATGTGACTTAACAAGGGGCTTCCTAGACCTAAGGATCCTTATGGATAAGAGGCTTCTATGTAATCCTTGTGGAATTGGAGTTACAAAGTTACGGGACCACACAGAGCCAAGTGGACCCAATACTAGGTCAAGGGTATGGAGTTGATCACCTAATGAGGGGCTTGATCTGATTAGGGTAGGGAATAGGATCAAAGTGCTAATTTTCTTTTGAGGTTTGAATGCAATGATCCCAATGAAGACACTAACCCAAAATCAACCTAGGGCAAGAGTTGGCCTTGGGGCCAAGGCTTTCTATATCTTGGGATTCCACTGTCGGAATTGCGTGAAATTTTGAGGACTTCTAGAGATAACCCCAACGTAGTCATGGACCAAAATTCAAGGGTTTTGAATGGCTAGAATGAATTTCGATTTATGCCCTAGGTGACTCTCTAGGGTTAGGCCTAGAATTTGGAAAAGTGAAGAAAAGAGAGGTAAATTTGACCACCAATGGGATACGAGGATTAGTGCCTTATTGCTTGGGCTTAATGGAGTCAAGAGACACAGTTTGATAATTTTCGTGAGCTAAGGAGCCCTAACTGATCTTTTCTAGTCTCTCCAAGGGTAACAACTAGGTCAATAGGGATTTATACTTCAAATTTGCGAAAGAGACAGTTTCAAGGTCTTCAACCTAAGATGTGCCTCTAGGAACATCCACCCAATCCCTCAAAGATCAACGCATGCATTTAACCACTTATTCAAGGTCTCAAAAGAATTTCGCATTACATTAACTCATACAAGAATAATGATATCAAAATACATGCATTTAATAAGTAAGATAACGAGAATAGCATAAAATTTCGACTTACGTGAGAGAGAGAGTATATCCGTTCATCAATTTCGCATTAGAAAAAAGCTCCAAAGACAATAGCGAAAATCCAAACATCGTAGTGCATCAAGAAAGTTCCAAAAAGTAATCCCTACAAAAAGTGCGAAAATCTCTCAACAGATACTAATCCAGTCCAAGTGATGATGAAAGAAATGAATCACCTTTCATCAATTTATACCATCTTTAATGAGTTTGATTTGCCTAATTAGCCTAATTAAGCCCCAAATAATAAAATAATGTGCAATAATAACATCCCTTAGTGACAAGCCCACCAAGATAGCTCAATAACATAAAAATAAGTCTCTAAAGAGGGAAAAATGATCAATATAAGGAGTCGTTGGGCCATTGAGAAGGCCTAATGAAGTCCAAAGTGTGCCATGGTGAGAGAATGGACTCCAAACATAGTGGACAAGGGGTTGGCCCCTTATTTTCCAAATAACTTGCATGTGGTGCTTCCAAGTGGGTGTGGGGGCACAAGGTCATCCTCATGGGTATTCAAGTGGATCGATAATGCCTGTAAACCATTTGTAAGGGCTAGGATGATGACATAAGTCCTCCGTTTGTCTTCTACAGTGAGACACATCGTCATCTGCACCCTGGAACATCTGCCAAGTGTATGGTGCAAGTGTGGAGTCGGTGGGGGCATGGTGAACCAGGTGCATCATCCTCATCCAAAACATGGAACATGAGCAATCACTGTGGGGTAGCATCAGTGGTGCTCTAGCTCCCAAATTTTGTGGAAGGAATACAGTACACTTGATCTACAAGACCCAGAAATTGATTTGGGAAATTTCATCTGGTTTAGGATATATTAAATTAATTAATTATTTTAATGTATTTCCAAAGTTAAAACTTAGGGAACTTAAATAATTAAAGTGAATTTAATTAAACATGTGATGAAATTGTCTTAAGTCACACGGATCAAGCTTTCTTTTTAACCTTAGCCATTGATTCAAGATTTGATCATGGCCGTTGGTTTTCCAACGAGAAAAGTATAAAGGAAAGGCTTGGGGTCATTTGTTAACAGACACAGAGGCAGAGCACTAAAGCTAAGCTGAGATTCTAGGGAGGGTTTGCTAAGAATTCTCAGAAGTGTTTCAGTAGTAGAGAGGGGAATTTAGGCCAAGGGGATGATCTGATCCCATGGTCTAGAATCAACAAGAGGCGGAGATCAACTTAGAGAGGTAGCACAGAGAAGCAGGGGAGCAGCATCAGGAAGGGCAACAACTGTGCTATGTAGGTGCTGTGCAGTCCCTCAAGGACAACGTGATTTGTTGCAGGAAACCCTCAAGGGTTACGCAGAGACCCTAAGGGGTAGCGTAGGGACTGCATCACCCAGTCTGGGGTAACGCAGCCCTTTCTGCAGTAGCGCTAAGAGTCAGAGGGGCTTCAGAGGCTGACGTAGAGGCTTCACGGGCAACACTGGGGTTTCTAGGCCCTAATTTTGGCTGAGTTCTGTAAATCCAATTTGAGGGTTTGGATCAGTCATTATTTTGGCCCTAGATCAGCCAGTGAGCTGTAGATCTATTATTTCTCTATCAGGTTTTCCAGATTTGGAACCTAGGCTTGTTGTATTCAGAAAATTCTTAATAATAAAACCCTCCAGCAGCCAGAAGACTGGTTTTCCCACATTGGGTTTTTCCAAGGACTATTTGTCTAGAAATAACTGTGTCACTTTGTCTATGTGTGCATGAACCTGTTCTAGATCTAGATTGGTGGAGATCTGTTATGTGTTTTGCTTCAATTTTAACTTGAATTTTATTTAGTTAATAACTTGTCTAAGTAGGAGGAGCATAACCAGATTAACATTAAATAATTTCTGCATAAAGTGTAAATATTCAGAAATTTCCACATGGTATCAGAGCAATTGCATATCTAGGAGGTTCACCGGCAAGAATCTGAAGGTTCTAGCTGCAGGAAGCAGTTGGAAAAGCAGCAGAAATGCAGGTTTGAAGGGACAATGTAGTTTTCAGAGGCATGTTCACGCAGAAGGGTGACGCTGTCTAACGCTGTCTCCTAGCAAGCCCACACAATTACTGCGCAGAGGCAGCTCAGAAACAACGCTAGACTAGTCTGAAGCCTGCCAGTGTGATGCAGATCTGAATCTGTTAGATCCAGGAAAGACTGAAGAAAAGCTGCAGAAATTCAGAAGGTGATGGTGGGGTTAAATTTCTAAAGGTTTCAGATTTTTAGCCTTAGTACAAGTGACAAAGAGCAGGAGGAGAT